>JAUPFN010000016.1:12234635-12955885 GCA_036924255.1 Apodemia mormo | reverse complement strand
TTTATTAAGCTTGTTGGTTTTGATAGGTATTTAAACATTAAGTCTTCCGCGCATTATTTGAGTTCGCCTCAAAACCAGAATAACATTAACTCTTTAATCCGTTGGAGCTTACCAAAGATTTGTGAAATAATGAATATTCATAGTAATTTGTAAGCTCGATTCAATATCATTTGCATAAAGGATGCTATTTAATATTTACAATTTTAAACATTTAGTGAAGCAATTCTGTAGATTAGTTCTTGCTTCAAAGCTCTCTACAGGTTTCAAATTAAATTAATTGAAATCAGTTAGTTTTTTTTATATTATAAAATAGGAAACAAGCAGAAGAATCTCCCAATGAAAAGAGTCAACCATCGCTTATAGATATCAAAGAGGTTAATGGTGCGTTGTTATCTTGTGGCGAGGTCTAATGCCACATGCATAAGTTTTCCGGCTACCTTACCCTCCAAACCGGAACATGACAGTGTCAGACACTAACGCTATTTCAGCAGGAATAGATAAGGCGGTGGTACTAGACCCGAGTGAAACAATGCAGAACTCTACCACCTAATAGCCGCGATGGTATTGACACGCATAGCTAATCGGCCGCCTTTTACGACCTGCCTGGCAGAACAGCAGTTGGCCTATTCTTCAAAGTAGCCCGGACCAACACGGGGATGATTATAATTTTCACGATCGATACTCGATGAAATAAAATGTCATTTCAATAAAATATTTGTCAATTAATATATATATTTTAATGCAATATTTATCGATTAATATACTAATCTTATGGTGAAATTAATATACTAATCTTATGGTGAAACAGCACTAGTGTATTCATGAATGAATATTTGGAGATTATTAATCTACTATATGAAAACCCGGCTTCGCTCGGAAGTCTCATAATACGCAATCTTATATACTACCTCAAATATTAAACATTAAAAAGTAGCAACATTGTAGTGACGTCTTCTTTCAACTATTACCTTTGGGTATATACCTCTACGTTGGTTTAATAAAGACAACACTATAGTGTTGCTATTTTTTAATTTCTACTCTTTTATGAACGAAGAGAAAATAAAATTCACTATAATCTGCGCTTCGTTCTACGATAGTTTAATAAATGCTCACGCCATCTACACCACATATTTGTAACCTTTAAAGAAATATGACCGATTTATCTGTCAGCACCTTTAGAATTTTTAATCACATTTTAACAAAATTTGTCGACTCAAAATTATTATTATTTTACGCTTTATAATTTAAGTAATATAATATAAGAAAGAAGAAATAATAATATAGATATACATAAAGCACAAAAAACTCGGCCAAGTGCAATTTGGACTCGCATTTCAAGGGTTTCTCCACAAAAACCGACCCTGACTACGCAACCGACGGGGCTCGGGTTGATCCCCGACGGGGACAAGCATTTCTGTGATGAGCATTAATGTTTGTATTTCCGGGTTTGGGTGTTTATTAAATATATTCCAGTATTTATATATGTATTTCTACGTATTAGTACCGTTGACTAACACCCATGACACAAGCAAATAATTTGCTTACTTTGGGGTTAGATCAGTTAGTGTAATTTGTTCCGTGAATATTTATATTTATTAAACATGTATGTAAGCTCGGCTACAGATAAATTTTACGATTCTAGGTCAATGGGAAGTATCCTATAGGTTTTAATTCCCTATGAGTTATAACCCTTGTTTATTTACTTTTTGTGCCCTAGTGTAATAAGTGTAATAATAACATCACCTACGGACAAAACCCGACCAGTCTGATCATAATATGTCAGTTTTTATCTTCCCTGGCATCTATATCCTTCTACTTTTGCACTGAATATGTGTTTCGGTAAATAAGCTGGCACACTTGGGGAGATACCACTCTCATACTGAACAATGACGTACAGTAATAGCTCCAATGTTGCATTTCGTCCGGCTTGTGAGAGTCCCGGAGGCATAACCTAGGTGTTAATGCTACATGCATAATTGTTCCTGCCGCCTAAACCTCTAAACCACAGACCATATCAATACTAAGAGACATGCTATTAGGAAGGAAACGTGTCGCCACGCATATGAATAAACGCTTCTATTACTGTCAAAAATGTCATATATTTGTAAGTTATATTGTGAAAAAATAGATATAAACCGTGTTGTACTGTTGAATGAAATGACAAGACTTAAAAATTACCCTTGAAATGATTTTATTTTATTGGTAAGTAGTATAACTCTGTATTTCTGTAGATATGTAATGCAAGCTACACAGACCAACTAAGAAATTGTCTTGAAAGGAGTATCCATTTAATCCGTGCTCTAAACCGAAACACGACATTGACGAGCATTGACGCTATTGCGACAGAAAAATGTAGGGAAGTGGTACCAATATTCAGGCGAGACGATGTAGAGCTCTGCTACCTCGTAATCATGATAGTAATGACTCGTATTAGTCAATAGACTTTTACAAACTGCCTGGCAAAATGGGAAATGGTTTTTTACCACTTTTGAAACACCGTCACCCATTTTGCAATACCTTAAGTATATAAGCATAAATATTATTTTTCGATTAAAGTAGAAAATAGTTGTATTCAAAAGCAAACAGTTAACAGATCACTAAGAAATTTAATTTAATAACAGAACATTTTTGTTTACATTACAAAAATGTTCTGTTATTAAATTAAATTACAGTTACAAAAACAAAGTGAAAACTAAGTTGTTTATTATTAAAGGGCTACAAATGAAATGGCCTCTATCTTAAGTTCGCCTTTCGTTCCGAAGATTTGCTTTAATGTTGTGATAAAATAAAAAATAAAAACCTTTACAACAGACTAAACAGCATGGCCATTGATCTCAGACTGTGTGTTTTAAAATTATTTTTGTTTCAATTAGGAAAAAATAATTAATATGTATTTTTTTTTATAGAAAAAAGGGGGCAAATGAACAGGAGGCTCACCTGATGGTAAGTGATCACCGCGGTCCATGGACAACCACACTATCAGAAGATTTGCAGTTGCGTTACCGGCCTTTTAAGAAAAAGAAGACTCTTTTCTTGAAGAATTTTAAAACATCGATTTTCATAATACTGAATACTTCAAAATATAACTACTACGATTTATCATTCTCCAATTTTATAATTCCAAAATTTCTATATTTCTATCGTTTAAAATTACTTTTCTCAAAATATCGGGTTTCAATAGATCAAATAACAAAAAATCTGACTTAATGATAACTCGAAACAACAAAAATATGAATATGATTTTTAAAATACCGATTATTTAAAATTCTGAAATAAACGTTAAAATAGATCTAACGCTCGACGGTCGCTGCCGCGACGCGCTCGTTTCACTCCCTCGCCTCCACGTGGTAGTCACAATTCTAACCAAACATAATCCAAATATTTCAATAACACCAACAACAGGAAGGATTTGATCGAGAATTCATCGAGCATTTTGATTCTTCATACTTATAAAATTCGTAAAACAAACAAACCGCATTTCCAAATTCCGGTATAATAAATTTCGTGATTATTAATAATAGGTATTAAAATTCTTTTGTATTATGAAATTAGAACTGTTGAAAATCGGAACATCAAAATTCGGAATATAATAGGTTCGGAGTATTTGGGTGTTCCCTACGGGGATTGGAAAATCAATATTTACTTAATTTACTTAACATACTATTGAAGGTAGGTATATATCTGTATATACGTAATTGTGATTCTGATATTAATTTACATATTTATTAGTTGTCCCCGTTAGAATAAATTATACAGTAATACCAATTTACTTTAAACTTGTAATCCCAGTTAAATTGGAAGGTTGTTTTTGTACAGCTACTAAGAAATTTAATTAAAAGTTTTTAAAAGTATTATGTAAAAACTTTTATTTGAGTCCCTGGAAGACCTCAAAATAAGTATGAACAGTTTAAGCGTGACATAATACTTTAGTGGAATTGAATACTTTACATCGTCAGCACTTGGTAAAACTACGTCTTAAATTTTACAAATAAACTCACTTATACTTCTAGTTCACATATTTATTACTAACAGTTAATCGCGACTTCGTTCGTGGGAACAAAAATCATTACTTCCTTTTTTTCAGTCGAGTGAAAAATTAGCTTGTGTCACTCCTGGGTAATGTAGATTTTTAAAGATGGAAGAATTTTTAAAAACGGTCGAGTAGGTATTAGTTTTTGACTTAAATCATAACAAGCAAATAAAAAAATCAAATATATTTAATATTAGTTAAGATTAATTAATACATTCAACCGGTTTTACTAATTACAGCATCATTAAGGATGTTTTACTTAAATAACTGAATAGTTACAAGCTATAGTTTGGGAGTAGGTACAACTACTAGTACAACAACCCTGTTTATTTAATTGTATAATATATTTCAATAAATAATAACATATTTCAATTAAATAAACAGAGTTACCAACGTGACCATTTTTCGTTAAAAATGTCTTCTCCGGCTGATACCTCACATTTCTCATACCTGAGGTACAAATTGGCACGGCGGGAACTTCAATATCTCCGCAACCGTCCGAAGTTCTTCCGAAGTCAAGGCTAAAACCTAACCTATCTATCCTTTTACGCATAGAGTGCGAAATCTAGGTTTAGACCATGTTTTCTGAACCGAAGGGGTTCACTTGAGAAAACTTGGTCTTAATCTAGATTTTAGAAGACAGAAAATTATTCGTGAACTAATATTATAGTGACTTCCTAAAACAGTATTTCGATTCCATATACTTCAAAGACAAACCTACTAAACTAACATTTCTAAATTCAAATAGGAAATAATTCATTAACACAATCTGGTTTGAATTTATTTTTTAATTAGACAGTGTTTTCATTTCTCATAATCAAAATTTGACAACCCACTAACACTTCCCTAAATATGATTTAAATTCAAAACCAAATAATTATTTTGTAAGAAAGAAAAAAAATAAAAGAAACTAATGTTATATTGAATTTACAACAAAAAAGTAGTTATTCATAACAAATCAAACTTGTCAACCCTACTAACACTTCCAAAAATATGATCTAAATTCAAATAGAAGATTATTCGTCATTAGCAAACAAATGGCATTTTGGGAGTCATAATTTTACTCCACTTCGCGAGATTAAAAGCTACAGCCTCATATTTATTCTAAGAAAGGAATAAACATGGCCCAATTGGCAGCGAACTCGAGTAATTTATTCTCTGACATAATTGCCACCACTGACCCTCTAAATAAATGAAGTAACTGATACTTAGGAAACTATGTCAAAAGAATTTGGGTTGCACTTCCAAAGATGTCATTCCTCCCTCGACGTAAGTTCTTTGCCAATAGCTATAAATATCTCGTGTACAAGCTTATTGTGTATTCATAATTCATAAAGACCAATTCGAAGTTTTTGAAGTTTCTATTGTTATGTAGAGGAAAAATCTATTCTATTTTCATGACATAAATTAGGCATATTGGGTGTATTTCATAAGAAATTATACTTTTGTAAGACTTTAAAAAATATTTCTAGGCTATGTAGATTTGCTGTTGTTACAAAAAGAACAAAAATGTCACACTTTGGCCTTTCAAAATTTTTCCTAATTTCCTTGTATTGTATGATGGTAAAACATTTCCATATTTACGTCTACAATAATTAACACAATTATCTAGTATAATATTCTAGACAATTGCCTTAACTGAAATTCTAAATTTTTGATAATTTAAAATAAAACAATTGATATTTTATTTCAGAAGATAGAAAACAAGCTGGTAGTTCACCTGATGTAAAGAGATATAAGCATCCCCAATAGACAACAATAATGTTATTAGTAACTTCCAAACTGGAACACAACAGCGACAAACACTGACACATTGACAGTACCAAAGCCGATCGAGATGTTGCAGGACTCTAACACCTAGTTGTAATAATGTTAGTGACACGTCACATATATTATCCTTCTCTTGCCTTTCCGAGATACATATTAGTAAGACAGTTAATTTACTCTTTAAAATAAAAAAAAATATTGAAAACAAAAAAACCCGACTGCATTTAATCTTTAGAAAAGGTTCATTGCCTGAAATGAAAGCTAAAAAGAAAGAAACAAGCCCAGTAGTTTAGAATCATGTTAAGTAATAATGAATAACTTCACAATTGAAATAGTTCTATAATCGATGTAGGTACATACATATAAAACAATTCATGAATTTTAATTCATCACAGAACGATTAACAGTCGGGGCCCATTCAATTATTAGCTATCAAATTTTCACAAAGGGCCCCGACTGTTAATCGTTCTATGATGAATTAAAATTCATGAATTTTTTTTATCGATTATAGAACTATTTCAATGGTGAAGTTATTCATTATTACTTAACATGATTCTAAACTACTGGGCTTGTTTCTTTCTTTTTAGCTTTCATTTCAGGCAATGAACCTTTTCTAAAGATTAAATGCAGTCGGGTTTTTTGTTTTCAATATTTTTTTTATTTTACACTTTTTAGTTAACTTAACTTCGGCTCAGATCATGAGGTCCCGGGTTCAATCCCAGGGTCGGGCAAAAGTGTTATTGAGGTTTTTTCAAGGTTTCTCGAAAATCTAAAATCTCAGTAGCAGCTCGGAGTCCAGCGGAGTGGTGTATTACCACTACCTTGCCTTGGATGAGCACTCAAAGCTGTCGGCTTCGAATAGTCGATGATCGTTGACATGTCGGTTAAAACGGCGATGAAGATCACCACTTATCTCGCCAAAAGACAAACCGGTTAATCGCGGTGAACTGGAAAATCTGTAGACGTTCGGTTTTCTCCACCTACCACGCAAGGGAAACGGGCGTGATTATATTTTGAAAGACCATATAAATACAAGACACAGAAAAAATATAAGAGCGATTCGGAATACAGTGTTATGACTTATGAAGTTATGAACCAATATATTAGAAATTATACATGTAGCATTAACATCCCGCCAGATGAATAGCAACACATCATTAACGTCTTTGGTGTCTACAGGCGATGTGTATCTTTTTCCATCAGGAGAGCCATCTGCTTATTTGCTATCATATACTTAATATTAAAAAGGTAAATATTTTAATACAACAGACAACCCTGACATTTAACAAACCTATCTGGAAAATAATAACAAGCACGTCTAAATGTAAACCAGTAATGAATTTGAATTTCTGTTAATTTTATATGAGAAGTCATATGAATATGTTTTAAATTATTGTACAATTGTTGTTCGTTCAATGCAATTAAAATTTAACAAGATAAACAAACTATTCCGAGCATTAATTATTTTCATCAACGACAGATACATATACATGTTGATGAACGTAGACTAGCATTAAAATTTTATATATATATACATGTTGATGAACATATACATGTTGATGAACGTAGACTAGCATTAAAATTTTATATATATATACATGTTGATGAACATATACATGTTGATGAACGTAGACTAGCATTAAAATTTTATATATATATACATGTTGATGAACATATACATGTTGATGAACGTAGACTAGCATTAAAATTTTAGTAATTTTATTAGCATTTAAAAGCATGTTTTTGTCAAATCTCGGTTGTTACTGCCGTTGATAAACATCTTTTTTTGAGACACCGCCCCGTTGGTCGAGTAGTCAGCGACCCTGATTACGCAATCAACGGGGCTCGGGTTCGATTCCCGACGGGGACATGCATTTGTGTGATGAGCATGAATGTTTGTATTTCCGGGTTTGATTATGTAAAAGCAAATAATTTGCTTACTTTGGGGTTAGATAACAGTAAGAGTAATTTGTTTCGTGAATATTTTTAAGAGAAGCTCACCGTTTGTGCATTTTTATAAAATATAACAATTAATTTTTTTGAAAAATTTAACTAATAATTCCCGGGTCGATCAATTAAAAAAAATTTTTTTTTTTTCAAGTTTTCTGGTAAAAAACCGTTGCCCGGGTGTGTAAAAGTGCCCGGTTGGCGATAGGCTTGCCCCCTATCACATTGTGGGACTAAGTATCTTCGGCTAATCGAGGGTCCACTAGTTGTACCTCTTCCTACCTCTTCGGAGATACGGGCGTGAAGATACTTTATTATTATTTATTTTTATTTAACCATTTATTGTACACACATAACAAAAGTAAAACTAAAGACAAAATTAGTACAAAAGGCAAGCTTATCTCTAAAGAAATTTCTTCCAGCAAGCCCAAAATAAGAAAAAAAAACATAAGGTAGAAAAACACGTGTACAAAACTATAGAACAAAGAAAACAAAATACAAAGAAACTTAACTACTAAACTAATACAACTCTTATGACTACTTACTATGTCTACAAACTAAACAAACTATGAAATGGATAAGTAGTGCTGTTTCAGGCGACTCTTAAAGGTATCTTGAGATTCACTTATTCTAATGGAATGAGGAGGAATTTCTTCCACAATAAATATTAGTATACAATAAAGAAATAAATAAAAATATAACAATAATAATTTGATTTATATTTGCAATAGAGGATAGCAAAAAGCAGATGTTTTGCTGGTGGTGGTGGTGGTGGCTGGTGGATAAGTGATAACCATCGTCTATATACATCAAAGTATGCCGCGGTTTTTTTAAAAATGATTATAAATTACTAAAAACTCATACACACAGTTTCCCTCAGATTTGTTAAAAAACACGCTAGATCATGACGGACGTACACATTGCATACGGCAATCGTGTTGTAGGTATTACGATTTTGCAAAATATCGAAATCGGTGTTCACGTTCGTTTCGTGATTCAGAGTCTTTGATGTACTACCGAACACGATGGATAAGAATACATTAATCTTATACTGATTTGATCCAGAGTTTTTATATACTACGTACCTACTATAAACGTTATACGATAAAACTAAAGAATTCTGTTAGTGTAGGATCCCACTAGACGACCTTCACCAAGCTAGTTAATTAATGAAAAGTATTTTATATCTAATAAAATATGTCATTTGCAATATATTTAATATTGCAAATGGGTTGGTTAAAAATATCAGTCGAGAATATTTTTTTAAACATTACATTGGTAATGCACAAATCCTATACCAATGGAAAGCTTTAGCATAATATGCAAACGTTACGTTGACTATTGTTTTATCCGACAAATTCTGAGTAGGCAGGTTACTAGTGTCGATTTACCTGTTTATACTTGTGACGGGACACAAGATAAAATTAAAAATTTGAAAAACCCCCGACACATCCTCAGACCGCCATTCCGCTACATATGCATCATTTTAAGAGCAAAACGTGAAAGGAGCTGATGATCTACGAAAGGGGATCTTGCAGCATCAGGTACTAGATACCAGGTACCAGGTTACCACGGTTACTTACTCAATGAGCTTGAGTTGTTTTATTGCAAAGCTCCCATAGCCTCCAGTTCCATTATGTAATCCTGGAAATTATTTGATTCTGAGTGTATGTAAAATATAACAAATGAGACCACACTCAATGAACATATTTTGTTTATATCAGGAGTTCCATTGCCACTTTCTATTTACATTATCAAACCCTACAAATCTCCTAGTAATAAAATCCAACGATATCAGCCCAATCTCCGATGGCTGCTTTTCAGTTCCATCATTATTATAATCTTAGAAAACATGCAGCACCTAAATATTTGCCAAAATAAACAAAATTAGCCAACATTTGATGGGTATATCTAAAAAGCTTAAAATTTATAATGGTCTTTTTCCAGCTTTATCATCAGACACTAGAAAACATCCTGTTCCAAAAAAGAAAGAAGAACGATTCAAATGGGATCAAAATCGATGGGGCTGCTCAATTTTCATTCATCTGTTCGTTTCGTTCCCATGATCTTCTCTCACTTTATTGTAAGAACCTGGAAATAATCTAACTTCAGATTATTTATCAAAACAGAACAAATAAGTTCAAACGCGATGGGTTTGTCTCGTTTAGCTTGAAAGATCCTGTAGCCACCTTACAGTTACATCAATATATTCTAAAAATCATCCAGCACCAAAGAGTATACCAAAACAAACCCAATTAACCAATACTCGATGGGTCTATCTTGTTTAGCGAGATTGCATGGACTTCTACTAGTTTATCTTCAGAAACTGGAAGTCATTCTGTTCCAAAGTGCTTATTAGACCAAACCAAATAAGCTTCAAATGGGCTGCTTTATCATAGGACCTCAGAAATCACCACCACCAGGGTAACTCTCAAAACAGAAGAAATGAGTCCAAACTCGATGAATTTATCTTGTTTAGTTCAAGGTCCAAAACAAACCGAAGCAACCAACACTCAATGGGTTTTTCTCAGTTATGGTATTTATTATATATATATATTAGGGATGGGCCGAAATTCGTTTTACATTCGGTTTAACCGAATTTCGGCAGCTTGAACCGAACTTCGACATTCGGCCGAAATTCGGTTTAAATGCCGAACATTCGGCACTAGAAAAAAGTATCTTTTTTGCACTATTTTGCTCAAAATCTACGCTAATGTTATAAAGAGGAAAGATTTGTATACTATATTTTTATATATTGTATCATCTAAACTCAAAAACTACTAAACCGATTTAAAAAAATCTTTCACCATTAGAAAGATATTAAAATCATTCCCGAGTAACATAGGCTATACTATACTTTCGAAAAAAATCCGTAAAACAGTTGACCCAGCAGGTCATCCCTGAAACTTCCCGCTAGATCTTTATCTATATCGTAGCATATCACAGATTTTTTCAGAGTTCAAAAATCTTAAATTTGTTACAAATATTCGTTAGTACATAGAAGTCGTAAATGACAGTAATTTCAAAATTTTTGAAATGCTCTGTATTTTATAAACGATGATTGATTTTGGTCTTTCGAATGGCATTCAACGCAATTTTTGACCTCTAAAATGTTTTCATAGCTACGTAATCTACAGACTCAGAAATGTCGAAGCAATATCAAAAAAAAATTTTTTTTGAATTTTCGATATTACTAAATCCCAGATAAATCGACCAATTTTCATGCAATTTGCTTATTTGACACAATTTATAGAAAGAAAAACTGATTAGACTTTTAATTCAATCGGTATATTAGTCTGAAAGTCATTATAAAAATGCTAAGTTTGCTGTAAACAAAAAAATATTAATATTTAAAAAGCCGTAACTTTTGAAAACTTGATTTAATTTTGATTTTTGAAACTGTATTTGAAAAAATTTCGAATTTATGTCGAAAAAACACTTTTCCAAATTTTTTCGTCAACGATTACTTCCGAACGGATTAACCGATCATGATACAATTTATGAATTAGACGCAGTTTTTAAAAAATGAGCTGATAAAATTTTATAGTCAATCGATACACTAATCTTGAAGTTATATTAAAAAAATAGGTTTCGTCAATTTTTTTTTCGATTTTTTCAAAATTTCTCAAAATATTCTAGTCCTAGTAGTATATAAATTGTTGGGAATTCTAAGTTGAGCAGAATCTAATTGAATGCCATTAACCGCGTTTCGATCGGTCAAGTTGTTCAAAAGTTATGAAATGTTTACATACACACATACATACAACCACACGCTCTCTCTCTCTCACACACACGCACACACATTTACATACAGACATACTGACGCCATCACGAAAATAGTCAGAAAATGTTGCATACTTAGCGGGAAGTTAAAAATCAAAAGTTTGATATAGATGAAGATACATATATTTTAAAACATGATGATTTAGATCTTTTTAATTGCATTCAACGTAATTTTTACCTTTAAATGGTTTCATTAGCTCCAAAATCGGTAGGTTAAAAAATGTCGAAGAAAAGGTAAAAAAATAGGTATGTCAGTTAACCCTGCAGGCTATCCTTGAAACTTCCCGCTAAATTGAGGTATTTTAGGCTCAACGGAACAAAATCATACCTAAGCATTTTTTTTCAAGGTTCAAAATTCTGACTTTTGTTATAAATGACAGCAATTTCATTTTTAAAAAGCTGTATATTTTTAAAACGATGATCGATTTTCATACTTCAAATGGCATTCAACGAAATTTTTGAGCTCTTAAATGTTTTTGAGCTACATAGTCTATAGGCTAAAATATGTCGAAGTAATATCAAAATTTATTTTCAAAAACTGTCGTTATAAAAAATCTTGATAAACCGATTTTGAACCAATTGACGGTATTTGACGCTATTTATAAAGACAAAAGTTGATTAGATTTTTTAAGGGAATCAGTGTATAAGCCTAAGAGTTATTTTAAAAATATTAAGTGAGTTTTATGTAAACAGCAAAATTTTATTATCCAAAAGTTATAATTTTTGAAAACTTGATTCGATTTTGATTCTTGAAACTACATTTGACGTAATTGTTTTAAGTACCACAATATTGTAGAAGGTTTGACCTTCAAACAAGTTTTGGTCAAAAAGTCTCTTATTTTATATAAATAAACCACTTTTTCCTAAATTTTCATCAACGATAACTCCCAAACGGATAAACCGGTCTTGATACAATTTACGATATTTGACGCAGATTTTTAGAAAGAAATGCTGGTTAGATTTTTAAATCAAGCAGTGTATTAGCCGGAAAGTTATTTTAAAAATATTAAGAAGTTTTCTGTAAACAACAAAATATTAATATTAAAAAAGTAAAAAACTTTTGAAAACTCGATTCCATTTCGTTTCTTGAAACTAAATTTGACGTAGTTTTTTAAGCACTAAACTATTGTGGAAGATCAAAAAAAATTAGTTAGAGAAATCACCAAGTTATATCAAAAAACACTTTTCTTCAGTTTTTCGGCAACGATAGCTCTTGAGCGGAAAAACCGATTTTGATGCAATTAATGCATTGAACGCAGTTTTTGTAGGAATAGAGCTGATTAGATTCTGAGTGCTAAGTGTTTTTCTTTTCGCATTCGATCGTGAGCGCGTTTCGAGTTTACTAGGAATTTCGCCATCTAGTGGTAAACTGGTTTCTCACGTTTACCACTAGGTGCCGCTGTACAAATCACATACAAATTCCTAGTAAACTCCAAACGCGCTCACGATCGAATGCGAAAAGAAAAACTCACACTTAGCACTCTGAACCTAATCTATACATTTATGTACTTAGATTATAAAAAGTTATTTATTTATGTATGTTATTTATGTACAAAGTTATGAGATGTTTACATATACACATACACATATATACAGGCATGCTGACCTCATTGTGAAAATAATCGGAAAAGATTTCTAGGACCTCAAAACGTGGAGATCTGGTGAAAACTCGATTTTCAAAAATCGGGGCAAAATCAGTAACTTCCTTGTCTATATCCTACGTAGCAGAAAGTTAAAAATAAAAATCCATTCCTAAATTGGAACAATGTAACTCAATGTATCAAAATTTTGCTGTTACGTCACTAATTCACGTGCGTTGCGAAACCCATTAACGATCTCCTTATATCCATACTAAAATTATAAATGGGAAAGTGTATCTGTTTGTTTGTCCGTCTTTCATGGCAAAACGGAGCGACGAATTGATGTGATTTTTTAAGTGGAGATAGTTGAAGGGATGGAATGACATAGGTTACTTTTTCTCTTACTTTACGCGAGCGAAGCCTCGGACAATATAATAGATAGTAGTAAATAGTAAAATAGGTAAATAGCTAGTATAAAATAATTAAATTTTAAGCAAATTCGTAAAAAAATCACGACGTGTCGCTTTTAAGAAAGCGCCCCAAAATTTAACCGAAGTTCGGCCGAAATTCGGCCGAATTTCTTATTTTCACCGAATGTTCGGCCGAAGTTCGAATTCGGTTCAAACCACATTCGGCCCATCACTAATATATATATATATATATATATATATATATATATATATATATATATATATATATATATATATATATATATATATATATATATATATATAATAAACATCCAAACTCAGAAATACAAAAATCTGTGCTAATCATACAAATGTTGGAACCCGAGCCCTATCGATTCTTAGTTAGGTTGTCTCGGTACTCGACATCGATGTACGCCGATAACGCTCTTTATCAAAAAATAATAAAGAAATTTACATTCACAAGAATCTTATCATTCAATTCTTTTTTGTAAAGAAAGCGTGCAAAACGACATTTTATTACCATAATTAATAGATTACATTTTTAACAATTAATTATTGTATCAATTTGGTGAATTCACTCTCCCAGTCACCATTGACCCTCGGCTATTGTTGGTCGTATATATGTCGCAGTGAAATTGTCAATACCGTTAGATTATAATCTACCTAAGTGATATTATAATTTAACTGCTAACCTAACCTAACCAAATTATAAAATCCCCAGGTAGATTATAATATATTGACAATTTCACTGCGACATATATATTTTTTTAAAGATTTTAAATTTCTTCACATATTAAAAGTTACTTTTCAGCGACTAACATAATATTATGTTAGATTTTATTTAACATAAAAACTAACGAACCGATCCGGAGCCCGCTGCATGATTATGGTTTTATACGTAACGGACATTTTTCTACGAGGCGTGAAGTATTATTAATGTATAATGTGGTATAGAATTCCTGTGTACCAAATTTCAATTAAAATATGGTCCAGCTCTGAGAAAGTAACAAATACACACACACATACACACATATATATATATATATATATATATATATATATATATATATATATATACACACACATACACACACACAGAGAGAGAGAGAGAGATAGGCACTTACGCACGGACACAAACTTTTCCATTGATAACATACAATAAGTATTGATTCGCCCCAAACTTTTATTTTTGTTATTATTTATATTTGACATCATAACAAACAAGTAGATGGGACTCCTGATGGAGAGAGACAGCCATCATCAAAGATGTTAATGGTGCGTTGCTATCCGAATATTAATTCCACATGTATAAATAAGTATACTTACCCTCCAAACTGGAACATGACAGTGATATGCACTTACGCTATTGCAGCAGGAATAAGTAATCTTAAGTAAGGCACCATATGCTAGGACCACGGCGAGCCGACGTAATCTAACCACTATATAAAATTCAACTTTTAAATATTTCAGTTACATTTTTACGAATTTATAGTAAACTCTGGTATGCACGAAAGAGCGGTGTATAGGGCGATGCAGCGGCAGCTGTCCAATATATGCATAATACATGAGCGAACAAACTCTATACTATAGATATATTTCATGAAATTAAATAATGCTCGAATTGTAGAATTCACTAGAATGACTAAGTAAGAATATTTTACTAGTTTATCTTTATCTTTTCTTTTTGGTGGGATATCCGTTAGCTATAGTACTTATTTTTTAAAGTTTATGTATTATTAAATTATCTTTTTTATACTCGCACATAACAAGATTTTGTTTGAGGCCGACGATATACAATTTTTTTATATCATAAGATTTGAAACAGCAAGCAAACGAGCATAATATGGTTCTTTTTAGTATAAGTAAGTATACCGGCTACATCACCCTCTGTACTGGAACACGACAGTGACATGCACTGACGCTATTACAACAGGAATAGATAAGGCTGTGGCCTGTGTTGCCAGTCGCCAGACCCGCCGCGGCGATAGTCGAGACGTTAGAGAACGCTACCTCATAGGAATCACGATGGTAGTGACAAACTACCTGACAGTATGGCAGATGGTCTATTTATCAAAGGGACCCCGGATCAACGGGGGCTAATTTATCAATCTCTGAAATCATATTATATCCTTTTTTCCTTTTTTCATATTATACTGCATATTTGTGCCATGTTTGTATATAATCTATATTATCCTGTTTTATTCGATTTTCACGATGATTTTAGACATTTTAATAAACATATCCAGCATACATTCGCGTGCGTGTGGATTGAGTGAGCACCTTCTAAATTAAATTATAAACATATATCAGCTATTTAGCAAAAGCTCTCAAACAATTGTAGAATTAATCTTCCAATTTGTTAAAGAAAATAAACCTTAAATACACTGTATGCATGCCCACTCAATCCTTCACAGAGAACCGCAAAAATCTATGAATGTATTGACCATGCACGTAAAGATTTGTACTATATTTTTTGTAAAAATTGTGTTAATTTATAATTTATATTTACAGATTTGCCAGTAAATTTATTTAAAATTTTACAAATAAATTTATATACTCACTTAATCCTCACACTTTCAAAAATCCGATTTTCTACAAAACAGATGTAGATTGAAATGTTATTACACATCTAAATTGAGTAAAATGCTATGTAGAAATTTGTAAAATACTAAAGTAGTCGCTAAGGTGGCTTGTTTTTGAATAATTAATTTTTATTTGTGCTCATATAATCCTCACATTTTGGTAAAGTGATAAAAAATAATATCTTAATTCCGTGAGTGATCAAAATCTTTTTTTAATTCAACTTTTAGTAAAAACTTTTACCAAATGACTGTTAGCTTACATTTTTTATTTTATTTTAAGTAATATTCGTGTATCAATGTTTGTATTAAAACACATGTAATAACATGTAATAAGTTTACCGTACAATTCAACAAAAAAGTTGGACATACTAAATTTTTTAACTAACGCTAACCCCGGATTAGGCGAAGATACTGAGTCCCACAATATGATAGGTGGCAAGCAAAGCAAAGACCATAGAGGCGATAAATTAAAATAGGTATTACAAATACATTCTTAATAAAATCAATGATGTGAGGTAATCTTTGTTCATCCGTTTTTGGCGATACTTATCTCTATTTATTTATACGGAGACCCATATATTTCTGTGCTATCCTTTGCGATAAACAAAAGTTTATCCATATTCATCAATTTCAATTACTCAGTCCATACATTACATATCTACAGCGGTAAAGAATTTTATTAGGAGTCCATGTTATCATAGAACAAAGGGATGACAAGTAACACTGAACCCCTTACTCAGCGAAATACAACCCACTATTCATTCAATTAACAAGATATCGGTCCTCGCTAAAGGTTTATTAACGATTTCAGGCGATACTTGAATAATAAACCAATTAATAACTCGAACCCTTATCCTTTTCATGAATTATTTATTGCCGCGTGACATTCCGCTACTTAGTTATATTCTAAATAATGTCTGAAGTAAAAAAAAATATGGATGAAAAATAAATTGAGTAAATACTCACATGGTTATATCCACAGTAGAGTAGGAAGAGGTGCAGCAAATTAAAATACAGTCAGCAGATTTTTAGTCACATAATGTGACAAGTACCTAAATCATTTCGATCGTGTTTTTAGTCTTGGGACTCAGACCGAAACAATATAAAGACAGAGTGTCTCGAACAGTTTAAAGAAATCCCAGGACCAAGCTGGGACGTGTAAATAAATACAACGCTCATGTACATACTCACACATATACTCCAAAGTAAGCTGGTTTCTGTCAGAGCATATTAAAGACGCATCATACAGTAAACTCGGATATGTATGAAATAGTGACCTCACTACGGCGTATGTCAGTACTTCATCTTCATTTAGTAATCTATGTACTAAACAAAGTTGTGCTTGTTACACAACAGTGACAATGTGGCGATGCATAAGATTACACGAGCTCCCAGCTACGTGAGGAAACGCGATCTCAAAATAGAGCCTGGCGGGATTCATTTTGATGTATGAACATGTTTTTGGCAAGTCGTTTGCGACTCGCCAAAAACATGACTCCACAAAATCCACAATACCGCACCATGGCATGCTCCTCCCCCGGACCCCAAGCCGTACCCTCGCGACATCATAAACTAACCAAACCGCCTCTCTCCCGTTCATTTCGCCACCGCGTCCGCTGATCGCCTTGTCGAGCTTCCCTTGAATCAGTCGAGCTTATTGAATCAAACTATTCTCTTTACTTCTCTCTTTTTACCACTACTATCTCAAAATGAATACGCGTAATTTTCAAATAATAACCCATAAGAAAGTGGTTTCAACCCCATTTTCTACTCAATGACCTAGCTATTGTTATGGCTAGCGTTTGACACTATGGTCAGAGGGCAACCAGCCCCAAAAAGGCAGAACAAACCTTACCTAAAAACTTATGTAACCCTATGTAAGCAAATAAAGATATTGATAGATTGCCCGACTGATTACTCCTTTTTATCTAAGTTTTGGGCAAGCATTTAATTAAAAAATTCAGCATGAATTATTCCATTAGGAATTTTAACTAAAAACATCTTGTGTGTGCCGCTACCGTTATGACAATAAGGTGATCACAAATGATGAGTGTAAAAAACATTCCTCACCCCCAGTATAATAAATGCGAAAATGGATTGGCTTGTTACGCAGTCCAATCATGATTATTTAATCGATCATCATGAAATTTTTGTTAACATTTTGATGTAGGGTACTTTTGTACAAAAAAAGTACTGTTCATGAAAAAAAGAAAAACTCTATCGCAAACGGAGTCATGAAAAAAAACTGTATATTATACTTTGAGCACCCAGTTTATTCCCTGATTAGTGATCAATAGAATGCGAGTTCGATTCCTGGTAGAATATGATCTCCCTGCCGCGTACACCCAAAAATATATACTAAAGAAACTGAGAGGCTAGTAAATCTACCATGATGCTCAGAGCAAGGCACTTTAGACCTACAAAGCACCAATTATCGATAAGTTTCTTGGCGTACCGATCAATTAAATCTCAAGCAGATCTGGCTTTGTTAGGGCCTGGCCACGGGAAATTCGCGCCTGCGATATTTCACGTGGCGGGAACAGCGAAGCATCTAGCGTCTAAAACAAATGTATGGTAAAGTACTAAGCATGCCACGCGGCGAGGCGACCGGCGGGGCGACCGACGAGTTTTATCAAACAAACCGAGCGCGCGACGGGCGAGGCGGCGGGTGGTTGAAACAAATGTATAAATCAGTATTACGCTCGGTTAATGTCACGGACTTGGACGGCGGCAACAGCGAATAGTCTAGGAATCAAAACTGTTTATTTGTAACTTGTATTTGATATCAAGCGGCTACACTAAACATGAAATTTTTCATTTTAGATCAGTTTCAGATCAATGAAAAATTTCAGATTTAAATCACATTCTCTTCCAAATAGTAAGTGTTGAAGTACAAAACTACTCCACTCCAAGCAATATCGAGATATAAAGTTGAAAATGTCATTTCGCTCTCGGACTGTACTGGTCTCGGCGGTGAACGCTACTCCTCGTGGCCTATAAATCTGCGCCATGCGAATTTTCGCCTCGACCGCCGTGACGCCACCACCGCCGCCGCCGATTCCCATGGCCGGGTGGTTAAACTGGCTAAGTCATAGACCACATAAATACCAATCGACTCAATGTTGGGCGGGGAACGTAAAGTAGTAGAACTCAAAAAAATAGAAATGCGCCATGTTGTGGTTGCTATTCTATAATACCAAATAAGAAGCCCAAGGTTAAAAATACCACTGGAGTGATTTTATTTATAGTACAAGTATTTATAATACAAGCTACATTGACAACCTAAGAAATTGTCTTGAAAGGCGTATCTAAAGGCGCTAGGCGTGGACTAAACCAACCTAATAATAGCCGCTGTACTCATAAGTAAGGACTTGTGAATTGTGGAGAAAAAGAAAGGTGTTTAAAGTAGTTTCCCTCCTGCTAATTTCACTTCAGTCTCTGTAAAGATTCGAAAATTTAATTGTGTGTAAAGTTCAATGCCTAGTAGCTATTTGCAGATAATGGTATGGTATGTCTATTCTCTGGCCTCCGCTTTTAGGGTGTTTAAAGATACACCTTGAAAGTGCAGGTCAGAAAATAGACATACCAGAGTTATGTATGAAACTGCAAGATTATCATCATATAAAAAGTGTTGATGTGGTGGAAGTCCGAGCCTCCTTTTGATATAAAGACCATCTACCTTTCTACCAGGCAAGTCGTAAAAGTCAACCGATTGGCTATATGTGTCACTACTATCTTGACAACTAAGGTGGTAGAGTTTCGCAACGTCGTGCCCGGGTACGCTTTTCATTGTCGCAACGCAAAATCACCAAAGATGGTAATGGTGCGTTGCTATCTTGTGGCGAGGTCTAATACCACATACATAATCCTCCAAACGTGAATACGACAGTGACAAGCACTGACACTATTGCGGCAGGAATAGGCAGGCGGTGGTACCAAACCCGAGCGAGACAATGCAGAATTCAACCACCAAGTAGCCACGATGATAGTGACTCGCATAGCTAATCGATCGCCTTTTACAACCAGCTCGGCAGAACGGCAGTTGGTCTATTCTTTAAAGCAGCCCCGACCAATACGGCGAAAATTATTATTATAATAGAATTATTTTTAGATTTACTGATTAAAATTTTACTTTAAGATACAAAGAAGAAATACAAGGAACGAAAATAATCTTGTTGTGCATGCATCTCGTCTCCACAGAATGAGTAACTCTTTTATTGGTCAATGTATACGCATTCACAATAAACTTCCCGAAACTATAAGAGATCTGCCAACTAAACTACCTTCCCCACAATTGCCTTAAAAACGGGTCCAAAATTTTTCATGCAAGTATTAATTTTTTAGATTTAAATAGGTTTTAACTGCGTCCATTTGAAAAGTAAGGTAGCCGATAAATTTATGCATAATCTGAGGGTAGAGTAGTCGATAGACTGCCATCCCCCCACACGAATTGCAACGCACTATTAACATCTTTGGTGTCTACCGATGATGGTTTATCTTTCCATCAGGAGTTTGATATCTAATGCTTGTTTGATATCTAATGATATAAATCAAACGTATTTACATAATATGTATAACAGACAGTACGTATGTTATTTCGTCTTACTGTATTGGCAACAGGATTTGAATAAAATTTTGTATTCAGTTAGTATATATCTCGACTTAACATATATGCTATTTCTTATCCCGCAAAGGGATTGCTCTCACGGGATTCACAAAAAAGCTTTTATTGCTTTAAGCTAGGAAGCAGTTTGCTGGCGTTTTATTTTAAAAAGATCAAATAAGAAAATAAGAAGAGTGGTAGAGTTCTGGGCCCGGGTCTGGTACCACCGCCTTACGTATTTCTGCCGCAATAGCGTCAGTACCTGTCACTGTTGTGTTCCAGTTTGGAGAGTAAGGTAACCGGTAAACTTATGCATGTGGCATTAGACCTCGCCACAAGGTAGCAACGCATCATCAACACCTTTAGTGTCTATAGGCGATAGGTGATTCTATCAATCAGGAGACAAATGTGCTTGTTTGCTATCTTATGATAATCATAAAAAAAGATTAATAAGTAGTAATGTGGTGACCACATTTGAGATAATCTGAGTAAACTGATCTTAAATATAATTGATCTATCTGGGTCGTAATTTACGATCACGTACTGGTAGGAACAAGGGCCTATTTCATTAGCTAAGGTGTTCAGTATTTCAGTGTTTCGATTCAGTAACGACAAACTGCCTTAGGGTATGAGGTTGTAGGTAATAAATAAGGTGTATTACTAACGGGAAACACTTGGCATCCAAGAATATTGTATCATGAATTAAGAATTTACTTATAAAGTGAAAATGACTTCTGTTAACAAGATTTTGTATATACCACTATATATCTGTTTGTACAAGCGATTTTATTGGCAACTTTCGTGATAAATATTCGTTTTATGACTTACTACAAAAATAGCATCAATTTAGACAATTTTTACCTGTCTGTCATTGTGTATGTCTGTACATATAACTCGAGAACGGTTTTACCGATCTTGGTAAAATTTATATACGGTGACAGTGATTTTATCATTATTTACGCCAAATGAATTAGGACTCGCTAATGCTAATATATACGGCTGATGTTAAAATTCCTCACATATTAAAAGTTACTTTTCAGCGACTAACATAATATTATGTTAGATTTTATTTAACATAAAAACTAACGAACCGATCCGGAGCCCGCTGCATGATTATGGTTTTATACGTAACGGCCATTTTTCTACGAGGCGTGAAGTATTATTAATGTCTAATGTGATATAGACTTCCTGTATACCAAATTTCAATTAAATTCGGTCCAGCTCTGAGAAAGTAACAAACACACACACACACACACACAGAGAGAGAGAGAGAGAGAGAGAGAGAGAAAGATAGGCACTTACGCATGCACACAAACTTTTGCATTGATAAAATATAATAAGTATTGGTTCGCCCCAATGTGTAAGCTCAAGATGGCGTAAATAACAATAACAATCAAATATTATATATATATATATATATATATATATATATATATATATATATATATATATATATATATATATATATATATATATATATACATTACTCTACCCAAAAATTATACTGAGCTTGTAAAAGTGATACTTGCATATAACAATGTAAATTAATATATTTAAGTAATTTCATTGGTAACTTTCCCTCTGCATATATTACATGAGTTACTACTTTATTTCCCCTCGTACAAGAAAAGCAGACTTAGAAATCATATAAAACTGGCCAAATTCGAGACAGACTCGCAGGTAGTGAATTATCTACCATCGTCCAACATTATACCTTTTTTGTATCACAAGACAGCAAGCAACATGATGGAAAGGGACAACCAACGCCTACAGATATAAGAAGTTAATGGTGGTTTGTATGTTTGTACCGGCTACCTTGCGCCAAACTGGAACACAACAGTAAAAATCACTAACGCTATTGCGGCAGAAATAGGTAAGGCGTTAGTTCCAAGCCCAGCCGAGACATCGCGGGCCCCTTTACCCAGTAGTCTCGATGGTAGTGATAGGTATAGTTTACTGTCTTAACAGAAATCCAGAGAAATTCTGAGATAACATCCATTTTAACCGACGAAAAAACACAGGAAGTTCTCAATTCGCAAAGTATATTTTTTATGTTAGATCACGATTCACGCATACCTTTTTACAGAGTAGTCCTATTTTGAAAATTCACCTTTTATTGAAATGGATATACTCCGAGAGTAGTCCCATTTAATGTTATTATTAATACACACAACATTCTGAAAATCCCCAGTATCCATATACGAGTAAACACATAAAATAACGTTTATAAGATACAGACCCTATTTAAACAACGAACAGATAGTAGTAGGATAGTAGTAGTAAGACTGTAGTCTTAATAATTAAATTTCGATTGAAACCTTTTATAAACTAAAAGGCCTCATAAATAATCAAACAATTTTTTTTAATATGATAGGACAGCAAACAAGCAAATAGCTCTTTTATTGGAAATATACAACCATCGCCTATAGATACCAAAGATGTTAATAATGCGTTTCTATCCGTATGGCAGGTTGACAATCCATATGCATAAGTATAAATATTGGCTACATTATCCTCCTAATCGTAACATGACACTAAATAAATAAGACGTCAGTACCTAGGCGTTAGTGCCTGACAAGAATCCAGATAGTATATTTTAGACGAGCAAAGTTATTTCACCAAAAAAACAACATAATTGAAAGTTATTTAGCCGTCTTATATAATATGTATATATAGATTTTCCTGACAGTGATGTTTAAAATAATATGATTGGCAATCTCATGTGATACGACAGTTTTACTAACAATATCATAGAATATAGACGAAATACAAGGGAGAGAAAGGCCAATAATAAATAATTAATATCGTATCATATAGGAAGATCAAGAAAGAGGCATTGGATAGAAAAAGTTAGAAGAATTTACATAGCCAAATAAACACCGCACCGACGTTAGCCTGCTCTTAAACTAGATTTTTATAATAGTTTGAAGTAGAAAAATACTTTAATTAATTTCAGAGTTCACCGCAAATTTCAACAAAAAATTTAAAAAGCCTAACACAGTCTCCTAATAAAATTCGCCAAATTTAACTAGTAAAATAGTGTCACTTTGGCATAATGATAACGACGTCTCCTGCAATAAAGGTAAAAATCCCTTATTCAAAACGAGATAGTGTCAATATATATTTTTTATATCAACTTTTTCTGTTCGCAAGATAATAGTTATTAATGAACCGTAACAGGAGACAGTAGCCTGCAATTGATTATAACTCCGAGGCTATATTATCGCGAATAGGTACATTCGTGGAGTCAAGTCTCCAAAATGAAATGCAAAGGTTACATCGAACTACGTGGCCACGTGCATTCGATCTTCAATAGTTCGGTTGGCAATATGTATGTAAATAGCAAAGCAGGTCTATCTCGCTTCAACTTGTAATATGCACCACTGCAATAACGAGATGGACATAATATATTTAGTTGGCGTGTTAGCCTTTCATGTTAGCCCAAATATTCACGATTTAGTTGGTCACTCATAATATTACAACGCGAATTTTGCCGTATCGCAGCAATGTAGCAGCGACATAAGCAACAACTGTTTGTAATGGTCACTTACTACAGTGATTGGGAAAATGTCAGCTCTTCGTGATAAATTTTCGTTCATCTATAAGCTCTTCAAATTATTTGTACTAAATGTTCACCCAGCCATTGCACGTAATACTAATTCAAAACTCTAAAGCGATTTTGTATAAACGACTGCCATTTTATTACATTAAGTGCCGTGCTTTATAGATCACAGGTAACGAGACACGTATTACATTAAGTGCCCGATTTCTGCTCTGTTAAGATATTTTATGGTTTTCCATTATACAGGTTGTAATATTAAAAATATAAAATGAATTACCTTATATGCTGCTTAAAACATATCTATGAACATTTAACACGAATTTATCTAAACTAGTCGTCGCCCTATAGTCGAAATTTAACCATTTAAGCAAGACTAGACAATAAAATCTTCATGGAAACTTCATGGAATCATGGAAGCTCGCCAACGTGCAACTTGTGCCTAAAAAAGGCAGTCATGCTGACCCCTCTAACTATAGGCCAATTTCAGTCATATCCGTACTCTGCAAGGGTTGTTGTAAACTCGCCACAGTTGTTAATTCGCCACCGTTTTTGATATTCCATACATTAAAAGTAAACTCGCCACAGGTATTACTAAATAATAAAAAGTATGTGTAAATTCGCCACAAGTACATACTAGCTGTTGTAAATTCGCCTAATTTTATATAAATATTTTAAAAAGTAGTGTTAGCAAGCAAAATTCTAAGTTTTAGCACAACACTTTTTCTAACCTATTTCATTAACCTATGCTTCTGCACACGTAATTTGGAATGTCTATGGTACACATAGAACAATCAACTTAGCAGAAGCACGCAGAAGCGTACCATAAACGATTAAATAAAAATGGTTTAAAAAAGCCCAATTTATTACAGTTCCTTTATATGTTAAAAATGAGGCTGATTATACAGACATTAAATTTAAAAAAAGTTTTAATATAAAATTAAACATGAGAGCGCGTTGATCAATTGCATTTAAGCAACAACTAAAAAGCATTTTTGATAATCATAATAAGAAGTCCTGAAACTATGTTTTTTACAACGTTTTATTAATTTGTAAATATTATGGCATTTTTAAATCAAAAGATAACAAACAAGCAGATGGTTCTCCTAATGTTAAGAGACAACCATCGCCTATAGACACCAAAGATGTTATTGGATCGTTGCTCTACGTCTGACGAGATGATATTACCACGTGTATAAGTTTACCGGCTACCTTACATTTCTTTTCGGGTATAAACAGATAAACAAATAAACGGATAAACGGATAAACGGATAAACGGATAAACGGATAAACGGATAAACGGATAAACGGATAAAAGCATAAACGGATAAACGGATAAACGGATAAACGGATAAACGGATAAACGGATAAGCGGATAAGCGGATAAGCGGATAAGCGGATAAGCGGATAGACGGATAGACGGATAGACGGATAGACGGATAGACGGATAAACGGACAAACAGACAAACAGATAAACAGACAAACAGACAAAAAATCTAAAAACTATATTTTTGGCTTCGATATCGATTGTAGATCACGCCCCAAGTATTCTTTTAAAAAAATATTCAATGTACAGTTTTGACTTTCCTACTTTTTTATTATGTATATAGATTTGCTGATCTTAGACTATTCTTCCGCGGGGGCCCGGTCCAACAAGGGAATTTTAAATAGATGTTTGGTAGGCAAATTAATGCGACAAATAGAATTTTATAAAATACTAGCTGATTTTAGACTATTCTTCCAAGGGGGCCTGGACCAACAAAGGAATTTCAAATAAACGTTTAGTGGACAAATTAATGCGACGAATAGAATTTTATAAAATATTAGTTGATACAAACCGTGTTTTCATCAGTTTGGTAATATTGTCAAGTTGGAGCCTCCTTTTATATACTGCATATCATACTTTGAAAGGCGTTTTCTTTTAATGTAAATATGTTGGATCATCCTCATTAATAAGCTGTCATTTTTAAATAGTTTAATAAAAGAAGTATGTATGTCATTCTGATGTATTTTTGTCATAATTGTAGCGTCAAAAGATGATAGCAGCTTTAAGTTTGGTCCCTTTTAAATTTGAAGAAAACACACCAATTCGAAAATTTAAAAAATTTAGGATACAATTTTGTAAGCGACCTGCCCGTGGTTTCATCTGCGTAGCTTTTGTTCCCGTGGGAATATCGGAAAGGTTTATATAGTAAAACCTTCCTTAAAATCTATCTATCTATTAGAAAAAACGCATCAAAATCCATTGCATAGTTTTAAAGATTTAAGCATACATAGGGACATAGGGACAGACAGAGAAAGCGACTTTGTTTTATACTATGTAGTGATTTCAGTTATGTATATCTGCATTTAAGATAACATAATAATATGTGAAAGTCTGCCTATCAGTCTGTCCATTTTTCTGTCTTTGTGTCATGCTTTCGTGGCTAAACCGCTGAATTGGTGACTTTTAATGAAATTTGGCATAAATATGGTTAAAGATCCTAGGTCAAACATGTTTTTATTTCAAAAATTTTACCTCTTAGGGGCTAAATTAGGAGATGAAAGTTTGTTTGAAAAATTATATCGATGGCATGTTGATCTCTTTAACAGCGAAGCTGTGCAGGGAACAATTTTTGAACACACCGTTTCTCCGAAATTATGGTGTTGGTAACTTTAGTCCGTATATCCACTTCCAGATTTAAAATCCCCTTGTAGATCAAGATCCCACTACCACCAGACATTACTTATTTCCTGAAAGATGAAATATGTACTACAAATTACCGACGGTGGTTTTTCTGAATTACCGACAGGGATATTTTCGAACCGATAGGTCTTGGGGACCTTCAAGAAAAGAGCTTACTCATTTTTAAAAGGCCGGCAATGCAACTACAAAACTCCTGGTACTGCAGATGTTCCAGGGAGGCGGTGATCACTTACCGTCTGGTGCACTCCCTGTTCGTTTGCCCCCTTTACTATATAAAAAAGTAGTATTCATATTTAAATTGAATGGACTAATATCTGTTGTTTTTATAAATAAGAATTTTTTTATGTACCGGATGTTAAAGCTAAGTAAAATTCTAGAACATTATTATTAATATAAAATTTCATATTTACTATTATTTTTAGCAGAAGCTTTAAAGCTCGCACTAAAATAAACGAACTTTACTTATTTTTTCATGCCGATTATAAATCAGTGACGGTGACTATTTCAGGACTATATGTACACAGCCAGATAAATAAAAAGATCAAACATTCTTCATGAAAAAAACATATTTTGCTATTAGTTTGAAACACGCGTGTCAGAGATAACTATCTAAACTAAAAAAAAAACTTATTTTTACCTTCCTAAATTCCAAGTCTGGTTATTAGATTACTACTATGTGCGAGCGCAGTGGTTTAATAATCAACTGCTGCAGAAACAGTTTAAAAGACTAATGAAGCTGCTGTAAACACGGTATGTTTCTAATTTTATATTATTCCGATAGCCGAAAACCCTATGTAATTGTTAATAATGTAGTTTCAAAAATGATCACGCAGGCATTTTTGTTACAAGCCATTAAAAATTGTGAGCAGTTGAGTGAAGTGCACCAACAAACACGCGTAAAACGCTGCGTGATATTACTCAAGTATCACTATTACCAGGTAAAAAAGATTGTTTATATATTAAATACGTGGAAAAAAACCTTGTACCACTTTCTACGGTAGTAACGCAAATGGAGGAATAGGAAATTTGAAGACGTTGCGGAGAAGTATTATCCAGAAACATTGTATTTTTATTTATATGCACTAGAAGTAGATTAAATCAATGTACTTCTAGTTAATTATAATAAATAAATCTATGTCTAATTAAGTAAGAAAAAAATTTGGACCCCTTTTTAAGACAATTGCGCGAATATTGGAGTTTGAAATTTGGCACAGCTAAAGTTTACATTGCCGAAGTCTGCATAAACTTAATATTTTCAAATAAAATACAACAGAATTACACTAAATTAATAAAAATTATATATACACTACACTCATGTAACATACATGATAATATACACATACGAATACTATTTTCTTTACCATTAAAGTAATTTGTCAAACTTCAAAAAGATTTTATTGTTTCGTCTATGGTCGAATTTCGGCCACAGGTGATCGCAAGTTAAGTAATTTAAATATTACACATGCTACATTCATTTTTTTAGTAGCAGTGTATAAGCTATAGAAAGAAGGGCGCAAATAGAATACAGCGCATCAACCTAGATCTCTTATTAATTTTTTTTTATTAAATATATTTTTAATTTGAATGCTTTTCTGAATTATTGTGTAGTATATGCAAGTTTGTATTTATTCACATCGTATTTTCTAGTGTTGTATATAGTATGTGTATGCATAGACGTACATAAATCATGCTAATCATACTACATTCATTTGACATACTATTATATACACATATTATGTATACATACTTTTATGTTTATGGCTAAAGTCTATTGTTTAATTTAGAAGATATTTTTTTGTTAAGTCTACGGTCAAATTTCGACTACATGGCGATCGCTTGTAGTAGTAATTAGGCAAACAAACTATATTGTTTTTCAAATAAACACTACTTGTGGTTATCTTAATTAAACTTATGCTAATTATTCGCTACAGTGGTGTTGCACTTGATTTAACTTTCTAAACAAACCCTAACGTGTTTAATGAATTATCTGAAATTCATTAAAAACTTTCTCATATGGCTTTGAACTTCGATGAAATCATTAGCACCTGAATTTCACGAACCCTGAATGGCTCTGCCTTTATTTACTTTAAATTTATAAACCTGAAGAATGTATGACGTGGAGCGCACGAATTTTTCAACAAATTTATTTTGAAAAGAAAATTGAAACTATACGTTAGCTTGAAAATTAATTCAAAATAAATACATTTTCTAAAAATAGCAATGACTTCTAATTTTTATTGTTTATTTTATATTAAATTGACATTTAAACAAGAATTCATAAAAAAAAGTGTCTTCACGCCCGTATCCCCGAAGGGGTAGGCAGAAGTACAACAAGTGCACCCACGATTAGCCGAAGATACTTGGTCCCACAAATGTGATAGGTGGCAAGCCTATCGCCAACCGGGCACTTTTCCAATCCCGGGCAACTTTGTGTTTATCAGAAAACTGAAAAAACATTTTTTTTTAGTGCCCGACCCGGGAATCGAACCCGGGACCTCATGTGGTCGACGCCAACGCTGGACCACTAGACCACAGAGAATTCATCTTAGAACTTTATTTATTTAAACGGTCTTAAATAATTTATTTGTTTTTACATTAATTAATATGATGGTGTCTCTCTTGATAGAAATTAACCCTTGTTTTTAGAGATCAACGATTTCGATTCCAGGGTTGAGCTATTCAATAATGTATTTTTTCAGTTTTCTGACAAAAGCAACGTTGCCCAGGATTAGTGAAGTGTCCGGTTGGCGACCTATCACATTATGGGACTAAGTACCTACGGCTAATCGTGGATGTACTTTTTGTACCTCTGCCTACATCCTCGGGGATACAGGTGTGATACTATTTTAATGATATCGGTTCGTCTTACTTCCGTATTTCGGGTATGGACGATTTGGTAGCATGTACTATTATGTATAATGTAT
Source organism: Apodemia mormo (assembly GCA_036924255.1). NCBI lineage: Eukaryota > Metazoa > Arthropoda > Insecta > Lepidoptera > Riodinidae > Apodemia > Apodemia mormo. The sequence continues at coordinate 12,925,993 of JAUPFN010000016.1, read as the reverse complement.
ATGCCATTACACTGCCACTAGACGAATGGCAACGCACCATTATATATTTGGTGATGCTTGTCTCCTTTCATCAAGAGAGCCATCTGCTTGTATGCTCTCTTATGATATTGTATGATATATGATATGATGCTCTCTTGTATGATATAAGAAAAACTTTCCGTGATAATGATTGTACATTACGTGCTTCATGTTCATACAATGCGCGCAATCTATTATTTTACATATTCTAATCAAAACAGTTTTTGAAACGGTGTACAACAGTTTGATGAACACGAACAAGTATATTCACTTAAATTTTCCTTTAAAACACATAACTTTACTCATGAACGATCATTTAGATGATTTCACGGATAAGGCTTCGTTTTGATGTACAATAGTTACTATACAACACGATCACATTATATTTAGACGCTGTTATTCTGCGATGCATCATTTGTTTCCACATTTACGTTCGCCCCGTTGTGTTATTATTTATGTCATGTCTAGAGATTTTTTGAAATAGAAAAAAGGTGCAAACGAGCAGGAGGCTTACCTGATGATAAGTGATTACCATCGCCCATGGACAGCCGCTACATCCACAGAGGAGTAGTCCGTGGTAAAAAGTGTCTAGAGAATCGCACGGTTCTGTATCTCCATCGTAATATGATCGTATTCTGCTTACAGAACGTGACAGCTCCTTGACGCTCAAGTGATGAAGTAGGAGACATGCAACTGTCATAAAGTATCTTATCCTAGAGCGCTCAACATAATTTAAAGGACTGGGCACACCAAGACGGGCTGTAACAAGCCGGGCCGCATTGCATAATTCCGCTTGAATCGCTTTCATACATTTTACATGAACTATCGGACATTACAGATTTTTCAGTGTGGATTTCGATGGCCGGCCCGTCTTACTACCTCCCATCGCCAATGTGCTACAACAAGCGGAAAAGCGCATACGAGTTTTCCGTGCTTTGAATATGATTTATATATATAAAATATGTACAAAAGGCGAGCTTACCTCTGATATATATAAATTAAAAAACAAATCAAAATTAAAAAAGAAAGTTAATCTATGCCTCATACCTTTCAAATTAAAATGAGAGGTTATAATGAACTTTAAGCGCTTTCTTAAAAATATGGAGCGATTCGCTTTTACGAATATTAGAGGGGATAGTATTTCAAAGTTTATCAGAGTTAAGTTCAAGATATATTAAAATACCTTAGAGTCAGAGTCAAAGGAGTATAGAAAATGAAATCGCTCGCGGCGATACTGAGGGGAAATATCATTGAACAAAATATTATACATAATGTTTACTCCTGCGTGCACGAATGGGAAACCATTTGAGTTCTGAAATGAGATATGTTGCATGAATTTCAGTTAAAGGCTACAAGGAGCTCTATTATTTACTCTTTTGGTCCACTTTATAATGATCAACATAAAGGAGCAAAATTTGGAAAGAAATACGGAAATACGCTGCCTCAGCCTAATTGTCTGAAAAAACGACTTAATTATCCAATAAAAAATTCTTACAAACTGGGATTCGCTACCGTGGCATGTGTAAGTCAGTTTGCAATGGGGCTTCTTGTTCCGCGTGGTAGCCCAACGCCACGTTGTATCATCGTATTTGTGTGTGTAGGTACTATTTGGAAGTGTAGAAGCCCTAAGCGCTTCGACGCTATTTAATTTGTTTTGTTACTTGAATAGAGTCCCCAAAAATCTAATCCACTCTGCACTTATTTTATTTTTCAAATTTAATTTATTAAATCATACTTTATTTTTGAAGTGGTTGATTTCTATTTAGATTATTATGTGCAAAAAAATATATGTACACTTTTATTACAGTCTTGTGAATGAAGTTCTGAAGATATTATCTCATTTTCCACCGATTGCCTGGTAGAAAAACAGATAGTTTATTTTAAGCTAGCTATTACTCGAGACTTTATTTGCGTGATCAAAAATGATTTCGTCCTTCTATTCACTTGGGTAAAAAGTAATCTATCTCCTGCCCTGTAAACTCCTTTATCTTTCAGTGAAAGCTCCATGAGCATCGGTCCAGCCATTCCAGAAATTATCCCGTATAAATAGAACGACAGACAGTTTGCGTAATCCAAAATCATTTCATCCTTTCGTTATCGTAAAAAGTAGGCTATGTCCTGCCTTATAAAGTCTTCTATCTTTCAGTGAAAAATCCATCAAAATTGGTCAAGGCGTTCCAAAGATTACCCCATACAAACAGAATCACAGACAAGACTTAAATTTTAATAATGGTGGTTTAGGTATGGTGGTGGTGGTGGTGGTATAACCTTGAATCTGATGTTTGTCGATGTTGTATAAGGCTGGTTTTAGTGTCACGCTGACCGTACGCTGCCGGTCGGCGCTGATGGTACCATGTGTATGTAGTCATAGGTATCGTTTTTGAGTCGCGCTGACCATTCAGCGCTGACGACCGTAGGCTACATACATCAGCGCCGACCGTCAGCGTGCGGTCAGCGTGACAGTAAAACCAGCCTAAGACTAAACGGGAAATCTATCCTTATAACAAAAAAAGATTTTTTCAAAATGGTTAGTGAATGAACGAATTTTGAGACAAATATCTTTTTAACCAAAAATTAAACACATGAAAAGTTATGTTTTTGATATCAATGGTGGTCATACATTAAAATCTGTGAGTGAATAATTAATCATCCTCAGTTTTCGTACGCTTTTTTTAAAAAAAAAAATACATGACACAAACCTTGAGGTATATTCTGTCCTATAAAGAAAGAATTATCAAAATTGTATCACTGTAAAAAGTTGTGTATGGTCATACATTAAAATCAGTGAGTGTACAATCAAACCCTTATGGTTAGATTTTTTCAATTAAATAAAACCACCCTCAGGGAATAACCATTCTAATAAAAAAAAGCTTTATCAAAATCGAACTACTCTTACAATGTTATGCGTGATCTAACATAAAAAAAAGATATACGCGTCGAATCGAGAACCACCTTCGTTATTTCTTCTATTGATTTTTATTAATTGTTTATTTATCTCATATGATAGCAAACAGGCTCCCTGATGGAAAGAGTCAACCATCGGCCAAGGACACCAAAGATGTTAACGGTGCGTTGCTATCTTGTGGCTAGGTGTAATGACACGTACAAAGATTACCGGCTACCTTATCCTCCAAACCAGAATACGACAGTTTCAAGCATTGGCGCTATTGCGCCAGAAATAGGTAAGGCGGTGGTACCAGACCCGGGCGAGACAATGCAGAACTCTACCACCTATTAGCCACAATGGTAGTGGCTCGCATAGCCAATCGGTGACCTACTTGGCAGAACGACAGGTGGCCTATTTCTCAAAGGATTTTGGACCAACGCGCAATAAATACAGCCAAACTGAGAACCTTCTCTTTTTGAAGAATCGGTTAATTAATGACCTAGTCTACACAACAACACGGAGATAGCTCCACACCTATTTGAAAATCCCACAAGGGATAATCCGATATAGATTGGTTTCTGAAACAAGCGAAAGCTCCTGATAAATAAACTGATATCCTGTCCTATAGAGAATTTGTTTTAATTTATTTTGAGAGCAGACGTCCGTCCGTATAATATTTCAATAGCCTGCGCCTCAATTTATACGGCAAGCTGTCAATTTCTATTCAAGTTTAATGCTTTAATTGAAGTCGGCAAAAATGGTGATGAGATTAACAAAGCATACCGCGGCTTTAAAAGCACTTAAATCTAGCTCACTCAAGGTAAACATCGTGTGATGCATCACATTCACATAGAGATGACCAATAAGAACTCATATCTCGTTTATCGACACGACTCAACGAGAAAATGTCTATCGTGGCATCCTAAGCGGGCAAGAGAGGGTTTTTTTATATATACTAATATCATAACATAGCAAACAATCAAATGGTTCTCCCGATGGAAACAAAAACCTTCGCCTATTGACACCAAAGATGTTTAGTGCGTTTCGATCCGTGTGACAGGATGGCAATGCCATATGCATAAGTCTACCGTCTACCTTACCTTCCAAACAGGAACACGACAGTGACACGTATTGACGCTATTGTGGCAGCAATAGATAAGGCAGAGGGTACTTAATACCCGAGCGAGTCGTTGGGAAACTCTTAGACCTTGGTCCCACGAACAATTTTTTTTTAATTAAAAACAAGCTGAATTTTTGTAAACAGCTTCATTTTGACGAGACAATCACCTTTTCTATCTTCGAAAAATTACGAATCGGGTAACTAATAAAGATAGATAAAAAAGAAAAGTTTAGTCGAGTGTCTGACTAAGAAAAGTTTCCATTTTACGTAGGACAAACATAATAATTAACAAGCTGTTGTGAGAAAATTAGGTTGATTTTAAATTGATTTTTAACAATTTAAAAATCTCATAATTCCGAAACTTGCAGTGGAGGACTCGCCAGAAAAACCATCGAACATGTAGGACAAAAGTTTTATCGTGTTTTTCATAATATATTCAAGCGATTAAAGTCGAAAAATAATTTTTGTTATTAATAAACATTTTTTCTTCACTGAATAAAAATTTTCAAAGCCCCATAACTTTATTAGTTGCTGACCAGTGAGATGTTACCAAGCAAGCGTTTTTTTCGTTTCCGTGTCATTTCCTATACTGCATGTCTCTCCTGCACAATGAGGGTGTACTCTACCCTGGACTTAAATTGTATCTATAGCATTATTTTACTAATACAATAGGTAATATAAATATATACACTATACTTTAAAAAATATATGTCACGTACCGCGATAATGCTCAAAATACTAGATTGTTACCTATTGAACATTACTATCATATTAGTACCATTTTATTATTTTTCAAATTAAACGACCGTAATAAGATGTGCACTTTTGGATTTTCCCATTTATCTAACGAACTATCCAGCCAAAGCATAAACAGATTGTATAGCGAAAGGTATTGATGACCGTATTTCTTCAAAAAAATCTAAATGTTTTATTTTTATATATATTCATATTAATTTCCTTAATAAAAACTATATATATATATATATATATATATATATATATATATATATATATATATATATATATATATATATATATATATATATATATATATACTTTACTTTTCTTTTTATTAGCTTAGATATTTTAAATCAGGCCAGGTATTCCACGGCGGTTCACTATTTTTTTCAACTACAAAAAGATTCAATTTTTCACGGTACTTTTATATCAAAAGCAAATATTATAAAATAATTCAATACAAGTATTCTAAGAGGCATTTAAAGAAATGTCACGATATTCGGTAGTGACAGTGAGGTTTAATGGAAGGAATTAATCCAAACTACTCAAAATACTCCTCGTAATAGATGCGATAGAACACAAAGAAAGAAGCAATGTTTCAACCATAGATATACTATATACTCAAAAATTTCTACGTAATACAGAGTAATTAAGTCTAAAACAGCCTGGGTCGTCAATGACTCAATGTGCTCGACGCGGGATACGATAAAAGAAAGAAGCTATATCTTCCGTGACGATCATTAATTTTGTCTATTGATTAGGTATATTGAATACGCCTTTCAAAAAAAATTTTTTTGTCAGTGTAGCTTGCATTTACACCCAACAATACAGAGCTATAACACTTACCAGTGAAATAAAATCACTCCAGGGGTATTTATAAAGACGTGACTTCTTACTTTAATGTATTGAAATGTATAAAATATTAATATTATTAAAATATTATTAAATTATTATAATTATAATAATATTTAATACTTATAATTAATAATTATAATAATATTATTAATTAATAATTATATATTAATAAAATGTATAATTATTAATTAATCATATTCTGGACTGAAATGATTCAGTCGAACCATTTGCAATACTTTCATCGACATATTTAATTACATATAAAAAAACTTTTCATTCATTAACCAGCTCGGTGAAGGTCGCTACTACTATAAGTAGTGGGATCCTATACTAATATTTAAGTTCGGAAACCATTAAAACGTAACGTAAACGTAACGTTAAAAGCCATTGGCGTGCTGCTAGTGCTCTTAAGGCGAACAGTCCGTGTACTTACGGCGCGTAGACTGCAATCTCATGTTGAAACAAAGGTTGAAACACGAGGCTCGAGTCAGTCATTGTTGTGCCCATGCTTTAAGGGTATATGAGAGCAAGTAACCGGTGTAGTTAACTAAAGTATCTAAACATTCGTATCCCCAAAGATGAAGCCAGAGTTACAATCAGTGCACCTACGATTAGACGAAGGTACTTAATCCTCCAATGTAATAGGAGGCAAGCCTATCGCCAATTGGGCACTTATCCAATCCCGAACAACGTTGTTTTTATCAGGCAACTGAAAAAACACATTTCAATTGCCTGACCTGGGAATCGAACTCGTGTCGTGTAGTCAGCACCGACACTGGATCACTAGACCACACAGAAAATTAAGGCCGGTAAGTTTATACATGTAATACTATATACCCGCTACACGGTTGCCAACACACCGTTAACAATGTTGCTGTTCATACACAATGGTATATTTTTCTATCAGGAGAGCAATGTGCTTGTGTGCTATTTGTATCTATAGAAAATCGCATTAAAAGAAAAGGTAACCTCTCGGTCATCACGTAATCAATACGATGAGTGAGAGGTTAGCTTCTTCTTTCTTAGTTTTTTTTTCTCTGCTTTTTTTTCTCTGCTGCTTGATTGCGCCAAGCTGTAACACGCTTGCAGTTTATGGAAAAAAAATTGAGATGCCATTTTATTTCATTATCGTCATAAATTGATTTTTAGGGTTTTGTATCCACAGAGTGAATAACGGATCCTTATAAATACTCCACCGGTGTCTGTCTGTTGGTCACAGGGCTCTATTTCTTGGGCGGAAATAGGTAGATGCCTTTAATTTTCACAGAATACGTGGTACGTATCTCCGCATTATTAATAAAAAAATAAAAGTTAGATCCCAAGGGACCCTTTACAAGTAACCGCAGTTAAAATCGCTTGGCGGTAAGGAACTCTATGTATACGGGTACGACTCACGCTTGACAGACTTTTTGTCTTGTTGCAAGCATGAAGAGTGTCTACACTCCTTTTGATTAAAGGCTATGCCCTTGTAATTAAATAACAAATGTTCCCAAAAACTTGGTTAATAAGAAAAACAGATTCTTTATACAAAAATATTCAAGAAAAAAGGTACGTAAATTTTCTTAGATTGTAAGCATGAATAATTCATATCTGTGTTAAATGCGAAAATATTTGAAGAAGAAATTATTTTCCGTTATCGCAATTCATACTACCTTTTGAATATTTTTTCAGGTAAATTCAATAATGGAGATATTTTTAAAGGTTGAACGATATTGACCGTTTTTGCTGAATATGGTTTGGTGCAATAAACACTATCTATAATATATGTTACAATATGACTATGTTTAACTTTTATCATGACACTAGAATACGAATATATTAAGGGCCGCTTACACCAAACAAGTTACGAATAGTAATAGTTTTAAAACGAATTTAACCATGGCAAAAGTCATTCAAGAATTATTTTTTAATCAACTGCACAGGGTTCTTCTTCAAGATGCTAGTGATGTGGAGGAAAGTATGTTGGAATTGAGTTATTAAGGATCTATTAATTTTCAGGTTTTTAACACTGTTTTTTTCTGGTGGCTTTGTAGGGGCTATAAGAACTCGCGGAATGTTGTAAATTAATATAACCTTAAGTCTATGAATTAAAATTTGTTGTACATAGTTATTTATAAGTTAAATTAAAAAAGCGGACAATAAAAATTACCTAAACACAAATAACTCGTTGCCAACCTGATTTTATTCGTGTCATGCGTAAAAAGGTTATTATGTATCTAAATACTTATTTACAGTATTTACATAACTCTAAGTTACACGAAGGTTACACGACTTGACAATTGCGTGCCCTAACGCGAAGCGTGAGGTTGATGCTCTACTCTCACCATACCAAAGTCAAGGTTTCAATTAAAAAGTAGTTTTTTTTAAATTGAAACATTGTTAATATTGCACTTTTGGAATAATACGAATACACGTGCCTATTATCAAGAGAGACACTCATTATATAGGTATTCGTTATACCTATTTATTATACTTGGTGTTAAAAACTTATTGAAAAAAGAGCCTGTCTGAATGTCTGTAAGTACAGATTTAGCAAATTTGCGTCCGTAAAACCTAACATATCGACAATTTTGTTCTTTTATTAGCTTTAGAATTACAGGTCGCAGTTTTCTAATACATTTTTCTATTTCTTGATTTTTCAATGTTCGTAGATACTTCATACTTATTATTTCATTACATGTCAAAAATAAACTTCATTAACAATTTTTCTTTTTTCCCCACGGTACAGGCTATGATCGACAGTCATGCTGCCTTAAATTTTGTTTTTTATTATTCTTGACTTTCAGGGGCCTAATTCACGTAATCAAACGGCAATCGAGTCGAAGCGTTTAAGACTCTTACCTAATCAACAAAAAACCTAAAAATCGACTAGTCTTTAGTAAATAATAATATGAAAATATTAGATTCTTAGCTGTATTGGTTTAAATCGGGACCATTTCTTACCTAAAAAAATGAGTCCCACATATTAAGATATTAAAATTATGTGGGACTCATCAAAAAAAAAAAAAATATTTTGGTCAGTGCATTTTTGGATTTTTCAAACCATTTTTATTTTATGGGCGAACTAATAAAGTCTAGAACTTGAAGGATGAATATACTCTGAAAAATAAATAAAAGTAAATTTCAAACAGCCTTTGTTTTTAGCAAATAATAAATTTAACCGAGATACAAACAACTTTTGGGTTCTCTAAGATATATAGCCTGTTGAATGTTGGCTTAGTTTGTAAACCGTTCAGATTTACTTAAATTTTCTTCTTATTCTATAGAACCAATGAATTTCTTGCAAAAAACAATCTCCACAAAATCATTTATTTCTGATAATTAATTTTACAATTAAAAACATGAGCGGTGAGCTTATTTTTGAATTTTATTATTACAATAATTTCGTTGAAGTTTATCAGGTACTTAAGCAATATTCTCATTTTATTCTATTTTTATTGGTTACCTAGGTACAAGTGTGACCATTAACTATCACGTCCTTTAATTTGTATAGATCCAGTATACTAGTATACCAGTCAACTTGTATTGTGATCAATTTGGTCATTATAACTACGACATCAAAAATGGTACAAAAAACCGATATGTACTGTAAATATTTTAGGCCACTGAAGATTTAAAAATTTCCGAAACGAGGTCTTATAGACGACTGTGGGTACGGAAACCTAAAAAATGATGTGAGCGGACTAACACCGACATTATAATATATCAAACCTTTCAATTTGACACAAGGGCGTACTAATAGAGCCATACCAACAGTCGACAATCCCAACAACGTTTTAGTTTAGTTGGCTCTTTACAATTTCTACATGCGTATTTAAGATACAATTTAATACTAAGACTGCCCATTAGAGACAAATTGTGATGAACTTTTTGATTCAGTGCCAGCAACCGCTATCTACGGAACTTTAAAACAAGTTACTCGAATATATATATATATATATATATATATATATATATATATATATATATATATATATATATATATATATATATATACACTAAAATGATATTTTGCCACATTGTTAAATCAGTATTAATATTATAAATGTGAAAGTTGGATCAAAAAAATATATATGTGACACCTACGACAAAGGGCAAAGTTAAACGCCCCATGTAGTTACATACTTTGTAATTTTATTACAATAACAGCTGATATTTCTTAAGTTACCTAACACCTGAATAAATAAACGCCTACGTTAATTATTTCATGCCCTACTTATTGTTCGTTAAAGCTTTTACAAACATTGCTTGAGTTTCCTGCTGGAAAATATTATGAAGTGCTTAATTAAGTTTATGAGTTTCAACTCGGACCTCAACAAAAACAAATGAAAGTGGGCGGTAGCTCTTAAACGAAGGCCCATGCCCTTTGTACTTAGGAATAATAATTCTAAATATATATTTCATAAAGGCATTTCTCGACGTACAAACACATCAATAGATAAATTACTCTTTGGTACATTACAGTTTTAAGGGACAACGGTTTGACTTGCGGCTCGTTAGTGATGATCATTTGTGAGTAAACCTGTTATGTCTAAAGTATTTTGGAAAAACTAAAGCAAACATAACTCTCTTTAATATATTAAATTGCGATATTGCAATGATACAATATTTTGCGATATTGCGATTTTGCGCAATTGTAATGATAAACAATTGACTCATACCGATGCCTATGATGCTTGCCCGAATCTGCTGATAGGTCACTCTTTTGTTAGTCTCTGTCATACGCCGCATAACACTAAAGTTATCTTCAGTCGCCGCCATAGAAGGCCGTCCCTCACGCAGATCATCGGTGAGGTTAGGGCAACTACGTTTAAACTCATTAAGCCGGTTCTTAACAATGGAATGAGATGGGGCTTCATCGTGAAAGGCCAATCAAAGTCTATCATCATAGCTTTCTTATTGGCTTGAATGACATCAAAAGTCATAAAAATCGTGGCACAAAATTTCTCGCTTTAAATTCACGGTGACGTGACACAAAAAAATTTTAATTTGCCGCCATGTCTTAAAACAAATAACAAATGAAGGAAATAATATTGGCAAAAAGTCCATTTTCAAAATTGAAACTTAAATTTTTATTACATTGTTTACAAGTGGCCAGTTCTAAAAATTTTCAGTTTGACTCTCGTATGTGTTTTAGCACTCATCCCGTGCTAGAGAAAATTTTAGAAACTTAACAAAGCAAAAATTTTGACAAAGGATTAAACTAGTTACCTTGCTTAAGGTACGCTCTGACCAACTGAACTACATGTTGGTACTTGGTAGTTCAACGAATCTAAATTCTTTTTTGATTCTTTTTTGATCGATTCATTGTACTGACTATTGATCGCAAGGTCGGTGGTTGAAATCCAATTTTCTTTTTCTTTAAATGTATATAATAACTAGCTGACCCGGCAAACGTTGTTTTGCCATACATATTAGGAATCCATAGCGGACAAACAACGTGACACGAAATTTATATAAGTTTACGGGATTGTCCTTCCCCGCAGCCAAAATGGCATTAAACTTTATATGGTGGTTAAATATTCTTAAATTTTCTAATTTTCCGCGCATTTTCTTAATATTTTTTTTTATAAGAACCTTCTCCTTACAATTACAAATACAACAAAAAAAATATTACCGAAATTGGTCCAGCCATTCAGGCGTGATGTCGTGACCAAGGAAAATAGGGATTGATTTTTATATATATAAGATTTTAATATTCGTACTGACAATTAGATCGCAAGGTCGGTGGTTGAAATCCAATTTTCTTTATCCTTGATTTTAATATTTGAAAGGCGGTAACTTTCGAACATTTCATTAGATTTTAATTTTTAATCTACATTCAACAGTTTTTAAGAGCCAATATAATTAATGTACGTACTCATATTCAAAAATCAAATAGTTGAAATTTTTTTTTTCACAAATACACTTTTTCAAAAAATTTTTGTCAATATAATGACTCCCGAATAGATAAACCGATTGTGATATAATTTGCAGGTTCGATGGCAGTTTTTTAAAGAAAAAACAAAATAAGATTTGGTAATCAATCATTTCATTTTTATAAAATTATTTTCAAAAAAACATTGTTTCGTCGACATTTTATTTATTTTTTTTAAAAATATTCTGTGCCGAATCGATTCAAACTTTTCCTGTGCAAGTTTGGCGGAATCCAATCGTATGCAGTTAACACACACACACACATACGTACAGACATGCTGATGTCATTGTGAAAATAGTTGGAAAAGATTCATAAGAAAGCGTTACGAAGTATTACTGTTTCTATAGAATCTATATATCAATATGCAGCAGATCGTTGTCTCGATGATATATGATATATAGATTCTATAGAAACAGTAATACTTCGTAACGCTTTCTCTGGCGATAGCCGCCTTACGGAGTTATTGACTCGACATTTAATAAGAAGGAATAATTTAATTAAAGTTTGGCAAAAAATATCACAGATTAAATTCAATAAGCACGTTGTTGTGTAAATTGCCAGACACAAAAGGAAAATTACGCTACGGCATTGAATTGTTCAGTTTCCAGTGAATCAAGATTTATTGTCAATTTAGGAGAGGCATTCATTCGGGCAGAACTTTGTTATGTATTGGGTAACATTAAATGCTTTTTGTAAATTTTATTATACTCCTAAAATTTCACGACTGAATAATTTGAAAATAAATGGTGTACGTACGTCAAAATGAAAGACATAAATTAAAATTTGGATTATTTTGGTAGGTACTGAGTAGTAAATCTCATCGTGCTACAAGTAAAAAATAATATCTATACATGTAATAAAATCGTAGGAAAGTCAAAACTGTACATTGAATATTTTTTAAAAGAATACTTGGGGCGTGATCTACAATCGATATCGCAGCCAAAAATATAGTTTTTAGATTTTTTCTGTTTGTCTGTTTGTCTGAATGTATGTCTGGGGTAGACTCAAAAAGTACTGCATGGATTTACTTTAAATTTTGCATGAACTAACAGGTCGGGTCAACATATAGGCTACATATTATCACGCTATCACCTAGCGGCCAGGTGCTGTGCGGTGTTAACGAAGTCCGCGCGGACGAAGTCGCTGGCAACAGCTAGTTATAAATAATAGTAAAAAATGTTCATCTGCTATTATGCTAAGCAGTTCGTAAAAGGCGAAGGTTTGGGCGAAATTGTCACTATAATCGGGACTACTAGATGGTAGAGTTCTGCAACAGTTCGCCCGAATTTTATACCACTACCTTATCTGTTCCTGCTGCAATAGCGTCAGTGCTTGCACTGTCGTATTCCTTTTTGGAGAGTTAGGAAGCCGGAAAATTTCATTTGTGGCATTCCACATGTATAAATTTTTTGGCTACCTAACTCTTACTTACCCCTCCACACGGATAGCCACGTGGCATTAATATTTTTAATGTACTCATGCGATAGTTTCTCTTTACATCAGGAGAGCCATACCTGCTTGGTTGTAATCCTAGACATATAAAAATACATTTTGTAAAAAAAAATAATATACGTTTCTTTGTCTGAAACTATGTCATAATTATTTTGATTAATTATGACTGTCTCATGTGTCTAGCGAATAGAAAGTGCGGCTTTAATAACGTCATAAAATTTTAGGTTCGATTCTCATAACAAAAATTAATGGTGGGACCCAGTACCAAACATGTGCCCGCCGGGAAATCCAACTAAGGCCCTGGTATGAATGAATGAATGAATGATTACATTTTATTGCGCACCAATAAATAAAATAATAATAAATATTTGACCGCCCCCTTAGGTCGCTTGGTTAGCGACCCTGACTACGCAATCGATGGTGCTCGGGTTGGATCCCGACGGGGACAAGCATTTGTGTGATGAGCATAAATGTTTGTATTTCCGCGTTTGTGGGTTTATTATGTATACAAAATTATTTATGTGTGTAGGTGTTAGTATCGTTGACTAACACCCATAACACAAGCAAATAATTAGCTTACTTTGGAGTTAGATCAGTAAGTGTAATTTGTCCCGTAAATATTATTACTATCCCTTTATTATTATTTTGCAATGCTAAGTAGGTACATGTGTACACAAAGGCGGTCTTATCGCTACGATCTCTGCCGGACAACCTTTAGGCAAAGGAGATATTTTCTTAATATTTACACTTGGGCATATGGAGCTACCAAAACAAACTGTATAAACTATACAATGCAACAAAATACAATAGAGTAAACAAATGTATCAAATGACTGAAACTGAGATTTCAAATGATGGTAGGAGACAACCATCGCCGATAAACCTAAATGTTAATTGTATCCAACGTCCAGCAGATCGAACCGTCGATGGCAGGACTATTTCAACTCGGCTTCATTCTTTGGCGTTACGTAACATCACTATATTCTGGGGAATGTTGCCAGGAATTGTTTGGATTAATTCCTGCCGCCGAATTTCACCATCGGAAATCGCGACAAAACTCAATGTTTCATTCCCACCACCTCTTCTCGATTCTCAAGGTAATTTTTGCCTCTCACTACTTCTATGTGAAACCAGTTATCGGCAGATTTTTAAGTTATGACAACGCCCCTGTATCTATAATATATTCTATTCTTCATAGTTGACTATGTTTACGTGAAATAATCCAAAAACTGACTTCTAGTCTGCTATATCTTCATCAAATTTATATGCGACCGAATGAGCCTATCAAACCAAAAAATCCAAATCAATTTATAAATGACCGAGTTCTGAGCTAAAAACCACTGAAAAAACCATCTGAATTGGCTGAAAATAGTAAAAGTTTATAATATATGGCTCTCAAGATGGTAAAAGAATTTCGCGATAGTAATGAAGAATGACACTGCATTTCTCACCGGGACGTATAGCCTCATAAGTATGAGACAGGAAAATTTTTGTTAAAATATTTTCACTTATGTGCTCTTTGAAAATTATTTATTTCAATACACGATCGGGACACGGCTAGACACTGGAAATCACTTTTACCCTTCGGCCACACTTACATATATCGTATCGAAGTAATGTGCGCCGAAGCTTTTTTTTTATATCATAAGATAGCAAACAAGCAGATGGGTCTCCTGATGGAAAGAGTCAACCATCGCCTATAGACACCAAAGATGTTAATGGTGCGTTGCTATCTTGTGGCTAGGTCTAATGCCACATGCATAAGTTTACCGGTTAACTTACCCTCCAAACCGAAACACGACAGCAACAAGCACTGACGCTATTACGGCAGGAATAGGTAAGGCGGTGGTACCTGACCCAGGCAAGACAATGTAAAACTCTACCACCTAGTAGCCACGATGGTAGTGACTCACATAGCCAATTGGTCGCCTTTTACGACCTGCCTGGCAGAACGGCAATTGGCCTATTATACAAAGGAGCCCGGGACCAACACGGGGAAACACCTACACGATCACACAGCTTTATGCGTTATAACAATAAAACTATATCACGATAAAAGCGGTGGTCACATTAGCGGAAAGAAAAAAGCAAAACATTTGATGTTACAATAAATAAAGCAGACACTTACTTAATTTTTTCAGGAAGGTTATCATCATCATAATCATTTCAGCCATAGTACATTCACTGCTGAGCATCTAATAATTAACTCTGTAATCGGTTGGAAGCATCCAACATCCAGCAAGTCCCTCCTGCAACCTACACCAAGTCATTTAACAATCTGATGGGCGGTTATCCTAAGCTGTGCTTGACAGTATGTGGTCTCCACTCGAGAAATTTCTACTCTATCAGCCATCCGTTCATCGAGCTATGTGCCCTGCCCATTACCATTTCAGCTTACTTACCCACTTAACTATAAAAATTTAACAAAGAATAATTTTGACATGGCAGGATTTGAACCTGTGACCTTGCCTCTGGCTAGCTACTCTGTCACGAATGGTTCAGTGTAATGAAATTTATCTTTACGTTGTGGTCGATCGATATATTGCTAGAAACACGAAAGCATGGATCAAAATCATAAATATAGATTTTATATATAATGATGAACTCATTTATATTTGACCCTGGCTTTTCAGCTATCTCCATGGCAAATTTCACCAAAATTGGTTTAGTGATTTAGTCGTAAAGCTTTACAGACTGAAAGATATTCGTATTTATATTATTATGGGTATAATATTAATATGGATAAGCTGAACCGGCAAACGTAATTCTGCTATATATTTTGTAATAATATTTTGGTAGGGTGTGAGTTTTGAGGGGTGGGGGTAGGGTGTGAGTTTTGAGGGGTGGGGAAAGAAGGATGAAAATTTATCTGGTTTTTGATGTAAATGAATAAAATTGTCAAAAAAATTAAATTTATGGATACGATAGGGTGTCCCGCTAATTATCTAGCGGTACGAAATATACTTTACAACCTATTTTCATATCAATCAAATATACAAAACAATATTCATAAAAATCGACCACAAACACGCAACGCGAGATTTGTACATATTTATTTAGTTTAACATTTTGCTCTTTACATATTATTTGACATTTCCTTCCTTGATTTTGTGTCATAAATAAAACAAAATGTTATCTTTATGGAAAAAAGAGAAAGATCTTTACTTGTTTTTAACTAAGATACCTCCATACAAATTTGGTAAGGTAATGACTCCGTAGTGTGTTCCTTATTAAAATGTACTTGCTATTAAAAGTTCAAATTCGGTTCTTTTGATTTATTTTTGGTTACCACCACCAACCAACAGTTATTATAGCGTTACATTTTCTAAAGCTAAAGAAATAAAAAATTAATTGTATAACTACTTATAGGTAAACACGGAAAGTACAACGTCATGTGTGAAAAATAAAAGAGAAATAAGCGAAAGTTAACAATCTTAGTATACCTATATAAATTACGTATCAAATTGTTTTTCCGCTATGGATTCCTATGGATACTAAACTGATTTCAATGAGATTTCTTAGATATCTGCTATTAGGTTCAACTTGAAAGATAGCATAACTTTTATCACAATTAACTTCCACCCCCTCTGAAGTACTCCAT
Source organism: Apodemia mormo (assembly GCA_036924255.1). Lineage (NCBI taxonomy): Eukaryota > Metazoa > Arthropoda > Insecta > Lepidoptera > Riodinidae > Apodemia > Apodemia mormo. The sequence continues at coordinate 12,909,406 of JAUPFN010000016.1, read as the reverse complement.
CGAAATATTCAATACAAGTAATTTGTATGACAAAACAACGTTGCCGGGTCAGCTTTATCTATTATTATTTTTATATATTATTTAGCTGTATAAAATATAATTTTTAATTTTGATCTCCGGATCAGTACCTATATCAAAGCAGTCACAAAATGAATTAACCAACTTGGAAATGCGTGTAACAGAATAATTTTAAAAAATTGCACCAAACACAATTCTTGTTGATCCTTATGCTGACTTCATCAATCTCCTTTGTTTACTGGTAAACGCTTTTATAGCGCCGGAATATGTATAGTAAAAGCATATACATTGCTCCATAAAACGTTACTTGTAGGCACATGACAGCGAAAAACAAGATTTTATAGCGAAACAAGAAAAAATTACATATCAGATATCAATCTTTTATCTCAATGGTAGTAAAAAATACATATTTCATTCATTTTTAACAAGCTATATGGTAGACTAGGGACCATTCTCTTATGGGGACAGTCTGGCGTTATGCGTTATTTTTTTATGTATGTAGGAAGTGGGTCAGATATGATAAATAATATGTGGATGTGGTGATATAACAAATCTTTATATTTTGTTCAACTTGTATCAAATATCAAAAATAACATAAGATCACTATTAAAGCTTTCCAATATTTAATGACTAGTTCTCGTTTAACAATTCCAAGTAACTTAATTATTCCTTATTACAAATAAGTCATAATTTAAGTAATAGATAGTCCATTATAAATTGTACTGCGACTAATTTATAGTTGACAATAATAATTAACTTGTTTGCACAAATTAATTATCCAAGAGTCAAGGATAAGCTACTAGCAAGATACAACAAGTGTACCGAGCCACGCCAGAGCCTAGACTGCCTTATCGGCGGGCGCTCAGAGCCTTTTATACAGGTATCAAAACAAGTTGAGTAGTAGGGATATCGAACGATGCGCTTGCCGGCCCAGGCCGTGCATTTGTTGTTTACACTTTACAATATTCTTGCATTTGACGACGCGGACGCTGTCACGGCTATACTGACATGCACACGTCCTCGTGTGCGAATCTTTATACATCTGAGGACAATGAACGCCTCGTTCATCCTGACATATCTTTTAGAAAACTAAACATAATCTTTTTTTTTTTACAACTCTATAATTAGCGTGATCTTTTAGCAAAATGTTACAATATTGTGCTGGTCCGGTAACCCCTTCAGCAACTACAACTATTAAACTTTTCTCGTTAGTTTTGAAACCGGAGACTGGATCCTACTAAGCTAGGAATCCCTCTCATCGGTTAAAAAAAACCGGAGACTGGATTTTACTAAGCTCCCTCTCATCAGTTAAAAACCGGAAACTGGAGTTTATTAAGCTCCCTCTCATCAGTTAAAAACCGGAGACTGGAGTGCACTAAGCTCCCTCTCATCAGTTAAAACCGGAGACTGGAGTGTACTAAGCTCCCTCTCATCAGTTTAAAACCGGAGACTGGAGTGTGCCGTCATCTTCCTACATTTTTTGTTAAATTTATTTTTTTTTTATTTTTCAATTGATTTCTTTTCATAGTTTTATAAAACTCCCATTTAATTATTATTATTATTATTTTTGCTTTTTTTTTACCTACATTTTTGGTGATATATTTTTTTATCATCATTTTACTACATTTTTTTTTTTCGTTGACTTTATATCGTATTTTTTTGCTGATGATGCAGCCTCATGAACAGTGACATTAGTTATTACAAGATTAGAGAATCTCCTTCGCAGGTAGTTCGAAGATATTAAAAACTCTGACTGTTAATAACTATTTACAACGTAAACTGCATTTCTATCAATATTGTTTGGACCAGTTTTATGAACAAGATCATTATCATGAGTATACGCCGTCACGTCATCCTTGTTATAATTTTCATATAGGTACCTCAAGAAACCCTACAGGAATATGGGGAACTTCGCAGAGGCTATCATGGGCGCACTTGTTTTCTGAAATTGTGGTAACTTTTAAGGAGCCCTTATATTTTGAATCAAGTTTCGTTAAGTGTCGTTCTTCATTCCTAACAAAGACAATGTCATCTAGGGACGTGACGACCCCATCGCCCACTGGTGGGATAATTTTTGTACAAAAATAATTTAACACCGGTGCAGTCAGTCAACCAAATTAGTGGTAGTACCATACTGCATTTGCAACTGAATAGGCCGGCACGCCCGGGGAGATACCACTCTCTCACTTGACACCGACGTAAAGTAGCAGCTCCGCTGCTGCGTTTCGTTCGGTTTGTGAGAGTCCCGGAGGCCTACCCCCCCCCCACGTACACTATGAATGCGCAATTGAAACAGAATCTACCTCAGGGGGGTACCACTTGCACCAGCAGTGGAGAATCCCCCTCTGGGCATCCGTGCTCTGGATTTCAGCCAGATCACGGATGCTCAGGCTGCCCTGCGTATTCTGGGGGGGGGGTAAAATTGCGCTCACAAACAATCCTGTCCGGGGCAGACAAAACAAGAAGGCCATGACACCCCCTACCACGCTTACTGTGGATTTCTGTAATATTAGGGGGCTTCATTCCAACCTGAACGCCGTCCACTACCATCTCGAGACGGCGAAGCCAGCTTTGCTCTTCTTGACCGAGACACAGATATCTTCTCCGGCTGATACTTCTTACCTCTCCTACCCGGGGTACAAACTGGAACATTCCTTTGTACCGCGGGCTGGTGTGTGCGCATACGTCAGAGAAGATATCTGTTACCGGCGCCTCGGCAGACTTGAAGGTCAGGACCTATCCATCCTCTGGTTACGCGTAGCTTGCGACGACCATCCACGCAGCTACGCGTGCCTATACAGGTCCCATAGCGGGAATACTGAAGTTGACCGGCTCATTGAGCATTTACAAACGGCTGTAGATTCCGTGTTAGAGCAGACCCCCTCCGCAGAGATCGTGATCTTGGGCGATTTTAATGCCCACCACGCCGAATGGCTTTGTTCGCGCACCACCGATCATGCGGGGAGGTCTGTTCACGATTTTGCCTTGGCGTATGGTCTTACACAACTGGTAACTTCGCCCACGCGAGTTCCCGATGTGGATGACCATACGCCTTCACTGTTGGACCTTCTGCTGACCTCTCGTCCGGACCATTACCAGGTATCTGTGGACGTCCCACTTGGTTCGTCAGACCACTGCCTGATCCGGAGTAAAGTACCAGTTTCGCGCCTATCACGGCCTCCTTTAGCAGGCTGTCGTCGCGTTTGGCACTAAAGGTCAGCAGATTGGGACGGGATGCGGTCTTTTTTTGCGTCCTACCCATGGGGGCGGTTGTGCTTCCCGCTGGATGATCCGAGTGCAGTCGCTGACTCTATTGCCGATGTGGTGCTGCAGGGCATGGAACTTTTCATTCCATTTTCTACGGTGCCAATTGGTGGTAAGTCTCAGCCTTGGTTTGGTCGCTCTTGTAAAACGGCTTCACGCCGAAAGCAGGAGTGTTACCGGGATTGGGCTGCTGCGTCCGCATCTTGTGATGAAAAAACCAGCATATTACGTAAGGAGTACAACTCCGCCTCGAGGTACTTCAAAAGAGCTATCGCCAAGGCAAAATCTGAACACATAGGCAGAATTGGCGAGAAATTAGTTCGCCTTCCTTCAGGGACCCGTGCGTTCTGGTCTCTCGCCAAGGCTGTCTTAGGGAGTTTCTCACAGCCCTCTCTTCCGTCTTTGCACGGAGACGATGACTATTTGGCCCATACCGCAAAGGAGAAGGCCGATCTCCTGGGCTCCTTCTTTGCGCCCAACTCGACTCTGGATGACCAAGGGAACGCACCGCCTACCATCCCGCAGTGTGATAGTTCTATGCCAGAACTACAATTTCGGCAGTCATCTGTGCGTAAAGCACTACTTTCCTTGGACATCCACAAGTCGAGTGGGCCGGATAGCATTCCTCCGATCGTGCTAAAAGTGTGTGCTCCAGAGTTGGCGCCAGTATTAACACGCCTATTCCGGCTCTCCTACTCACTCGGCGTGGTACCGAATTCATGGAAGACAGCTTTGGTTCATCCCATCCCTAAAAAAGGAGATCGCTCTAATCCGTCTAACTATCGGCCCATAGCCATAATCTCCTTGTTCTCCAAAATTATGGAGACGATCATCAACTCTCAGCTCCTCAAGTATTTAGAAGAGCACCAGCTGATTAGCGACCGTCAGTACGGTTTCCGTCGCGGCCGTTCAGCTGGTGACCTTCTAGTATACCTAACTCATCGGTGGGCGGAAGCAGTTGAGTCCAAGGGGGAGGCGTTGGCAGTTAGTTTGGACATAGCGAAGGCCTTTGATCGGGTATGGCACAAAGCGCTTCTCGCGAAGCTGCCTTCCTATGGGCTTCCCGAGAAATTATGCAAGTGGATCACCAGTTTTTTGGCTGATCGGAGCATCAAGGTCGTTGTCGACGGTGCGTGCTCCGACCTTAAATCTGTCAATGCTGGTGTTCCCCAAGGCTGCGTGCTATCACCGACTCTGTTTCTTCTGCATATCAATGACATGATGCGAATTCGCAACATACATTGCTATGCGGATGACAGTACTGGTGATGCTACATACTCCGGCCGAAGCGGTATTTCTCGGGAACACGTCGAAGAGTGCCGAAACAAGCTTGTGTCTGAAGTCGAGAATCAACTTACCGATGTCTCTGAATGGGGTCGTCAAAACCTGGTCACTTTTAACCCCAAGAAGACACTTTGCGTGTTCACCGCAAAAAAGACACCCTTTGTCGTTTCACCTCGATTTGGGGATACTCTCCTGACAGCCTCAGCTAGTGTCGGAATCCTGGGAGTCGACATATCGAATTACGTTCAATTTCGCGGTCATTTGGAAGGCAAGGCTAAATTAGCCTCTAAAAAGCTCGGTGTACTCAGCAGAGCGAGACAGTACTTTTTGCCGGCCCATCGCCTTCAACTTTATAAGGCACAGATTCGGCCTCACATGGAGTACTGTTCTCATCTCTGGGCCGGAGCTCCCCAATACCAGCTTCTTCCTCTTGATCGCATACAGCGTAGAGCGGTTCGAATCGTTGACGACCAGGCTATTTTGGAACAGCTCGACTCTTTGGCATTACGCAGAGATGTAGGTTCACTCTGCGTCTTCTATCGTCTTTATCATGGGGAGTGCTCCGACGAGTTGTTTGGAATAATTCCTGCCGCCGAATTCCACCATCGGACAACGCGTCAAAATTCAAAGTTCCATCCTCACCATCTCGATGTCTGGAAATCCACAACTGTGCGTTTCTCCCGACACTTTTTGCCTCACACTACTCTGTTGTGGAATCAATTACCGGCAGGGGTATTTCCGAACGGATACGACATAGGGACCTTCAAGAAAAGAGCTTACTCATTCTTAAAAGGCCGGCAACGCAACTGCAAGTCCTCTGGTATTGCAGATGTCCATGGGCGGCGGTGATCACTTACCATCAGGTGCACCTCATGCTCGTTTGCCCCCTCTTCTATAAAAAAAAAAAAACACTAAAAGGTCTAAAATATTTTTTTTAACTCTACTCAACCGTAAAATGTCCGATTGGGCTGATTTTTTGATTCTATTGGATACACTGGATGTTCAAAGCTTGTAGATAGTTTTGCGAGTTTTTGTTAGTTGCCGAATGTCAAACCTAATGCTGCTGAGCGCGTGTTAAATATTACCTAACCGCTTTTGCCATGATTTGTCAGAGAATTATACTGCGCTATCATTATTAAACCCTACAAGAATCGCATTACATATTCGGACCGACTGTTAGCTCTATATGTGCTGTCGCAAGAAGATGTAAATCTGTATTGTTTTCTTTTTTTTAAAATATTAGTTTGAGTTTAGTTGGTAATAAACTTTAAGATTGCTTATTAACGATCTTCAAAGGGTCAACTAATTCGATTTCAGCTCGACGAATTTAAGCCCGACGGTTTTAATTCAATTGGTTGTCAATTGTTTTTAAAATTATCTACCAAGCGCTCTCTATTTTTACCTACAAAGTCAGTATTTACCATACTCTCGCTAGCAGATTTTGAAACTGAGCAGGATTGTGTTTAAGTATTGCTAAGCATTAACCTGTTTTGGCTTAGTTCCTATTCTACATTGGTCCAAAATTTTGCGGCCTAACGAAACATTAAGACTTATCAGGTCAAACGTGAAACTACCTCCAAATTTAAATTTTGCCCTGTGGTCTGTTGAGTGGAAATTACATTAGGACAAGCTACTTTGATTCTTGTTCATAAAACCGTTCTCTTACAAAGGAATCACAAGATATTTGTTAGATATGGCCTTCTGAACCAGAGTCAAATATAAAAAATAATTAATTTCACTTAGTGTAATACACCATGTGACGCTCTGGAACAGATGTTGACTGGTTTTCTGTTTTCGGAACTTGATGTGGCAACTTCTTTCTTCTTGTAGCGCTTCGGACAAATGGAAGCTATGTGGCTGGGCCGGGGTCACAACATACATAGCAGACCACTGGTGGTCAACCACTGGACACGCCACCAGAGATAGTGGTAGATGACCTGCTTTCGCTGCAAGCAAAAATTATTTGAGATAAGTTTCTGTTTATCACGGCAATAGTTGTTACGATGTTCGATTCTATCACAAAAATTGTAACTTCCTCGAAATACAGTGGTGCTCTTAAATCGGTTCATGTCTAAGTCTAATAGGAAGAGATCTTCAAGTCATAATATAGCTTGCCAAGACAGCAGCTTGTGAAGTAGGTGACTGCATGACTCTTAAGTAGCTACAATGATCAGATCAACCCCGTCTAATTTTTTCTTTTCTATATTTATTTTACTTGAGGTACACCAGCTAGTAAGTTACACGACAAAAATCCTACGAGTCAGATGAAGGGTCTTTGGAACGACAGAAGCATCTTATTAAAAACAAAGCAGAGGCTGGTTTGTACGCTGGTGTTCTCCATATTTACGTACGGCGCAGAGTCATAGACACTAAGAGCTGCAGAGAGACGTCGCATTGATGCGTTTGAAATGTGGTGCTGGAGGAAAATGTTACGTATCCCTTGGACAACACACAGGACCAACGCCTTCATACTAAAACAACTTGGAGTAAAGACCAGACTGTCTGCTACGTGCCTTCAAAAAATTCTATAATACTTCGGCCACATCTCCAGAAAGCAAGGAGACAATCTCGAAAAGCTAATAGTGACCGGAAAAGTAGAAGACCTCGTGGTCGTACTCCTATGCGATGGTCAGACCAAGTTTGCACCAATCTTATGTCTAAAATGTTTTATGATGCTCTGCACGCCGCTGAAGATAGAGTCCAATGGCATAATATTGTGCTATCAAGAACAATCTAATGAGGAGGTTACGACCCTCAGTAATGAAGAATACGAAGCTAGGAGGAGGACACTAGGCCCAGGCCGTGCATTTGTTGTTTACACTTTACAATATTCTTGCATTTGACGACGCGGACGCCGTCATGTACATATTGCTTCCATAGTATATAAATCGGATGCAAAATTGCTGTCAAACTATGCTCAAATTAATAATCATATGTTAATTCCTAAAATTGCAAGATTTAAAGGAATCAAGTTAATTTTTCTTTATAAATTAAGAAGGTTCTGTGCACTAGAGCATATCAATAGAACTAGTTGCGAAACAGAGGAAAAAATGTTTTTGATCGCAGAGCTCCAGGCTTCCTTTAAAGTATAGGACAGGCAGTTTGTAAGAATCGAATGACTAGCTATGCGAGTCACCACTATCGTGACTACTGCTTAACCCCAATAAGATACAAGCTCGTGCGTTAACCCCTAAAAATTATCCTTTGTCGTATCTCATTGTTTTGAAAATACTTCACTGCAAGGCTCATTCAGTATTTGTGTACTTGGAGTCGACATATTGAACAACATTCTGTTCCGTGGTCACTTGTAAGCAAGGCTAAATTAGCCCTTAAAAAGCCGGGTGTTCTCAGCAGGATCAGACAGTACAGGTTCTACAGTCTACACATTGAGAGCACCTCTGAGAAGAAAAACTTTGCGTGTAATTTATTTTGTCCTCGCCGAATCCTTGCTGAGCTATGGATTTGTATGTTGGGTCGTACATTTAAAACCTATTTAGACAATATCAAATCATTGCAAATACGTTTTATGAAATATCTTGTTGTACCAAAACAAAATATAAATATAAAGAAAATTAGGAAAAATGATTTATAGTATATAAACTACTTCCTGTGCATAAAAAGGTCAAGTGTTCGTTGGTTTTGGAGCAGTTTTTCAAAGATTGGTATAAAGTACAGGTGCAAACTCTTATACCACCAGGAGAGTAAGTAAACGCAAGTTAGCTAAGATAAAAGTAAATAACTACTACGGCAAAAGGACAAACATGTACTTAATTCCTACAGTATTTAATAAAATGAATTGGCTTTTAAAAACTAGTAGCAAAATACGTAAGCTAACGTTAAAAAATAAATTAAAAACACAACCAATCGCACAAAATTGTATGATTGGAAGCTTTTGGAGAGTTAATTAATTTAGCTATGCTTGTGTGGTTAGTTGTACAACGTTTACAGTTTAAGAAGTTAGTATAATTAAGGCGAGGCATTGCGACAAACGGGAAAAAACTGGTTTGCTAAATCACGTTTTTTTGTATTGATTGTTAAATAACAGTTTTAAAAAAAGTACACGATATACCTGAAGATATAATCTAAAGAATGTGCTAACTTATTACATGATAGAATGTACTTCACTCGATCATATAAAATTCTGAAAACAGGCTTAAATAATCTCTAAAATAAATAACTTGTTAATAATATTTCTAATCTTCCACATGATTTTATATGGTGATATTTAGTTGTTAATATAAAAAAGAATGTGCTACATTTTAGTTTTCAGCTGATGTCCTACATTTATTTATCCGAAAATTAACACGTTCCCCAGTGGTTTCAGAACATACCGCGCCACCTGTTGACGCGCGTCGAAATACCTCGCCCTAATCAAAGTCCTACAAAAAAATATCTTTGGCCTTAGCTTTAATATACTTGTTAAAATACTAAATAAATAGTTTAGTAGGAACCAAATTTATGTATTAACAAGCGTTAATCCCGCCGACAAACTGTTACACAGTTTGGTGGGTTTTAATAACAATGTAAACATGTTTGGTCCAAAATAAAAAATAAAAAAATATTTATTTACTTCGCACCGGCCCATCACTTACTGCTTTATAAGGCGCAAATCCGGCCTCATGGAGTACTGCTTTCATTTGTGAGCGAAGGTTTCTCAGTATCAGCTCCATCCTTTCGATCGAATTCAACTAAGAACGTCTCGAATTTTCGATGACAGAACTTTATCAAATCGGCTTTATTCTTTAGAATTACGTAGAGATGCGGCATTACACTGCATTTTTTATCGGCTCTGTCATGGGGAACGTTCCGAGGAATTGTTTGGATTAACTTCTACCACCGAATTTTACCATCTGATATTGCGATAAAATTTAAAGTTTCATCCTAACAATCTTTATGCCTGGAAATCAACAACCGTTCAATTTTCTAGGTAATTTTTGCCTCACACTACTCCCATGTGGAACTAGTTATTGGCAGAGATTAAGCGACCTTCAAGAAAAGAGCTATCATCGCCCTACCTATTCCTGTCACAATAGCGACAGTGTTTATCACGGTCGTGTTCCGCTTTGGAAGGTAAATAAAATCTTATGATATTAAAAAAATCTAATGCGTTGCATCGAGCCGTGCAAAAGCGTACAAACAATACAAAAATATGAGACTATAATATTATAATATGACGTTAGATTTCTATTAGTCTTAATTTAAAAGTCTTTGAACCATATTCATAATAATGCGTGACACCAATTCTCCCTCATACAAATATCACATCACCTTGGAGCGAAGTGTTACCCGCTATTTGTTTATCAGACCCCTGCCATCGTAATGAGGATGTGGAATGTTCCCGCGCAATCCGTCCGTCACTCATAACTCCACTATTAGGGCCCCGTCGGGCTTCATAAGTATATATTCATATACATGATATTAAAGTCGATGAGCTCTATACGTCCGGTAAATTTAACTTTAACTATTTGGAAAATCCAACAGCTTAAATTATTGTGAAAGTAGCATCACGGTGATTCTCTTATAATGTAGACAGTGTTCTGTTTGTACTCACTTTACTCTTATATAGCAAGCAAGATTTCTAATGTTCTCTGCATTGGAAATCTTGCTTGATATATTTGAAAGCTAAGGCCAAGCTGGCGTCTAAGAACCTTGGTGATTCGAACAAAGCGCAACAGCACTTGATACCAGCTGAGGATTTTCGCCCCTATAAATCACACACAAGTAGGGGTGCCACTGCCACTTCTTGGTTTAAAGGTTACCAGCCTTAAAAATACGCGTTTTAGCCTTTTTAGAAATAAATATTAATAATAGTTGTATTACAAGTAAAGTACAAGAAACAAAAACAAAATTGTTGTGCATGCATTTTGCCAACACAGAATAAGTAACTCTTTTATGAGTCAATGTATACGCTTTTTCAATAAATTTCCCACAACTATAAGAGATCTGCCAGTCAATAAATTTGAGGTAGATATATGCTGTCGTGGACTTTTATTTAGAACTATTTAAGGCAAACAAACCCACCGACATTATCTTCGTGTAATTCCAATGGTTTTAGGCAGCGCAACCCAAGCCTATTTGTTATTCTGATATATAATCTATGTTATTGTAAAGTTTCATTCAAATTCGTTTAGCAGTTTGTTCCAAACATTCATTCATCGATCCAAACCAACTTAGCATTTATAATATTATAATTGGATCTTACTTTTTAAGTTACTGATTTTACCCCGATTTTCAAAATCGAGTTTTCACCAGATGTCCACGTTTTGAGGTCCTAGAAACCTTTTCCGACTATTTTCACGATGACGTCAGTGTGTTTGTAAGTATGTATATGTGTGTGTGTGTGTGTGTGTGTGTGTGTGTGTTTTTTTTTTTATAGAAGAGGGGGCAAACGAGCAGGAGGTGCACCTGATGGTAAGTGATCACCGCCGCCCATGGACATCCATAATACCAGAGGTCTTGCAGTTGCGTTGCCGGCCTTTTAAGTATGAGTAAGCTCTTTTCTTGAAGGCCCCCAAGTCGTAATCGTTTGGAAATACCCCAGCCGGTAATTGGTTCCACAACAAAGTAGTGCGAGGCAAAAAGTGTCGAGAGAAACGCACAGTTGTGGATTTCCAGACATCGAGATGGTGAGGATGGAATCTCAAATTTTGACGCGATGTCCGATGATGGAATTCGGCGGCAGGAATTAATCCAAATAACTCGTCGGAACACTCTCCATGAAAGATACGATAGAAGACACAGAGTGAGCCAACATCTCTGCGCAATGCCAAAGAGTCGAGCCGTTTCGAAATAGCCAGGTCGACAACGATTCGAACCGCTCTACGCTGAATGCGATCAAGAGGAAGGAGCTGGTACTGAGGAGCTCCGGCCCAGAGATGAAAACAGTACTCCATGTGGGGCCGAATTTGAGCCTTATAAAGTTGAAGGCAATAGGCCGGCAAGAAGTACTGCCTCGCTCTTCTGAGCACACCGAGCTTTTTGGAGGCTAGTTTAGCCTTACCTTCCAAATGACCGCGAAACTGAACGTAATTCGATATGTCGATATGTATACGTAAACATCTCATAACTTTTGAACGGCTGGACCGATCGAAACGCGGTTGATGGAATTCGATTGGATTCGCCCAACCTAGACTTCCTAAAAATTTGTACCCATTCGGCCCAGGAGATTTTAAGAAATTTTTAAAAAACACCAAAAAAACTTTGGCGAAACATTATTTTTTTTAATATAACTTCCAGATTTATGTACTGATTGAGTACAAAAGCAATTACCTCTATTCCTCAAAAAACTACGTCTAATACATAAATTGCATCAAAATTGGTTTATCCGTTTGGGAGAAATCGTTGAAAAAAGTGTTTTTTCGACAAAGCTCCGAAATTTTTCATCCAATCATTTTTTGGTATTCTACGATATTTTAGTACAAAAAAAAATTACGTCAAATGCCGTTTCCAAAATCAAAATCGAGTCTTATTCTCAAAACTTATAGCTTTTTAAATATTAAAATTACGTTGTTTTTAGCAAACTTACTTAATTTTTTTTTAAATAACTTTCAAGTTAATTCGCCGATTGACTCAAAAATCTTATCAGCTTTTCTCCTTTAAAAACTGCATCAAATACCATAAATAATGTTAATTTGATCAAAATCGGTCAATTTGTTTAGGATTTATCAATGAAGAAAATTGAAAATAAAATGTTTTTTGACATTGCATCGAAATTTTTCAACCTATCGATTATTTAGCTAAAGCAATATTGATCTCAAAGATTGAGTTGAATGCCATCATAGTTTTCAAAATATACAAATTTTCAAAAAATTAATTAGGGCGAGCGCAGCGAGCCCTACACTAGGCGACGATCTATGCACTTTTGTGGTACATTTTACTGAAAAAGCATCGCATTTTTTAGGTTTGAGCTTCGACGTGGTAGCTTATATTCATGTCTAGATTTGTTATCTACCATAAAAATACCTTTTTATAAACATTAAAAAAATAGAAGGTATAATTTGTATCAGATGTTTATTACTACCAACGCCATCTCTTATTAAATTAATGAGTTAAAATTGATAGAAGATACATTTTGTATTAGAATTTTTGAACTTATTAAGAGACAACCTACGTCATGAATTGTTTCTTCATATTTGACTTGCGGCGCGCGGTTATCGTGCCCTCGTATAAATGCGAGGTTCAAGTTTAAACTGCAGTAGCAATAGGGCCATCAGTTTGATCAGTTTGGCATCGAAGGTGTATGATAAAATCATTGAAAGGAAAATGCAAGAGAAGTTCGAAGTAATGTTGTGGGAGGCACAAGGTCTAGAGCAGGAATGTTTGCGGGGAACAGAGTAAATAGAGCGTTAGAGAGTTTTATTTACAATATGCTTATTGAGAAACAGTACAGTTGTATTTATTTGATTTATATTGTATTGAGATCAATTCCCAATCTTAGGTCGAGGGTAAAAAGCTAAAAAAAGGCATATTCACGCTCGTATCCCCGAAGTGGTAGGCAGAGGTACATCCATGGTTAGCCGAAGATACTTAAGTCCCACAATGTGATAGGTGGCCAGCCTATCACCAGTAGGGCACTTTTCCAATCCCGGGCAAAGTTGTTTTTATCAGAAAACTGAAAAAACACATTTTTTCATTTGCTTGACTCTGGAATCGAACTCCGAGGGTTTTGATTTCGTAAATCAACGTGAAACCAGGAACTTCCTGATTTTAGAAAAAATCAATTATTCATTAAAATGTTAAAAATGTGTTTTTTTATAAGATCAACCTTCATTTTTAATACCCATTTTTCCTTGAAAATAGACCAAAAATTCCTAGTCCAAAGCCTGACGACGCCTTTGATGCGAATGTAATGTTTAGGTCAAAATACGCTGGGTTTTTTAGGAATTATAAATAAAGTCCATACATTAAAAGATGTAATTCTCATAAAAATACTTTTCTAACAATATTACTAGATAGTTTAATTTTGCGAGCCCTTACAAAGCTCTGCTTTTTGCTAGTATATACTATCATTTTTAACAAAATAGATGTTTGAACTGAAAAATCTATGCTTATATTTTGTACTCTTTTGAACTTAAAATATTTTAATTAAGTGGGAAGTTTCAGGGATGGCACGTAGGGTCAACCGTTTACACATTTTTTTAACGTTACGGGTGTTTTTTGCCGGCTAGGGTACCTCTCCACAACGCCTTATAAGGAACTTCGTTCCAAAAACATAACATTTAAAACCGAAATTCGCTGAAATTCGGTGGGCTCACGAGACCCCAAATAAACATTTACGTACATCTGTCCTATGAACGTGACGTTCAAAGCAAATAAATTTATTTCATTTCGTTTACCTATTCCAGAAACGACACAAAATAAAACCCAGTGAAGGACGTTATGACAAATATTTCAATTTAGTATTCGCCTCAGCGTCCTTAATGACGCCGCTTCGTGGTAAAGGGTTTTCACACCATCTTGAATCACGTTTTTTACATTGTTCTTTTTGCTTGTATGTACATCTATAACTATATTATAAAGAAATATTGTAATAAATTTGGTAAAATGTTGAATATGGGGATCAAACTGGTGAATCTTAAACAGGATAGTCTAGACATTCGGGTTACTCTGCTTACTCCTCAAAAGAACTGACGTAAAGATAAAAAAATAGATTCCGTCATACCCATACCCTCACAGAAGTAGGAAGAGGTGCCAGACAACCACGAATAGTCAACGATATTAAACGATAATATGACAACTAAGTAACCCATCAACACATCGACTGAATATCATAATCCAGGCAAGTGCTGTTTTCCAGAAAAAACATGTAATTAATTTAGAACGATTTGCCGACAGGGTGAAACGGACATCTTTACCTAAGCTGGCACCGATAGAATACAAAAGCTAGATTACGAAGAAATATAAGATTAATATAATTTATTCCTGTGCAATAGCATCAGTGCTTGTCATTGTCGTGTTCCGGTTTGGAGGGTAAAATAGTCGGTAAATTTATGCATGTAGCATTAAGACCCACCACAAGGATAGCATCACTAACGTCTTTGATGTCTATAGGCGATGGTTTTCTCTTTCCGTCACGAGAGCTATCTGCTTATGACAGTAAAAAATAAAAATGATAAGAAGAGTTCTGTGTAACCTATGTTTGAACCCAGACACACGCACACACGAACAAGCGCACGCGCACGCTCACGCACTCGCATGCACGCGCGCACACACACCTAAGTGCCTGGGACCTAATAAGTGGAGCCGGATTTCCAAAAATCTGCGCAAAATTAGTAACTTCCTTATCTACATATATAGCGGGAAGATAAAAATTGACATTTACAGGCAAATTCATTTCAAATAATTACTGTAGTAATTAATGTTATTAAATCGTATTAAGTGAAACTATTCAATTGTTGTGTCACATATTGTAGTGTACAGTAATAAGATTTTTTTTAAAGAAGAGAGGGCAAACAAGCAAGTGGTGCACTTGATAGTAAGTGATCACTGCCGCCCATGGACATCCGCAATACCAGTGGTATTGCAGTTGCGTTTCTGGCTTTTTAACTAAGTTGAAGCCCCAAAAGTCCTATCTGTTTGGATTTATTTTCTGATTTGATGAAATTTAGCTACATTATGTGATATTTCCAAATCTGAGCCCACCAATTTTCGGCTTATTTTGGTTTTGTCTTTTTTTAAACATCATAAGATAGCAAGCAAGCAGATGGGCCCCTGATGGAAAGAGACAACCATCACCTATAGACACCAAATACGTTAATGGTGCGTTGCTATCTTGTGGCGAGGTCTAACACACTGCCACATGCATAAGTTTACCGGCTACCTTACATTCCAAACCGGAACACGACAGCGACAAGCACTGACGCTATTGCGGCAGGAATTGATAAGGCGGTGGTACCAGACCCAGGCGAGACAATGCAGAACTCTACCACCTAGTAGCCACGATGATAGTGACTCGCACAACTAATCAGTCGCCTTTTACGACCTGCCTGGCAGAACAGCAGATGGCTAGCCAGCAGATATTCTTCAAAGGAGCCCGGGACCGACACGGGGAATATATATTATAAATTATTTTGTTAAAACATGCAGTTTATTATACAATTTAGAAAGAAATTGTAGTAAAATTATTATTTTCTTCAAGGGAATGATGAAAGCCAATGCGTAAACAAAGCAATATCGACTGCAATTTACATCCAAAGTTTCATCAGTTTGTTTACAAAAATCACGTGAATTATGGAGGCGCCCTTCAAATAGTCTTACTAGTCCGCGCGCAAATGTTAATGTATAGCTGATTTACATTTTTTATGTTACAAAAAATACTTGTCTGGTCAAAATAACCAATTTTTTAATTTACTCGATTTTGGTTGTGGCGCCGCTGGTCCGTACCGCTGAAGGGTCATAAGTACTGGAACCAGCGGGCCAACTACTTGTCAGGTGACGTCATAACTGTGGAGGTCGATGACGTCACACAAAGACAAGTAAGGGGAAAAGGAAGATCTTCCCAGCCAGGCAAAGTGTACTGCCTGGGGACCGAAGTCCCTTTGAGAAGCGTTGAAACTTGTATATAGTGTTACAAGATAAATAATTGTGATATCGCGATTCAGGATTTTATTTTGAATTTCATTTTTTCCATTTGTTATTGATCTTTGTCCATTTTTTTTTTATTATTTTTCTTGTAGCGTTTGTGATTGTTTGAGCCGTTACAGGTCATGATACCCGGGAATCGAACCTAATACAGGGTGACGCTAAAAATATTTTTTTTTACAAAAGCCTCAGCAGAAGTTTGAAGTTTAATAGTGATGTGCTATAATGTATAATATGATGTAACTTGATAAACTCATAAAACTATCGTTCCAGGATGTTATTAGTTACAAGTAATATCTATAGTATTACTTGTAACTAACAAACCCCCGAAAACAAGTAAGTTATGGTGAATCGTAGAATTTATTGAGATTAAATATCACAGACCACACAAATACCTACTAGAGTAAGAACATATCCAGCCTTCGGGTCAGGGGGGTCGCATATTTGAGGTTCAGTCAAAATATGTTCTAATCCTAATTTTTTGCAATTCCCTTTCCTAGATTCCCTTTCCATACCTAGATCCCTGCCTAGGGGGAGGAGTCATGACCCCCATGACCCTCCCTGGATCCGCCCTTGTACTAGACAAGGTATTGGGCGAGGAACGAGTAGCTTTTTTTATATCATATGATAATAAACAAGCAGATGGGTCTCCTGATGGAAAGAGTTAACCATCGCCTATAGATACCAAAGATATTTATGATGCGTTGCTATCTTGTGGTGAGGTCTAATGCCACATGCATAAGTTTACTGGCTACCTTACCCTCCAAACTGGAACACAACAGTGACAAGCACTGACGTTATTGCGGCAGAAATACGTAAGGCAGTGGTACCAGAACCGGGCGATACAATTCAAAACTCTACTACCTAGTAGCTAAGATGTTAGTGACTCGCATAGCCAATCGGTCGCCTTTTATGATCTGCCTGGCAGAACAGCAGTTGGCTATATTTTATGGTTATATTTATGGCTATATTCTTCAAAGGAACAAATTTTTGTAAGTGTAAACGTTTGTTGACACATTATATGGTACAAAAATAAAAGTATGCCACGTTGTGCTATTTTATCATGCCGAATAAGAAGTGAAGGCTTAAAAATCACACCTTAAGTAATTTTATTTCATCGACAAGTACCTACTGTAACTCTCTACTTCTGGGTGTAAATACAAGCTACACTAACAACCTAAGAAACTGCCTTGAAAGGCGTATCCAGTTTAATCCTAGTTAAATATACACGACTTATCCAACAATGGCACTGGCGTGATGATATTTGTTTATACATATATTTTAAAAAAAATTCAATAGCCGTTTGGAATATACAATGGACAATAGTGTTTATAACACCGTGTCTTGGATGAGTACGTTAAGCTTCGATTCTTTGTTCGATTATCGCCAACATAAAGCGAAGTCGATAATAGTTAACAAATTCGGCAAGAGAAACAAATATTTAGCTAATCGCCAAAACTACAGCAACAGCATCACTACTTGTCACTGTCGGTCTATTTTTTTGAGAGTATTATAGTACCCAGTAAACTTATGGACGTGGGATTTTCAGCTCAACACACGGACAGCAATCATCAACGCCTTGACGCCAAAACTATTAATGTATTACATACATCGTCGATCATGACAATATAACAAAATATTAGAGTTCTCATCAGTTCTAATTTACTTTTTTTAACATACCGAATGATCTCAATACATTCTTGGCAACAGTCACATATATTTCAAATAACTTTCAAACATCTGTAAAAAGAATATATTTCATATTAAAATTATTTTAGTCCTAACAACGAAAATAGTTATATAAAAACATTAAAGAATCAGCGCATTTATTACTTTTGAGAAAATTATACGTTGAAAAATTTCTTAGCATGGCCCAAATTTTCACATCAATGTTTATGTGTACATCGAAAAGATTTTTAATGAAACAAATGTACGAAATACTGCTGAAATGAGAATCAGAACGTATAGTGTCACGTCTTAGTATAATATTTAGCACCATTGTATCGCGAAAACTTTTTGTCGGCGTTCTTTCATTGAGCCTCTGATTATGTAGAAATTTATAATCAAAGCATTGAGCATAGAAACAATTTAAAATCTATTTAGGCGACAAATCAAAAATGAACGCAATTGACATCCAGCATTTAATGCGGAAAGCAATGCAATGCTATGTGCTATAACAATTAAAACAAGTATTATAAATAAACTCACTTGTACTTCCAGTTCACTCAGTATTTAAATAATAAAGCTTGTAACTATGTATTTACAATCCGCAAAAGACATTATGACTATGCGAAAATTCAAGGATTTATAACGTTATAATTTCGATATTTTTGCTGTTTCGTGATTGGTTCCCTGCGTTTCATGCTGTTTCGTGATTGGTTCGCCAACCAACGCTAGAAGACAACGTCATAATATCATATACCATAACTAATCACAACGACGCAAATATATCGAAATCATAACGTTTTAAATCCTTGTGCAAAATATCCCTAAGTATGCTGTAATTAGCGAAACCGGTTGGGTGTGTAAATTATTATTAACTAGCGACCCGCCCCGGCTTCGCACGGGAAAAAAATGATAAAATCGATCCAGTAGTTTTGATTTATTCATTAAGTTACCCGTGACCCGCACGCGTTAAATTGGAGTAAAATGATTCCCCTTTCCCTATACCATGAAGATTTCCTGCTATCTTTGGAATATCTAAATTCATATAGGTACTACATTTTTAGTTTTTACATTTTTACCTACTTCTTTTATTTTGACAATTAATATATTATGGAATGTCTTTATATACAACGTTCACAGATTTCTTGCCATTAGACAATACAAATATGTTTTCTTTAGAGGTTACTCTTGAAAGAGCGATATATAGTTGGCCATGTGAAAAGCAGTCAACGCTCAAATCTGAGCTTGCAACGTTGAAGGCTTGACCCTGCGATTTATTAAAGCAAGGCATCAGGACAAACGGGAAAAAAATGTGTAAATGATGACCCTACGGGCCATCCCTGAAACGTCTCACTAAATTAAGGTATTTTAAGCTCAAGAGTAAAAAATATAAGCATAGATTTTTCAGTTCAAACATCTATTTTGTTAAAAATGACAGTATTATTAATTTTTGAAAAGCTGTATATTTGAAAACGATGATGGGATTCAACTCAATTTTTGAGATCTAAAATATTGTTTTACCTAAATAATCGATAGGTTGAAAAATTTCGATGCTACGTCAAAAAATATTTTATTTTTAATTTTCTTCATTGATAAATCCCAAACAAATTGACCGATTTTAATTAAATTAACGGAACAAAAGCTGATAATATTTTTAAGTCAATCAAATTACTTCGAAAATTATTTAAAAAACCTTAAGTAAGTTTGCTAAAAATAAAGTATTAAAAGCTATAAGTTTGAGAATTAGATTCGATTTCAATTTTTGAAACGGCATTTGACGTAGTATTTTAAGTACTAAAATATCGTAGAACACCAAAAAATGATTGGTTAAAAAATTTCGAAGCTATGTCGAAAAAACACTTTTTCAAAATTTTTCGTCAACGATTACTCTCAAACGGATAAACCGATTTTGATACAATTTATTTATTAGACATAGTTTTTTGACGAATAGAGCTGATTAGTTTTTCTACTCAATCGGTACATAAATCTGGAAATTATATTAAAAAAATACTGTTTCGTCAAAATTTTTTGGTGTTTTTTCAAAATTTCTCAAAATCTCCTGGACCGAATCGGTTCAAATTTTCAGGAAATCTAAGTTGAGCAGAATCCAACCGCGTTTTGATCGGTCTAGCCGTTCAAAAGTTATAAGATGCTTACATACACACCTACACACACACACGCACACACACATACATACACACACACATACATACATACATACATACATACATACATACATACATACATACATACATACATACATACATACAAGTAAATTTCATTTATATGCAGACGACCTTCAGCTGTATTGCCAAGCAGGTGTCATGGATATAAATGATGCGGTCAGTGCCATCAATCGAGATTTAGATGCGATTCATGCTTGGGCAACTTCAAATGGTCTTTTAGTAAATCCCTCTAAATCCCAAGCGATTATTTTTGGTAACAGACATATGCACAAATTGTTAAAAAACGTTAATATTCTGCCAATTGTTTACAATGGCACTCGAATTCCTTTCTCGCCTACCGTTAAGAATTTAGGTGTTATTTTTTCTAAAGACTGGTCATGGGAGGCTCATATCAACAATATTTGCAAAAAAGTTTACTTTTATTTCCATTCTCTGAAGCCATTGCAACATTTGCTACCGCTGAAAACAAAGATTACTTTAATGCAAACACTGATTCTTCCAATAATTGATTACGCTGACTCATGTTTTCTTGATGCCACTGAAGGGTTAGTAGATAAACTTGAGAGGATGCAAAATTTGTGCATCCGTTACATTTTTGGTCTCCGTAAATATGATCATGTTTCGGAATTCCGTGCTCAACTTAAGTGGCTACCCATACGTGTTCGCAGGAATACTCATCTTCTTTGTTTACTTTATAATATTCTTCATAACCCTGGGTCCCCAATTTATCTTCGTGAGCGTCTTCACTTTCTTCATTCCCCGAGTAGTAATTGTCCTGCTAATGTCAGTTCTCTCTTACGTTACCCTTCCATCAAATCTAATTTTTTCTCTAATTCCTTTTCTATTCAAGCATGTGGAATTCACTTCCATCTAACATTCGTACCAGTGAATAGTTATCCATCTTTAAAACACGATTACATGATTATTATTTGACGCGAAAGTAGTTAGCAAGTTAACTGTGTAATTTTTGTATTATTTTTTATTTTATTTTCTTGTCTTTTAAAGTGTGTTATTTTTTTTGTCTCTTCTTTTTAGTTTTTTTTTGTTGTTAATAGCTTTTAAGGCCACATTTGATATTAATTGTATGCTTTATTATTATGCCGTATTAATAATATGTGCACAAGTGTCTTTGTTTGTCTACTGTTTTCTACATATGGGTTAGCTGGAAGAAATCTCGATATGAGATAAGCTCGCCTTTTGTTTTAATATACATCATTTTATTGTTTACTGTAAATGTTTTGTGTACAATAAAGTGTTTAATAAATAAAATAAATAAATAAATACATACATACATACATACATACAGACATACTGACGTCATCGTGAAAATAGTCGGAAAAGATTCCTAGGACCTCTAAATGTGGACATCTGGTAAAAACTCGATTTTCGAAAATCGAAGTAAAATCAGTAACTTCCTTATCTACATACGTAGTGGGAAGTTTTTTTTTTCAAATAGCCTATGTCACTCAGTGAAAAAAAAAAGTGAAAAGTAAGTAAGTAAAGTAGTAAAAAACTGGTTTGCTAAATCATGTTTTTTTACATTGATTGTTCAATAACAATTTTACAAAAATTATTCAATATACCTGAAGATATTATCTAAGGAATGTGCTAACTTATTACATGATAGAATGTACTTTACATGATCATATGAAATTCCGAAAACAGGAAAAATAATTTGTTAATACTATTTCTAATCATCCACATGATTTTTATATGGTGATATTTAGTTAAAAAAAGGAATGTACTAAATTTTGGTTTTCATTATTATTTATCCGAAACTTAACACGTTTCCAAGCGGTTTCAGAACACGCGCGCGCCGCCCAACCGGCTGGTAACCCCGCAACCGCTATGCCTCTGCATTTTAAATCTGTAATATCTTCGAAAATATTCATTTAAATTACATGCTGTAAACGGTCATCTTGATCTATATTAAATCAACAATATATTTAAGGTATTTAATTGGATAAGGATTAGTGCTGTATTGCTTAAAATTGCTTTGAAAAAAACCCATTATTTCTCGTAAAAAGTAAATGACAAAAAAATGCTATTGTGGGTTATCCATAAGAGCTAGACATATACCATCGCGGACTTTTCTGTAGACCTTTTCAGGGTGTACAAATACTTAGTACATTATTTCGATAAATCTCGTAGGGTTTAGCCTGCGTTTGCAATATAAGCGGAAAAAAATATAATTATTTACGACATGACATCAGAAAACTCAAAAATTGCAGTATTTTTCTACAATATATTTAATGTCATTATACACATAAACCTTCCTCTGTAATCATTCTATCTATTACAAAAAATCGCATCATAATCCGTTGCGTAGTTTTAAAGATTTAAGCATACATAGGGACATAGGGACAGACAGAGAAAGCGACTTTGTTTTATACTATGTAGTGATATAAAATATAAGTGAACTTGAATTACAAGTGATTTAATTTGTAATAACTTTTTTAAAATGCAGTTTCACCAAGTACTTACCGACAATGGCAAGTATTCAATTTATTAGAACTTAAAATACTTACTACCAGAGAAATAATATTTCCGATTATAATTTGAAGTCTTCTGGCACTATCAATTTAACTTTACACAACAAATAATAATAAAGTAAAAATATAATACTGTTAATCCTATAATGCATTCTTTAACACCCAAAATGTAAAATGTTTAACATAATAAGATGCAACAAAAATATTGAGAACTGAAAATATTATTCAGTGGAACTGAACCCTATGTGCTCAAGTCCGACTCGCCTTGGCCGGATTTTATGTAAAATTATTTATGTACAGTAAATTATGAAATATACAAATAAATAAAATTGTTGTTAACATTTACCTTTTTCTCCTCACTTTATTCTTGCTATAAAATCCTTGTGGACCACTAGACAATTAAATTAGCTCCTTAGCTAAGTGGAGGGTACTATTTACCTTAATAGAATTTGTAAGTCAAGTGTGTGGTAGGGTTTATTAAATATATTAAAAATTTATTTAACTATAACGGAGTGATGTCATGAAAATTAAAACTTTTAATGTTAAAACTTCTGTAACTGATCAATCGGAATATTTAGGTCCGATTGTAACAAATTATTTAAATACTTTTTAATGAATTTAGCTAAAGTAAAAGTCATTCAAAAATTATCTTCTATATGTATTAATATGTGAAGCAAAAAGTTTCTAAAAACTTTTTTAAGACAATTACTACGCGAACGGTGGAGTCTGGTTCGATCACGGGGACAAGCATTTGTGTGATGAGCATAAATGTTTGTATTTCCGGGTTTGGGTGTTTATTATATATATTTTGGTATTTATATATATATATTTCTATGTATTACTATCGTTGACTAACACCCATAACACAAGCAAATATTTGCTTACTTTGGGGTTAGATCAGTAAGTGTAATTTGTCCCGTGAGTATTTATTATTGTTATTATTATTATTATTATTTTATTAATCGGAAGCCCTGTGGATCTAGATAATTCTTAGCTATGCTTTAAAAGAATCTGATCAACAGTTCAGCTCTTTTTTGATATAGGTATTTAGCAACTTTTATTGGCCTGATCAATACGAAATTTGGTGTTATGATGCTTTAACGATATTGCAATGACATTAACCTTAAACTGATGCTGCGGAATTCCCAATCGAAGATCTTCAGTTGTTTTTATACAATGATTTGCAAACTATGCTCATGAATCAGTAAGATCGATGTAAGAAATGTGACAAAGGTCTTTTAAAAGAGTTCTTTTTATATTTCTTAAGTTGTCAATCAACACATTAATTTTTTTTTTAAATAATTAATTAATTAAAAAATTAACTAAGCTGTTAAATAAAAAAAGTATAATCACGCCCGTATCCCCGAAAGGATATGCAAAGTGCAGTCACGATTAGCCGAAGATACTTTTTTTTTTTAATTTATGGGTCTCCTGATGGAGTCAACCATCGCCTATAGACACCAAAGATTTTAGTAGTGCGTTGCTGTGGCGAGCCACATGCATAAATTTACCGGCTACCTTACCCTCCAAACCGGAACACGACATCGACAAGCACTGACACTATTGCGGCAAGAATAGATAAGGCGGTGGTACCAGACCCGGGCGAGACAATGCAGAACTCTACCACCTAGTAGCCACCATGGTAGTGACTCGTATAACCAATCGGTCGCCTTTTACGACCTGCCTAGCAGAACGGCAGTTGGCCTATTCTATCGAGGGATCCTGGGACCAACATGGGGAATACTATACTAATTCCCGCAATGTGATAGGTGGTAAGCCTATCGCCAACCAGGCACTTATTCAAATCCCGGGCAACGTTGTATTTATCAGAAAACTGAAAAAAAAAACAGTTTTTTTAATTTCCCGACCCGCGAATCGAACCCTGGAACTCATGTGGTCAACTCGGACACCGGACCAATAGACCGGAGACGGAGATAAACTGTTAAATTAATTAATTAAATAAAAAAATCTTTAATTCATTAAAAAATATCCTTTTCTTTAACCTTTAACTTATGTAGTAGCTTGAAATACAATTTATCCACTATGACTTAATATTTGAATCCTAGCGTAATACAAATTGTATGCCGTAAAAATTTTTGTCCCCGTCCAAATCCACAAAAAATTTGGTCACTCAAGTATTTGTACATACATTTTTTTCCCTGTGTTGGTCCCGGGCTTCTTTGTAGAATAGGCTCATTAACATCGTGGCTACTAGGTGGTAGAGTTCTGCATTATCTCGCCCAGATCTGGTACCACCGTCTTATCTATTCCTGCCGCAATATCGTCAGTGCTTGTCACTGTCGTGTTCCGGTTTGGAGTGTAAGGTAGCCAGTAAACTTATGCATGTGGCATTAGACCTCGCCGCAAGATAGCAACGCACCATTAACATATTTGGTGTCTATAGGCGATAGTTGACTCTTTCCATCAGGAAACCCATCTGCTTGTTTGCTATCTAATAATATATAAAAAAGATAATGTAAAAAAACTTAAATCGACATCAAATACCTGGCAACTATTAATACCTGTAAATCTACCTATTTTGACGAAAGTTGAACTGTTCTCTAATTGAATTATACCTGATTGAAGTTAAATAGTATCATCTCGATATAAATTCAGGTTACCAAGATATTTATGGACAAACATACGATCATACACAGACTTACGAAATTTTGCCCACCTGTTTGGAAGCTAATCATTATCAGACTAACAATAGCACACAATAATGCCTTAATGCAGAAATCGTGCGCCTCATATATGTTGCAGTTGTAGAACCCACCATATTATATGCAGCTAGCGTCTGGGCGGACTCCGCTCAGAAAAAGTATCAGCGTAAAAAACTGGATAGGGTCCAACGTCTGTTTGCTATAAAGATTTCTAAGTCACATCGAACAGTCTCACTTAACTCAAGTATTCTCCTGGCTAGAATACTGCCCTTAGATCTGCGCGCCCAGGAGCAAAAGGGGATCTTCGAACTGAAGAGGGGACGGCCGCTGGCGGAGCGTCCGGATGCCATCCTTGAAGAAAGAGTCCATCCCTACGATCACCCGCATCCATCCAGATGGAATAAGATGATATTTGATTGTGCCACCACCATTGATGATCTAAAAGGGACACGAGACTGGCCATCAGCTTACACTGATGGCTCTAAGATCGAGGGGAAAGTTGGGATGGCGGTATCGCTATGGGTGAACGGTGCGGAGGTCAGGTACTCGGCATTCCGTCTATCTGACTTCTGCAGTGTCTACCAGGCAGAGCTGGCTGCAATACTTAGGGCAACGGACATGGTGAAGAAAGAAAAGAAGGCCTATATAATTAGCGATTCCAGATCTGCATTGGAATGTTTATGTCAGCCTAACCCCGAGAATCCCATAGCGGCAGAAATACAAGGCAAGCTGCGAGATGCTATTAGCTCTGGCAGAGAGATTGAGCTAATTTGGGTCAAGGCACACGTGGGAATTCCGGGGAATGAGAGGGCAGATGACCTGGCCAAGAAAGCTGCAACTAAAGATAAAAGGGCGCCCGTCTATGATCGCTTCCCCATATCATTTGGGAAGAGAATGCTGAGGCAGAGAACCCTGGAAATGTGGCAAGAGCGATATCTGCAGGCGGAGGGGGGTTCTGTAAGCAGAACATTTTTCCATAGCATCAAGGACGCTTATAGGATTATTGGAAGCCTCAAGACAGACAACCTATATAGTCTTATCTTCACTGGACACGGAGGCTTGAGGCAGTACCTCTATCGATTTCAATTAGCAGACTCTCCCACCTGAGTCTGTGGACTGGATGAGATGGAGACCATAAATCATGTGCTTATGGAGTGCCCAAGGTTTGCAGGGGAACGCTTCCAGCTGGAGAGCCAGATCGGACGCAATATAACGGATCTAAGAGAAATAGTAAGTAATAAGGTACCATGGAACCTTTCTTCAAATTTGCGCGCTCTGTTATGAAGAAGGCAGCAAAGGCCAATGGCTCTACAGCGGTTTAATTTGCTGAGTAACTAAGCGGCCAGGATTCCAATAATAAATAATGATAGAGACGGGTGCTGAATTCGCTTTTGTACAATAGAATGCCAGACATAAATGTAACAATAAGAATTATGAATAATGTAACACAGTGTATAATGAGTAATGTAATAATGTATAATGACTAATGAATTAAAAATAATGATTAATGTTAAAATGTATAATAATAATAATGTATAATGATTTTGTAATTATCAAAAGAAGCAATAATTGAACAAATGTTAAATTATATAAATGTCATATAATAAAAAAACAAAGGTTAAATTAAGTAATAATTAATAACTAACACTAAATTAAGAACACTATGTAAATTAAAAAGCATGCCCGCGCGAGGGTGTGGAACTCTATTATTAATAATAATATATATTAAGAGGAAAAAAAAATAAACTGAAAAAAAAAACTGAGAATTAATTTATTAAGTTTATCCATACAATTGATTAAAAGTTGCTGCAAAAAACATAGCAGCAGAGCATGCCGAAAAAAAAAACAATAGCACACACACGAGGTCAAACTGATAAAATGTTAGACAGAATTTAAATATGGATTTTAAGTTTGTAAGATGGGAGATAATTATTATCACTTTACTTACTTATATTGTTTTTTATATCGTAAGATAGCAATCAAGCAGATGGGTCTACTGATGGAAAGAGTTAACCAACGCTTATAGACACCAAAAATGTTAATGGTGTGTTGCTATCTTGTGGTGGGGTCTAATGCCACATGCATAAGTTTACCGGTTACCTCACTCACAGTGACTAGCACTGACGCTATTGCAACAGTAGGTAACAGATAAAGCGGTGGTACGAGACCCGGGCGAGCCAATCCAGAACTCACCACCTATTTTTTTTACTGTCTATAGGGAAGCGCTTGACCACGCGCTTCCCTAAAAGGTACCTGTCCACTCTTCTCTTGAAGTTCCCCAGGTTGTACCCGTCGAGAAACACAGACTCAGGTAGCATATTCCAGTCCCTTGCGGTTCGGATCAAGAATGTCGAATCGAACCGCTTTGTTCGGGTACGTGGAGCGTCCACCATATGACGATGCCTAGTATCTGTGCGCCTCGACGATCCATAGAAAAACGGGGATGGCGGAGTTAAGTCGTGCAATTCCGCAGCGCACTCTCCAAAATGTATTCGATAAAAGACCTAGTAGCCACGATGCCCGATGGTCGTGACTCGCATAGCCAATCGGTCGACTTTTACGACCTGCCTGGCAGAACGGCAGTTGGCATATTCTTCAAAGGAACCCGGGACCAACATGGGGAAAAAATATATAATATTTAAAAATAATTAGTTCAAATTATTTCTCACTTAACGTAGAAAATGCTTACTTTCTACTGAAGATATGAAATATTTTCTTAATAAGACATTAACTTTAAGTGTGCATTTACACCAGAGATCACTAAGTTACAACTTACAATAAAAATGAAATATTTCAAGTAAAATAACACCTGCGCCACACATTTTTATATTAAGTAAATTGACATGATATGCTATAACTGTTTTGACGTTATAAAAGTTATTGCGGGCTTGTTCTTAAGACACTTCTCGCAAAGTCGACCTTAGTAATACAGTCAGAGCATTACGTATCCAATGGATGATATTAAAGGTATAGCAATATTTTCTGGACTTAGATACAGTTCTCTACATAATAGTATTGAGTTGCAGTTAACACTAAACACAGATGATTTAGAGCAAGAAAACTATAGTCGGCTCACACCAATCTTAACATCGACAGATCTAAGTTGTCGTAACTTAAAAATGCGTTTTTGTTTTATTTATGAAAATAACTCTACTTTTATTGATTTTTGATAAAACGAAGAATAAAAATTAAATTTCTTTTAGACGTTTGATTTTTTTAGTAGACATTTTATTTTTGTTCTTCGTGTTTTTAAAATATCTATAAAAGTGGGGTCATTTCTTCGATCAGAAATGTACAAGATTCAGCGTTCCATATAAACGCAACACAAATTTGAATTTTCATATAGAGAATTCGAATAAAGAATATTATGGAACAAGGAACGCATGTTGAATGCAAAAGTTATATAACTTTATAACTAGTTTACGGAAGAAAAATACAGGAATGTTTACGAAAAATTCTTTTTTGCAGTTTTTAAAAGTAAACTGAAGCATTTTGACACATCCGCGCATTGTCAGTGGCTAGACAATACTAAATTCAAATAAAAAATTTATTTGTGCTCTTATTTTACTAGCCACATTTGAGGCCGCAATCTTGAATCTTGTACATTTATAATCGAAGGGTCATTTTCATAAAAGTACTGCTGTACTGAAGACACCCAATGACAAGATAATTACCTAACCATAGACTACTAAGGAGAAAACTGATTGTTTACGTTAACCTTACATTAACTAAGAATGCTTTGTATGGAACCTACGTCAAAATGGTAATCTATACATATAATAAAATCGTAGGAAAGTCAAAACTGTACATTGAATATTTTTTTAAAAGAATACTTGGGGCGTGATCTACAATCGATAGCGAAGCCAAAAATATAGTTGTTAGAATTTTTGTATGTCTGTCTGTATGTATGTCCGGGGTAAACTCAAAAAGTACTGCATGGATTTACTTCAAATTTTGCATGAATTTACTATCAGGTCGGTCAACATATGAATACATATTATCACGCTATCGCCTACGGGGGAGAAGCTGTGCGGAGTAAACGAAGTCCGCGCGGACGAAGTCGCTGGCAACAGCTAGTTAACAATATGCTTAGAAACTGAACTTTAACTTTTACTGAAATGGCAATGACACTTTAAGAAACTTTAAGCGCTACAACAAGCGCAAAATCTGTGCACAAAAGAATAAAATCCGAAAATTCCGAATTAAATCAGCACGTTCTTTACAGATATTTCATACCCAAGCTACTTGATAAACTTTTTTTATTTAGCAATTATGAAAATTAGAGTGACAAACCGGAGACAAGCCAGTTGTTGTAACTATTGCGTGAAGAGTACGGAAGTGAGTTAGGATTTGTGAAATCAATATAAAAAAGGCATATGGTGGTAAAAGCATACGTGTCTCCATTCAAAAGACATTTGAATGGAGGCACGTACGAAACTCCTCTTGAGATAAATCATATTGAATATAATAGCCGCATTAGCGTCAGTGGTTGTCACGGCTGTGTCCCGTTTACAGGGTAAGATAGCTGGTAAACTTATGTATATAGCATTATATCCTTGTGGATGGTAAAACACTGTCAGCACCTATGGTGTCCATAGATGATGGGCGGTTTCTTTTAATTGATAGAAGTCTAACTATGCAATCGATGAAGCTCGGGTTTAATTTCCAGCGGGGTCCAAAATTTGTTTGGTGAGCATAGATGTTTGTATTTGTGGGTTTGGGTGTTTATTTAAATATATTTCTGTATTTATATGATATGTATTTCTATGTATCGTTGACAAACACCCATAGCACAAGCAAATAATTTTCTTTGGGGCTAGATCAATTGATGTAATTTGCCCATTGATATTATAATCATTGAAAAAGTAGGGAAAAACTATGATAATGACCGGGTATATGGAGTTTAAGTGTTTAGCTTAAAAATATTTTTGTTATGATTTTTTTTTTTGTGTTGGACTGTAAACGTACTTCGCAAACGTTTTCAATAAACAATTTTACTGTGAATTGACAGGAGCTATTCACAAAAAAGTAAATTTCGTAACGAACCTAATCATAAGGCTTTTTTGTATATGACTATACACATACTTTGCAGACGGTTTCAATAAACCGCTCCAGTCATGTGTCTGAGCTATAAAGACGTGAATACACTTGAAGTTATTAGCGATTCATAAAAATATTCTTTGACACATTGCTCCAAGTTTTATTTCATTTTTCATATTAAGCTCTTCAGAATTGCTTAAAAAGCGCTCCTTTAGTCCGTTAAAGGCAAATATTATGTCTTACAGTAATGGTTTTTTTATGCTTTATAAAATGTTTGTTTTACGAACTGCAGTATATTATGCTTTTGACACTGACAAAAGAATCACAGACGCGGATCGTATGCGTCGTAGTTACTCCGCGCTACGTGACTTGGACGATATGCAGGATAATAGAACCACAAAAAATATTTTTAAGGAGCTATAAGCGAATAAGTTATCTTTATGAAGTAAGAAACATGATTTAATTTTTTATACATGGTTAATTTTAAAGGTCTGGCCAAATTTTCAGAGGATGTACAGAATCGATAATATGTTCGATTTATGTAATAAAAAAGATACATTTAAAAATTCAAAATTAATTTTTATCCGACACAAAGAAAAAACGCATGGATATAATTTCAACTATGCAAAATTCGAACTAAAATATTTTAGTGCCTTCACCCAAATTAGAAGTGGTCGGGAAAAATGTAATTAGAGCGACAGATTAAATAATAGTTACTATCGTAATTACAGGTAAATGTAAAATGACACACTGCCAGCATTATAGAGTTCACAAGACTCGGTGCATTGATTCATAAATTTAGTGGGATATTTTTAAACTAATATATTTTTATATTATCTTGTAAAAATGTTACATACTTAAATAATTTTAAAACGCACTTTCAATTCAATATTTAGTTCCTAGTTTTAAAATTTGGGCGGACCTTTAAAAGTAACTGTATATAACTATTATAAGATAGCTCTCCTGACGACAAAGAAACAAACTTAATGGTGCGTTACTGTCCATGCGCTGAGGTGTTAATACCACGTGCATAAGTTTATAGGCTACCTTTTTAGCCTAGCTAGCTAGGGCTTTTTCCCCGTGTTAGTTCCGGGCTGCTTTGAAGAATAGACCAACTGCCGTTCTGCCAGGCAGGTCGTAAAAGGCGACCGATTGGCTATGTCAGTCACTACCATCGTGGCTACTAGGTGGTAGAGTTCTGCATTGTCTCGCACGGGTCTGGTACCACCGCCTTACCTATTCCTGCCGCAATAGCGTCAGTGCTTGTTGCTGTCGTGTTCCGGTTTGAAGGGTAAGGTAGCCGGTAAACTTATGCATTGCACCATTAACACCTTTGGTGTCTATAGGCGATGGTTGACTCTTTCCATCAGGCGACCCATCTGCTTGTTTGCTATCTTATGATCTAAAATAATAGCCCTTAGCGCGGGTGTTAAACTTTGGCCGAGCACTCCGCTCGCTCTAAAAGTCCGGTGTCACAGTGAAGACCCGTAGGGTCAACTGAACTAGTCATTATCTAAAAAATTTGCGTGTAATAAGAAATACCTCTCTTTTTAATTATTACAAAATAAGACTAAAATAATATGTTACAGAAAACTTGCTTTTTAAGATACGGATTACAGTTTCTTTTTTCTATTGTATCGCTATTTGAGGCAAAATAACACCAGAGTATATGCAGAAAAGAGAAAAAAGTACGCATGTACACAAAACAAGAAAGGAACGTAAATAGTGTCGACAATTTTTCAAGAAAGACCTGAAACTTCGACCAACTTTTCTTTTTTAACTTCTGAATAGTGTTAAGGTCAATAACAAAAATCAATAGGGATCAATCCTATTTCAATCCATTGCTTATATTTCTTAAAATTCACGGGACAATTTACACTCACTGATCTAACACCAAAGTAAGCAAATTATTTGCTTGTGACATGGGTTAGTCAACGATACTAATACATAGAAATACATATATAAATACTGGAATATATTTAATAAACACCCAAACTCGGAAATACAAACATATAAATTTTTTCGCCGTGTTGGTCCCGGCCTCCTTTGAAGAATAGGTCAACTGTCGTTCTGCCAGGCAGGTCGTAAAAGGCGACCGATTGGCTATCGAATCACTAATATCGTGGCTACTAGGTGGTAGAGTTCTGCATTGTCTCGCACGGGTCTGGTACCACTGCTTTACCTATTCCTGCCGCAATAGCGCCAGTGCTTGTCGCTGTCGTGTTCCGGTTTGGAGGGTAAGGTAGCCGGTAAACTTATGCATGTGGCATTAGAACTTGTCACAAAATAGCAACGCACCATTAACATCTTTGGTGTCTATAGGCGATGGTTGACTCTTTCCATCAGAAGACCCATCTGCTTGTTTGCTATCATATGATATAAAAAAATATATATATTTCATCTCAAAATCTGTTCATGCTCATCACACAAATGCTTGTCTTCGACGGGGACAGAATCCGAGCCCCGTTGATTGCGTAGTCAGGGTCGCCAACCACTCTACCGACGCAGCAGGGCGGTATTTCTTCAAAACATGAAGACTCGCCGACGCGATGGACAAACCAGCGGTTGACGATCCATTTAATTTTTTAATTACACATTTGTTATATAATCAATTAGAAAGTAACGTATTTTATAATTAATTGTCTCTAGTTTTTTTAAATTAGTACTACAATGGATTTAACGTCTTAGCGTGTAAGAAATTTTATGTGGCGAAATTGTAGTATGGCCACATATCGAGAGCAGAACACTGCGCATTGTAAACTGTAAAAAAACCAGTCCCTGCAAACACCAGTTATATCCAGCTTCTTAGTTGCTATCTTATTCTTATCTAACAAATGACCACGAAACTAAATGTTACTAGGTAAATTACTGATATCAAAAACTTCAGTGTTGGCTTAGTAGTTAAGGGAATATTCTTGAAACAAAGGGATAAGTCAGATGGTGTCATTTTAGCAGTAAACGAGCAAGATTGTGCCTTCTTATGGATGTACTGAATTAAACAAGCTGACCTTAATTCGAGCCTTTTGTCAAAAGATCCTCAATTTTAGACACAAGTTTGTTTCGGAACTTATTAACTTATTTCAAAGCTGTTAATTGGCAGCATTAATTGCTATGAGAACGACAATACAGGAAATCTTATAAACTTTGACTATTAAAACGGTCTTTACATCAACAACTTGTCATTGATATGCATAAAAAGAATATTAAAAATAGCATACAGCCTTGAGAAATACCACTATTGATGATTCGATTTGTCAAAACGCTAGTTATCTGGTTGCATAATTTCGCGGGAAGCCCAAAGAAACAAATATTAAAATTATGCTTATAGGATATGAAACTGCGCTTGCAGGTAGAGTATATTTGAGAACGATCTTGATGCTTAGATCTATCAAAGAACCCAATTGCATAAGTTTTTGGAAAGCCCATTCAAAGAAAGTATTAAACGAAGTGCTTTATGTCATATTCTATGGAAGACCTTCATTATATCCAGAAAACCAGCCAATATTTTCCCTTTGTATGTTAAATCAATAAAAGCATGCAACCATTTACAAACAAAATAGACAAAAAGATCACTAATCAAACGCGTACCATAATGTGATTCATACTGACAGCCACTTGATAAGGTGCTTATCTAAATACCATAAAACTTTACTCTTTCTCAGACTTCCACCCTTTGCCACTGATACATAGACGCTGTTCATAAAATACGTTAGCATTCATAGGGGGCGGGGTCTCGCTAAATTTAATAAGATGTGACAAGGGGGGATGGGGGGTCTACGGCAACGTAACATTCGCCGTTCATTAAAACATTTAAAACTAGTATTTATTTCGAATATTTTTCTTTTTCAATTTTTATCATGACAGAAATATATTCATTTCGCATTTAGTAAATATATACATATTTAAACGTATACTATAGTTTTATTACAATAATTGGTGGCGCGGCCCTAGCGTTTTGACTTGACACTAGCAGCGTTAAAATCTGTCACAACTGGTTTCTTTATTTTTCCAATACTTTAAGTTTGTATTAAGGGGAGGTATTTTGACGCGCGTCAATTCTATAGAAAATGGGTGGCGCACTATTTTCTGAAACCGCTGGAAAACGTGTTAATTTTCGGATAAATAAATATAGGACATCAGCTGAAAACTAAAATTTAGCACATTCTTTTTTGTATTTACAACTAAATATCACCATACAAATATCATGTGGAAGATTAGAAATATTATTAACAAATTATTTGTTTAAAATATTTTGTTTAGCCTGTTTTCGGAATTTTATATGATCGAGTAAAGTAAAGTATCATGTAATGAGTTAGCAGATTTCTTAGATAATATCGTCAGGTATATCGTGTAATTTTTGTAAAATTGTTATTTAACAATTATTACAAAAAATCGTGATTTAGCAAACCAGTTAATGAAAATACTGGTTCACATATATTTATTACTATATTATTCCTTCATTCGCAGTGAATGAAATGAAATACAGACGCTTTTTTCATATTTCTCAATTTCATACTATTTATATACTAGACTTAATAGTGGAGATATAAAATACGAGTAAGATATTTATTGGTTTATTTCAATTTTATTATAAAAACTAAATAAATACTTTTTAAATCTCAAAATGTGTGTACTATCATTTGAAATTTATCATATTCAGAGAGAGTCTTAGTTTTGTGACGAGATATTCCTAGCGGGGTCACAGAGTGACACAGCGTGACCACGTGAGTGACATAGGGGAAGATGGTGAAAAAACTGATTTTTTTATAACACAAAGGAATAACCACATCTATGGACACCAAAGATGTTAATGAGACGTTGCGGAACTCTACCACCTACTAGTCACGATGATGGTAGCACTGTATAGCCAATCGTCTCGTCTGCTGTTACCTAACTACCTGGCAGAATAGCAGATTGTCTTTTTTTCAAAAAGAACCCGTACAAAAACGGAGAATATTATAATGTAAGTACAAAATATATAACAGGTGTAATAAAAAATATATACGGTCGACTTTATCAAGAAGTTTCCATTTTATTGAAACTATATATACTTGTCAGTGTCGTGTTCTGGTTTGGAGAGTAAGGTAGCCGGTAAACTTATAAATGTGACGTTGCTATCCCGAGGAATAGCAACGCATCATTTACACCTTTGTTTGCTATCTAGCTTACAGTTTGTTTGCTATCTAATAATATAAATGTATAATCAAAAGAAAAGCGTACAAAAGGTAGACTTTGCAGGGTTTTTTTATGTCACAAGATAGCTCTCCTAATGGAAGCATAAATCTACTTTATCCTCCAACATCCTTATCCGGAACATGACAATGGCAAGCATTAGCGTCAATGCTTGCCATTGTCATGTTGCGGTTTGGAGGCGGAAGAATAGGTAAGACGATGGT
Source organism: Apodemia mormo (assembly GCA_036924255.1). NCBI lineage: Eukaryota > Metazoa > Arthropoda > Insecta > Lepidoptera > Riodinidae > Apodemia > Apodemia mormo. The sequence continues at coordinate 12,873,818 of JAUPFN010000016.1, read as the reverse complement.
GCCAAATACACGGGCAAGACATTGCAAAACTCTACCACCTAATAGTCATGATAGTGACACGAATAGCGAATCGATCGCTTTTTACGATCTACCTGGCAAAACAGCAGTTGGCTTATTCTTCAATGGAGCCCGGGACCAACACAAGGGATTACGTATTATTATTAACATTTTTAGTTTGTAATACTGATAACCAGTTAATGCACTATCACAAAGATCGTCGTCGAGATCAATATACATTGATTTTTTCATTCTTGCTTAAGGTTGTGAAATTATTAAATAAAGCATAAAGGTTATATAAATTATCTTGTATGTTTTATTCTTTTTCTTAATATATTTTTAATAGGTCTAAAATATCCGAATTTGGGGTTTTTTATCTATTCTTCAAAGGAGCCCGAACCTACATGGGGGATATTTATTTATTTATGTAATATTTTGTTGCGTACAGTAAAATATCAAATCATTTTATTTAAAACTTTCGTAAAATGTGTTTGAAGGTGTCTGATATAACAAACAAAAATGTCTGGTATATATATTTTTTGTAATTCTAAAAAACCTAATTAAAAGTTGACATTTTTTAATCATTTTTATTTAAAGAACTTTTACACCATGTTTAAGCTTGTTCCATCGTACCATATTACAATACTATCTATAATACTACAATATTATCTAAAAGTACTAATAGAACTATTTATAAATGCAAAAAGTGCTTTGGCTTCATCTGAGCTGGGCTGACTTAAAATAGTGTGAAACTGTCCAATGTAATTTTTGTTAAATTTTAGTTTATTTAGCAGTTCTTTTCTTATTTCCCGATATCGGACATATTCCATCAAGAGGTGATGAATATCTTCTATTATCTCGCGTCTTTCGCAGTTGGGGGAATCGACCATTTTCATCATATATTTGAAATTTCTTAATGGCATGTGCCCAGATTTTAACCTGTGTGCTATGAAAACTAATGTCCGATTTAATTTTGTAAGTTAATGATCTTTCATTAAAAAAGATGAAATAAAAATCAAGTTGCCAAAATACATTTCTTTGGTATCTTTTGCAAATATTATACTGCGCAATAACAAATATCGTCATATCGTCAAAATAGTATCGTCATTTGACGAAATTAATTTTTTTCGCAATTCCAAACTGCCAAAAGGACCTTCCCAAAATTTGTCGCTAGCTCTTGGACCATCACTTGTACCTATTTCTAGTTCACTTTATATTATTTAATATATCCATTCGGTTTCACTATTTATAGCACATTTTTTCGACACAGTTTTACCTATATTTTACACAATTTTTACTAGTTATAAGTTGTGTATCTTGTCAACAAAATATAATTGTGGTAAAAAATCTCTGACGATGATTTAATTAGCGGAACTGGTAGGATATATTAAATAATATAAAAAATGAACTTAGTATGTTTATAATATTACAAATAAACTTATTTGTAATATTATAAACAATGTTTCAATCTGTATCAAATAAACGAAGCGAAAATGTAAATAATACTAAGCTATAAATCAACAAGCATTTTACCTTAGCTTCAGATTTACGACTTGAGTTTTGAAAACAACTGACTTAGAACAAATTCCAATAAGTTAGCTTACAATTCGTAAGCCTGATTTATAATATCGAAGTTATTTATTGATTGATTTGTTTATTTACTTTACTAATCTGTTATTTGGAGTCAATCGTGATTTAACATGCCATGTCCAATTTATCGAAAAATAAAATACGGACCTGATTTTTAGATGTTATTTTCAATTTACTAAGGTTCGCTTGAAACAAATTATATTTGAACACTTTTTAATGAATTTAACAAATACATTTACTGACCTAAATCAGCCTTTACGATTGACTTACACCAAGAAGCTTAAAATGTCAATTTAAACGAAATTATTGCGGCGATAAACAATTATATACAATCCGTTTTTAATTTTACCGCACCAGCGGAACATTTATAAAATATTTAGTATGCATATAACAGATAGTTTTTTATTCTAATTTACATTTGACACGAAAAACAAAAATTTTTTTTAAATTCCCGCTACGTTAGTTAGTAGTATTAAGAAGATACTGATTTTTCCTCGAATTAAGTTTTCACCCCATCGATCACATTTCTGATCGAAGTTTTATCCGACCTCCAAATTGCGTCAAATGCCGTTTTAAAAATCAAAATCGAACCAAGTTTTCAAAAGTTACGACTATTCGAATAGTAAAATTATGTTGTTTGCTGATAATTTACTTCTTATTCTTAAAATAATTTTCCAACTAATATACCGATTTTTTTCGAAATCTAATCAGCTCCTTTAGCTAAAAATTGTGTAAAATACCGTAATTAGGATTAAAATCTTCTTTCGAGATTTATCGATGTAGAAAATTGTGGAAATCAGTTTTTATACAATATTTTTTAATTAATACACTTGTAATGTTTCTTTTCGTTTATTTTTTTAATTTCTTCGACACATTTTAACCTATCAATTTTCTAGCTTCTAAAACTTTTCAGACCTCAAAAATTGCGTTACCTTGGAGAATTATCAACCAATATTTTTTTAACTGCAACGTTTTAGCACGTTTAAAAAATTGTGTCAAATGCTGTTTTAAAAATCAAAATCGAATCAAGTTTTCAAATAGTAAAATTATGTTGTTTGCGGAAAATTTACTTCTTAAAATAATTTTCAAACTAAGATACTGATTTATTACGAAATCTAATCAGCTCATTTACTTAAAAAATTGTACGAAATACCGTAATTAGCATTAAAATCAGTTTTGTATTCAATATTTATTAATTAATATTAAAACACTTGTAATGTTTCTTTTCGTTTTTTTTTCATTTTTTTTCAACACTTTTTAACCTATCAATTTTCTAGCTACTAAAACTTTTCAGAGCTCAAAAATTGCGTTAAATGTACAGTTTTTCAAAAATTAAATTTCTGTCATTTTTGCAAAATTTGGTATATTGATCTCTTTGAGCTCAACAATTTATGTTTAGGTATGTATAGTGTTTGTTTATTTGAGTTTAAAACACCTTAAACTAAAGGGAATTTTTAGTGGTGGCCTGCCGGATCAGCCGGTTTACAGATTTTTTTTATATGTATGCAAGGTGCTTTTTACTTGATACAAAAGCTAAAACACCCCAAGCAGAATAATATATTAACAATTGATAAAACAGAAATAACAAATATTTTTTGAATTATTAGTAGACTTAGTTGTATCAATGACCTCGTGCAATTATTGTTACACTACTCATCAATAAGCCTGACTACTCGTAGCCACGTAACTATATGTATACACTGACTTGTGTTAGCGTCATCAGTGTTTGTTAGTGTATCCATTTAAAAAAGTCATAGGCTTTTGGGATTAAATATAACGTACTTAAAAACTTTTACAATAAATTCTACAGCTGGTATTGAACTAGTTTCGGCTTTTGTGTCAAATAAGAAGCACCTTGTATATGTATATATATATATATATATATATATATATATATATATATATGTATATGTATATATATATATATGTATATATATATGTATATGTATATATATATATATATATATATATATATATATATATATATATATATATATATATATATATATATATATATATATATATATATATATATATATATATATATATATATATATTAGATAATTACCAAGCAGATAGCTCTCCTGATGGAAAGAGAAACTATCGCCTTAAGTCACTAAAGATGTTGATGATGCGTTGCTATCCGGCGGGATGGTAATGCTACATTATAAGTTCAGCGGCTACCTTACCCTCCAAAGTGGAACACGACAGACGGCCAATGTACCTTCCCACGATTAGCTGAAGATACTTAGTCTCCAGAGTCATAGGTGGCAAGCTTCCTTATTCCTGAGTCTGTGTTCCGCGGTGAGTACAACCTGGGGATCTTCAAGGGAAGAGTGAACAGGTACCTTCTAGGGAAACGCGTTCCATCTTAGACCACATCTTAGCTTATTGTCAGGCGAAATCGTGGTCAAACGCAAAAAAAGCTTATCGCATATCCAATTACGGGCAACGTAATTTTTATCAGGAAACTGACAAAACACAGTTTTTAATTGCCTGACCCGGGAATCGAACCCGGGACCTCATTTGGTCGACACCGATACCGCACTACTACACCACAGAGGCTGAGTCTGAATAATTTTATAACTTGTGGCTAACTGTCCTAAGCACGGAATTATTATAAAGTTATTCTGTAGTCCTAAGTAAATAAGATAATAAACTACCAATTCTGAACTTTGAAATTTGGGATTCTCGTACATTCTGACATTCTATAATTTTATCCGTGTTTCAGAAAAAACAGTGCAAATTAGTCTGTAAGTATAGATTATTATACAAATTCGTGGTAATGTGCTAGTATAACCCCTAAAACACGTTCTTAGTTGCTCATAAAAAGTTTTTGTATACAAAAAACAGCAGCTTATGATCATTTCTATTTATCCTAGACCAAAGATAAAGTTAAACAAAGTTACCGTTTTACCGTCGTAGTCTGAAAATAAAAAAAAACCTTAGCGGTACATGAGGCCACAATGGTTCTCCTCCATTCACCACATTTTTCACTTTATCAATAGCACAAACAAAAACACGTTTCACTTCGCAATAAAACTACCCTAAGGATAACAGATCTAGACAGCACAAAAAACCTGAAATCGATCAAATAACGTTAATAAATAACTAACTGAATCTAGCGGAAAAATGCAAATTAAATGTTTTTATTTATTCTTTGAGTTTCGAATTCCGCAAGTAGTGCTTGAATATATTTTACTATTTTTATAAACATATTTACCCTAGCTGCGCCCGCGACTTGGTCCGCGTGGAAAAAATTCTAAAATAAAAGTACTTATCCTAAGTTACTCTTTATTACTTACTGTTACAATTAATCTAGAAAGGTGAAGAATTAAAACGCTGGAAAAATTTAGAAATAAAAGAAAGAGACCGGCTGCCTCTGTTGATAAACAATAGCCGATGTCACCCTACGCCATAATGAATCTTCTGTCATAAGACATAAGAGTGAACATAGTGTGTACTTTCTTGGACTTGTTTACAATTAAAATTGTTTATTGTTTACACAATAAATTTGGATTTTTCGGGAACCAGGTAGAACTTAATCTGGGTATAAATAGAGATGTGTTGACAAATAGAGAGCAGTTTTTATAAAGCGATCGAGAGCGATACTTAAAACTACCAGTGCGAAGCGAGAAGTGTTTTAGTGACTTAGTGTATACGGTTAAGTTTAGTACAGCGAGTGTGACTAGTGTATATAGTGTATTTACAATTCAGCTTTTCAGTGTGTTTACGAATTTCATCGTATTGTATTGTACCTTAGTTTTGTAAATACACGGTTTTAATATAAGTGGTGTTTTCTTACAATTTATTAAATATTACTGTGGTTCAAAATATAGACAATTCCAGGGTTTTACCCGTACAGTTTCCGTTCCCGTGGAATTTCCGGGATAAAAACTATCTATTCTATGTTCTTAATTGGGTCTCAAACTATCTTTGTTTTAATTTCATCCAAATCGATTCAGGGCTTAAGCATGAAGAAGTGACAAACAGACAGACATACAGACAGAGTTACTTTCGCATTTATAATATTAGTATGGGTTTTTTTAAACGTTGGTGGATATTTAGTAAAATTAAATTATTATTATTTTACAATTATATGTAAATTACTTATGTTTATTTCAAAGAAATTCCAGTTTATTACCTGTTATTAAGTTACCCGGGTACTGGCACCCATGTTATACAAAAAACATCTATATTTTTATAGTGACATTAAATAACAAGGACGTTAAATAATTGTATTGTGTTTATATTATTGTATTTTTATAATAAATAATATTATATTTGTATAGCAGTTAATGCACCTGTACTTTGATTTCTATATACACAATTTTATTATGTTATATATTATTATTTTAAAACACACAAGTCAGTAAATCTAATAATAATTCTCAAATTATAAATGTTGTGCTCATGTTTGGCCGATATCCTTACAAGGTAGTTTAAGATTTACCCCATGAAAAATATCCACAGGGTGTTAAATAGGTCAAGGTAATTTAAAAAATTAAGGTGCGAAAACCTAGGGGTCTGGGGATGCTTAGGCTAGTCCATATAAAGCAACTGTTTTATAAAGTAGCGATAAAGCGAGATTAAAATAGTCACCCATTGGGGTAGAAAACTGACAATAGCACAAATATTCGTGATTCAGCTAAATGGTTGGGCACACACATCACGACAACGAACACGAATCTTTGCAGTACGGGTAAACTTTTTCTTTACTTTGGTAAACCTTTCCGTGCAAATCTAACAGAATGTTTATTCTATAACAAATATATTTTTCAAATATTTTATACCATAGAATATACTGTTATGTAAATGTAAAAAACTATCCGGCGACAATAAAAATAAAATTTGATACAAAAAAAATATATTTAAAGTTAACTAACAGGCACGGGCAGTTTAAAAATCCGCCATTTTGGCGCGCTTGTCATGACGTCATAATCTACGTTATTATACTATTAGAAAAGAAACGATTTGTATATTGTACTACGCCATGGTGTAAAAATACAATAAAGAATGTACCCAATAAACTGTTTTCCAACCAACCGACCGAGATTCGGAAGTAATTTTAATGTTGTTACCTCGGAACTCTACGAACTGATTCAATTATTTTTGTTAAAGAGGGTACACACCGCTCGTTGATAGTATAATAATAATAATTAGTATAGATAAAATTACCGTGGTATAAGTGTTATAATGGTACAGACAGATAAGGAAAGAGACACTGTATCTCCAAATATTTCTGACGGACATTATGTTCAAATATTAGGTATAAGAGCCTTAATGTGCACATTTACTCGTATCACCATAGTAGATGCCGTTATAATGTTCTCAATGTCTTTTCATTGTTAATAACACGAACGCACTGTGGAAGTTAATAATCTTTCGACATGTTCCTTTATAGACCGTGGTCCTACGAACAAACTTTTATTTGATTAATGACAAGCTGAATTTTTGTGAACAACTTAGTTTTGACGAGACAACCATCTTTTCTATCTTCGAAAATTCGGGTAACTAATAACAGAGACAACATATATATATATATATATATATATATATATATATATATATATATATATATATATATATATATATATATATATATATATATATATATATATATATATATAAAAAGAAAAGCTTAAACTGTTGGACTAAGAAAAGTATCCACTTTACGTTTCGGATGGATTGGATTGGAATTTTGAGATTTTTAAATTGATTAATATCTCATAATTCCAAAACTTTAGAGTGGAGGACTCATCAGAAAAACCATCGAATATGTAGGACAAAAAAACTTATCGTATTTTTCGTAAAGTCGAAAAATAATTATTGTTATTAACAAATATTTTTACTTCACTGAATCAATCTGTGGTCTAGTGGTCCGGTGTCAGAGTTGATCACATGAGGTCCCGGGTTCGATTCCTAGGTCGGGCAATTCAAAAAGTGTGTTTTTTCAGTTTTCTGATAAAAACAACGTTGCCCGGGATTGGAAAGTGCCCGGCTGGCGATAGGCTTGCCACTATCACATTATGGGATTAAGTATCTTCGGCTAATCGTGGGTGCACTTGTTGTGCCTCTGTTTGCCTCTTCGGGTATATGGGCGTTAAGATACTACTACTACTACTTCACTAAATCAAAATTTTCAAAGCCCCATAACTTTATTAGTTACCCGATTCGAGATTTTTCGAAAATAGGAAAAAATGGTTGTTTTGTCAAAACGAATCTGTCCACAAAAATGCAGCTTGTTATAATTAGAAAAAAGGTTTTTTGTGGGACTACGGTCTATTAGGTATGATCGCTCTTTTATATCCTAGCTTATGTTATGTTTTGTTTCTTTATATGTAAGAATTATCCCAAAAATGTGTGGAAGACCTAATAAATATTATTCTTAAAGTTGGGTTTTCTGCGTATGTTTTGCCTTTTTGCCTTAATAAAGCATTTACACAAAACAAATTACGTTTATATAATTACGTTATTTCCAGATATTTCAAATTGTTACTTTATAAAAGTCTATCTATTACCCGATTACTTTACTGGCCGTAAATTCATTAATGACAAAAATCAAATCAAAATCAAAATATCTTTATTTTCATATCGTTGTTTAACATAGCTTGCTATGCAAGTGTTAGAATCGACCTACTAAGTATTTTACAAAATACTTGTGTCAGGTGATTCTGCTCTTCCATAGCTAATTTATACATAGACATTCATATATTATTATGTTATTATTATATTCATTATTATTACTGGATTTTTATTATTATAATATTAGATTAAATGGTACAACAATATAAGAGGTAAATAATTTATAAACAAACATTTTTTAACTTTTTGTACAACATGCAATGAAAACATGCAAACCTGATGTGTATATGTATCGGTGCAAATGTATGTGTTTATTGGAGCATCCATGTGCATGTGTATATGTGTGTGTGTGTGTGTGTGTATGTGTGTGTGTGTGTGCATGCATGCGGACGAATGACGAAATATTCTATCGCCTATCATTTGCGATATAATTTGTTTATACATACGAGTATATGACAGTTATTTTCATCAATATCGTACAAACTGTACTTTAATTATAACGGAACACACAGATAGACAAAGAGATAAACTGTAGTAATATGGTTTATCACTAGCGAAATCACGTAACCCTGTTTATCAATCATCCTCGTCCATCCAGGTCGGTCAAGCTGTTCTTGAATTATTTACGGGATATACATGACGGGGCATACCACGGATTTAATGAATACGCCTTTCAAGACAGTTCCTAGTTTGTCAGTGTAGCTTGCAATTACACACAGAAATACAGAGTGATACTACTTACCGATGAAATAAAATCACTCCAATGGTAACTTTTAAACCTTTTCATCTCATTCGGTACGATAAAGCAGAACAAAATGATAAATTTTTACTTTTTAACGATATACTATTTTCAAAAAAGTATGACATTTTGGACAGTGGTAGGGGCGTTTGCTCATATGCGCGGCGACATTTTTTTTTCCTAATGGCGTGTTCATTAGTATTCATGTGTTCTGTGGGGCATACATACAAATAGATAACCAGAGAAAAGTTATATGACATATCTAAATATCATTAACATCCTAGCTACACGACGCACCTTCAACATCTTTCTTGTCTATAGGCAATGGTTGTTTTTTTTCTATCAAAAAAGTCATAAGCTTGTTTGTTATTATATAATATATAAATAAAAATAAACGTATAGTGAAATTAAGAAGTCATAAAACGAATATTTATCAAGAAATTTGCTAAAAAACTTAAAAGTACAGACAAACCGTTTTCGCCGTATTGGTTCCAGGCTCCTTTGAAGAATAGACCTATTACCGTTCTACCAGGCAGGTCGTAAAAGGCGACCGATTGGCTATGCGAGTCACTACCGTTGTGACTACTAGGTGGTAGAGTTCAGCATTGTCTCGCCCGGGCCTGGTGCCACCGCCTTACCTATTCCTGCCGCAATAGCGTAAGTGTTATTTTTTTTCAAGGGCAATGGGCCCACCTCTCGTTCCCACCACTGTAACTTCTGTAAACCAGAATCAACATCGGCAACCGTCCTGATAACTTCTGAGTTACAAGCTCAGGGTGCCCTGGGGAAAAGCTAAGCTGTCTTGGATCCCGCAACGAAATTAATCAGAAGTATATAGGAGGAGTAGGAAAATACATCCTGTTTTCCTCCCTTTTAAGCAGGAGACAGCAAAATATTAAAAGCATAAAAATGCTAGGAAATGAGACTTTATAATCAGGTTAAGCCTGATTGATATTGCACCACAGAAGTTTGGAAATTAGAGACCTAATAGAATGGCCTATTTAATTTTAATTTTAAGCGTGTGTGTTAGTCACTTTCATGTTCCGGTTTGAAAGGAAAGGTAGCCGGAAAACTTATGCATGTGGTATTAGACCTCGCCACAAGATTGCAACGCACCATTAACATCTTTGGTGTCTATAGGCGATGGTTAACTCTTTCCATCAGGAGACACATCTGCTTGTTTGCTATCTTATAATATAAAAGAAGAAAAAAACTCTATATGAGTATGGAGTAAATAAAACAGGAGCAGGGCAAAACATGCGCAGGAGGCCTTTATACAATTGCCAAACAACTTTTACACTTTTGATTTCAGGCGTAAAGTCCGGATTATACACAAAATATGGTTTCCTAATCATTAAAAATTGTAAGACTGCAACAACCAACGTTCAATTTTCTAAAGCCTTGCGTCATATCTTCACGAAAGTGGCTAATTTTACCTTGTACTAACAAAACTTTACAGTTTTAAAATAATTACAAGATGTAACATTTTTCTAGCTGAAAAATAACCAGCCATAATAATTCATTTTATTAATTAAAATTATTAAACCTATTAGCTTAGGATATTAACTTAGAATACAGTAATATTTAAAATGTTTTCTAGCTTTCATGTATGTGAATGCTACTCATGTACTTAGCTTAGAAGATAATGGCATGGCTGATAAAAAATGATGACATTGCTTGTCTTGTCACTACCGTATTTTGAGATCAAACGGATCAAATTATTCATATTAAATAAAAAAATAAGTTATTGAATTACTAATATCGCTATTATAAAATACAGATTTTTTAAATAATATTCACGGGACAAATTACACTTATTGATCTAACCCCAAAGTAAGAAAATTATTTGCTTGTGTTATGGGTGTTAATCAACGATATAAATACATAGAAATACATATATAAATACTGGAATATATTTAGTAAACACCCAAACCCGGAAATACAAACATTTGTGCTCATCACACAAATGATTGTCGCTGTCGGAGATTGAACCCGACCCCGAATACTTAGAGGTATATAAACAACCTATTTTCAGACCTACTGAATATCCATATAAAATTTCATCAAAATTGGTCAAGCTGTTTCGGAGTAGTATATACGGTAATTAAAACTGTGACACGAGAATTCAATAGATATATTAAATACTAGCTGAGCCCGCGACTTCGTGCGTGTGAAAAATTAGCCTAAGTTACTCCCTATCACATCAGCTATCTGTCAGTGAAAGTCCCGTCAAAATCGGTCCAGCCATTCCAGAGATTACAAGGAATAAACAGACAGACAGACAGACAGACAGGCAAAAATTGTAAAAAAATTATTTTGGTATATGTATCGAGTGTACATCCATCCATCATTTAGTAAAAAGCGGTTATTTTAATTTTACAAACAGACACTTCAATTAATAAAATTGAATTGAATTTGTATAGATATTTACATAGACAATAAATTCTGAAGCAATAATGTTCATAAAAAATATTCAAGTCTTTTTTGCGTCACTATTACTATATATAATTACTATATTATATGTATAAATACTACATACACAATAATTAGGTAGGTACTACATTAGTTTAATAATATAAGGGCGTTTATGCACTATCAGGAATTTAATGTCCGGCAGTCCGATTTTTTACGTTCCGATTTCTGTATTCTGAGGGTTCAATATGGTATGAGAAAAAAGGCAGGTAAGGTACCTGCTAGGGTCATTTTACATAAGCCACAATAAATTGAGGTAAGATAAAGAATGTTCTTAACTACTGTCAGATGTATATAGCTACTTATAATTTTTTGCTATACCGCTTAAGCGCGTGGATCAAAACGTGGCTGTGTGTACAACCAACGAAAAAACGGCCTGGAATAGAGAAAAGTAAAATGTCGGACGGTAAAGTTACGTATTAATTAATCTTCTATTCATGGCATATTGGACTATAAAAAATCGGACTGCCGGACAGTAAAATTCCTTGTAGTGCACAAGCGCCCTAATACTATAAACAATTAAAAACGTATTAAAAGAATAAAAGACATTATATAGTCACCACTTGCAAAATCCAATTCCAATGAAATACTTTAGCATTCGTTTATCAACCTTATTTCTTAACTGCTATGATTTAAATTTAAGACACCGAATTTAAGACACAAAAAATGCATGATAATGAAATGCAAACCTTACTTACAAATGACAAAGTTTAGAATGAAGCGAGTAAATTATTATGAATGACGCAGCCGGCATTGAGAAAATGAGTCATTCGTCTCACTCTTGCGGTCCTTAGGTATTACAAATCATTCAGCAGAAATCGCGCTAACTCGCTAAAGCGTTAAAATGTTTCATTTAATTAATTCTCTTTAGGCATTACATTACTTGCAGTTGTTTATTTTTTTGTCTAAAATAATCGTCTTTAATCATAATAAATTATGTATATAAATTACGGTCACATATAAATGTCCGCGATGGATTCCGAAATTACTGAACCGATTTCAATGAATTAATTTTGTAGATATTTACTGTTTGGTCCAACTTAAAAGACAGGATAGTTTTCATCTCAATTAACTCGCCCACCTGGGAGTACACCACCAAAATACTCAATAAAGTAATTTGTGTGGCAAAACAACGTTTGCCAGGTCAACTATTATATTTTATTATATAGGTCAGATAATAGATAATTATAAAAAATAAATATTATTGTTTATATGTTTATAATGGAAAAAGATACAAAAACTGTTTAACTGATTTTAGAAACTCTTTTAACTATTGAAAGCTGCATTATTTCGGAATAACACAGAATGCTTTTTTACCCTACTAAGCAAAAGGAAGTAATGTTTTGGGCTACGTGAACAAAGACACGGGTAACAGCTAGTGACATATAATTATTATTATTTTTATATCCATATGCACGAAGAATTATACAAAAATATAACTAGAGACTTCACCATCAGGCAACGGAGTGACAAATGGCACTTACGCATGACATAACAGGTGAACAACATATCGACAAATCAGACACATATCCAGTCTGGTCAAGTCATAATTTTCAGGAAAACTGAAAAGCTTATTTAATAAGAATTTTCTCGTGCATCTATATCAAACAGAAGTTCGTTAGTTTAATGACTAGCTAAATCAGCTCAGATCATAAGATCTTGGACACGATTTCTGACTGGTACAGCGTCTTATTAAAATTTTCTACCTAGTCAAATTTTGACAGCAACCTAAATACTGGTGTTAGTGTGATGAAATACTGTTGGTCCAGGTAGCCGCAAAACACAAGCAATAATCGTCAAATTTGAGAAAATGTAACTGTGCGTCAAACCACCAACCTAAGAATAAATAGTGCATCGCGTTGAACTTGAGCGCCTGTTGGAGCTTGATTCACTGTACCCATCGGTACACTACCTTTCATTTCTGTTGCATCACGGCAGTTCCATATAACATTTCGCGGAAATTTGCAAATTAAATACCATTTACAACAACACTTGTACTCGCTCTGATCAAAGTGTAATAGGGGCAATGGGCATAACGTACGTGTTGCGTAGATACCAACGCAGGTATCTTACGTAGTGAAATATCTCAGAACATACTAGGTATGTCTTCCAAATTCACAATGATGTTCATCGTTAACATATTTGTTTCAAGCGCTGAGCTTAGTAACAAAATAAATATTACTAAAAAAGTTGAAATACGCTAGATAAAGCGCATAATACGCTATATTGTTAATCATGTTCTACAATGCGCATACGCATTGTGCGCTACCGTCCAGCCGTCACATTGTCAGTATTGTATTGACATGTTCGTGAACTGGTTGTGCTGTGTTGTGCGCGTATTATATTTTGGCGCGAATTGTTCGTAAGCATTTAATTGGAGTTTGCTATATTTTTTGTGATGACAGAAACATTACGTTATGTGTTACGGATCGTGTTCGTTACGACACTTTATTATTGCTTGATTTGTGTGTTCAAAGAAGTAAAACGATACTGGACTGGCATTGAAGTTACAGAATATTGAAATACGGATAACACGTTGATATAAGGTTAGTTGCGAAATTTTTGCACACTGTTCGTCGTTAGCATATAGTAAAAGTCTAATGTCTGTTGTTCTAAATTTATAAATTAATATTGTTTAGATAAAAAATATGAGTTGAGTTGCGAAAATCTTCTTAATTTTTTCAATAAAATATTTGAATATATGTACATATGTAAATAATTAATAATGTTGACTTTAGACCCAAGCCGAAATTAGGGCACGTTACCCTAATATTTTTTTTATTTTTTTTTATTTTACCAGGTATACGAATAAATTACAATACTATTAGATAATTATTTTATGATAACTGTAACTTGATACCCACTAATTTTTGTTTAAATGTTGTTTTCGATAAATAGTTTGGAATTACATTATAGTGTAAGTCAGAACTAATTTCTACAAAAATGTTGTCTATACAGGTGACTGGAAATATGTCCCGATCCCGTTAAGATCACTAGCTAACACTTTAATAAGTATAGGGCAAATGTGAACCAGTATGGAGAAATATTTTTTTAAATTTGTTTTAAAAGGTAGGGTTATACAGCATTTAAAAATTGATTAAAAATAAACTATTGCATATTTTTACAATATTATTTATTATTACGTTAGAACATAGCCTAGTAGGTACATAATAAAAATCATTAAAATAAATAAAAAAAATAATCATTTTGAAATGAGACGTCTCTTTGAGACGTCTCATTTCAAACTCCACATTTTAAGCGAATCTTACAATGTAGTTTGGAATAAAGTAATTTTTTATTCAAAAAAACAATAATTAACTTGGACGGCGGAACATTTTAAAAACATCTACACATTACTGGCTATCCAACAAGGTACAATTTGTTACCCTTACTGTCATAAATTAAAAAAAAATAGTTAACAAAGAGACTAGGTCAAGAAATTATCAGCGTCCCGGGGGGGAGTATACAGGATACGTAAAGCAAAAATTTTGTACCAATTCTATCAATAATTACGCGAACGGAGGAAAAGGTATGAAATTAGGCGCAGTTAATGTTTGCAGAGGAGTGCAGAAACTTAATAAGTTACGTATGTATTTGCCTTAAAAATGCAATTAATAATAATAAACATTCCACTAACTGCACTAATTTAACATACCTACCTACCTCAATTTTTTACATCATAAAATAGCAAACAAGCAGATGGGTCTCCTGATATAGAGTCAACCATCGCCTATAGACACCAAAGATGTTAATGGTGCGTTGCTATCTTATGGCCCCGTTGGTCGAGTGGTTAGCGACCCTGACTACGCAATCAACGGGGCTCGGGTTCGATCCCCGACGGGGACAAGCATTTGTGTGATGAGCATAAATGTTTGTATTTCCGGGTTTGAGTGTTTATTATATATATATATATATATATATATATATATATATATATATATATATATATATATATATATATATATATATTCTGGTATTTATATATGTATTTCTATGTATTAGTATCGTTGACTAACACCCATAATACAAGCAAATATTTGCTTACTTTGGGGTTAGATCAGTAAGTGTAATTTGTCCCGTAAATATTTATTATATATTTATTATTTACATTATAATATACACATAACAGGTGTGTAAAGTCTGTTAGAATTTATTGTTTAGTCTATGGTCAAATTCGACCACACGGCGATCGCTATTAGTATTAAATATTTAAAAAAATGTTTAATACGAGTATTCGCACACCTAAAGGTAGAATATGCTGGTAGGTAGTAACATCATTATAACCTTAACAAGATGAGTACTATATTCTTGCAAATAAAATATTAATTAATTCAATATTTATGAGTCTTTCTACCTGTTACTTACCACTTTGCGTGATCCAAAACCATTGCTTTCTTTTTCTCAGTCGCGTAAAAAGTAGCATAGGTATATCACTCTTGAATAGTAAATTAGAACGTAAATTTCCAACGATAAAAGAATTTTTAAGATCGTTGCAATCGTTTTTGTTACAAACACAAAAATACAAATCTATCTATACATATAATAAAACCGTCCCCCATTCCCCATCTCTTTGGCGGGGGCAAAGAGAAAGAAATTCATCTAACGCCACACTTGAATAGGATTAACTATCCTATTTGAACTGTGGGTTCTCTTTAGATTACAGGGCTCTTATTTCAGGGCGGGCTTCGTCGATTTCTCCTACCCGACTTGTTACAGAAATAGGTTGTGTTTCATTGCAATTATGAATATAAAAAATGTGTTAAGTATTTACAGTAACATATGTAAATAAAAAAAAAAACAGTAGCAGTCGTGGGACTGCCGATAGAAGTGAAAACGGAACTATTAAGTTGAGAGTAATTAAAACTATATGCAAAACATAGCTATAGATATACTATTATCATTAGCATGTCGGTGACGCGAACCGAGGATTTTACCCTCTACCAAAACGCTCAACGCGCCTAAAGAAGTTTTCACTTCAAAAAAACATAAGTATTTATTTTATTTTCTACAATATTAATTTTTTTGTATGAAATGACACAAATAATGATTGAGATTTCAAATTAAACAAAATATATTTATAACAAAATAATTTAAGATTCATATTTTAAGTGTTTTTAGGGTTTTGCATACATGTTGAAGTTTGGTTTGTTTTTGGGCTAAAACTATTTTTATAAATGTTTCCGCAAATGTTTTCGCAAATGGAGCAAATGTTACTTGGGAACTTTGTATCCAAGTAAAAAATATCCTTGTGCCGTAGGCGAAGCCATGGAAAACGCTAGCTTATATAATAGCAACGCTAATAGCCTTGCACAGTGTTCTTGCTAGGGATATACTCATCACGCCAGATGACACTTGAAAAGTTGAACCATTACTTTAAATGCTATCTTGACCTTAATTAAAACAAATTAAGACTCAATTGTCGGGTAGCTCAGCAATGTTTTAAATGTGTATGCAATGAGAATAATTTCCAAGCATTGCCAGTAAAGGAGGCAAGTATTTAAATAAGATTTTTCGCGTATTTTTAAACAGCCTGAAAATTTCGTTTAGCAAATATTTTTTGTTATTTTACGGTTTTTACGCATATCAAAAATGTTTTCAACTGACTTTCTAGAAGTAAGAGGTTATCGATTGAGCTGTATTCTCAACCGACTTCTCAAAAGAGGGTTTATCAATTCGGCTGTATATTTTTTTGTTTGTTACCACAGAACTTGGTCATTTATGAACAGCGACTCTGACTACGCAATCGACGGGGCTCGGGTACTTGTACCATTATACATATATTCTGTGGCTTGAGTCCCATCCCCGACGGGGACAAGCATTTGTGTGATGAGCATAAATGTTTGTGTATTTTCGGGTTTGGGTATTTATTAAATATATTCTAGTATTTATATACGTATTTCTAAGAAACAGTATCGTTGACTAACACCCATAACACAAGCAAATAATTTGCTTACTTTGGGGTTAGATCAGTAAGTGTAATTCGTCGCGTGAATATAATTTATTATTAATTATTTATTTTGAAAACTCTTTTTAGTGTAGGATGGTATACTTTCCGTGTGATCCCATTTTATTTCGGTGAAGATTTGATGCAGGGTTCCGGAGATATAGGAAATGGAAAGTCGAATGTTGCTGTTTTACTTCATTCAAATTTCAGTACCTATACGACCGAGCTTGCCCGGTATTTTTTCAGTAAAAACGACGTTTTTTGAAAATGAAACCTTGTTGAAGCGATTAATCGTCCCCGAAAACCCCTGCATGCTAAATTTTAAGAAAATCATTGGAGCCGTTTTCGAGAATCTGACTATATATTTATATATACAAGAATTACTCGATTAAAGGTACTAAATAGATAGATAGATAGATAGGTTATCGTCCCCGAAACCCCTGCATACTAAATTTCATGAAAATCGTTGGAGCCATTTCCGAGTTTCAGATTATATATTTATATATACAAGAACTTTTATGGGGTAACAGTGTCGATAATTTAAAATTATTTAGAGTACAAAAAAAGATTATACGCGCGATATGTGGTAAAAGTTGTATGGACACCTGCAAACCATTATTTTTATCACTAAAAATTCTGACACTTCCATGTCTTTACATTTTTGAAATTGGTAATTTTGTAAAAAAAAATATAAATCTATTTACAAAAAAAGTGAATGTTCAAATAGAGAGATTAGGTTTAAAAATAAGTTATGTATCCCAAATCAAAGACTTCTGTTATATAAAAGGAATATTTTTTGTATGAGTATTCGCATTTATAATCATATTCCCGAAAATATTAAGGATTTACCATTGAAAAAGTTTCGTAGTGCATTGTTTAATTTATTGTCTAAAAAAGCTTATTATTCTGTGAATGATTTTATAAATGATAAGTTTAAATAATTATTTCAATGAAATAATAAAATAAGATTACAATTTAACTTGAATGATTAGCTGTTATTCATATACATAATTAAATTAATAATGTAAATAATCTGACATACACTTATATTAATTTTTTTTATGTAATCATGACTTAAATTTTAAATCTGACTCTTAATATATTTTAAGTTTTTCAAATATGTATAACGACACTAAATAAACAAATATGAAATGTAAAATTAAATAATCAAATAACACAATATGAAGTTAATGTTCTTCTTATTCAATTTTTACTAAATTTTTATATTTATTAATGTTTTATAGTAATATGATTCTTGACAAAAATATAATTAAAGATGCATTATCAGATATAATAAAGGTATTAATAATAACATATAATTGGACTTTTTTATATTGATTCTATGAGTTTAATTAATTGTAAGACAATTCATGACCTTAAATTTATAAAATATGAACATTAATTATGATTAAGTAGATTATAGTTTGTATTTGCACACCGGCATTGGCGGTAGATTATGGCGATCTGAAAAAATGTAAGATCTATTTATTGTAACCCATATTCATGCAAATAAAATATATTCTATTCTATTCTATTCTAACTGCTAGTTTAAAGGTGTTAGATTATCGTCTCCGAAACCCCCTGCATACTAAATTTCATAAAAAAACGTTATAGTTGTAGTAGTTGTAGTTACAGATTATATATTTATACCTATATACAACTTATTCATTGAAATCGGGTCACCACTGAGGCACCACTGGTCCGTACCGCGGAAGGGTCGAAGTGATGGGACCAGCGGGCCAGCTGCTTGTCAGGTGACGTCATAACTGTGGAGGTCGATGACGTCACACAAAGACAAGGAAGGGAAAAGGAAGATCTTCCCAGCCAGGCAAGGTGTACTGCCTGGGGACCGAAGTCCAGTTGAGAAACGTTGAAACTTGTATATAGTGTTACAAGATAAATAATTATAATATCGCGATTCAGGACTTTATTTTGAATTTCATTTTTTACATTTGTTATTGATTTTTGTCCAATTTTTATTATTTTTTCTTGTAGCGTTTGTGGTTGTTTTTGAGCCGTTACATATACAAGAATTGCTCGTTTAAAGGTATTAGATAGATTTGTCATCTACACTATTAATCTAACATTATAAAGAAGTTTTCTTTCTTTGCAATGGTTAAACTCCAAAATGACTGGGCAGATTTTAAAGATTCTTTCAACAATATACGGTTACATTTTCACTGAGTAGCACAAGTTTCTTTTTTTTTGCATAAAAATCAATGATGTTTGTGGGTCACAACAACAACAACTAAGTTTTTAATAATTCTGCTTCTAGAGTGGAATAGTCTGTGCTGTTTATTTTTTATTAATTTAATGTGTTTCTAATAATATATCACGTAAACTTTAACTGTGCCAAATTTCATACGCCTTTTTTTTAATATCACGACGAAATATGCTCCGTATTGATCCGGACCCCTGTAGAAGAATAGACATTTTAAGACCTTTTGAAAGGCTGTACGTATCATTGCCATCGTGTCTACTATGTGGTAGAGTTCATCAACGTATCGCTGGGGTATTTGGTACCACCGCCTTTTCTATTTCTGCCGCGATAGCGTCAAAGATAACAAATAAGCAAATGGATCTCTAGATAGGAAGAGACAACCAGGCATGGGCGAAGTGGGCCTTCGCTCACGGCGCACTCGCACCTAAAGGGGCCTCGCACTACCTGTTTAAAAATCTTGAAATGATAAAAGCCTGAAAAATATTGGCCTCACTCTTCTGTATCTGAAATACAAACAAAACAATTCCTAGATCCTAAGTTAACGCGTTATAAAGACACGATAGCTTTCCGCTTATTTCAAACTTGGCGCGTGTTTTTGGGTAGCTTTTGGGAACGAACGGAAAGGGGACTCACCGTTGCGGCTTTGCCTACGTATGTATTGGTCCACGCTACGCCACTGCATATAGACACCTCTTTGGTGGCGGTATTAGTTAATGGTGTGTCGCTATCCTTGTGGCGAGATCTTAATGCCACATGTTGTAATGTTTAATTTAAAAAACACTTAGTATTACTCTTATCTTTGACGTCTTACTCCTCTCTTATCAGTTTTTTTAATAAGCTTTAGTCACTATAATTACCACTTTATTACTACTGTATACTGATAACAAGAAACAACCAAATGTTTGTTGTAAATTGCATAACCAAAGAATATATACATTATGATAAAAGATGTGAGAAATAATATTTTATAAAAAAGAAATATAAATATGTATAAATTACGTGTCACGTTATTTGTCCGCTGTGGATTTGTAAACTACTGAACCGATTTTAATGAAATTTTGTAGATATCTAGTGTGTGGTCCAACTTAAAAGATAGGATAGTTTTTATCTCAATTAACCCCCCCCCCCCCTCCAAATATCCAATACAACTAATTTGTGTGACAAAACATCATTTGCGAAAATTCTTTTGAGGTTTTTTAATATTTCTCAAAATTTCCTGGGCCGACTTGGTTCAAATTTTAAGGAAGTCTAATTTGAGCAGAATCCAATCGAACGCTACCAACCGCGTTTCGATCGGTCAAGCCGTTCAAAAGTTATGAGATGTACACACATACACGCACACACGAACACGGTGAAAATAGTCGGGGAAGGTTCCTAGGACCTCAAAACGTGGAGATCTCGGGTTGGTGAAATCTTGGGTTTCGAAAATCAGGGCAAAATCAGTAACTTCCTTATCTAAATACGTAGTGGGAAGTTAAAAAAATCACATTTAAGACAGTCCAGAATAATTTTTTAAATCATTTCACTAGTTCGTTTTACAGATAAATTCCACACCAATCAAAAGTATGAAGCCTGTAGAATATACAAACTTTAGGTTGACTATTTTTTTCCGTGACAACTCTTGGGTAGGCAGGTTACTAGTATCGATTTACCTATTTATACTTGGTTAACCGAACCAGTGAAATATTTAAAAAAATATATTCTGGATAGAAATTTTTAGCCAATATAATTATTGACATATTTAATCGGATATAAGACATTTTTCATCCATTAACCAGCTCGGTGAAGGTCATACTATTGTGGGATCTTAGACTAATAGATTTGATAATAACAATAAATTTATTAGGATATTATTTATTTATTAGGATATTTATAATTTATTATATATATATATATATATATATATATATATATATATATATATATATATATATATATATATATATATATTATAGATATTTATAATTTATTAGGATATTAATTTATTAGAATAAGTATTTATTAGGATATAATATTAAAAACACTTATCATGTTTGAAACTGAACATTCGCCCTATTCGTCTAAAGGCTTGCCAGCTACATATATCACCAATAATGGACCTTCATAA
Organism: Apodemia mormo; assembly: GCA_036924255.1. Classification (NCBI taxonomy): domain Eukaryota; kingdom Metazoa; phylum Arthropoda; class Insecta; order Lepidoptera; family Riodinidae; genus Apodemia; species Apodemia mormo. Next base: position 12,852,163 of record JAUPFN010000016.1, on the reverse strand, counting down.
TTAACTAATTATAGGGAACATTAGTTGTACTAATGCCCACTCTTTCGAAGATAATTGATATAGCGCTATTTGTTACTAATTAAAACCATGTAACGCCATTTTAGTCCCTTTTATCTGTCGATCCTATCGCTTAATGGGCATTCTTCAGAGTTACGAGTACAGGTTTAGCGTTTTAGGTAATCAAACTAATAAATTTTGGAAATTTATTGAAATGTTTGCAAATCCCTGTCTTTGAACAAATAGACCTTAGAGCAATACCTTAATCCTATCTATACCTATTATAGTCCAAGTGAGGATCGTCAAAAGTGTTGTGATCCAGAGTAAATTTTCGTTCTAATAATCGACGTTCCAGGCGAATATAACGGTAATAAAAAATACAAATTGTTCAGGAAAAATATAATAGTATTTTTAATGTATGCTTCGGAACTAAAAAAGTTTTTGAGTATTTTTATGAAAACTAATTTTTTGAGCTATCTTCATACACAAATCCCCTTCAAAACACATTCAAATGGTAACACACTTTACTTATATCTTACACATCACACACATAAAAAATATAGGAAAATAAAATTTTTACAAAAAAATTGGACACTTTACAGATCGCCAGACCGAGAGATTCTTATTCTGGATAACCACTATTTTTGACAGTTCTTCGCTTGGACTAAAAAAGATAATCAAATTCACAATGAGTTTAAATTCCTTTCATATTTGAAAAAATCACGAAAGTTTATAAGTTTAGTACAAAATATGTAACTAAACTAAAAACGATTTTAAACAAAGAAATGTTTGACACAACTGAGATTGACCCAACGACCATCTTGTGGGCCATCTATAAATTACGTTACAGGTTAAATATGACATTGTGTCAGGGTGGAGGAAGTCAAAAGCGTGACATGTTTGTGACATGACGTTACAACCTAAAATACTAAAATGCAAAATTTATGTATAAACCAAAAATATTAAATAGACCGGGAGCTGGCGACGAATTTTTGGAAGATCCTTTTGGCAGATTGGAAATGGGAAAAGTATAATTTCGTCAAATGGCGATACCAGGCCTGCCTGGTCTGGCAGAGCGGTCGCGGTTATTTCGCTACTGCACAGTATATACTATTTGCAAAAAAAAAAAACACCAAATAAATGCATTTTTTGGTTTTTTATTCGTCTTTTAATAAGGATTTTTTAAGAATTAAAAAAATATCCCAGCCCATTTTGTCGGTTCTAAAGTATTCTCAGACATCTTCAAATACATTTTACAAAAATTTCCACTAACTTTATTTAACATTTGCGGCAGGAATAGCTAAGGCAGTGGTACAGAACCGGGCGAGAAAGTGCAAAATTCTACCACCTAATAGTCACGATGGTAGTGTCTCGCATAGCCAATCGGTCACTTTTTACGACCTTCCTGGCAGAGAGGCAGTTAGCCTGTTCTTCAAAAGAGCCCGAACTAACACAATATATACACGGAGTAAAATTTAAATATAGATTTTTTTGTATAATTAGTTGGCATACATGAATATAGCTCTCCCGATTAAAAAAGACAACCATCACCTAAAAGGACCAAAGATGTCAATGTCTGGATGATAATGCCACATGTATAAAATTACCTATCTTTTCTTTTAACCACAACGGTAACAGGCAGTGTTGAGATGGCAGCATGGTAATGTTGTAGTACCAAACTCTGTCGTAACGTTGCATAACTCTACCACAGATTATAATATAATAGTTACTCTACCACCTAGTCAACAGTTACGATGTATGTAAAACTTTAGCCTTCTCTCTGATGCAATCATAAGGACTAACAGATTTTCCATAATTCCATATAGAACACTCTCTTTTCTACCGACTTAAAAAGCTGGTTCTCATTTCGTCACAATCTCACTGCTCACTCATTGTTTGCAGACGCTTGAACCGATTTGAAAAAATCTTCTGTTTCTTCAAAGGGTATACGTCCTAGGTGGTCCTATTTTAATTTGGTGATGATCTGATGCAGGTTTTTGGAGATACAGGAAATGGAAAGCCAGTTGTTTGCAGATTGCAAATAACATGTATGCTTTAATAAACGCAGCACGTTTATTAAAACATACATGTTATTGGCAATCGTTTGCACGCTTATGCTCACACGGGTGTGTCAACACATTTATTTCATACTCCATTTTAGACGTTCTCGTAATACATTGTTGTCTAGTGGATTCGTTGAGTTAAATATGTATTCCACTGGTCATTTCTTTATACATGTATTGTACTAAACCCAATTTTCATCAATCATGCCACAGATTATTATTTTTAGATATAAGCATTCGTTTGTCAGTTACAACCATCATACTACGTGGTGATGACGTCACATCCGTTACCACCTTCCATTATAGTCTTACTAATCTGTATCTCTGCCGAACTCAAAGGAGTTTTACTTCAAAAACATATAAATGTACCTATAAATCTATAAACTATGTCGAAAATATTTGAGTAATGCGTACATCCCGCAGCCCAATATTTCCGTGAATTAAGAAAGAACAGATATTTTATACCTAACATCTTCTGATCATAAATGTCATCGCATTATAAATTAGACGTATTACGACTTACGGAGAAAAAAATATAGAATTGAGCTCGTAAAATTGTGACGAATGTTTAGAATATTTTTTAGTCTAACGTTCCGTTAGACTTGTGATGATATTATTTCTTTTTTTTTTTTTTTTGATGTGACATAGTAATAACAATCCTTCATTTTTGGTCGGCTTCATTTATATTTGTGCTAAGATAGGAAGAACATAGCTGACGTCTACGAGGAATGTCTAGAAGATGTAACAAAATATTCCGTACATCTCCCCAAAAATGTATTCCAAACTATTTAACAAATATCTCTTATATAATTTCACAGATTATGAACTGATGTCAAACCACTCCCTGAAAAGGAAGGCAGATTATCTGTTTTCAACGAGCTTCTTTTTAAAGATCAGCCTACATATAACTGACTATTTTTACAGAAGCAAATAAATTTGTATTTCTCCAAGGCATTAAAAGAAATTTATTCTGCCGCACCGGAATATTTTATGCAACTATCGAAATCCTATAAACTGCTCGACTGAATATGTTCGAACCACTTTTTAACTTCCCGCTACGTATATAGATAAGAAAGTTACTGATTTTGGCCCGATTTTCGAAAATCCAGTTTTCGCAAGATCTCCACGTTTTGAGATCCTAGGAACCTTTTTCGAGTACTTTCGCGATAACGTCAGTAGATAAATGTATGTATGTGTGTGTGTGTGTTTTGTGTGTGTGTGTAAACATCTCATAACTTTTGAACGGCTGAACCGATCGAAATGCAATTTATGGCGTTCGATTAGATTCTACTCAAGTTAGATTTCCTGAAAATTTGAACCAAGTCGGCCCAGGAGATTTTGAAAAATCTTGAAAATACGCCAAAAAAAATTTGGTGGAACAGTATTTTTATAACTTCCAAAATAATGTACCGATTGAGTACAAAATCAAATCAGCTCTATTCCTCTAAAAACTACATCTAATGCATAAATTGCCTCAAAATAGGTTTATTTGTTTAGGAGTAATCGTTGAAAAATTTTGTAAAGTATTTTTTCGACATAACTCCGAAATTTTTCAACTAAATTATTTTTTAGTATTCTACAATATTTTATACCAAAAAACTACGTCGAATGCCGCTTTTCAAATATTAAAATTACGTTATAAAATACATATCCAAAACATATTTCCTATCCTAGGTTGATCCCAGGACTCACAGAATATTATTTATTCCTCTAAGCCAGGATTACATTTTAACATGCTTAAAACTACATCAACATTGTTAATTAAAATGAATTGAAAAACATACATATTCATATTTAAAGATGATAACCTTTCAACTACAAGATGATATCTTGAATTAGTCGTATTTGCGCATAAGGAAGTAATTAGAATAATCTCAAAATAAATAGTTCCAGGAGCTGACGTTTATGACATCATTAAAATAATAGTTTGGTGCTTATAATTGTACCAGTAACTTTTAATGCTTGTTCCAAAATATATACGTCAGTAAGTTCAAAGTTGCTTAGATGTCAATGTTGCTATTGAATGGTACTTTGTGAAAGAAAGAAAGAAAGAAAGAAAGAAAATATTAATTTGCAAGAATATGGGTGTTACAAGTTGTTAAAAATAAATTAAGTTACCAACATATTCTACCATTATATGGTGTGCAAATATTTAAAAAAATTATCATTATAAAATATTACATTTAAAAGATTCTATCGAATTTGCCTGAATTTGAATCGAAAAAAATATTATTATAAAATATATTTACCATTACTTTATTTAAATGAAATATTTTCTTCTTTCACTTCTATGGCTATTTAAAGTCTATTTCTTTTTCCTTGTCCATTTTAGTAAACAATAATGGCGGACAATTGGTCATAGACAATTAATATGGTTGGAAAAATCGAAAGATCTGTTGAACAAGTATGACAGATTAAATTGAATGAATGATATTAATTGTGTTCGGTAGTTTACTTTTGGTATGATCTAATTTAACTTGTTTGCACTGTGCTATTTAAAAAGAATATACTGGTAGACACCACAGGATTTTCCTTTGTCAATAAAGGCATCGAACTTTCTGTCTGATTTTAATGCCAGGATCTCAAGAGAAATCGACATTTCTAATCTAATCGAGAAAGAAATTAAAATCCCCCTTACGACACCACGGTAACTAACGATACCACTAAGAAATTTCGTATCTACGCTATAATCTCTATAGCCACCACAACTAACTTCTAGGGTTTTCACCCAAAAAAAAAGAATATTTTCCCTCTTTACCATTTTCAATACAGTACTCTATGATTTTCATTCATTTCTGAACGAAACATCGTACAAAATAACATTAAGTTGGCACTCTTTTTTCAAGTATACTCTTGGGGATAAATAAAAGAAATAAGACTGGCATTAATCAAAAAAAAAGTGGTGTGTGCTCTGTGTTGGTTGCAGTTTAAGATACAGGTTAATTTAAAAGTGTTTTGGGGTATGAATCAAAAAGTAAACTTTTATTATAATCAAGATTAGTTCAAGATCTAGGAGTTTAGATAATAATTGTGTTCCTTCAACGACCTAATTGATGCTACCAGCGCTCTGGATATGTTGGTACCTATTATTATTTATTTTGATAAATTTTAGTGTTGATATCTAAGATCGCAAACAAAAACATACGATCTGAATATGAAATATCCTATACAACATTTAAAAAAATGTTGTATTGTATACTAAGGTTTATTTATTTTCTTTACGGCTAAAGTCAGTTGTAAAACTTAAAAGAGATTTTAATTAGTCTATGGTGGAATTTCGTCTATAGGCGATAGCTAGTATTATATTATTTTGCACTATTTTGTATAGAAGAAGAAGAAACATTATGAACGTTACTTAGGTATGACCTAGTTTAATTTGTTAACACTACGCAATAAAAAAAATTACCTCTGCTGGTAGACGCCACAGATTTTTTTTGTCAATAAAGGCATTGACCTTTCTGCCATTTCTTATTTTAATCCCAAGGTCAGTATGCTCTAGAGAAATCGAAATCCACTAAACACAATTTGGGGGCTGAATCATCTTCGTCCGTAGGAGAACACCCGGAATTCTCTATCCCTACACGTGGCCCCTGGGTGGTGCTAATCAGGTGATATGGTGGGAAACATATGTCACGGCTATAAGGACCACCCATCAGCTGAAGTCGTGGCGCCAAGCGTCCGTTTTCCGACACTTTGACGCTGATGTAGCTCTAGTGAGACGGGTCGAATCAGTTGCGCCTATACAATCTGGACGATCTGATACACACTGACGTTGATGTATCTAGAGACTAGTCATGGAGGGTAGCGGGATCCGAGGCACGGTGCACCGCTGGTCGACCGCTGTCAGTAGGGGGCCCAAGTAGCGTGCTAGCCACATGTGAAAGGCTGCCCCGCCAACTAGCGAAAAATCGCAAAATTCGCCATAGTACTGGTTGGCGACCGGATGAGCGAGCCCTATGGACATTCTTGGGGGGCTCGGGCGTCCCCGCAGTCTCCAGACTAGTCCCCAACAGTGTAACTTTGAGATGTGTGTAGCGCCTCGATTCACTGCCGTCCTTACACCTACTTCACTCATTCTATTTAGTGAAAAGGACAAGGTACAGGAATAATGTTGTACAGCGACAGCACTCCCTCTCGATGAAAGTAGGCCTCACTAACATCAGAGGTTTACATTCTAATCTCGCTGCTGTCCATTTCTATTATTGTGGTACGTAACGATTCTTTAAAATCGATTAAATAACCTGCCTTTAACAAAATAAAGCTTTTATTTTATTAAAAGCAGGTTATTTTACTATTACAAAATTAATCACATTTAACAAATTTTAAAACTATATTATTACTTTAAAAGTGTTAATCTTTGAAAAATAATGATTCAATAAAGCGTATATTTTATATTCTATTAATAAATATTTAACTTTTAAACAGTTAACAATATTTAACATTGTTACAAGCTATTTATCATATTTTATGAATGTTTGATAAAGAATCATTCCATTACTCATTCGTTCGTTTTACAATTCGTTCATTATTGCCCGCGTCTATTAATTTCATAGAGTAGTTCATATTGTATGTGTCAACTTCATATGGTATTTTTTAACTGTACAAATAAATTTTAGTTTCTAGTAAGTTTTCGTAAATTAAATGTGATAAAACGATATATTAGAAAAAGTTTTTAGTGCCAAACAAACCGTTTAAAATTAATGAATACAATAATCTAATAATATTTAATTCAGTGTATATGATTGATGTGAAACTTTAATGTTTTTATAAAAGGTGGACTTTGTTATTATGTTTGGACAATTTAGAAGAAATGGACTGTACGTCTTTACATAATACTAGCGACCTGACCGCGGTTTCACCCGCGTAGCTTTTGTTCCCGTGGGAATATCGGAAAGGTTTATATACTAAAACCTTCCTCAAGAATCTATCTATCTATTAAAAAAACCGCATCAAAATCCGTTGCGTAGTTTTAAAGATTTAAGCATACATAGAGAGATAGGGACAAACAGAGAAAGCGACTTTGTTTTATACTATAAAAAAAGTGATTAATTAACGTGTCAACGTGAGAAGAAAATTTTGTATATCTTTTTAAAACAATTTCATGAACGGTATCGATATCGCGTATGAAAGGCACAATTAAAGTTTACGTTGTAGAAGACTGCAAAAATATTTTGAATTAAGCATTAAAAGTATGTAAATTAAATTAATAAAATAAAACACACGACACACACCATATTCATGTGGCAAACAGCATTATATACACACATATACAGTTATGTTTATAGCTAAAGTCTGTTGTCAAATTTAAAAGAGATTTTATCGTTCAGTCTGTGGTCGAATTTCGACCAGAGAGCGATCGCTATTTATGATAAATACACTAACACTAAATTATATCTATATTAATCTATATTAATATTATAAATGCGAAAGTTTGGATGTATGGATGGATGTTTGTTACTCAATCACGCAAAAACTACAGAATGGATTTGAATGAAATTTGGCACACAGATAGATGACCTGGAATAGCACATAGGCTACTTTTTATCCCGGAAAAATTAAGTGGTCCCGCGGGATTTGCCAATAACTTTTATAATGTAGCGGGCTGCACGCTGCAGCTAGTGTTAAATATACGAATCTCGGACGGTACAAGTTTTGATCAAAATCTTTCAAATGATACCAAGTTTGACTATCAAAACCCATGCAGATATATTTTTATAGATATGAGATTCAAGTAGCAAATTGTCATAACGCGATTGTAAGATTTTCGCAAAGTTTATAAATATATTAGCCTGAGTTTTATAACAATACCGAGAGATTTATAGACGCGTTATGTCCAAATAGATTAATGTACTACGTACGTTAATACATAGAAGTCGTTGGTTCTGTCTTAGTTTTTCCGGAAGCGTTAGACAACTTTGATATTTCCGGTAACCAGACAAACGCTAACGTTACAACGCGAACAGAGAAGTTTCGCTTTTAGTCTGCGCGACAAGTTGAATAGTACCTATCTAAAATAGAGATACTGCTCTTAAAATTATGTGCGATAGCTCATTAGATCCGGAATGACGCCTAGAAAAATGTCCTAAAAAATTGCAAAAGTTATAAACAATTAAAGATGAGAAAAAAATGGCATTTCGTTTTTTGCCAACTATTTGTAAAAGACTATTTGTAACATAATTAAATAAACTGTTTGTTTATAGAGAAATAAAAGTACCAGTTTATATTTACTAAATTTTTTAAGGTTTATTGCTTTTAATAAAAAAGTCTTTGAATCTTATAGAAGCCATTTAAACTTTGTCTCTTCTGCCTGGGCATAATACTTTGCATTAACGTATTAATTTCATTGTAGGAATGATGACGTAGGAACGAACCCGTAATGCACGTTCAAAAAAAGCAGCTATATTTTTATAGATACGAGTATAAAATTCAAATATCGAATTGCCATACCGCGAATGTAAGTTTATTATTATCTTACATAACTAGTAGCCATTTCCCGCGGCACAATCCGCGTTGATCCTAATCCCAAGAGAAAATTTGAGATAACTTACTACTGGTGAAAAAATTTTCTAAATTGGTTTAGTATTTTTTCTACACACATACAAACTTTACCTCTTTATAATATTAGTATTTTACAGTTTTCTTGTTAGGAAGTGTAGTTTAAATCGAATATCATTAGAAGTTCCAATTTACGATTCACTTGTTTCAAGGTGACAGGGGCAGGAAGCTATGACACTATCGTCATATTTTTCTATATTATTATTAGATAAGCAAACAAGCAGATGGCTATCCTGGTGTGAAAGAAACCATCCAATGTTGGTTGGTTTGATTTTTTTCACATCAGGATAGCATCCAAGCAGATGGCTATCCTGATGTGAAAAAAATCCAATCAACCACCAAAGACGTTATTGGTGCGTTGCTATTCGTATGGCGGGAGTTCATCTGCTACCTTAACCGGCACATGACAATAACAAGCATTGACGATATTGCGGCAAATAGAGGTAAGGCGATAGTACCATTTACCAGGGCGTTACGTTGCGGACCTTTACCACCTGGTAGTCCTGTGGTAGTGACACGTATAGCTGATCGGTCGCCTTTCACGACCTGCCTGGCAGAACGGCAGTTATCTACTCTTCAAATGGGACTTGACTAACAAGATGGAGAATGTTTAAAATATATAATTAAACTTAATGACACTTGACACTAGCAGAGATCGAAACCGCTACTTCAGTATCTGAACCAAATAAAATAACCACTAGGCTACAGGACAGGTATGAAGGATGGTAAAAAGTAATATCTATTTTATGCTCAAGCAATAACAATATTATTTTACGACGACGTTTATCTGTTCGATGCTAACGATGTTTTGCCTTGTTGTTTTTATTTGCTTGAAAATCTGCAACTTTTATTTTCATTAAATCCTACGAATGTAATAAATGTATAGTTACCTCATGGTTGTAGAAGTTCTCCTTAAAGAACTGACCATTTGCCATACTGCCAGGCAGTTCGTGGCACGCAAAAAATTGGCTATACGTGTCACCTGCATCGTAACAATCAGGTGGTTGAACTGTGCAACTTCTTACGTATTTGACACCTATCCTAACCTATTCTTGCCACAATTGCATCAATGCTTGTCCTGATCGTGCTTTGGTTTCGAGTGTAAGGTAGTCGGTAGACTAATGCATGTGACAATGCCATCTCACCACACAGATAACAATGCAACATTAACAACCTGGGCATCTATAGGCGATGGTTTCTTATTTCATTAGAGCGATTTACTAGTTTGCTATTCAACGATATGAAAAATAGTTTCTTTCAATCAATCAAACAGCTGAATAGAGTTGGATGAAATGTGGCTCACAAATAGTTTATAGCCAAAATGAAAACATACTCGTAGGATGTTGAACATCTAGAAAAAATATACGCGTAGAATTATTGCTACTGCATTGAAAATACTATATGTATAATTTTTTTTATCTAAGTCTGTCCAGCCCATTGAACCAGCCGTTTTAGCCTAAATAAGTAACAAACTTACATACTAGGGCGGTGCAAAAAAATCGAGTATTTTTAGAGATTTGCCTTTTTTTTATCTATTTCTCGACACTTTATTATTTAAAACCATGTAGATTTTAATGTCGAAATATTGAGGTCTCAATATTTTTTCAGGAATTTCAAAACATCCAAAAATTCGAAATAAATGTTTTTTATTTTTAAAATACAGTATCTAAATAATTGTTTTGCTGATTTTTATTTACCTCGTGCTGTTTATTTTTCTATAAGTCAAGTCGACAAAAAAAAACTTTAATAATTCGTTGATTTTAATAAAAACTTTAAAGTTTTAAGCGACCTCTAAAAATTTTTTTATTGAGCTGATTTTTAACCTTAACGTGTAATGTAATTTATGGATGGCTCCAAACAAATTGATGCGATTCCGATAGATTAAATTTATAACCTCCGACTCCAGTTCCGGTAATCCCACCTCCGTAACATCCCTAGTTGAAATGCATAAATTATCTAACTGTTTGTATCCTGTTATGATATCAGAGCTCGCCTTTTTTATATATAAAGCAGTAAATACAGATGGTTCCTTCGATAGAAAAAAAAACAACAACCATCAATGATGATGTTTACGGAGCGTTGCTATCTCTGTGCTAGGGATATTAGGGCATATTTATAATTTTAACATCTTTACCTCCAAACTGGAATAAGTAGGTTATAACAATAAACTCAGGCGAGAAATGATTATACTCCTACTACTAGTCACTATGGTAGAGACCAGAGGTACTTTAGGACTCGCTAGGTTTTTGAACACTCAACAAATCACTCGAAAGGAAAGTAGTTGATTTATTCTTTATTTTTTTCTTTATTCAAGCCCAAATCAGTGCGGAATAAATATCAAGCGGATTACTGTCTCATATCAATCATTTTTTAGTTGGTTTGATAACTTGTATTTGTTAAAAGATAGAATTATGTTTCACAGACAAGACGATAAAAAAGCGTATCTACATGCGATGATAATACATTCCTATTTTTACCATTAGAAGTGTCGTAAACTTGTTTGCTATATTATCGTTTATATTTTAAACGATAATATAGCAAACGCAATAAAACAAGAACAACCCAATTATCTTTTGAACCCTGAGAATTAGATGCACACCAACTTTATAAACTTTTGCTCTAGGAACGACAAACTAAAACGGCATCTGTGAATATGTTTCTTATTTTTGTTTATTTTTACAAAAAGCACCTAATCAAATTCGACAAAAAATATATGGCTGACCTCTGACTTATAACCTTTAAAATAAATAAATCGCGTAACAAACATAAAGAAGTGGCAACTTCCTCTTTTTTACGTCTATTAAAATATCTATTAGCACTATATTTTTGTGCAGTCCATCTATCTTATTCTAGTCTGAGGCCAATGTATAAATGTGAAAATAAAATATAATTAATTAATGTCGCATGTCTCCATTGCGGTTGAGTGAAAAATTATTTGAACAGTTCCAAATATTTAGGTCACAACATTCGAACACTACATGACAACGATTCAGGTCTAAATATACTATCGTTTTCGAACAACTGTTGCACCTAGATTTAGCAAAACCCTATTTACAAGTTTTACAACAGTAGGAGGATACTCGCACTACTCTGTTGTGGAACCAATTAGCGGCAGGGGTATTTCTGAACGGATACGACATAGGGACCTTCAAGAAAAGAGCTTACTCATTCTTAAAAGGCCGGCAACGCAACTGCAAGACCTCTGGTATTGCAGATGTCTAGTTAATTTAAGGAAAGTGTGCGTTAACTTCATTATGGGAAATAAAAACATGGGCTTTTCCAAAGGACCTAATTAATGAATATTTATTAATATATGTACATCACATTTAAGATAAATAGTTTAAATGGAACTCATTTGAGATTAAAAAAGATGCATTTGGCTTGAGTAAACTAGTCTACTAGACGCACTTGAGAAAAAATACACAATCGTGTAAATTGCGATTAACTGAACATCAAAATATTAGTAGCTTTGTTTTAATTAAACATTGACTTAGAAACACATTTTTTAGTTGTCATTATCGTTGTGATATACTGGAATAAAATATGAGTAAAGTATGATTCAAATAGGTCAAATCATCAAGTAGTAGTTTTAGATTCGCATCATACACGTAACCAATACGACATGCCATTTATTAGCAAATCGTTTGTATCAATGCCGTAATCTTTCGAGCAGTTTTTAGAACACATTTAATCAATCTAACTAGCTGTAATTGATCGGATACTTCAGTTATCGTCAAGTGTGGGTTTACATGTGAAGTACTTAATATAAACAGAAAATAATTTGTAATCTTTTCATGTCATTGACATTAAACTAATGTTAAAAATTAAATTTTAACAATTTCACGTTGTAGGTATATTATGTTGTTTGTTTTACAGTATCTGAATAAGGTTAGTAAACAAGCAAAAAGCTCACCTATAAATATGAGGTACCTAATCGACATCGACAAAGATTACATATAGTAATAGTAGTATTGATAATAATTGAGATCAAATATTAATTCAAGAATTCGCTTTTTACCCTCCAAAAATTTAGGTGCTTAACCAATGCCAGAGCTTACTTAACCCAAGATCTCAGGTGTCCGGAGACAATGGAACAAAGAGAGAGATAATTGAGATTACAGATTCCTTCTGGACCTCTGAAGTGAACAGAGGGGACAAGGCATTGTATAGTAATTACGCAGAGAAACAAAACTCTATGTAAGGATATTTTTATATAGAAGATAATAGTAACTTATTATGTAACTTATTATACCACCCATCAACAACTGTATTTCAAGTGCGTAGCTGGCATTTACGGAATGAGTAGGCCCTTTTCTAGAAGACTGGGTACTTATGACATATTGGTTCGAAAAAAATATACTACCACTTTAAGTTCACTCATTGTATTGAGTAATCCAAAGATACACAATCAGTGTGTCAAAAACGTCCTCCACAAATGAGTGCACAATTTTAAATTGTGTGCTCATTTCAAATACAATCGCGTCGGTCGCGACACTGTCAATTTTATTTCTTTTCGTACATTGCTTTGTAAAAACAACTATAAGTCGTGCACTTGTTGGTTGGTTGGATATGCAAAGACATATGTTTTTGCCATATCTATAACTACTTAAATTAAATTAGGGACACTTTTGAGTGTCAGTTTTGTTCGGGACTGTTCAGATGATCCATCTATAATATGCTCATAAGAATAGCTACATACTTATAAACCTAATACTACCAAAAGTTACTTTCGCTACACCAAGGAAAAGAAGAAATCAATTGTTCAAAAGTATAAGTGTTATTAGAAATCATTTAAAGTTATCAGCATAATCTGTATTAGCGACTACCCGCGAGTTTGTTCGCGTGATCTAAAATTATTACCTTTTGCTTAGTCGGGTAAAAAAGTAGTTTATGTTACATCTGGATAATGCACTTGTATGTTTATTTATCTGTATCTATAGGTCTGTAAATATTATATAGTTTTTGAGTTAGAAACTACAGACTTATTATAATATGCAGTTAGATCTTTTCCTTTATAATATTAGTTTAGAATCATATCAAATGCAAATTTTAAACATTTTAAATATTGCAACGCAAATCCGAATATCCAATATATATATATGTATATATATATATATATATATATATATATATATATATATATATATATATATATATATATATATATATATATATATATATATATATATATATATATATAAATATATATATATATATATATATATATATATATATATATATATAAATATATATATATATATATATATATATATAAATATATATATATATATATATATATATATATATATATATATATATATATATATATATATATATATATCTACTACACATTTTTAACTAATTTATTTTTAATAAATAGACGATGATGATTTAAAGGTACCGGTTTTGGCCATCTTAGTGCAGTTTTTGGACATTACAAATTTGAATCAATGTACAAAACACTATAAAGTTAATAAAATATTTATTAAATTTTCAAAGCTACGCGATTAAATAAAGCAAATTTATTATATTGTATCTATACATATAAATATATTTTTATAAAATTTTTGACGTTAAATAGCCAAAAATTGCACAGTGGTTACAACCAGTACAAACTTGTACTAGTGTACCACTACCTACTTACATTCACTTAAGTTTTAAATATTAAAATACTAGCTGACCCGCGCAGCTTCGCCCGCGAGTATATTAAGAAGTCGTCCAAATAGCTTTTAATAAAAATTTCATCCCCTATTTCAGCCCTCCAGGAACTGATTTTTGAAAAAAAATTAGCCTTTGTTTGACCCTGGATCTTCAACTATATCCATGCCAAATTTAGTGAAAATCGGTCCAGCGGTTTAGCCGTGAAAGCGTAACAGACAAACAGACAGACAGACAACTTTCGCATTTATAATACATATTAGTATGGAAGTATGGATAAGCTCATAAATATAATTGTTTGTTCAATTTTATTGACTAAAAATTCTCAAAAAACAACAAATCATAACAGTGTTTCGATTTACTATTAGATTAAATTTACTTACCGTGTAATGGTAATGGATGAATTCGATAGTCATGAGATCATCAGGAATATGATTCTCTATATTTACGACAATTTCATTTATGTTTATTTTATACACGTTAATACGTTTGGTTACATACATGTATATAAATAATATAAATACACATAAATAATAATTATTTTATTTGCCACAAAATACCACACAAATACGGCATATAACAAAAAAAAAACTTATAACTAATCAACATCAAAGTCATCAATGACTCAATAATTACAGCGAGTTATCACTTGCATAATTGATTTCTCCTTATACCATTACATTATAACGAACTAAAATATTATCTGTTTCTTTACTACAGAAATAAATAAAATTAAAAAGATCCTAGGTTTTCAGAATATTGAAGGGCAGTATATCTATATATCAATCAAAGCAGACTATACCGCTCTTAGCCACACTACAGGCCATTGTACGCATTTGGTATAATGGCTAAGTCTGAAAATTCAGCTTCTTCCAGAAGCTTAACAGAGTATGAGGATGCTCAAACAACTCCCCATCGTTGAACAAGCGAACTCTTAGGCAATTTAACTCCACGCACTCTGACAGTACGTGGTGCGATGTTACGTCGTTGGTTAAGCATGCTCTACAAAAGGGAGAGTCCATTGAGTCGGTCGCCTGCATGCGTTTATTCATTGAATAATGTCCGTTTATCGAAGCACGTACTTTTGCAGATCTTCTCTAGGTTTTTATTCCCGCCGCAATAGCGTCAGTGCTTGTCGCTGTCGTGTTCCGGTTTGACGGTAAGGTAGCCGGTAAACTTATGCATGTGGCATTAGACCTCGCTACAAGATAGCAACGCACCATTAACTTCTTTGGTGTCTATAGGCGATGGTTGACTCTTTCCATCAGGAGACCCATCTGCTTGTTTACTATCTTATAAAAAAAGGTAATATTATAATCTGAGTAATTTCTCGGTAAGTTTATAATTGAGTTTAGGAAATGCTTGTTTGGATTGTCTGAGGATATATAGTATTATTCATTATTCATGTAAACATTACGTAGAAGTCACACGTAATAGTTTGTTACATAGACAAGAATATGTAAGCTAGAAAATATGTGTAGCAATACCAGACAAACCTACTGTAATTTAAAACAATTAACTAATTGAGATCTACAGCATAATTGCAATTTATAACCATGTGTGTTCTGAAGTGCAATTCAAATATTAGCTCAGTCAGTGCGTCTTCACATAAAATGAAATGAAACGCGCGTATTATCGTCAAATGTTATCAGGCTACCGTAACTAATTAAAACGTGTCTCTAGAAGGTACAATAATGAATATTGATAACTACATTGTAATAAAGCCAAGAGTATAGTCAGATCATACTATAACAGTATTATTTTAATCCCATCAGTATTATAAATCCAAAAGTTTGTAGGTATATGTGTACGTATGTTCGTTACTTGTTCACGCCTTAATAGCTGTACGGATTTAGATTTGACTCGGTATAAAATTTAACCAAATTTCCTCGAAATCAGATCATATCCAGACTTCACATGGGATCTTAATCCTGGAACAACGGATTGTTCCCCTAGAATACGCAAATATATTAATCACACAGAGTAGAGAGGATAATAGTTTTTTTCTTTATTTATTTACTAATAAAATGGAGCATATGTTCTCAATTAATTTTTTAATGTTATAAATGCAAAAATTTGTATGAGTATACAAAGTTTGTTACTTCTTAATGTTCAAATGGATGGACTCTTTTGAATAGAATTTTGTATATAATATGTTAGATAGTCCAGATTAAACAAAAACTTTTTATGACAGAAAAAATGTATAGAAATAAAATGTATTTTTATAAATCCCATGCGAACATGGATGCTAAGTTCTGTCTGTCACGAAACATGAAAAATTTATTACATTGATATGCTCAAACCATTGTCATACATGTGTTTTTGTTCAAAATTTTATTTTATAGCATTACTAGTAAAAGTTTATAAACCAACTCAAATAACGAGTTTCTCTCAAATTAATACGTAAACATGATATCTAACCAATCGCAATTGAATTGAATCGGAAAACATAAGTATTAATATTTTTTGCACTACGCAATTTATCACGGTTTTTTTGTTCTGAAAGTTCATTTTCATTAAATGTCAACAGGTTCGATTCATATCGATCATTTTGTATAGAATAGGAACAAACGTATAAGACTCACCTATGTGTGCTTAGATGTTCACTGAAGTTATCATGGTCTGCCATTAAGTTGCAAGTTATCAAAGAAATGAAGAAAAAACCATATTGCAGATAGCTCACAGCCTTAGGAAACACCAGGACATCCATGTTAAGGTATAGAGTAAAATCTACAAGTGGCCTCCTATGTGGTCATAATAGTAATCTGGGTAGTTTTTTAAAACAATACTTAAAACACAATTAAACTTCGGGAAATACAGGTGTAACCGAATTATTTTGATCATTGCTCAAATATAACAATGATTAAATAGTATGACTAAAATTATAGAATGTAGGTACGAAAATATTCGTGAATTAGACAGACACACATGATAAGTTTTAATATATTTCCTGCGATAATTTTTTGGTGATGACGCACTTGGTGAAACTCCGTCAAAATAATGCGTATTGTTAACACTTCCGAATACAATATATTCGTTGACAAGTTAAGTTTTTAGCCCTGATCATGCAGTAAAATGTGTAATGCAGTAAAACCCGTAGGCTATTTAATGAAAAACAACTATATACTGTATGTAAATAAACCCCTGCCGATTCGAAAGGGGTGTATGGGTTAAAGGCATTACTGAAAAAAAAATTAAAATGACTGTATTTATGAAAATAAAATAAGATATCGTTATTTTAATATTCGTATTTTTACTTATATTTCCCTAGATTTAAGCAAATATTTTGAAAATGACAACACCTTGTCACTGTTTGTTTCATTGTTTCGCTTTGGTGGCTTTCGCACAAACATCATGCGAGGGCGCGCTGTTTTATTTTCCGGCTTTTTACAAAGGGTTTTTAAACGCGCCTCACACACGCCGCGTGTCCTTTGGTAGCATCCAACTTGCGCAGCATTCTTTGATAATAGAATTTACTTATTTGTAGGTGTTGTCATACTTAATGTATGATAATACAATTTACAAAGATTGTTTGTATTTTTTACTGGGAAAACAAATTAATTAATATCCATAAAATAATTACACATATGTAACCGTATTACGGTACCAAATAACACTTTTAATTATCCGACAGGGTTTTCTTTACACACTGTATATATACATTATACAATATATTTTCCTTAATTTATTATAAATTCAAATTAGTTTAATTAAATTTTATCTAGGTAAAGAAGATTAGGTATGTTTGTATTTACATATATATTAATTGGTTTTATCTAAAATCTCATTACAATTACTACATTTTTAATTCGATGCCATATGCTTGTGGTGCAATTTTTGCGAGTAAGATGTTTTCTTATTACTTATTACTTATATTCCTTGAGAAATGAGAATTATTATTAATTTATGGTCAAGTAAATTAAAAAAGTATCTTCACGCCCGTACCCCTGAAGAGGTAGGCAGATGCACAATCAGTGCATCCACGATTAGCCGAAGATAGGTATTTAGTCCCATAATGTAATAGGTGGCAAGCCTATCGCCAACCGGGCACTTTCCCAATCCCGGGCAACGTTGTTTTCATCAGAAAACTGAAAAAACACATTTTTGGATTGCCCAATCCGGGAAACGAACCCGAAACCTTATGTGATCAACTCCGACGCCGGACCACTGAACCACAGAGGTGGTAAATTAACTTCTTATTTACAATAACCAATTTATGTAATTTTTTATACTTGCTATTATAAAACCTCCTCATCCTTAAATAGTATTTTTTCTAGGATTAAAATTAATCTATTATACTATTCCAGAAAATTGTAACGCCTCATCTAGTCTATATTAAGAAGTAATAAAAAATATGCCATATCATTAAGCCGTGGTGGCGTAAACAAACATAGAAAAATATAGGTAGCACGTCTTTTGAGTGACTTGTATTATAAAACTGACTGACAGATGAAACATATGAAATGCAGCTTTATAGTCATTAATTTTAGATTACAACACTTACACTTATTTTCACCTCTATGACCGAAATACAACCATGTTAACGACCATGGAAATTTGAAGAGTGGAATAAATTTGAATGATTGCGTTATAATTTATCTTCTTATAATTTGATTACTAATACTTCCTCATATAAATATTAAACGTATTCAAATATCTATTACAGAATAATACTACGAAATTTAAGATATCCTTATGTTCAACAATTGAAACATAATAATGTTTCAATTGTATAAACATAATAATGTTTCAATTATTCATCGGGTATTATTCATTAAAGATAATTAATCAACTTTATGTGTCCTTGTAATAATTAAGTGCTTAGTAGAATTTATCTTCAAATACTGCTTGAAAAATGTGTAGCTTTTTTTCGACGAAAAGTCGAAATTATTGCCTCGTTAAAAAAAAATGAAGATTGATATTAAACTGTGTGGTTCCATACAATGGTGGTTTATCTTATATATTTAATAACGAATTAGATACTGTTTCAACAGTAGATCTGAAAGCGTTATTAAACCCCCTTGATCAAAAGGTTGGCATCTCTGACTACGTGATGATCACTAAAGGCCAATTGCACTAAAATATCTTAGCTTAGGACATTCCTAAATAGTATGCTGTCGCATTCTTTTTATTTAAGACGAGAAGTGACGGCATACTATTTAGGATTGTCCTAACCTAAGATAATGTTAGTGCAATTGGCCGTAATTGTTTAGTTCGAGCTTAGCTGAATTTGTATCATTTTTTCAAAAAAACTGGCTGTTGCCGCGACTTCGCTTGCGTTAAATCGGATTTAGCGTTGTAACTACAGTTTTCGTTTTTAAAAATTTATTTCTTATCTAATATCTATTTAATGTTAATGCCAAATCTTAAACCAGCAATTACGGTTTGCAATGCAATGGTTGATCGTGTGCTGATTTTAAAATATAGATTTGTTTAACTCTGCGGCCACACTTGCGTCTATCGTCACAAAGCATTGCGCAATGACACGATATATGCAGATGTGACCGGCTATCGTCGCAAACATTCGGACTGCGTGTGCCTTATAGCACGGTTGGCGGCCGTGTGTCGAAGGGTATTAGCGCGCTAACATATTGCGCTGCGTTGTTAGACTAGTTTTTAGGGTTTCGTACCTAAAAGGTAAGTCCGGGACCCTATTACTAAGCCTCCGGTGTCTGTCTGTCCGTCTGTCTGTCTGTCACCAGGCTGTATCTCATAAAGCGTGATAGCTAGAAAGTTGTAATTGTCACAAATTAGGTATTTCCGTTGCCGCAATAACAACAAATACTAAAAATAAAAAATATTAAGGGGTGCTCCATGCAATAAACGTATTTTATTCGTATTTTTTGCTCTTAATAAAGGTAACGCTTAAAATTTTCACAGAATATTTAGTTGCATATTACCTTTCAAAAAAAAATTAAATAAAAATAAAGTAAATATTAAAAGGTAAAAAAAAGTAAATAATTAATCTTATACAACAAACGCAATTTTTATGCAATTTTTTACTCGATCTTAATAAACAGATAGAAACTTGAATAGGGATGGTACGGACCTCTTCGTGTGCGAGTCCGACTTGCACTTGGCCAGTTTTTTCATTTCAGCCGTTGTTATCGATCAGTTCAGACCATCGACCACACAGCCCATAGACGCCTAATGTTCGATTTTCCGTATTGAATGCATTCTGGCAACTAGCTGAGCTGAGCTGCAACATTGTGATTGGCTTACTCAAGGCCACAGTGAAAGATAGTGATGTACAGAGGATTTGATTGGTCGACACTAGGGATGGGCCGAAATTCGTTTTACATTCGGTTTAACCGAATTTCGGCAGCTTGAACCGAACTTCGACATTCGGCCGAAATTCGGTTTAAATGCCGAACATTCGGCACTAGAAAAAAGTATCTTCTTGCACTATTTTGCTTGAAATCTACGCTAATGTTATAAAGAGGAAAGATTTGTATTCTATATTTTTATATATTGCATAATCTAAACTCAAAAACTACTACACCGATTTGAAAAAATCTTTCACCATTAGAAAGATATGAAATCATCCCCGAGTAACATAGGCTATAACTATACTTTCGTAAATAATCCGTAAAACGGTTGACCCAGCAGGCCATCCCTGAAACATCCCGGTAAATAAAAAAAACATTAAAACGAAAATGAAAAAACTTCAGCATAGATTTTTGAGTTCGAAGAGTTCAAAAAATATGTAAAACGGTTGACCCGGCAGGTCATCCCTGAAACTTCCCGCTAGATTTTTATCTATATCTTAGCATATCACAGATTTTTTCAGAGTTCAAAAATCTTTTTGTTACAAATATTCGTTAGTACATAGAAGTCGTTGTAAATAACAGTAATTTCAAAATTTTTGAAATGCTATATATTTTAGAAACGATGATTGATTTTGGTCTTTCGAATGGCATTCAATGCAATTTTTGACCTCTAAAATTTTTTATAGCTACGTAATCTAGTCTCAGAAATGTCGAAGCAATATTAAAAAAGATTTTTTTCGAATTTTCGATATTACTAAATCTCAAAAAAATCGATCGATTTTGATGCAATTTGCTTATTTGACGCAATTTATAGAAAGAAAAGCTGATTAGACTTTTAAGTCAATCGGTATATTAGTTTGAAAGTCATTTTAAAAATGCTAAGTTTGCTGTAAACAACAAAATATTAATGTTTCAAAAGCCGTAACTTTTGAAAACTTGATTTAATTTTGATTTTTGAAACTGTATTTGAAAAAAAATCGAATTTATGTCTAAAAACACTTCCAAATTTTTTCGTCAATGATAACTTCCGAGCGGGTTAACCGATCATGATACAATTTATGAATTAGACGCAGTTTTTTAAGAAAAAGAGCTGATAAAATTTTATACTCAATCGATACATTAACTTCAATTAATTAATTAAAAAAATATGTTTCGGCAATTTTTTTGCGATTTTTTCAAAATTTCTCAAAATATTCTAGTCCGAATTGGATAAAATTTTTGGAAGTCTAAGTTGAGCAGAATCTAATTCAATGCCATTAACCGCGTTTCGATCGGTCAAGCCGTTCAAAAGTTATGAAATGTTTTCATACACACATACATACAACCATACACTCTCTCTCATACACACACACATACATACAGACATACTGACGTCACGAAACTAGTCAGAAAATGTTCCATACGTAGCGGGAAGTTAAAAATCTAAAGTTTGATATAGATGAAGATGCATATATTTTAAAACATAATGATTTAGATCTTTTTAATTGCATTCAACGTAATTTTTACCTTTAAATGGTTTTATTAGCTCCAAAATCGGTAGGTTAAAAAATGTCGAAAAAAATCCGCGGTAGTACGTACTACCGCGACTCGCGGTAGTACGTACTACCGCGGCTCTCGTTGAGTGTAGTAGTGCTCGTGTCTCCTGAAGATGTTTCGGTTGCGAAGTGAAACGTGCGTTGAGTGCGTCAATTGTGTGCTTTTGTGTTTGGTGCTGTCGTGGTATAAAGTGTGGTGGACGAGGGTGGATAACTGTGCCGCTGGGGTCTTCATTATTTTCAGACCTACGGAAGTTTGTTCCATTTCTTACACCGCTTTTATATGTTTTCCTTTTCAGTAACATCACAAAGGTACACTTAAAGTTCGCGGAAAATTGCAAAATAACTAGTTTTCTTCGTCTTACTAAGTTATGTCAAAAAACACTTTTCTAAAGTTTTTCATCAACGATAGCTCTTGAGCGGAAAAACCGATTTTGATGCAATTAATACACTGAACGCAGTTTTTGTAGGAACAGAGCTGATTAGATTCTGTACCTAATCTATACATTTATGTACTTAAATTATACAAAGTTATTTATTTATGTATGTTATTTATGTACAAAGTTATGAGATGTTTATAGATACACATATATACAGACATGCTGACCTCATTGTGAAAATAGTCGGAAAAGATTTCTAGGACCTCAAAACGTGGAGATCTAGTTAAAATTCGATTTTCAAAAATTGGGGCAAAATCAGTAACTTCCTTATCTATATACCTACATAGCAGAAAGTTAAAAATAAAATCCCATGCCTAAATTGGAACAATGTAACTCAATGTATCAAAATTTTGCTGTGACGTCATTAATTCACGTGCGTTGCGAAACCCATTAACGATATCCTATATATCTATACTAATATTATAAAGTTGTAGAGTTTGTTTGTTTGTTTGGTTGTACGCGGTCTTTTTGCGTTGGATAACCTGTTTATCGAGGAAGGTTATAGGCTATATAACATCTTGCTACGACTAGTAAGAGCGGAGTAAACAAAGTCCGCGCGGACGAAGTCGCGGGCAACAGCTAGTCCATACTAAAATTATAAATGGGAAAGTGTATCTGTTTGTTTGTCCGTCTTTCACGGCAAAACGGAGCGACGAATTGACGTGATTTTTTAAGTGGAGATAGTTGAAGGGATGGAGAGTGACATAGGTTACTTTTTTCTCTTACTTTACGAGAGTGAAGCCGCGGACAATATAATAGCTAGTAGTAAATAGTAAAATAGGTAAATAGCTAGTATAAAATAATTAAATTTTAAGCAAATTCGTAAAAAAGTCACGACGTGTCGCTTTTAAGAAAGCTCCCCAAAATTAAACCGAAGTTCGGCCGAAATTCGGCCGAATTTCTTATTTTCACCGAATGTTCGGCCGAAGTTCGAATTCGGTTCAAACCACATTCGGCCCATCACTAGTCGACACTGATTGGGTATTGGTGCATGGACATTTACATCGGAACTATAAGTTAGATGTGTTGACAGAAGCCATTCGCCTGTTATTAGGGGTCTATGGGTTGTGTGGTCGGTGGTTCAGACCTATGCGGATGGCTGTGCAAAATGGAGAGGAACGATGAAATGGTACTGGAATTCTTTCATAACTGTGAAGCTGAGCCCATCTTACGGGTACCAAAAAGTGTGAATGACAAAAAAAAACCATTTTAGTTATTAATTATTAGCACACATGTAGAAGTAAAGAAACGTTTGAAAATAATTTCAGCCATCTTGGATTAATGCACTATAGTTCGTGCACTATATACTCTAGCTTCGATCCGCATCCGTGTCCGCATTCCTTCGAGATGATAGATGCAATTGCGGCCCCAGCATAATGCGAAAAAGCTGTAGTTTTTTGTGTTGTATGAGACTCCATTATTTATGTGCACATATTAATTACAAAGTGGTCCCTCATCGACGGCATTTGGGACGAGTATTTTAGAAATTAAAAGCTGTTTGCGTAATAGTTTGTCGTTAGCGTATGTAACAGTTAGTGTATGTTACATCTTGTGATCAGTTATATATTTTAGCTTGAATTGCTCTTATTTTAATGTGTAAATTCAGTAAAAATCCGTTATATATCTACTTTTAGATAAAAAAATGTCTTTATATGATTATTTAATATTATGATTTAATATATTTTTAAATAACGAATATATTTTTTGTACACAGCAATGTTTATTACAGATTTTTCGCTTTGTTTTTCCGTTCACATGCTTATGCTTGACAGTGGAAAAAAAAGTGATATACAAAATGTCGTCGTTTTTATTCTGTGTGATGATCCCCCAACGGTTTCCACGTGGTAATTACAAAGTGGTCCCTCGTGAACACGGCTAGAGAAGAGCGTTTAACATTTTTAAAGCTGTGTGAGTATAAACGCATGCCCAGGATAATTAATTATAAACTCAAAGTTCTTTTAAAATTTTAAAAAATATACTATAAATTTACTTGTAACTTGTTTTTGAGCCGTTCATATATTTTAAAAAATGATAGTAGACTGCGTTAGTTTAAAAGTTTATATTGTTTTAAAAATTGTTATTTTTGTGAACAGAATTTATATTGTACTAGCTGCAGCGTGCAGTCCGCAGCAGTATAAGGCTTTGGCAAATCCCGCGGGATCACCTAATTTTTCCGGGATAAAAAGTAACCTATGTGCTATTCCAGGTTATCATCTACCCGTGTGCCAAATTTCATTCAAATCCGTTTAGTAGTTTTTGCGTGATTGAATAACAAACATCCATCCAAACATCCATCCAAACATCTATCCAAACATCCAAACTTTCGCATTTATAATATTACTAGCTGTGCCCGCGACTTCATTCGCGTGAAAAATATTCTACAAGAAAAACTCGCATAGTTCCCGTTCCCGTGGGATTTCCGGGATAAGAACTACCCTATGTCCTTTCTTGGGTCTCAAACTATATTTGTACCAAATTTTATCCAAATCGGTTCAGCGGTTTAGCCGTGAAAGCGTAACAGACAGACAGACAGACAGACAGACAGACAGACAGACAGACAGACAGAGTTACTTTCGCATTTATAATATTAGTATGGATTAATTAATTAATTAATAATTAATTAATATAGATAGTTTCTATTCGGTTGTATATTTTTTATGTTTGTTACTTCAGAACTCGGTCATTCATGACTCGATTTTAAAAAATATTTTTTATTTCGGACGGTATACTTAGCGTGTTCCTATTTTATTTAATGAAAATCTGGTACGTCGTGTATCCTGCCTGCATTAGATCTTTTGATGCAGGATTCCGGTGATACAGGACAAGTATGGAAGTTGGTTGCTGAAGTTTTACTATGTTTAAAAAATTATATTTAGAAAACTTCGCACGAAACTAATTTCATGCGAGCAAGAAACTTCCGTCGCCTAGGAAATAATACATTATGTTGTCAACTTTAAACAAACAAACAAAAATAACCGGCGCAACATTTTTGGTGCCGGCTCAAAATTAATTAGATTAGATGTAACCTTATAGTTTAATAACTGGTTAAAAAAGAGGTTTTTTTATTTTTTGATTCAGGCGTTACTTTGTGAAAATCCATTAATAAAAAGATGAAATTAATTAAATTTGCTATGTTCCGCGAACTATAACATATTCTATGTGTTTTTCGTGATGGCACCAAAAATCGTTTAATAAATAGATAAGACTCACCGATGGTCCGTAAAAAAAAGACCTGGGGTCTTCTTTTTTTACGGGCACGATTATCCTCTACGCGATAATCGCGATATCCAATTATACTCTACGCTCGCGTAGAGTGAAGTAGTGTTCGTTTCTCCTGAAGATGCTTCGGTTTCGAAGTGAAATGTGTGTTGAGTACGTACATAAATTGTGTGCTTTTGTGCTAGGTGCCGGCGTGGGACGTGGGTGTAAAAGTGTGGTGAATGTAGGTAGATAACTGTACCGCTGGAGTCTTCTTTTTATACGGACCATCGGTGAGTCTTATCCATTTATTAAACCGACGGCTTTCTTTTTGGTGCCATCGCGAAAAACACATAGAATAGTTCGCGGATCACAGCAAATTTAATTAATTTCATCTTTTTTACT
Source organism: Apodemia mormo (assembly GCA_036924255.1). NCBI lineage: Eukaryota > Metazoa > Arthropoda > Insecta > Lepidoptera > Riodinidae > Apodemia > Apodemia mormo. Next base: position 12,826,043 of record JAUPFN010000016.1, on the reverse strand, counting down.
ATTCAGTTTTTCGTCGTTCATTTTTATTAAAGTGTTATTGTATTTGACCGCGCCGTTGGTCGAGTGGTTACGAACCTAACTACGAATCGATGGGGCTTGGGTTCGATTCCCGACAGAGACAAACATTTGTGTGATGAACAAAGATGTTTGTATTTCTGGGTTTGGGTGTTTATAATGTATGTTACAGTGTTTATGTATGTATTTCTATGTGATAGTAAATAATACCCATAACACAAGTAAATAATTTTGTTACTTTGGGGTTAGATCAATTCGTATGATTTGTCCAGCGATATTTATTTATTTACTAGCTGCAGCGTGCAGCCCTCTGCATTATAAAAGTTTGTGGCAAATCCCACGGGATCACCTAATTTTTCATATAATCTATCTGTGTGCCAAATTTCATTCAGATCTATTCAGTAGTTTTTGCGTGATTGAGTAACAAACATCCATCCATCCATCCAAACATCCAAACTTTTGCATTCATAATACTACTAGCTGCAACGTGCAGCCCGCTACGTTATAAAAGTTTATGACGAATCCCGCGGGATCAGTCAATGTGCTATTCCAGGTAATCATTTACCTATGTGCAAAATTTCATTTAAATCCGTTCAGTAGTTTTTGCGTGATTGAGTAACAAACATCCATCCATCCAAACTTTCGCATTTATAATAATAATTAATTAATGTATCTAGATCATGCTTAAAAATTCGTTTAGAAATAGCCTTAAATTTGGAGTTGATGCGGTAACCTTTTAAGTTTCTGTTTAATCACTCGATTTGAAAAATATATTTCTTTCATTAAGAAACAGTATGAAGAAACTGGATCTTGGAACATTCGTGAAATTATGTATAGTTGATTTTGTTAGGTAATTTATAGATGAGAAATCTTATATATTATAAACTAGCGACCTGCCCGTGGTTTCACTCGCGCAGCTTTTGTTCCCGTGGGAATATCGGAAAGGTTTATACACTTAAACCTTTCTCAAGAATCAATCTATCTATTAAAAAAACCGCATCAAAATCCGTTGCGTAGTTTTAAAGATTTAAGCATACATAGGGACATAAGGACATAGGGATAGACAGAGAAAGTGACTTTGTTTTATACTATGCAATGAATTCGATATGTTCTATGTTATGGATTCCAAGATGGCTGGAGAGGTTGTCATGAAGTTTTTGAACAATGTTTATATTAAAACAGCGGGAGAACTCGTGAAGCTAGAGAATACTCAAGAATAATTTGCTCGTACAAAGTTATATTATCCGAGTTACATAGACTACTTTTTATGCGACTGATTGAAAGAAATTAAAGTGTTTGAATGCGTCAAGCGAACAAAATCACGGGTTAGTTTCCCCCGTGATGGTCCCGGGCTTCTTTGAAGAATAGGGCAACTGGCGTTTTGCCATGTAGGTCGTAAAAGGCGACCGATTGGCTATACGAGTCACTACCGTGTTGGTCCCGGCCTCCTTTGAAGAATAGGCCAACTGCCGTTCTGCCAGGCAGGTCGTAAAAGGCGACCGATTGGCTATCGAGTCGCCACCATCGTGGCTACTAGGTGGTAGAGTTCTGCATTGTCTCGCCCGGGTCTGGTACCACCGCCTTATTCCTACTGCAATAGCGTTAGTACTTGTCACTGTCGTGTTCCGGTTTGGAGGGTAAGGTAGCCGGTAAACTTATGCAGGTGGCATTAGACCTCGCCACATGATAGCAACGCACCATTAACACCTTTGGTGTCTATAGGCGATGGTTGACTCTTTCTATCAGGAGACCCATCTGCTTGTTTGCTATCTTATGATATATAAAAAAATAAGTATAAGATTTGAGAAACTTGAGAAACAGAGTTTCAATTCATGTCTCTTATTTTTCATACATAAAAGCCAAACAAAAAAGGCAGTTCTATTAAGTAGCACCAATAAAATATATCGCTTCTTTAATGTATTTGTAAAGACTTTTCAATAGTCGAGGTATTTAAAAAGCTTTCATGTATGCAGTTCGGTTCACATAAAAAGTATTTCTTTTATAGAGCTAATCCATTTTTCATATATTTCTTGAATTCTCTAATGGTTTTTCACGATATTAGAGATTAAATTTTCGGTATCTCGAAGAGAAATATTTAAAGATGTCTTGTTTTCAGTAGATAAAATTTTATTGACGTAAATATATACGAGTACATAGACTGGCTACTGACTAGGGCATTACTTGTATGATAACGTAGTTTTTTCGATATCATAAGATAGCAAACAAGCAGATGGCTCTCTCGATAAGAAGAAAAAGTATCTCTTATGGACACCAAAGATGTTAATGGTGCGTTGCTATCTGTTTAGCCTGATGAAAATGCCACATACATAAGTCTACCGGCTGCTTTACCCTCCAAACCGGGACACGATAATTACAAGCATTGACATTTGACGCTATTGCGGCGTAAGGTAAGGCGGTGGTACTAAATACCCTAATAAAAAAAAACTTAAAATACGTGGGCCCGTAATATTTTGTGGGCCCGTCCCAGTTAGATACATATCTATTGTAAAGAGAAGGAACTGCAATCCTTTACGTAATCCAGTAAACTTACACCACTTTTAATCCCGAAGAAATAATTATTCACATTGGATTACAAATAACACCAAATTTTTTAATATATTAAAACTAATTCAATTTAAATGAATTTTAGCAATACGTGTGAGTGTTTTCTAAAATAATGTAATCCATCTAATTTATATTTTGCTATTGGTGTTCGTTTTGTGAAATGAAATCAGATCATTCTTATCACGTTTCTGCTTAACTGTGCGTAAAGAGTTAAAATTTTATCCTAACTCAAAACTGTTTGCATACGTAATGTTAAATTCAACCTTTTAAATTGAAACGCTTACATTTTAGATGGGCATTGGTATCTAAGCCTTTAAATAATACTTTGGAATTAAAAAACACACTTTCACGCTTATATCTACTCAATACGAAGCATTAGAGAGTACCTACTATACGATCTAAATGTATTTACCTTCTTTTTTCAATTATTTATATTGTTATTCTCTTTTATATAAATTAATTAGTTTCTGTTGACTTAACAGAAACTAATAAATTTATATAAAACATTACAAATAATTGATTAAAGATTAATTTTGAAAGTTTTAACAATTAATTTAGTATAATAGGACCGAGGAAATTATAAAAAAAAACAAAAAACAATCCCGCCAAAACCAGATTAGATAAATAGTTAGATATAAATTATATCTATTTACAAAGTCTTGCTCAGTAAATATTAAATATAAAAATAACTTAAAGTGTAGTCGATAAGCCTTGAAGCATAACAGTAACTTTATACTAAGTATAAGATAACGTAGCAAATAAAATTTTTTCTGTCTTCTGTATAAGGTTTAGCATTGAGTCGTATTCATGACAACATACTTTAAGTATCATTCATGGATATTTTATTTTATCTTTGTATATTTAAGGTTTATAATCGCGTATTACAACTATTGCTATTAAACGCATAACGTTACGTTGTTATGATAATAGTTTATTATTATTACATCTTTTAAAACCATTTGTTTAAATAAGAGTTTTCAATACAATACTTTCAATAAAACTTATTGTATATTAAATTCGCAAATGTAAAAGAAATGGAAGCCATTTTATAGGTTATTTTATCTATAATTTTTCAAACTTGTCCGAAACTTTTACAAAGCATAGACTTGTCTTGATTTAATCTGGCAGCTCGTAAAAGGAGTTAAAAGACTAAAGGGCATTTTACTCCTTTAGCTTTTTTTCTCTTTTTACCGACTCGTTGGTCAAATAGTGAGCGACCCTGACTACGCAGTCGATGGAACTGGGAGAGTTTTCCGATAGAGACAAACATTTGTGTGATGAGCATAGATGTTTGGATTTCTGGGTTTCGGTGTTATTAAATATATTACAGTAATGTTATGTGTATTTCTATGTATTAGTGCCGTTGTCTAACTCCTATATCACAAGAATTTTTTTGTCTATTATAGATACGGCTATTTCTTACCATAACTCTAAGGCCACAATGTCGCCCGATGACCACTTGTAGTCGGTCTAAACAATCTATCTAGCTTTAATTTGTGATGTTTACCAATGCATAGGGATTGCAATTCCTGGATCCAGCATCCAGCAATCCAGCTGGATCAAGCGCTTTTTTCTTTTGACATACTGGATCCAGCAAACCTTGCTGGATCCAGCAGCGCGGATCCGCAAACGTATCAAATTCAAAAAAAATACTTTATTTCTTCTTTAGCCGCTTTTTGTTTGAAGTAAAAACTTCTATACGCACGATTGACTTGAGGAGTAAGCTGGTGAATGCATGACGAGAGCGCTATGCAGTTTTGTGCAAAGTAGGTTAAACAATATTACTATTGATAAAATATGTTTTTTAGGGTTTCACTTCCAGAAAAGTCAAAAATATAAATAAGTTATTGTTTTTTGTTTATATTGATAATAATAATTATTATTATTTATTTTATTTACTTCATAGAACATCATGAACAAGTAATTCAAGGGACAATTTACGGGACAAATTACACGTACTGATCTAACCCCAAAGTAAGCAAATTATTTGCTTGTGTTATGGGTGTTAGGCAACGATACTAATACATAGATATAAATACTAGAATACATTTAATAAATACCCAAACCCGTAAATACAAACATTTATGCTCATCACACAAATTCTTGCCCTCGTCGGAGATCGAACCCGAGCCCCGTCGATTGCGTAATCAGGGTCACCAACCACTCTACCAACGGGACGGTCAAAATGTGTTGTTGTAATTTTAGGCAATTATTTTGATCCCAAATATTAAAGAATTAAGAAACCAAACCAAAATTGATAGGGTTACCACCAAATAATTATTTTATTAGTTGTAGTAAACAGCTTAAATAATAAATAAGCAAATAGAAATATAAAAATTATGTATTTATTTTGATTCCATATTTTGCTGGATCCGCGCTGGATCAGGCTAATCCTGCAAAAATCCAGCAGGATTGAAAATGCTGCTGGATTGCAATCCCTACCAATGCAAAAACGACATGCCCGCTTAGGATAAATCGCTATGATATGTCCCGCGTGATAGAAGAAAGGTTTGTGTTTGTCTGTTGTACTACATGGTTTGTATCACAATATGGCACTAAAGTTATTCTTAGTGGTCAAACCTCTCTTTTATGGTGCGTAATATGTCATATGCTGTTTGTCCCAAGCGGGCCGACATTAGGCGCATTAGAAAAAAAAGACTGAAGCTCAAAATCCTTTATGATTAGGTGTGGCTTTTTATCGTCTTTCTTAAAAAATTCGTAGTCAATGTGTCTTACCAACCGATTCGCAGGATCGCGAAACTTTAGGTTTGTGTCAGTTTTTTACGGCAAAAAATTCATCTCGATTTTACATTAGTGTACATTTCAAGTATACGCGAAATAGACTGTCATCTATTTCGCCTTAGCATAATAACAAAGTGTCATTACGACAACACTAATAGACTCCTTGTATGATAATGTGCCCCGATATTACCATAACTATAGGGTCCATTTATTGTCGCACAAAGCAGCAGCGTTGTCGGGATCAAGCTTTGTGATCGTGCTTCTGCGAACTACATGGCTATGTACTCGGTCAACTATAGTTTATCTCGCTTCAACTTGCGATGAACACCTATGCAAAAGCAAAATGAACTTAGTCGGAGTAAAACTGACAGAAGCCGGTAGCTCTTCCGTTTGGCCTGACTGATTCAGGGTTCATTTGAAAACATTGCAATGATTTCGAAAAAGTCGTAAATAAAAAGTTTGTTAGACTTGCCAAAAAGTAGGCATTCACGAAAGTTTCATCTTTCAAGTATGTTATCATCATTTTTATTCACGAGTAGTAAAGATTTCTACGAGGCGTAAGCTACATAACCGTTTCTAATAAATGTCAAATAACCAAATGGTCCAAGAAACTTGTGGAACGCCTCATTATTAAATTGGTTGTTAGTTTCTAAAGGTTACTGTTATGAATGATGGATCATGAACATTAGGAAACCGGTATAGTAATCAAAAATAACTGAACGACTATTGACACTCCATTCTTTTGCGATTTACATATCATCTTCAGACTACGAGCTGCCACGCAGATGTTTCTTCGAATAAACTTCAGTGGAACATTTCATTTAAGCTGAGAATCGAACCAGGAATGTGGCGCCGCTGGTCCGTACCGCTGAAGGGTCATAGTGATGGAACCAGTGGGCCAGCTTCTTGTCAGATGGAGATTGATGACGTCACACAAAGTCAAGGAAGGGGAAAAGGAAGATCTTCCCAACCAGGCAAGGTGTACTGCCTGGGGACCGAAGTCCGTTTGAGAAGCGTTGAAACTTGTATATAGTGTTTCAAGATAAATAATTGTGATATCTCGATTCAGGATTTTATTTTTGAATTCCATTTTTTCCATTTTTTATTATTTTTTCTGGTAGCGTTTGTACATTACTTGAACCGCTACAAGGAACTTCATGATTTGGTCTAATCAGGTTGTTCAATTATGTTGTTGTAATAACGATATTACGGCAGAATATATAAGGCAGTATTACGAGATGGCAGAACTCTACCATGTAGTCACGATGATACTGACATGTTTGCTAATCGTTTTTTCGAATTGCCTGGCTAAAAGGCAAGTGACCTTATTTTTTAAGAGGGATCCAAGCCAACACAGTTATGTAGATTTATCAGCTTATCTACTTTATGATAGCGAAAACAAAGTTTGTCTCGAACGGAGTCGAGAGCAATATTAAGGTTAAATGTACTTTTACACTGGCCCGATTTATTTTCTTATTCTGTGGAGATTCCTATCACAAGCCCCAGCCAATACAGGTGATCAATTATATGAACTTTATTGAGGTGAATATATTACACCCCGACTTGATATTCTATGTATTATAATAAATATCGATACAATAAACAGATAAGCATGAGTTACGATGATTTAACATCGCTCGCTAAACAAAATCGTTTATATATATTTCGATAGTATACTCGTTTCGATTCGAGATAAAATATGTCGTTCTTATACTTTTTAATGCATGTGTACCAGTATCATGGAATAGGCAATCGGGTTCTTCTACTCTCCTATTGATACTCTTCAAGTACCTTTTTTTCATACTGATTTATAATCTAAATCTTTTTCTTTTGAAGCTGTGAGGCTTTGGAATACTCTTCCCATTGACATAAGGAATACTAGTCCCTCTAAATTTTCTTTTAAACGTTCTCTCTTTAGACATCTAGCAAAATAATGGTGTAGTGCGCTACGATAATATATATTATGTATTTAGATGATTATATATAAATATATATTTATACATATTATCTATGTATTTATGTAAGTATGTATATATAGAAGTATGTATGTTATATATTACTTATATCTAAGTATGTTGTAATATCGTATTATGTTACTGTTTTGTTAATTTTATTTTAATAATAATTTAGAAGATATAGTAAACAATTGTAATAAGGTAATAGAAAAGAGGGGCAAACGGATGGGAGGCTCACATGGGCGATGCCAATCTGGTCAAATTTAATGCAACTAAGACCCAGGCGTTTCTATTCTTCGCTATACGGAATCTATTCCCCTACCTCCGTCTATCCAGGGTATGTCCGTGCCGATAACTGACCATCTTGAGATCCTTGGTATCACCTTAACACCTACTCTCAACTTTGGTTCATACATCGGATCTAAAGCCCAAGTTGTCTCAAAAAAGCTAGGTATTCTGGCAAAGGTGAGACAGTATTTCAGACCGGGGCAGTTGCTCAACCTTTATCAAGCACAAGTCTGTTCGTGCATGGAATACTGCTCTCTGGGATTGATCCGCCAAATACCAGCTGGAGACACTTGAGGCTTTAGAGAGGCGTACCAAGAGGCTCATAAACGACGATGATCTGGTAGGCAAAAACTCCAGAGCCTCGCTCATCGCCGCAGAGTGGCTAGTTTATCGGTTTTTATCGGATACACTCTGGAGAGTACGCTGCGGAATTGCACGACTTGATTCCGCCAACGCCGTTTTTTTATCAATCGTCGAGGCGCACAGATTCTAAGCATCGCCATATGGTGGACGTTCCACGTACCCGAAAAAAGCGGTTCGACTAAACGTTCTTCATTTAAACCGCAAGCGACTGGAACATGCTTCCTGAGACTGTGTTCCCCGACGAGTACAATCTACGGATCTTCAAGAGAACAGTGGGCAGGTACCTTCTAGGGAAGCGCGTTCCATCTTAGGCCGCATCTTAGCTTACCATCAGGCGAGATCGCGATCAAGCGCTCCCCTATCAATAGTAAAAAAAAAATAGCGTCCATACTTGTAACTACTGAAGCCTAAAAAAGTTGCTGTGGTCTACTAATTTGACAACTAGCATAAATGCTTATGAAAGAATGAATGAATTAACTATTAAAATGACCAGTAATGAAAATATATTTCCGTACGTACATGAAGAACGCACAAAGTTAAAATATATTTATGTATATGGATGACTAGCGTCTTCGTCCGCGTGGAAAAAGGTTTTACCGTTTCCGTGGGATTTTCGGGATAACAAACATCTTATGTCCTTTCTTGGGTCTCAAACTATTTTTATACCAGATTTCATCTAAATCGGTTCAGTGGTTTAGGCGTGAAGAAGAGACAGACAAACAGACAGAGTTACTTTCGCATTTATATTATAAGTATGGATAGGAAACAATGTCTTCCTATAATCTATAATTAATCAAATGGATTAATCATTCAATTGTCACGTTCATTGAAGTGTGTAAACAATTTCTTGGTGATTATATCAACAAGGTAATTGAAATCTATTCCATGCCGCTAGGCGTAAGGTTATTAAACGTTTTTGTAATAGCTTATATACTGATACAGGTAATCTCGCTGACTACTAGACCGCTTCGAAATAGTCTTTACAGTTATAGAGGTGATTTCCAATATACAATAGCCATCTTTGGTTAACTGTTAATTATTTATGTACCTAACGATTAATCTTTGAATTCACTAGAGCATAAGGAATGTTTTTGTAAACTTTACTAGAATTCTACATTATCTCGCCGGGCCCGATACACCGCCCTTACACTTATCCTATTCCTGCCGTAATAGGATAAGTGTTGTCACTGTCTGTTTCAACTTGGAGAGTAAGTTAGAGTAAGTTAACCATAAAAGACCGAAGACTTAAGTAACTATGTGGATAGCAACGCACCGCAACGCAGGCACGTAATTGAAATAGACATGAATTTACAGTCTAAAAACACGACGTGTCGGTTCGCTTCGACTCTGCGTCAATATAAGCTGACCCTTGTGCCCTGAAAGTTCTTCAATTTCTGTGTCAGAAATTGAAGCACAACTTTCTGTTGCTTCGGAGTGGGGTCGATTAAATTTGGTCCAATTCAACCCCATTAAGACACAAGTTTGCGCGTTTACCGCTATAAAATCACCCTTAGTCGTATCAACTCGTTTTGAAAATACTTCCCTGAAAGCCACAGCCAGTATTGGAATACTTGGAGTCGACATATCGAGCGACGTTCAGTTCCGCGGTCACTTGGAAGGCAAGGCTAAATTAGCCTCTAAAAAGCTGGGAGTTCTCAGCAGGGCCAGGCAGTACTTCACACCGTCGCTTATTACTTTATAAGGCGCAAATCCGGCCCATATAGAGTACTGCTCTCATTTATGGGCGGGAGCTCCTCAGTACCAGCTCCTTCCTTTTGATCGAATTCAATGTGGGGCGGCTCGAATTGTCGAGCACGAGACTCTTTCAAATCGGCTTGATTCTTTGGCGTTACGTAGAGATATGGCATCACTCTGCATCTTTTATCGGCTCTACTATGGGGAATGTTCCGAGGAACTGTTTGGATTAATTCCTGCTGCCGAATTTCACCATCGGATATCGCGACAAAATTCAAAGTTCCATCCTTACCATCTCGATGTCTGGAAATCCACAACCGTGCGATTCTCGAGGCATTTTTTGCCCTGCACCACTCCTTTGTGGAATCAGCTATCGGCAGAAAATTTTCCAAATGGATACGACTTAGGGACCTTCAAGAAAAGAGCTTACTCATTCTTAAAAGGCCGGCAACGCAATTACAAGACCTCTGGTAATGTAGTTGTCTATGGGCGGCGGTAATCACTTACCATCAGGTGAGCCTCCTGTCCGTTTGCCCCCTCTTCTATAAAAAAAACCCTTAAGGGATTAAAAGTATAGATGTGGAAAAACTATTAATTTTATCAGTTTACACATCACATTTGCCTTAAATAAGACAATAATGTCAACTTTTAGTACTTTATTTTATAACTAGCTGTGCCCGCGACTTTGTCCGCGTGGATTTTTTTTAAAGTAGCCTAAGTTACCCTTATTACATCAGCTGTCTACCAGTGAAAGTCCCGTAAAAATCGGTCCAGCCGTTCCAGAGATTAGCTGGAAGAAACAAACAGACGGACAGACAGACAGATAAAAATAGTAAAACGTGTTATTTTGGTATGTGTACCGTGTATACATCCATATGCATTTAGTTAAAACCGGTTATTTTAATATTACAAACAGACACTCCAATTTTATTTGTTTGTATAGATGAACTAATGACTACGTTCGCCTGATACAATACGATCATTTCTTTTTGCTCAAAAGAAGTACCTTTGTTACTCCTGGATAGTGTAACTCTCGAATGGTAAAAAAATGTATATACTTAGTTATTGAGTTTTTTATATATAGTAGTTTTTGAGTTCATTCATTACTAGCTAAGCCCGCGACTTGCTAAGTTCGCGTGGAAAAAAATCTAAAATAAGAGTAACCTGAGTTTCTCCATAGGATAGACCCGTACCCGGATAGTTTTCCTTTATCATTTTTTTTTAAATTGAATGTTGAATTCGGTAAATAAAAGTGTGCAAAAAACTACACAGAGAGTCCATTATTTTTTATATTGTACTGGAAATAGTATTTTCGATTCCAAATATGAGGATTTCCAAATAAATTTTAAAACTAAACAAAGCGTAATAGCCAGAGCATGACCCGCATCACAATGAGTAGCCCTCCAATGATCCCAATTAGCTTTAATTGTCGGCCAGCTAATTCGACACACCACCAAATAGGACCGGACACGCGAGGATCCATGAACTATCTATAGCTGTAGCGTTGCGTGATAGTTATTTCCTATCTATTCGCGTGCTTAGCGTTCACAAAATTTTTATTTTGGCAATTATTTACAGGGCACATGAGGGTTATAAAATAAATCTTTTTTTATGAACCGTTATGACCAACGGTATATGTGTATGTATGTAAAAATCATCCGTATCACCACGCTGGTAGGCAAAGACCGAGTGTCAGTAGATGTTCTACTTCTCGACGATTTTCCAGGTTTTCAGACGGTGATCCAAGGTCCAAAGTTAGCGCTACAAAGTTTTCCAAAACCTAGTGCTGCTAAAAATCTTTTAAAATTTATCTGAGTACCGAACCCAGAATATCATATTTTAAACCAAACAATCTCAATTCAAGCGTTTTCAAGCTTTTGGTTTCCCCGGCAAACTTATAATTTTATCAAAGTTTTACGATTTACAACGCTACGCTACGCTAGTCTAGACAAGCCCATATCTGTAGGCTAAAATCCACACAAATAATTTAACTGTGAAAGTCTGTCCGTCTGTCTGTCGTTCAAAATTAAACCGCTAAACCGTGTTGGTCCGGGACCCTTTGAAGAATATACCAACTGCCGTTTTGCCAGGCAGGTCGTAAAAGATGACCTATTGGCTATAATACGTGTCACTACCATCTGACTCTGGTCTACTCTCGTCTACTCACTGACTCAGATGACTACTAGGTGGTAGAGTTCTGCGATTTCTTGCCAAGGTTTTTTGCAAATTAGGTACCGCCGTCTTACCTATTCCTGCCGCAAAAGCGTATGCTTGTTGTCTTGTTCTAGTTTGAAGGGTAAGGTAGCCGGTAGATTTATGTATAGATATGGCACCGCTATTCCCCCACACTGATAGCAACGCACCATTAATATTTTTGTGTCAATAGGCGATGTTTTCTCTTTCCACCAGGACAACCATCTACTCGTTTGCTATCTTTGGATATAAAAAAACGATTAAGATATCGGCAAGGCGATATTTAAAGACTTGGGGTCAAACATAGCCTACGTCTTTTAAAAATGAACCCCTAAGAGTTTAAAATCGGAATGAAAGTTTGTATGAAAGATTATATTGATGACATATTATTCTAAGGCGAAGTTTAGCGGGTCAGCAAGTAGGTATATTATATACTAGCGGCGCCCCGTTGCCCGACACGTTTTAGTTTTTGAGAATACCACGATATTAATTTATCTCCTCTCGCTATTTTTCCTCGCATCGTATTCATTATCTACTTAAAGCCGTGATTCTTTCTGATAAGACAGGTCAATTTCTCTCATGTTTCTCCATCTGCGTCTGTCCTTAGCATTCAATATCAAGCAACGTACCTAAAGCTTGGTATTGAATGTTGACGAGTTTGATTAGATCATCTAATCGGGCTGCGACCTATAAATAACTTTTCTATTAATAACTTTGCCGTTACGACTAATTGTTCAAATTTTTTATTTTATTTGGTACGACAGCAAACAAAATTATGGTTCTCCTGGTGGAAAGAAATGTAATAAAAGATGGCTTATAAACCAAAGATGTTATGACACGTCGTTATTTGTGTAGCGAGGTTGGAATTTTATATGTATAATTTTCCTTGCTCATTACACATTTTTGGGATTGAGTAACAAACATTCAAACGTACAAACTATCATATTTATGACGCTCCGATACGACATATCGAATTCGATTAGAGTTACAAATGAAATACATGTTTCCGAATGCACTATCATGTTTGTATTGTAATTCAAATGTATGACGACACACTGCTCTGCCTATAAAATTTACATCAATAAACACACTTATCGAAATATTTGAAAAGATATGTTATCCATCCCATAAAAACATTAGTCATATCAAATTCCTAGAAAAAGCGTTTACGACTTGAACATATGGGGCTTTTATTGCGAAAAAATGTGTTTGGTGATGTCAGACGGACTTCGTATTAAATAATAGATTTGTACATACAGGTAAAAGGCTTAATTTTTAAGCGATTATTTTAGAAGAAAAAAGGAGGTCACCAGTTTGAACTGTATGCAGCATGTAATATTGTTGGATAATATGTGAGTCTGATGATCTATTAAGGCTTCCAAGCATGTAGGCTAAATGTTTGTCCACAAATTTCTCAAAAACTTAAAGGCATATCGAGACGAAACTTTTAGATTAAAATCAGGTATATTTTACTTAGGAAACAGTCTAAGTTTCAAAAAAAATCGGTTCAGTCGTTTTTGAAATATGGATATAGTTACCAAAATTGGAGTCAGTTTTATTAAGCGTAGTTTGATTCCTCTGTAGATTTATTTTATACTAGTATTTATCCGCGACTTCATGCGTGATGCGTGAGACTCAAGAACATTATATTTTTTTGCCTAGATGGATAAAAAATTAGCCTATGGTGGTTTCAAACCATCTTGTAAGCCGACTAGGGACACATCGGTTGGATGGTTTCAAAGTCTGTAATGGACTTAGGTAATAACAATTTTTGTAATTTATACCATAGGGTGGGTGTTCCAGTCCCAAAACAGGTACCGGTGGTTGACCATTCGCATGTTCTATTAAATAAATTATATATTTTTATAATAAAGATTTATAGACATTGTTTGGGAATATATTATGTATGTGAAGTTATATACAAAAATCCGCTATTCCACTCTACATATTATGTAACAAGTAAACATTATAAGACAAAAACCCGAATGCGACTCGATCAAAAAACAAAATCCCCCATTAGCGCAGCCGGTTAAAAAACATATAGTCTATGCCAGGAAAACCTAATTAAGACGAATCTGGCTGGAAAAATGTGACATACCTCTATTTTAGAGGGCAGATACTGTATCAACCTCCCGAGCTATGCTTCCGAGCTCCCGAATAATGAAAACAAATGTCGAACTTTGACTAAATAAATGAATTATTTTAAATATTATCGTCTGCAGATAATTTATAATTACATAAAAATGTAAAAATATTCAAAAATAATGCTAGCAATTTCTTGGCAATTTACAATTTAAAGCTCCAAATTATTGAGTAATTTAACATCAGTTTTAAATACCGTTATTATTCTTAGTTAATTTAATATTTTAATATAATTCACGTTAAGAAAATAAAAAAACTTAGGTAACCAAAAAAAGACGTTACTTTTTATAAAATTCTGTTAAAATATAATGTTACTATGTGACCCGCACTGCTTAGCCCGCTACATGGACAAAATTCTAGAACAGCTAGATTAATATGTCGTCCATAGTTATAGTCTTTCCTACAATCTTTCACCCTCTTAAGGGTTGATTTTTGAAAGAAGTTAGCCTACGTTTGTCCCCCAGACCTTCAAATTTCTTCATTCCAATTTTCATTTAAATCGGTCCAGCGGTTTTGCCGAAAACGTAACAAACAGAAAAACTTTCGCATTTATAATATACGTATGGATTATTTTTGGAATGCTATTTAAAAAAAATAACAACTTTTTGCGGACTCTAATACTTTTATAGGTTAGGTATCATAAGAAGCAGACGGTTCCCCTGAACAAGATCAACGTATGAAATGCAACAACCACCGCCTATAGATACCAAAGACGTTAATAGTGCATTTCTATGCGTGTAATGGAAGGATACCTTACCCTCCAAACTGAAACACTAAACATAATATAACAAAATAACAAAAACGGCTCGACTCTTTGGCATTGCGCAGAGACGTTGGTTCACTCTATGTCTTCTATCGATGGTTCACTCTGTGTCGGAACTCTCCCCATGAAAGATATTTCATGGGGAGTGTTCCGACGAGTTATTTGGATTAATTCCTGTCACCGAATTCCATCATCGGACATCGCGTCAAAATTTGAAATTCCATCCTCACCATCACACAATCCACAACTGTGCGTTTCTCTCGACACTTTTTGCCTCGCACTACTTTGTTGTGGAACGAATTACCGGCAGGGGTGTTTCCAAACGGATACGACTTGGGGGCCTTCAAGAAAAGAGCTTACTTATTCTTAAAAGGCCGGCAACGCAACTGCAAAACCTCTGGTATTGTGGATGTCCATGGGCGGCGGTGATCACTTACCATCAGGTGCACCTCCGCTTGTTTGCCCCGTCTTCTATAAAAAAAAAACATATAGATAGTAACTACTACACCGACTTTGTTCCGATTCCTTTGTTTCTCCTGTACTCTGCATCCAATTTTAAACGAAATCACCCGGCTACTACACTAATACTAACGGCCGGTTTCCGAAACGAAAATTAATTTTAACAAGCAATTAATCTGTGTTTAACATATCATTTGCTTGTAAAAATTAAGTTAAACAGAGATTAATTGTTGTTTTTGTGTTATAGCACTCACCCCGTGCTTGGGAAAACTGGAAAAACTTTAAAAACAACAAAGAAAAATATCGACACGCAGGGTTTAATAATAAAAAATACGAAAGTACTGATTAAAAATTATAAATGTGAATTTCACCTGTAACGATGAACTCATTTAACCTAGCGATCAGTACAGTCGACGTAATCGATCATATAACAAAGAAGAATTTCGCCACGTCAAACCTGTCGACACTAGCTCAGTGGTAAAGCGTCCCGGCTTTAGGAAGACGGTCACAGGTTCAATCCCTGCGTGTCGATTTTTTTTGTTGTTTTTAAAGTTTTTCCAGAGATTAATTGCTTGTTAAAGTTGATTTGCGAACATAATGTTCCCAAAGATGAATTAAATAAGCCAACGATAACATGATCATAATTTAAAAGTTTCCGAAAAATGTCTAGAAAAACATACATAAAACGATGAAATATTGTATATTTATTTAGATATCCGACTAGATTATCTTACGTGATTATACAATTCAGTTCTAATAATATGATAGTTTATAGAGGTGACGAATTGATAACCTGTACTATGTGTGTAGACTTCTGCAACGGCTCATCTGAGTCTGGTACTGTCGTAGTATGGTTACTTATGTGTTCCAATTTGGAGGGGGAAAAGTAACCGGTATGCAAGTAACATTATCATTCCGCCGCAAAAATAACAACGCTTTAATTACCTACCATCTATCATCATTATATTATCAATTAACATCTTTGGTGTTTATAGACGATGGTTTTTCTTTCCATCAGGAGAGCCATCTGCTTGTTTGTTATCCTATGATACAAAAAAACTCCATATTTAAGCTAGTTAAGAACAATGAAATAATTCATTCGTATAAAATTGCAACACGCTAAGGTCTCTCTGTTACATTTTCATGGCTTTGCTGACCATTCAGGATCCCGTAATAAATCCTGCAATAAAACCCAGGTAGCGTTTATATGAGATAGTGAAACTAGGTCAGGATAACCTTAGAACCATTTGTAAAATGAAAAATGTGCTTTCGAAAACAAAATATAACCACGAACCTTTATTGTTTATAAAAATAAACAAAGTTGCTTCGTTTATTTGTATATTCCTATAGGTTTATTCACATCATTCTTACATAAAAATATTTTATTTTGCGTTATGCTTAAGACTGTTTAGGAATAACGTGTAAAATTCTCGGTGTTAGTCCAGGCCTGTTTTAAAGAATAAATAATCTGCTATTACGCCAGGCAGTTCGTAAAAGAAAAACGATTGACTATATATACGTGTATCTGCCATTATAAGTACTAAGTCTTAAATTTGCAACGTCACGCCCAAGTCTGGGTATCACCGCCTTTGTCACTTTCATAAAACATTTATAACTAAATGATTATAATAACTAAGTTCACATCGAACTGATGTGGGCTCCGCCTACTGGTAGAGTTCCGCAAATTCTCACCTGGTCATTTGGTACCATTTGGTACCAACGCCTTATCTGTTCCTGCCGCATTAGTGTCAATGCATCCCATTGTCGTGTTTCGATATGGAAGGTAAGGTCGCCAGTAAACTTTTGCAAGTGGCATTAACACCTCTTCCGAAGGAGAGCAATGTACTTACTATTAACGTTTTTTTAAGCGATCGTCGTATTTTTCCATCAGGAGAACCATCTATTTATTTGCTATCTTAAAATTCATGCTACTGTTAAGTGCTACTGAAAAGTCCATTATAGAAGATACTATAAAAAATGTTTTTATAGTGTCTTTTATATGGACTAGAAATACAAACTCATTTTTGCTACCGAGAAAATAGTGTGGTATAAAGTAACTCATAAGCGATAAGTTCATAAGCGAGTCTGATTCCCTCAAAGCCAGTTTTTATAAACACGATGCTCCAATAAGCTATTCTTTCTTAACAAACTCATCGAGTTTCATTTATCGAAACCGATACGATTACGCAAGCTAAGTATTCGCAAAACTATTCGACTTAATCATTGCCGCCTGATTCACCGATATTGTTACTCAAACATTCTCTCCTCAGTTTACATGACTCACGCTAAAACGTCACGTTTGCACGTAGAACCTTCCGAAAGATTAACAAATACCAACGAGCAATGGCACTAATATAACAATGGCACTAATAATGACCATTAAAGTGTCATTTGTGAATAACAAAAAAATAGTTTTGGTACTACGTCATTTCAGTTTTGTCTGATACATCTAGTTATTTAAGGATTTATCTATAAGTAAGTGATTAGTCGCGGTTTTTTTAATCAGAAAAAAGAGCTTTGTCGCTAAAGCAATAATGTCGCCCTTCCTCGCAGACGCGCTTAATCCGTTCCTTCGGGTTGTGACATAACAAAATCGTAATCGGCATAAAAAAGTAATTCTATCTGTCTGTCTCTTTTTCACGCCTAAACCACTGAACCGATTTGGAGGAAATTTGGTACATAGATAGCTTGAGACCCGAGAAAGGAGAAAGGATAGTTTTTATCCCGTAAATTTCACGGGAATGGGAATATCAAAGAAATATTTAAACTGCGTCAATAACCGAGAATCGGCTCAAAATTGGTTGATTCTTTCGGAATTTATGAATGGCGAAAATATTTTTAAAAAGTTTTTTTTTTATATTTTCTCAACATTTTCCAAGTTTTCAACCTAGGTACCAATTTTGTAGCTACTAAATTTTAGTACTTAAAAGTCACATTTAATGCCATTGGAAAGATAATAATACAATATTGATTATCATTTTGAATTTTTTTTTCAGCTCTTTAAACATAAATATAATCTTTAAAAATACTGTTAGTTTTACAAACTTTAAATTTTTGAACTATTTGAGCTCAAATAACTGAAATAACTATTCTTAAGTATAGTTTCTATTTCTTTGAGCTTAACATACTTCAATTTAGTGGTAACTTTCAGGGATGGCCTGCAGTGTCAATCGGTTTACAGATTTAATTATTGTTTAAATTAAAAGAGCGTTATGAGGTGTACACTTTTGGATTTTTCGAAATCACTTCAGCAATTCCAAATATTGCCTTTTACAAATAAACTTACAATTTTTACTTCTTTATTATATTACTACAATTGTATATTTATAGTGTAATTACTATCTACTAAATTCATTGACTTACTTTTGTAAGTCAATGACTAAATTGTAAAAAAAACAAACCCATTGAAACATTTGATTCTGTTTTCCCTGATCACAATATGTAATAAATATTAAATAACAAGCATCTGACACATGTAGGTACATTGGTACATACACGCAATACTTTAATATATTTTATTAGATATAGATGAATGCGAAAAAACATACAATACGCTTACAACAGATTCTTCAAACTTTTATTTTCATTTCGCTAATGTTTTTTCCCGCGCTTCTACGAGAATTCTCATTCAGCCAATGCTCATTCAGCCAAAATTAGTAGAAAGGTAATATTATATTACAACTAGCTTTTGCCTCTGGTTTCGCTCGTATTAAATTCGTTTTAGGGAAGTGGGGGTAGAAAGAGGCAAAAAGTAGCCTATGTCACTCTCCATCCCTTCAACTATTTCCATATTTTCCATGCCGTCAAAGACGGACAAACAAACACACTTTCCCATATTTTATACTCGTAATATTCATATGGATTTGTAAAATTAATACTTACAACTTTAGTATCCAACAAGCTATGTGTATTACTGATGAACAAGTCGATTGTTATTTTAACTACATCGTTTACGCCTTTTTAGTCAAAACAAAGGAAATTATATGTCACATCCGCATACCGATTATTTTTCTCAAGAATTCTGTAGTTATATAATAATCCTAGGAGACCATGGCGCGATAAATGCTTTTTTAATCCCTCGGTGATCCCGTAGATTAGAGAATATATGACCTGTATGAATATTAAGAAGTAACAGACATTCAAACACTCACACAAACCCTCACTCGTACGCGCGCACGTATAAACATTTCTCGTATTGATCAGGTTCCCCTTTTTAACCACTTACCCCCGAGAAAAATCAAAATTTAGAAATAATTACTAGGCAAGGCGCGTTCCCCCCTTTTTAACGGTCATGACCTCGCGTCGGCGCGATATATAAAAGTGTTATTATTTTTCAATAAATCAATATTTTATTATTCTGTAAACGAGCATTTACTAATTGATATATCTATTATGCATCAAAATAAAGTAATATTGTAATAATTTACTTGAAAAGACGGTAACATGATAACCGACTCTTACTGGTCCTTATTTTTTGTTACTTAAGATTTATTTCTTACAACTAAATATCTAAATACAATCATCATAAGCTAAATAAACCAATCAACCTTTTATAACAAAAAGAAACACAGTAATATACACATGTGAATACACACGCGTCAATTACTTTTGGCGCTAAAGTGAAATCATTTTACAGACTAAAATCTAAATAATCATGACTTTTTGAATATTTTGAATGAACGATGAAGGAAATAATAATATTGAAAATTTAAAATCAATTAGGAACGCGGCTCGATCAGGCCTCTTGGGTGTCAAGTCAACCGAACTCCACAACATAACGCCGCGGCTCGATCGAGCCTCCGTGGTTAAAGAAAAGACTAGATATCTACCATTCCGTAAGGCAGTTCGTACATTGTAAAATATTGCCCAAAGTGTCATTAGCATCATGACTACTAGAAGGAAGATTTCCGCATCGTCTCGTCTCTATTTGGTACCACTATACCTATTCTTGTTGCAATACTACTTGTGCCTGTCATGTTTCGGTTTATAGG
The DNA here is from genome assembly GCA_036924255.1 of Apodemia mormo. Lineage (NCBI taxonomy): Eukaryota > Metazoa > Arthropoda > Insecta > Lepidoptera > Riodinidae > Apodemia > Apodemia mormo. Next base: position 12,805,872 of record JAUPFN010000016.1, on the reverse strand, counting down.
GTGAGGTAGTAGTAGTGAAATTTTGAATCGATTCCTTCTTTATTGTTTTTACAAAAAAAATATTGCTTATATTTAGCCCATGGTCTTCAAATATACATTCCCTGCTAAATTTACTCTTAATAGTTTCTGCGATCTACCTATGAAAGGGAATGGATGGAACTTTGTTACTCAATCACACAAAAACTACTAAACGGATTTTAAGGAAATTTGGCACATAGGTAGATAATGATCTGAAATAGCACATAAGCTACTTTTTATCGAGAAAAATTAGTTGATCCCGCGGAATTCACCAAAAACTTTTGTAATACAGCAGGCTGCACGCTGCAGCTAGTAATAAATATTTTAAAGTTTTTATTCAATTACACACGTACTTACTACTTCTGTTTTTCAACTTTGTAGGTTCTTAATTCGTCCAAATCTGTTTTTGTTATTGCAGTTTTACTGCGTTTAAATTGTTTCGTATAAATTGTTGTCGCCTTAGCGGTCTAGCGCTACTGTAATTAGGAAAGACGCATCTTTATGATGAATACTTATCTTGGGTCGGGCAAATTATTCAGAATATTTATTTTTTAATTTTACTGGAAAGCGTAGTTTGCTCTAGACTGGATATCAGGTATACCTTTATGTTAAGAATTAAGAACCTCAGAACTCGGTCATTTATAAACTGATATGATATGATTTTTTTTGTGTTAAGAGGTTTATACTTCCCGTGTTATTCCATTTTAATTTGGTGAAGATCTGATGCAGGGTTCCGTAGATACACGAAATGGGAAGTCTATTGCTGCAGTTTTATTTTGTTTAAATTATTGTTAACTAGCTGACCCGGCAAACGTTTTTCTGCCTTTTTAACTACTCTTATTTTTTTCTCTATTATCTCACCTTTTAAACCTTCCCTTGACTTCAACAATTAATTCAAAACCAAAATTAGCCAAATCGGTTCAGCCGTTCTCGAGTTTTTTTTTTAACTCATAAAAGGTTAGGGGCGACTTACAAAAACATTAAAATTAATATTATTTCAAATTAAATTATTATCAAAGATTCTTTGATTATTATTATAAATTGTTACTTTGCTATATTAAATTGTTGAGCCACTTAAGTGACGTACAACAGCCACGGTACGCGTACGGCTTCGACGGCACGCGTGTGGCTACCGCGGCATGCGGCATTCACTCCGTTGCGGACCGATGCGAACTAGTCGGAACGTACTGTTTACCGAACCGGACGGTTATTGCGACAGAAAAAGATAAGAAGATGGTACCGAACCTCTATTAGTCAGGATGTTTGGGATACGATTAAAAGGACGGTCTCCTTTGTTTTTAACGAGCAAGTAGTTTGTTATATCGCTAGGCAATACCAACTGCCTGAGATTGTCTATTCATCGAACGCTCAGTGAATATTTTAATCAGTTAATATTTAAATCAGATTTTGACTGTTAGTCTGGTCAACAAGTGCTTTTTTGGTCAACTTTTTTCAGCAGTCTCCGAAAATTATGATTGAGGTGTCATTCGATTTGGAATGGCATCTATATAGTTTTCGAAAAACAATGAAGTTCCGCAAATAAAAATTACAAAAGTTATTAACAATTAACTAAAAATAAAAAGGGGGGTTTAGTTTTTTGCAAATATCTCATAAACTAATAAAGATTTTTCAAATTTGAAAAAAGATTCAGAAAGAGGAGGAAATTTCCTAAAAAAAGTTCCGACTCCCGGAATTGTAGGACTAATATTTATAATTTTCCCAGAGGGTTGAAAATACGCCCGAAAACGGGTACTCCGGCTTGCGCAAGCCACGCCTCCTTCGGACCTTTAATGAATAAATATTATTTAAACTTATTAAATATGAAAATAAAAATTTGAAGAAATTCAGGTGCCTACAGGACAGATCAATAAACAATAATCCGTGGTCAAAAAATTTTTATCGCGATTTTTCAATAAGTTATCCATTAATTAATTAACAATTTTTTGTAGCACGAACATTAACATTGCAAGTGCGATAATTGTTAAACTATTAATCTAGGATTTTTTTTCTTTCGTGGAGCTATTTTTCAAAGGTCTTAGAATAGATTCCCGTTGAAAAAATTAAAAAATTGTAAATTTTCATTTTGTAATTAACAGTTTACTAAGGTGAAAAATTATAAAGCTTTATTAAACATTGAAAAAAAATTTTTTTTCATAATATTATTATTGATCCGTTTTTTTATGATCAGAAGCTACTTAAAAATGATTTTTTATAATTTTTATCTCCTATTGTTTAAAAAATTGTTATAAACAAATGCGTTGTTTATGAGATAATTTAAAAATTTTTTTCGATAACATAATCTTTGATGATAATTATGATTTTTTTTAAAGAAACCGTTTCTTAAAAAAAATTTTTTATTGCTAAAAACGCATTTGTTGATTAACAATTATTTTCTCCCACTTCTAATTAACATTAAGGAACCATTTTTTTTAAATCATTATTTATTTTTCTTTTTGATATAAAAAAAAAATTATTTAATTTTTCATTGTTTATGTAATAAACAATTTGTTATAAACAAATAAATGTTTACCTTTTATTTTTGTTTCTTATTTTACTTAATGTCACAAAAACTGACATGATTTATTTTTTCTTTTTAATTTTTTTTACTATTTTTTTTAATTTTTAAATATTCGTTGTCTGTAATTTCGTCATTCTTGCCTGGTTTTTCATCCTTAAAATTATTATAATTTATAAACTAATGGAGATATGATGAAAACACCCAAGACTTATTTATTCTTTAACTAATAAAGACTATACTAGATAAAGAATTAATAAGTCTTGGGTGTTTTCATCATATCTCCATTAGTTTATAAATTATAATAATTTTAAGGATGAAAAACCAGGCAAGAATGACGAAATTACAGACAACGAATATTTAAAAATTAAAAAAAAAATAGTAAAAAAAATAAAAAAATAAATCATGTCAGTTTTTGTGACATTAAGTAAAATAAGAAAAAAAAATAAAAGGTAAAAATTTATTTGTTTATAACAAATTGTTTATTACATAAACAATGAAAAATTAAATATTTTTTTTTATATCAAAAAGAAAAATAAATAATGATTTAAAAAAAAAATGGTTCCTTAATGTTAATTAGAAGTGGGAGAAAATAATTGTTAATCAACAAATGCGTTTTTCAGCAATAAAAATTTTTTTTTAAGAAACGGTTTTTTTAAAAAAAATCATAATTATCATCAAAGATTATGTTATCGAAAAAAATGTTTAAATTATCTCATAAACAACGCATTTGTTTATAACATTTTTTTAAACAATAGGAGATAAAAATTATAAAAAATCATTTTTAAGTAGCTTCTGATCATGAGAAAACGGATCAATAATAATATTATGAAAAAAAAATTTTTTTCAATGTTTAATAAAGCTTTATAATTTTTCACCTTAGTAAACTGTTAATTACAAAATGAAAATTTACAATTTTTTAATTTTTCCAACGGGAATCTATTCTAAGACCTTTGAAAAATAGCTCCACGAAAGAAAAAAAATCCTAGATTAATAGTTTAACAATTATCGCACTTGCAATGTTAATGTTCGTGCTACAAAAAATTGTTAGTTAATTAATGGATAACTTATTGAAAAATCGCGATAAAAATTTTTTGACCACGGATTATTGTTTATTGATCTGTCCTGTAGGCACCTGAATTTTTTCAAATTTTAATTTTCATATTTAATAAGTTTAAATAATATTTATTCATTAAAGGTCCGAAGGAGGCGTGGCTTGCGCAAGCCGGAGTACCCGTTTTCGGGCGTATTTTCAACCCTCTGGGAAAATTATAAATATTAGTCCTACAATTCCGGGAATCGGAATTTTTTTTAGGAAATTTCCTCCTCTTTCTGAATCTTTTTTCAAATTTGAAAAATCTTTATTAGTTTATGAGATATTTGCAAAAAACTAAACCCCCCTTTTTATTTTTAGTTAATTGTTAATAACTTTTGTAATTTTTATTTGCGGAACTTCATTGTTTTTCGAAAACTATCTAGATGCCATTCCGAATCGAATGACACCTCAATCATAATTTTCGGAGACTGCTGAAAAAAGTTGACCAAAAAAGCACTTGTTGACCAGACTATGTAGGTAGGGATTTCATATATAAAAATAGATATCTATAAAACTCTTTTTTGTTACAGGTAAATATATTTTTGGCACAAGTTCAAAAATCGGTAGTTGAATATAAGTTATTAAAGTCATCATTAAGATCCAGTTGAAAAGGTATGTTTACACTATTAAAGAGGAAAGTTTTGATTGTAATGGATTAACTCAAAAACTAGTTTCCTTTTTGCCCATCCTTTCAGAGATACGAGCGTTTGTGTATTTGTATATTTTTAAAGATTATAAAAATTTTGACGATTTTTTAAATATCCATAGTTTAACATAAGTTACTAAAATCGTCATTACGATCCAGTTGTAAAGGCATGCTGCACTAATATAAAGAGGAAAGATTTGATTGTTTGTAATGGATTAACTCGAAAATTTGTTTCTTCTCTGCCCACCCTTTCAGAAATGCGGCCGTTTTTATATTTATATATTTTTAGAAATAAACAAAATGTTGACACTAGCCTTTAGCTTTTGTTCTTCGGGAAAATCGGCGGAAATTATACGTCTTTTTAATTCTTATCATCTCCGGCGATTACCCCAGCTATTATTAAATCATTTTTTCGTTCCCTTAAAGATAAATTATAGCCTTATTATTAACTCAGCATTATTCTTGTTATGCCTGAAATAAAAATTATAAACTAGCTGACCGACGCAGCTTCACCCGCGAGTATAGTAACACGTCATCAGTATAACTTTTTATACAAAATATCATCCCCTGTTTCAGCCTCTTAAGGGTTAATTTTTGAAAAAAGTAAGCTGTATTGAGTCCAGATCTAAACATTCCCTTCTCAACTTTCACCTAAATCGGTTAAGAGATTTAGCCGTGAAAGCTTAACAAACAGTCAGACGAATAGACAGACAGATTTTCGCATTTATAATATTATATTATATCGTATGGATAAGTTTCAAAATGCTATTTTGATTGAAGAAAAAAATAATTTGCGATGTGTCTCATTAAACGGTACTATAAAATAACTGAGTCATTCGTATGTGTTATCAACCGCGCTTGACAACTACTAGCCGGCCAGATGTGCGGCACACCTGTGTTATGGCGTCATAATATAATAGATAACGAATGGTATAAATAAGCGGGGACATCATGTTTTCGATTCATTGTAATTCTATCGTTTGTTGAGGGCGTTACTCTGCCCAAAATTATATTGTGCGTGTAAAAGTGATTCAAGTGTTTTATTCGGCCAAACTGCTTCACGTTAATATATGTTTTTATATTTAATTTCGAATTCTACGAATTAATAAAACATCTAAGTATTTAAATATTAATGAATAAATTATTACAGCTATCAAATAATTTAAAACCCACACATTTTAAGAACGACTCTTGATACAGATTTTGATATTTAATTGGGCACATCAAAGACGCGGAGATGTAGAGATATGCACAAGTATAGACACTTTACCTTTTAAGCGAAAAGCAGTGATTCATATCCTACCAGCAACGAATATCTAGTGCGTTGAATTATGTACTAATATATTTTTACCATTATTGATTTTGTTTTTAGTTTTCTGTTTTTAGTCTCCGATAAACATCCGTTCGTACACACCTCCAAGTGCCTGTCCATAGCAGCCCTAAGTTAATTAGTACAAGATACCTGACTTTGACATGTTATGTAAGACCCTAGAATTTCTTTTAAGGTTTTTAAATATTTTAAGCATTTTTAAATGCCGATAAAGTATCAAAAATGCTTGTAGAGACGTGTTGTCTCGTCTTTTCTTATAGTATGGCCGCCGCATACGCCTGCTATAATTATTGAGCCACAAAATAACTACAGAAGACAATCTAGATACACGTAGTCTTCGAGCAACGCACACATAGACAGCTCTCACGGACGCGAAATCTCGGTAGTTTCGGTTCAATGCGAGAGCGGATGCAGCTAGTTTATAATGTTAATGATATTCTCCGCCGCCGTTAACAAACTGCCGCGGCATATTGTTTAAATTATTTTTGGTTTGTTTGTAAGTGGGTTATTTATTTTGAACTTCGATTTTATTTTTATTATATACTTATTTAGAACGCCATTTATGTCATCAACTCAACAACAAATAAAATACCATTGTTCACAATTTTTGTCTGTCTATCTGTTTATTCCGGCTAATCTCTAAAACGGCTGGACCCATTTTGACGGGACTTTCACTGGCAGATAGCTGATGTAATAAGTAGTAAGGAGTAATTTAGGCTACTTTTATTTTAAAACTTTTTCCACGCGAACGAAGTCGCGGGCACAGCTAGTCTATACATACAAATAAATAAAATTGGAGTGTCTCTTTGTAATATTAAAATAACCGCTTTTTACTAAACGCATATGGATGTATACACAATACATATACCAAAACAGCATTTTTTTACAATTTTTGTCTGTTCGCCTGTCTGTTTGTTCCGGCTAATCTCGGAACGGCTGGACCGATTTTGACGGGACTTTCACTGGCAGATAGCTGATATGATAGGGAGTAACTTGGGCTACTTTTTTCGAAATTTTTCCACGCGGACAAAGTCGCGGGCTCAGCTAGTTTAAAATAAAAAGAACATCAACTTCATATCGCATTATTATTTCACATTTGATCATTTAATGTCATTATACATATTTAAAAAAGCTTACACATTTAAAATTTAAGTCATCTATACAAATAAATAAAATTGGAGTGTCTGTTAGTAATATTAAAATAATCGATTTTTACTAAATGCATATGGATGTATACACGGTACATATACCAAAATAATATTTTCTACAATTTTTGTCTGTCTGTTTGTTTTGGCTAATCTCTGGAACGGCTGAACCGATTTTGATAGGATTTTCACTGGCAGATAGCTGATGTAATAAATAGTAACTTAGGCTACTTTAATTTTCAAAAGTTTTCCACGCGGACGAAGTCGCGGGCTCAACTAGCCATTTATAAAATCATTCACCTTAAACTTAAAAACCTCTCTAACTCGGTTAATTTTGACCAGAGGAGGAAGTCATATAACCTTTTTGATGTAAAATTATAAGTTCTACGCATTTTATTCAGAACTTTTTCAGAAAAGCAAAAAACGATTTAATTTTTTTTCAACACTTGCCGGTGGTTGCCGACCAAATTACCTTTACACATCATTTTCATATCATTAAGACTACATTATTTGCAAAATGTTAAGAAGAGTGACATATTTTGATTTAAAACTTTACTGGAGTAAGATACTAGTGTGTTTTTGTGCATAAGCCAAAGTGACAACCCTAGCGCGACCCAGTTTAGGTATAAAAAGTGAAGTACATACACAAGATTGACTTCTGTCGTATTCTGTGGTTGAGCTGACCAACTTATAGAATACACTGGAAAAAATAAGTCATTTTTTATATACCTAGCATAGCCTAATAAACAAACAGATGACTTTCCTGAGGGAAAGATATAGCCCTTGCCTATAGGTACTAAACATGTAAATTATGCTTTACTATTTATGTGCCTGAGCTGGAACGACAGATGTATAAATTTACTGGCTATCTAACCCTCCAAAACGGAACACAACAGCAACAAGCACTGACGCTATTGAGACAAAAATATTAGATCCTTAATAATAAGAGTGTTTTACCGGTAAATAAATATTGTATAAATATCTGGTTCCTTAAAAAATATGTTGTCATACTTCTTGTTAATGAGCGCTAATTAATTTGTGTTAATTCAAATGCATTTGAATGAAGAAGATAGAATTAGCTCTAGTTAACAACTGCAATATTAGGCAGGTCGAAATTGAAATTTAAGGTCGTAGGTAGAGTTGATAGATAATAGTGACCATAATGGTCTATGATAGCTACTCTATAATCATGACGCGTGCGATTTAAACCTGTTAACGAAAAGGTTGTATAAGTGACTTAATGCTGTACATATACGAATCATTTTAATAAATTCATGCTGCTGAGAAAAATATGACTCATTTCCTTATAGTAATGTTTTTAGGCTTTAATAGTTACGGTGATTTAGTGATGAATCATCTAGACATTAAATAAAAAACCGCTTAAGTGCGCGTTGTACTCCCATACCGAGGGTTCCGGTAAACGAACATATTTATGTTCCGATTTTTTTATGATGTAATTAAAAATTTATGGTTTTTGAATTTTTCGTTTTACATGTTTTTTTATATATATAACATAAGATAGCAAACAAGCAGATGGGTCTCCTCATGGAAAGAGTCAACCATCGCTTATAGACACCACGAGGTCTAATGCCACAGCCTACATGTATAAGTTTACCCACTACCTTACGCTCCAAACCCGAACACGACAATGGCAAGCACTGACGCTTATTGCGGCAGGAATAGGTAAGACGGTAGTACCAGACCCGGGCGAGACAATGCAGAACTCTACCACCTAGCAGCCACGATGTTAGTGTCTCGCATAGCCAATCGGTCGCTTTTTACGACCTGCCTGGCAGAACGGCAGTTTGCCTATTCTTCAAAGGAGCCCGGAACCAACACGGGGAAAATCACATGTGCTGTAAGATATTGCTTCTTGCCAAATTTAATGATTCTAGGTCTGAGATGGTCATATCTATTCAGTGCGTTGACTTACAAGTTTGATTTTTTCACAGCTGAGAGGGACTATGGACCCGAGTATTTGATATAAATTTCAGTTGATACCTTTACCCGTTCCTGAGAAAAAGGGTCTTGACACATGGACAACGAAGTGATTCTATAAGGCTCCCATTTTTCCTTTTCAAGCACGGAACCGTAATAAATGTTTAAGTTATAATAACCGTAATAAATGTTTAAGTACTAGGTGGTACAATTATAAAACAATATATCATAAAACAGATTCTATGCATCGCTCGCCATATTGTGCCCGGACAAAGCGGTTCGACTCAACATGACTCAACATGGTTCCTGAGTCTTTGTTCCCCGACGAGCACAATCTAGGGATCTTCAAGAGAAGTGTGAACAGGTACCTTCTAGGGAAGCGCGTTCCAACTTAGGCCGCATCTTAGCTTACCATCAGGCGAGATCGTGCTCAAGCGCTTTCCTTTTGATAATAAAAAAAAATATCGCTCGGCTTTGGTACCACCGCCTTACCTTTTCCTGCTGCAACAGCATCAGTGATTTATACATTGTTATGTAAGGTGACCGATAAATTGATGCATGTGATATTTCAACCTCGCTACACAAGTAGCAACTCTTTTTTAATCTTTAGTGTCTATAGGCGACGGCAATCTCTTTCCATCAAGAATGATTCTGTTCGCTTTTCTACGAAATAAAATACAATAGAAATTATTCAATGGGATTATTAATAATAGCATTATTATTAAATGATTTGACTGCCTCGTGGTCTAGCGGTTAACCAATTCTGCTAAGATCATGGGGTCTCGGGTTCAAACCTTGGGGCGAGCATTGTGTTATTAAGGTTTTTCGAGGTTTTCTTGAAAATCCAAAATCTCAGTAGCAGTTAGGAGTTTGGGGGGTGGTGTGTTACCACTCCTCTGCCTCAGATGAGCACGTAAAGCCGTCGGTCGATAATGGTTATCAGGCCGGTGAAATGCGGCGATGGGGATCACCACTCACCACGCCAACCAATGAACCAGTAAATCGTAGGGAACCAAAAAGTCTATAGATGTTCGGTTTACCCTGCCTACCACGCAAGGTAATCATTCGGGCGTTATGATACTTTAATTTTGCAGTTGTTAACTAAAGCTAATTAATTCTATCTTCTTCATTCAAACGTATGCTAAAATAAACTTATATTGAAAAATGCAGGCTTGCCTTTAGGATGGTAAATTAAATCCTCTTTTTATCGGACTAAAATGCGTTGTCTTTGAATAAATCCAATAAAATAGCGCTTATTAACCAGCAGTATCCAACATATTTTTATTAGAAGTAGATATTTATACAATATTTATTTATAAAGAGAACACTCAAATTGTTAGGGATTTAATGTTTCTGCCGCGATAACGTCGGTTCTTGTCGCTGTCGTGTTCCGTTTTGGAGAGTAAGGTGATTATTATTCTTAAAAGTAGTAAATAAATAAACAAATTGAAATATTATTATCTCGCTGGCAACCTTTACAAGTTAGACAGAATGAAATAAATGTTAATTTAATAATACAAACTATTGACGTTTTACATCATGCAACATGATATTTGTGTGCAACCATTTTGGTTAAAGCAAACAAGTAGAGATAATATTACCTTTAATAACAAGAAAAACAAGTCGACAACATTTACGTTATATTTCCGAAGCAGGCTGACGTGTGGACGTATAAAAACTTAGGTAAATATTTGATTTGACCTAAACGAGTTCGATGACAAGAATTCACAATTAACAATCATCGAATAATTTTAGGTAAAACTGAATTTTTCCTATATTCGATCTTACCTCAAAGTGCTGGATAATTGTAGGTTATGATATATTAGAGAAAGAGATCTCCGTCAATTTCCTAGCATTTAACAATTTTTGCAAGATCATGCTCCTGTCAGCCGTTCACAAAAACACACTCTGACAAGAGCACGTAAAGACAGATAAAATCGGTGATTTCGAATAGTATGAAATATATATGTGTTCTAATATACCAACGCAGACGACCCACAAAGTTAAAATTTGCTTGTCCTAGACTCGTTTGATCCTACAAAATTCACAAGTAAATTGAGAATTGTGTATGTTTAACCGATAATACAGACATTAGTAAGCATGCTTCTTAAAATCATTCCTCAATCAGTCCTGTAAGTGATTCTTATATAATACAAACTAGCGGCCCATTACGTGCTTCGCTACGTATCGCCATTTATTCAATTCACTTGTTACAAAAATTTGATAAATGAAGAACCGCTCTACCGATTTTGTGCAAACTTCACATAAACCTTCTACTCAATAGTCCGAATATATATATATATATATATATATATATATATATATATATATATATATATATATATATATATATATATAGATAACAGAGGAGATAGCACGTAAACTTTTTCCATAAAAAATATATATACACAACAATTTTCATAGTTATCGGTCAAATTAATTTTGAGTGAAAAGATTTCACATACAGAAATATCCTCTTTTATATATTTAGAAATACCACAGTGGAGATAGCACATAAACCTTTTCCATGAAAATATATATACGCACCAATCTCGGTTATCGGTTATCGGTTAAATTTAACGGTATAGAAGTTAAGTGGTGGCGAATTACAACAATGACAATAGTAAATAAACCCTCTCAATGAAATGTATATACTCGTACCTACATTTTTTATGGTGATAGGTCCAATAGATTTTGAGTGAAAAATGTCATATATTATACAAAGCTAACATCCAGTAGTAGTAGGTAATGACGGTCACCAAAGCTAAACAAAAAGGACACAATGTAAAGGCAACAGCCGACTTCTTAATTTCCTTTTTCTCTCGAATCTTAAATCAAATCTTCGCCAAATTTAAATGGCACTAAATAGAAAGAATACCGTCATAAACAAAAAAAAATACAAATTAATTCATAAATGACCGAGTTCTAAGATAACAAACAAAAAATCTAGCTTAATTAAGAACATTCACTGTTTTTAAATAAGGTTAAAATCATTAGACGCGAAATCCAACATCGCCATGTTGGATTTCGCGTCTAATGATTTTAACCAAGATAAGCAAGATAGTGACGAGGAGAAAATCGTAGGAAAGTCAATGTATGTCCGGGGTAAACTCAAAAAGTACTAAATGGATTTACTTCAAATTTTGCATGACTATTACTAACAGGTCGAATCAACATATAGACTACATATTATCACGCTATCACCTACTAACAGGTCGAGTCAACATATAGACTACATATTATTACGCTATCACCTACGGGGGAGGAGGCCGCGCGAACGAAGTCGCGGGCAACAGCCAGTATTAATATAAATCGATCAATCAATGATTGGAACAAATATTGTACATGAATTAGTGTTACATTACTGGTAGTCCTCACAGACCACACAAATACTAATAGACAGTGTTGGGCGCAAAATGCGTAGCCACTCATATGAGAAAATATATGTGAATGTCAAACGTTTGTAGATATATCGTAAAAAAATAGAAAAATGACATATTATGCTATTTTATCGTGTTAAATAAAAAGCTAAGGCCTAAGGAATACCTGTGGAGTGATTTTATATCATCCGTAAGCTATATCTATCTGTATATCTGCGTGTAAATGCAAGCGCCATTGACATCCTAGGATATTGAAAGGCGTAATTGCCTAGAAAGGCGTATCCTGTTTAATCCGTGGTATACCTAAATATATGACTACAGCTGATGTAATAAATTGGATGAATTAGAAGCCGAGACGATAGCAACACTGGACGCTGCACCGACAAGAGCTGACTTTTAAATTTGAAGAAGCCTTCTAAAATAATCATCTACCTTGTAATACACGTCATGTCTATTACTCAATTTTGAGTAATTTTAAATTTATTATCAGGCTGTTACTTTAAAATTTCTAGTTTTTTTGTAAAGAAGGCACAATCTCACAGGATACCTAGTATTGAACAATTATTTATTATTAAATTTCCGAAACAAATTTTTATGATTTTTAGCAAAATCACTAAATTAATACATTATATTTATGTAATGAAGGGACCGTTAATAATTTAAGGTTTATGAATAGAGGTCTAAAGGTTTGTCATTTTAATCCTATCAAGATAATACAATGCTAACGCGTGACAAAGTAAGCAATATGATAATCATTTGAATTGCATTAGTCACTACGCAACTATCCGTGTCAGTATAAATATATGGCGTAAGTAACCGGTTTTACGTTCGTGATACAAAGAAATGATCGAGCATCTACTAAGTCAAATCTTAAACATTTTCTAGGCTTCTGGAAATTCTCGCTTGGGTTTGGTACCACTCACTACCTTACCTTTTCCAGCCGCAACAGTGCAGTGTGTCACTGTTTTCTTCCGGTTTGTAAAATAAGGTACCCGAAAAACTTATGCTTGTGGCATTAAACTAACATTTTTGGCACCATTAAGATCTCTAGTGTATCAAGTTGTCTCCTTAAATCAGTCTCTGGAAAAGGGATTCGAATTTTTGTAATATTTTAAATAATATAATAGGTTAGCAAATAAACAGATGAATTTTTTGATAGAAATAGTCAACCATTGCCTATGACACCAAAGATATGAATTTTTATGTTGTCATCTGTATGAGGCCGGTTATATGTTAGATTCGACATTTTTCAAACTAATATTGCCCATTTTTTTATTTACCGTAGTACTGTACCCGCATAGCCAATTTACGACCTGCCTGGCACGGCAGTTGGCCTATTCTTCAAAGGAGCCCGGGACCAATTCGGGGAAAATAATAGTGCGTTGCTATCAGCAACATCATATATTGCATCAGGAGTAGGTACTAGGTAGTATAGTTCTGCATTGTCTCGCTCGGGTCTGGCATCACTGCCTTACATATTCCTGCCGCAATAGCGTCAGTGTAACACTTTGTATAAAAATAATTTCATCTTTTATTTGTCAGAAATGTCTAAAAGAACCAAAATTAAACACACGCAATGTACATATCTAATAATGTTTCGCACGTGCTGTAAGCTCCTGTCAAATAAATAAAATACTAAAAACCAGCGTTGAGATTCACCAAGCCTCAACAAATACTGAGTTATTCTCTTTAAATGGACTCAAATTACCACTCACTATTACTATCACATTTTGCTCTTTCTTTTAGATATAAGTAAGTTTATTAGCATAAGCTTCGATTTGTTTCTTTTTTGTTTTGTACGGTGAATGTCAATTGATAAAATATAATTTCTTATTCTTATTTTCTTCTATATAAATAAAAATCAATTTATCGAGAACGACTGAACCGATTTAGCTAATTTTGGTTTCGAATTAATTGTTGAAGTCCAGGGAAGGTTTAAAAGGTGAGAAAATATAGAAAAAATAAGAGTAGTTAAAAAGGCAGAACAACGTTTGCCGGGTCAGCTAGTTCTAAATAAATTTTATTATGAGATTACTGATAAAAATGTGGTGTATTTTTTTATATTATTAGATAGCACACAAGTAGATATGGCTATGGAAAGATGTTAATATTTTTCTTATATCATAAGATAGCAAACAAGCAGATGGGCCTTCTGATGGAAAGAGTCAACCAGCGTCTATATACATCAAAGATGTTAATGGTGCGTTGCTATGTTGTGGCTAGGTCTGATGCCACATGCATAAGTTTACCGGCTACCTTACCCTCCAAATCGGAACACGATAATGACAAACACTGATGCTTTTGCGGCAGGAATAGATAAGCGGTGGTACCAGACCCGGGTGAGACAATGCAGAACTCGACCACCTAGTAGCCACGATGGTAGTGACTCGCATAGCCAATCGGTCGCCTTTTACGACCTACCTGGCAGAACGGCAGTTGGCCTATTCTTCAAAGGAGCCCGGGACCGACACGGGAAAATAATGGTGCTTTGCTATCAGCAAAAGCATATATTGCGGCAGGAGTAGGTACTAGGTCGTAGAGTTATGCATTGTCTTGCTCGGATCTGGTACCACTGCTTTACCTATCCCAGCCGCAATAACGTCAGTGTTTGTCACCGTCCTGCTCTGGTTTGAAGGTTAAAGTAGCCGGGAAAGGAAAAATTAAGACCCCATCACAAGGATAGCAACGCATTATTAATATCTTTGTTGTCTATAGGCGATGCTAGTATCTTTTCACCAGGAAAGCCATCTGCTTGTTTGTTATCTTATGATGCATAAAAAACCTCTTTACTCTATTTTTTGTCATATGTCAATCATATTACCGGTCCATTTCATTATAGTTGGTCTAAGTACGTCTGGAAAGAACCAACATTAACAAGAAAATACCAGTAGGGCTACTCTTGAAAATCGATTTCAATTTTAAATGAATATTTAATGAATTTTAAGGTATTTCGTACTCTGAACAACTATATTCATTGGATTCAGCGACAGCGCCACACGGATTTTTTTTGGAACTACTCATTATTGCTTTTATTCGTTATTTTGTTTAAAACGGTACTTAAAATTGCCACTTGTAACACTACTTTGACGTGTAACGATTACATATATTTCCAATAATTAGGTCGTTACTATACTGAATCAACGTGGGCAATATTGGTTTCAAGAGTACCGTTTTTTGACGATATTCGAAACATGTTGTTTTTATCAATATTGGTTTAACATTTATATTGTTTTCAAGTGTAGGCCTGCTGATATAATAAAAATACAGTGTGTTTTTTTTTTTTATGTCATAAGATAGCAAACAAGCAGATGGGTCTCCTGATGGAAAGAGTCAACCATCGCCTATAGACACCTAAGATGTTAATGGTGCGTTGCTATCCCGTGGCGAGGTCTAATGCCACATGCATAAGTTTACCGGCTACCTTACCCTCCAAATCGGAACACGACAGCGACAAGCACTGACGCTATTGCGGCAGGAATAGGTAAGGCGGTGGTACCAGACCCGGGCGAGACAATGCAGAACTCTACCACCTAGTAGCCACGATGGTAGTGACTCGATACCCAATCGGTCGCCTTTTACGACCTGCCTGGCAGAACGGCAGTTGGCCTATTCTACAAAGGAGGCCGGGACCAACACCGGCGGTAGGCGTTTCCTCTATTAAGCAGTATTTTTTTTCGTGTTCAATTAATTAATTGTCAGTGCATCGCACCGAGTTGTCTGCTAAGGATATGATTCATTTCATTTAGCTCGTTGACGCATTACTTTAATATTAATCGCAGCAGATTAGAACACTTACTGCCTACTACCAGGCATTTTGTAAAAGGTAAGAGAATATTAAACGTGTCTCTAATAACTAGGACTCTACCGTTCTTGCCCTAGTATAGGGCCACCGTCTTACCTATAACCACAGAATACTGGATGTTACACTTTCAATCGTCGGCACTTGGTGAAATTCCATTATTATTTGTTGAAACTATTTTACAATACACTTGTACTTTTATTCCACTATAAGTATCCACTAAATTATTTAAATTAATCGACCGGTTTCGTTTATTTATTGTTCGTTCGTTTATTTATTGTTTCGTGTATTTCGTTTATTATATTGTTTACTAAACAAAGAAGATGCTTTAAAAAACCAAACCGGTCGATTAATTTAAATAATTTAGTGGACACTTATAGTGGAATAAAAGTACAAGTGTATGGTAAAGTAGTTTCAACAAATAACACAGAATACTGGAGACTAACAGAAGTCAATGTACCTACAAGTAATATTCGTGCAACGTAGGCACCTCTCACAGACGCGTTATCTCGGAATAGTAGAGACAATTTGTGCCGTGTGTGTTGCTGCATGTGTGCGTTGCTCGAATATTACTTTTATGTACATTGACTTCTGTCTCCAATATTCTGTGCTATAACTCCTGCCACAGTTGCGTGCTCTAAGCTTTACATTGTCGTGTTTGGAAAGTTATGAGAGAAGTACCTATACACTACTTGTAGCTTATTATATCTATCATACAGAAAGCAACACAGCATTTCAATACTTGTCCTTAGGTATTTATAAGCGATAGTTATCTCTTTACATCGTGAGAAATATTTGTTTGTCCTAACCTATAATATAAAAAGTAATATTTTTATGCCATAGGATAGTAGAAAAAGATTTCCCCTTGTTGGTTTCAGGCTCCGTTGAAGAATTTTATCCGGGTTAGGTACCACGGCCTTACCTATTTCTGCCGCAATAGCGTCAGTGCTAGTCACTGTCGTGTTCCGGTTCGGAGGGTAAGGAAGCCGATAAACTTATTATGCATGTGGCATTAGACCACGATACAAGATAGCAACGCATAATTAACATCTTTGGTGTCTATAGGCGATGGATGACTCTTTCCATCAGAAGACACATCTGCTTGTTTGCTATCTTATAATATAAAAAAAAAAACATTTTGAGCTAGGTATATTTCTTCAGTATAAGATAACAAACATTAAGTTTGGAAAATCCAAAAGTGCATGCCGTTTGCTTTTTTTTTTTGTTTAAATTATTTATTATAAAAAAGAAGATCCGAATGAAGCGATTTTCAATAGGGATCTATACTTCTGAGTAGATAATATTGATAAAAAATAAAGTGAATTCACAAAACAAAACAATCTATTTCGTGTAAATGACATAAAATAATCAACTGACCATAACCATTTATTTTCAACGAGATTTTTTAGAGTAATTACCTCTCTTCAAAGGCTTAAAGTTATACAGAATTTGAACAATTAAGGTTTCTCTTTATAATCATATGCCTGTTATATCAAATTAGTGTATGAATTTAATACTGAGTGTGATTAAAGTTGGTTGAGCTATAGATACATTTTCTTTCAACAGATAATAATGCACAGCCGCGCCGCGCCGCGTGCATAACTATTAATTTTCTTGATAGAAAATACGAGTATTAAAAAGGATAGAACAAACTCTACTTATAAAAAAAGACGTGTGGCACTCGGAGACTGCCGCGGTAAAACTAAGCATAGCATTTTTTATCAACTTATGCAATTACAATTATATATTTATTTTATTTATGCAGTATTTTTTCTTCTTTGTTTATTCATATTTAAAACACTTTGTACACAAATTATACGAGTTCACTGTTGTACGTAGATGATAAATACCTATACACCTATATACTTTCTCACAAACAGCTGATTACGGTAGTTTTCCAATACAACCAATGCCACCTAAAGTCTGATTGCTGAACTAAAGAGACAAGCGTGATATTTCAAAAAGTCATTAAAAGTTCTGGTATTTATCGATAGATGGAAAAACTAAAAAGTATCACCGCTGTGCCGGTCGGAGTGGGGTGTGTTAGGTTTTTTCATTGACGTGTATAATATGGTTTTTTTCGTTACGGAATTTCTGGATTCGGTCTCCATGCTCAAGGCCCGCGATAGAAGCTATGCAATAGCTTAAAAAGTTTACCTTTTATTCCCATAATTATAAAGCTTAAAATATTACAATTTCCGTTTTCTTAAAAAAAACGTAATTTAATTATATACTTAAATATTTATAATGACTTTTACAGCTAAGCGGACATACCCATCTACCGTATTTATTTCAATTAGAATGTCGTGAAAAAGCGAAGCGACTTCTAAGAGAATATTTCCGTCCGCCAAGACAGAGAATGTTCCTAATTTATTATTCTGTAAATAGTTTTCACTCGACGCGTAGCGGGAGAGTCGTACAGTGTACAATAATATTATGTTATACGCCGTGATATGTTAGTAATTATTTCATCTTAATAATATTCGTATAGACATGTTCAGAATAGTGTTAATTCTTAATTGAATTTCCTTCATTTTTTATTTTTATTGTTTGACTTTATGAGTAGTGGTAGTTAAAATTGAATAATATTTTTCTGAAGAGCAACTTCCTTAGAATATTTGTGACTAGCTTTTGCTCTCGGCTTCACTCGCGTAAAGTAAGAGACAAAAAGTACTCCACTTAAAAAAATCATGTCAATTTGTCACTACGTTTTGCCGTGAAAGACGGACAAACAAACACACACACTTTCCTATTTATAATATTAGTATAGATTTGAAACTCAATAAAATGGAAACGATGAAAAAACATATCCGTCTTAATATAATATATATAAATAATGTGTCACGTTGTTTGCCCGTGATGGACTCCGAAACTGCTAAATCGATTTCAATTTAATTTTATAGATATCTACTGTTAGGTCCAACTGAAAAGATAAGATAGTTTTTATCTCGATGAATGAGGTGGAATCAAGGAAGTTACATTCTACCCGGAATGTCCACACGGGCTTCAAAATCATTCCGAAGAGTACCACGACATGGGTGGAGTGTGTCTCTTTCTACTTAATAAAGCGCCAATCGCCATATATGTGCGGCCATGCATAGTTCGCAAATTACTACTAAGTAATTCTACTAATTTGAGAAACAGCTTTGCATTGCATAAGTAATTACGTAATAATTAAAATAAGCACATTTTAGAACTCACTATGTTAATTACAATACATTTTATGCTAATTTATTTATCGATGTGTATGAATAAAAAGGATTTAACGATTACTGAATATGTAAAAATCTACCATCTAGATAGTTTTATTTACACTGGCAATTGCAAGAAAAGGACAACATCCACTCTTGTAGTTGTCTTGCTCAGAACGTTTTTCCCCTCTGTTACGTAAGAAACAAATGTCAACTTTATTTGTTAGGAATTAAAGTACATTTTTATTTTTCAAATATTGCTTTGTAACAATTCCAGTTATATTATATAAGTTCCTTGGGTGGAATACAGTAGGCTTTAAAACCAGCCAGATACCAATAGTAAAACAAAAGAGATTTACTGCAAATTTTTTACTTCTGAATTACCCAATACCTTTTTCCGCAGCTCCATTAATTTATCTATCTGTCTCTCTTTCAATCTTTCCTACTTTAATCAATAATAAAATTTACGATCAATCGCTAACTCTCTCTCCTCTCTCTCTCTCTCTCTCTCTCTCTCTCTCTCTCTCTCTCTCTCTGTGTGTGTGTGTGTGTGTGTGTGTGTGTGTGTGTGCCCCCCCCACTGATGTTGGTCGCCGCAGTTTTACTATCTTTTATGTGTAGCTTTGTTACGTCATACGTACGTGTTCGTTTCAGAGGGTAAAAGTCCTGTTTGGTCCCATATAAATATGATTTGTTGTTGTAATTTTAAAGTGTTTGATTTTTGTTTTCAAAAACTGGAAACAACAGCTTTATGCACGTAGCTTTTCGAAGTTTAGAAATGTTGCAAACTACAAAATATTAGGCTATTAAAAAAACAATTTGCTTGACTCGAACCCACGACTACTAGGCTTTCGACACTGACAATCTATAAAACATCATGTTTACGACTACATATTAAAAAGTTTTAATCCATAAAACGTATCTTTTTTTTATTACGTGGAACAAAGCGTGAAATATGAAATACGTTTTTAAATTAGTTTTGGTTATTTTTTCAGAGAGCTTAATTAGAATTTTGTGGTGCGGCGGTAAAAATATTTTCTCTCAAATCCTGTCAAAAGTTATTCAGTTTTTATACTCGTATATCTACTATCGCAGCTCTATTTGTGCTTGTAGTCAGAATCTTTTAGGTCTATGAATATTTTATAATTTTTTTTTTATGTCATAAGATAGCAAACAAGCAGATGGGTCTCTTGATGGAAAGAGTCAACCATGATAATGGTGCGTTGCTATCTTGTGGCGAGGTCTAAAGCCACGTGCATAAGTTTACCGGCTACCTTACCCTCCAAACCGGAACACGACAGCGACAAGCACTGACGCTATTGCAGGAATAGATAAGGCGGTGGTACCAGACCCGTTCGAGACAATGCAGAATTCTACCAACTAGTAGCCACGTTGGTAGTGACTCGATAGTCAATCGGTCGCCTTTTACAACCTGCCTGGCAGAACGGCATTTGGCCTATTCTTCAAAGGAGGCCGAGACTAACATGGCGTATATATAATACATATTGTACAATATGTATTATATATACTTTCATATTATTTATACATGTATATTGTATTTATATGTGTTATATAAAACTTCAATTTTATTTTTTTAAATATTATCTATATGTATATTAAAATGGTTTTAAAACCAGTCAGATACAAATATGAAAACCTTGTAGCATTAGTATCTCTTATTCGTATTCCGGTTTGGAGGGTAAGGTTACCACACAGGTTACACTGGCAAACTTATCCACGTGGCACTGAGAACCCGCTACAAGGATAGCAACACACCATTAACATATTTGGTGTCTATAGGCGATGGTTGTCTCTTACCTTCAGGAGAACCATCTGCTTGTTTGCTATCTTATGATATAAAAAATACTTCAATCGCGCGTAATGATTACATGATAACTTTAAATTTTTTTCAAAAGTGAAAGATCTACTTTATAGAAAAATCTATGTTTTTAAAAAAATGTTAGATTAAGTGTTGTCGTCTAAATTAATTAGTTTCATTTAATTTACAGCAAAAGGTTTTATGAATGAAACTACACAATTATTTTACTCTAGGTAATTTGAAAGCAATTTATTTTTTGTTTTAGAAATTCTGCACTGTTCACATATTATTATTTAGATTAAAATCATATTAAGTTTAAATTTATTTCCTCTAGTTTCATTTTTTGTAATAAATTATTATGTTAGATAATTTTGAATTTCGTATCCAAAATCATGTGTTGTTAAATATGAACATCAAAGAAAGTAGATTTAATAATTTTTTATTAATGGACAAATTTAGTCCAATATTGATTGTTTGTGTTAAGATCTATCTCCCTAGTCTAGAAGTTATCCAGTTTGGCGCAGATGCATACATATATTACGCAAATGATAAGATCTCGCCTTCGATTTCCGGATCGGTCAAATCGTCATAGATTTTTTCTATGGTGAAAAATATCAATGGCCGCACAAAATTGTATACCGACGCTTCTATATCTCGATGCACTTTGCTTTTAGTCTCGGTTATTCCATCATTAAAGTAGTAAAATATGGCAATGCGGTGTTATGATGGTAAATTCAATTTATCTCTATATTGCCGTTCGGTCCACTTAAGTGAAGTAGCATCTCTCAAACCATTTTGCGCGGTATGTGGCGTATTTATAATACGTTGTTTATTTTGTGTATTTCCTTAAAGTGAACTATTCTTTAAAGTAAGCGCTGAAAGTATTAAAATAAATAAAAATATATAAAGTTAAGGTAAAAAATCAACAAAAAAATCAAAAATTTCCCATTTTAGAATCATGCCCCGAATCCATGGTTTCAATTTGGTAGATCATCCCTTACACACACAAGCTTGTATGTAAGTGAAAATGACCTGTTGTTAGAAAGAAAATACTTTGGTATACGTGAATATAGATTAAATAGAGAAAAGATTATCAAATTATATTTTCTTTCTTGCTCTATCGACGGGATAATTGTTTGTATATATAGCTCGCTGACTATGTCTCTATGGATTTTAAACTACTTAAGTAAAGCTTACTAGTGACGCTGTCTATTGACCAGATAATTTGGTGGCACTATATTTAAACATGTGTCATATGAAAGGGCACTGAATTTATGAGCTCACAAAAGTGTTACTAATTTAAATATATTCTGGTTTCTTCACATATTAAGACACAAAATAAGCTATTAAAAGATACGAATCTGTCTAGACCGGGCTTAACAACTGTTATAAATTAATGAATATAATTAAATCGCCTTACAGAAATAACTGACGTCATTATGATTTTTATTTATTTGAAATACATCTGATTCATTGCTTATATATATCACGATTTTAATCTGTTTATTTATATTTGCAATTATTCAAGAACTGTTTATTTATATTTTTATTCGTGCTACGGTGACGAAAAGATCATCAAAAATTTGAGTAGAATCGACACGTATGATATTTAATAGATTCTGGCATTAATTTGCGAAAATCTATAACTCAAAGAAAAAAATAATACAATTTGCAAACTTTCGCAAACTTTTTTGTGTGGATTCTGCGATGTCACTGTAAGGAAGCTAAAAAATAGTGTAGGAATTTTAATAAACTCACTTTTTCCATTGAAAAACAATTGAAATCGCGGCACAAACCTATTACTTCGGCTTTTATTGAATAAAGTAAAAAAGTAGTGTTTGTTTCTCCTGAAGATCCTTCGGTTGAATGTGAAACGTGCGTTAATTTAGTATACCGTGTGCCTTTATTTTCGCTATTGACTTTATGGATAGTTTGGTAGATGGGGGCTTTACTTATACAGCTGGGGTCTCTTTATTTTCGTATAGTGTGGGTGTGGTTTATTCCATTTCTTACAGTTCTTTTCTCTTTTATTTTCAGTGGCATTGCAGAAGTCACATATTTGTAAACGCAAACGGAATTATTTTCTTCTTGAACTCGAAAAATCTATACAAATGAATAAATAGTCATCGAAGTGTGATTGCATGGTTACTGCGAAGTGCGAACCCATAATTACATCTTCCAGAGCAAAGCATTGTAAAGAAAACCCTGTCTGATCCGAAAGAGGTATATAGGTAGGTCAATGGCATTGTCAAAAAAATAATGAAATAATTCTTTTCAGTTCCTGCTTGGAGGGTAAGGTAGCCAATAAACTTATGCACGTGGCATTAGATCTCGCCACAAGATAGCAACGCACCATTAACATCTTTGATGTCCATAGGCGATGGTTGACTCTTTCCATAAGGAGACCCTTCAGCTTGTTTGCTATCTTATGATATAAAAAAATTGTTCACAGTGTTGCACACATGATTCGACTTGTCAGTTTTGACGTCTGTCATATATTATGTGAAACACACTCTCTTGACAAGTATGATGTATTTATAACGGCCCGGCCACAGCTCGCGCGGCGCGACCGGCGACGCGAATTGCGGCGCGGCGAGCGGTAACAAATGTAGGAAACTGTATGAAGTATGCCACAGCTACCGGCGACGCGAATTGCGGCGCGGAAAAACGCGCGACCGGCCGCGCGGTGTCATGAGCGAATAAAACAAAAGAGGACTTTTGTTTTATTCACTTGTTGGGTTGGAATTAGAATAACACAAAATTATTACCAACGGAAATTATATAGATACTTACTTTATTATATTAAAATTTTTACTACTATTTTTAGCGTCCGACACAAAAACGAAGGTTGTTATAAGTTTCAGAGGCGTGTCTGTGTATCTGTCCGTGCATCGTAGCGCCCTGGCGGAAGGTTCGATTTAGTTGCGATTTTTTTACTTGAGAGCCCTATTTTGCGAGATGATTCTTTGCTATGATTCAATAGAATCTGTGCAGCCGTTGAAAGCTCACCGTCTCTTTTCCACTTAATGAAAGGAATTTAGCAACTTGTAAAGGATTTATCGATGCTAAATTTTCTATTTTATTACTTCAATTATATTGCAATGACATGGTGACCTAGACCAAATGCTACAATATCTTCATTCGAAGATATCAGCTTTTATTTAACTAGCAATATTTGTATGTAAATAAAAGATTTTCTAAATATTGCAAACCATATTTATCGACTTCCTGATATTTATTTGTACCGAAACTTGGCAAACTTTTGTAATTTCAATGACAATGCAATATTATGATACTATCCAGTTATTATCATGATGTAGCCTGGGTATAGGGACTAGAACTCTCAGATGTAGAGTTTTGACGAGGCAACAAAGTTTTGGGTCATTTGTTTTGTTGCTATAAGTACTAAGTTTAATTAGTACTCATAATGACGAGAAATGGAACATGGAGCCGCTAGAGTGTTATTGTAAATAGAAAGTGTTAAGATAGTAGAGTTTGGAGTCGTTCGTTTCGCTGCAATAAGATATTTTTCATTATTACGAGACTTTGAAGATGGAGCCAAAAACAGTAATATAGAAACTTCTCACATCCAGATGCAAAATGCTTAGATAATAAACTTCTAAACTCAACAAGGTAAGTTTATTGAGTTAGCGCTCAATTGTCTTGTACTGACAAAAGTTTTGATGCTGGACGATTTCTAGAATCTGATGCTCATCATAACTTAGGATTAAACGATCAAACTCGAAGGTGGCCATGGTAAGTTATAAACTAAATAAGAAAAACCCATTTAGATTGGATTCAGTTGTTCTGTTTTGACAAATACCCTGGTACTATATGATTTACAGGGTCTTATGATGAAACAGGAAGGAGGTTATCAAAACATTTAATTAAAATTGAGCAACACGATCAATTATGGACTCGTTTGATTTTTTATTTTAAGGAATGTGGAATAGGATAGCTTCCAGCATCTGATGATAGAGCGGAAGGAAGTCCATGTGATCTTCTAAGCTTGATCAGTTAAAAGCCACTGAGTGTAGGCTACTTCGATTTGTTTTGGCAAACACTTAGATGCTGAATGTTTTTTAAAATATAACGATGGAACTGGAAAGTGGACACTTGAAATTGGGCTGATATAGCCTTTATTGCTAGAAGATTCACATGGTTTAATAGAGTTACATGGCGGAGCTGGAGACATCGGGAGCCTGGCAATAAAACAGCTCAAGCTCATTGAGTAAGAAACCACAGGTCAAGGTTACCTTTAACTTTATGCTGCAGGATCCTCTTTCGAAGATCATCAGCTCTTTTTACGTTTTGCGCTTTAAATTATTATGAAACTGAAGTAAAATGGTGGGCTGACGATAAAAAAAGTGTCGGTTTTTTAAATTTTAATTTAGAGTTAGTATGCTGATTTATTGATTAAATAAATAATTTTTTATTGACATATTATTTTGATATTATACTTAAAATAATATTAAACTTAATTTAGTATATACACCGAAACTTAAACTTAATCTAAAAAAAACTTGAGAGGTGTCAAGGGACACCCGAATGGAACGAAGTTCCTTTTATTATTATTTACAAAAAACCTGTATACATTCAACAAAAATAATCGTCGCGACACCCACTGTTCAATGCGAAATAGAAATGAAAATATCTGGCTTGCTTTCTATAAGAGAGAGAGAGAGAGAGAGACAGACAGAGAAACATCCGCACGCCGCACAGCTTACAATACCTTACTATAGCAAAAAGTTTCGTGACAACTTTTCGTAAGAATTTTTTCCGTCTAGCCCCCTTTTACAACGCGCGATAAGGAACTTCATAGAATTTCGACCCACGGTCGAATTTCGGCACCCGGTCGAATTTCGGAACCCGGTCGAATTTCGGCACCCGGTAGAATTTCGACCCGCGGTCGAATTTCGGCACCCGGTAGAATTTCGACCCACGGTCGAATTTCGGCACCCGGTCGAAATTCGGAATCCGGTCGAATTTTGAACCCACGGTGAATTTTGGCATCCGGTCGAATTTTTACCCACGGTCGAATTTCGGCACCCGGACGAAATTCGACCGACGGTCGAAACTCGGCAACCGATCGAAATTCGACACTCGGTTGAATTTCGACACTCGTTCGAAATTCAACTGTCCGTCGAAATTCAACTTTTGGTAGAAATTCGACATTCGGCCGAAGATCTGTATAAATGTCGAACATTTGGCACTAGCAAAAAGGAAACTCAATCAAATAGTAGATAGACTCTCACTTTCAATGGACGAGCTAAAGGGAAGTAGCTGGATATTTCTGTGCTTACAATACCTTACTATAGCAAAAAGTGCCGTGACAACTTTTCGTAAGAATTTTTTCCGTCTAGCCCCTTTTCACAACGCGCGATAAGGAACTTCGTTCCAAAACTTTACAGCATTTTCTCAATTTAATGTCGCCTTACGTTAAACAAAATTTGTTCCTATACATTCATCTCACTCAATACATTCTTTCTACAGCCCACTACATCAAAAACGATCATAGTTACTAAAACTTGCACGGAAAATGTCTACGTTGCCATACGTTAAAAAAATGGGTGCGTGTTTTTATATACGCGGGTGAGAAGTTATACTTCTTTGGCGTCATTAAAACATAGTGGCCGCGTTTCCGATCCGGTAGTAGCTTTTAAAAAATATGTTGACATGCCAAAATAACTTGTAAAAAGTTTTATTGAATAAAGTACTTCTGATTTCTGATTTCTGATAGATTTTAATTGCATGCAAATATTTAATTACATTAAAATAATAAAAGGACTGGAAAAGCATAGTCAAGGATTTCGGGACTTAATGAGCAATTTAGCGGACAACCTGTAACTTTTACGTTACGGTAATGTGCGTGCATCTTAAAATTTCACTCGCTGCCTAAAGAAATATTACGCGCCTAAAGAAATATAATTTCAAAAATCCTGAATGAAGGGATTAATGATAAGGTAATATATGTAAGTATCAACAATAATGGTATTTTTGCGTACAATCCTAACGTTACGATAATATATACTACGCTTCAAAAGAATATAGTAAAAAAAGTATTACAAAATCCGACCCTGGTACTAGCTAGTATAGGTGTGACAGCTCAGATCGGCACGCTGCCGCGGTCGCAACAAGTCGAGCTGTGGCATACCCAGATGGTCGTGCGGCTCACCGCGCCGCATTTCGCGTCGCAGGTCGCGCCGCGGGTAGCTGTGGCCGGGCGGTAAGAGCTTGCTACGCTTCGTCTAAATTACTTAACTGATCTATATAAAATGTTATGTATGTTGTTATAGGTACAGTAAAGGACGCAAGGTACCTAGTATTATACAAAAAACTGGCCCAGAATTACAGAAAAATAACTTTTAACCAGAGCGAAATCGCGTACAAAAGCTAGGGCTACGATAAATATTAACATATCGCTGAGCAAATTACACCAAGTAAACTTAACCCCAAAATAATCAAATTATTTTCTTTGCGATACAGGTGCAAGTCGATGATATGGATATATAGAAATACATACATACATACATATCTTCATACCAAATCCCTTATAGATTAGGCAGAGAGAATTGAGTGTTATATGTCACGGTGCAAACAGATTTGCCTTGCTTCTTGCACATTCATAACTCTTTTCATGCAAACACGCTGGTTTCGAAGACACAATCGTTGCATAGCACCAGGCCAATTTAATTATAGTATCAATGTGACCATCACCAATATATAAAAATACAATAATATTATAAATACTTTAATGTATGTATGTAATTAACAACCAATTATTTATTATTCTTTATTAAGCCCTGTGGATTTTGTGTCATAAACAAATAAACATATCTTTCTTAAGATCACAATGTACTATTTAAATGTTTATGCTAAGATAAATATGATTCTTCTTCAAAAAGAAAGACAGATATAACATTTCTTACGCTACCGACTATAGTTCGAAAATAGAAGCAAGCTCGTTTAATACCTTACCACTAATAAATGTTTGTTTGGGAACAATGAACTGTTAATTGAGGGAGTTTCACTACAAAAGGCCTTTAATAGAGGAAAGAGTACACATGTGTTTTGTGTCAAGATAATGTAGCCAGGTACATTACACATACAAAAACCTATACTTACCTAGAGGAAA
Source organism: Apodemia mormo (assembly GCA_036924255.1). Lineage (NCBI taxonomy): Eukaryota > Metazoa > Arthropoda > Insecta > Lepidoptera > Riodinidae > Apodemia > Apodemia mormo. The sequence goes on along the minus strand of JAUPFN010000016.1, from coordinate 12,777,860 downwards.
AGCATAGCTATAGGTTACTATAGCTATGGTTTTCCTCTGAAGATTCTACGGTTCCCAAGTGAAATGTGCGTTGAGTACGTATACTGTATATTTTTTTGCGAACTTCGGTGAGTTTGTTTCATTTCTACAATAATTAATTTATATTTTGTATAAAAAAGCGATATATAGGTTTTCTTTAGTGTTCCGAAGTAAACTAGAAACCCTTATAGTTTTGTTATATCCGTCCGTCCATCCGCAGTCTAGCTCAGAGATCTTTAGTACTAGCAATCTGTAATTTGGCATGAATATACATTATGCATATTCTTGTATACAAATCTTGAAAAGAATTTTTTAAGCTCTTCTAGATGTAAAGTGGGTATGTTATTTTTTTTCTTGTATACCCCATAGTGTGGGGTACTATTAGATAGGCTATTAAAAATATTGTATGTATGTAAAAAAAATTTTCAAGGCCTCGTTTGTGAAATATTGAGCATTAAATGGCTAATTTTTGTTAGAGTTAAAAGTCAGCCTCTTTCGTCTGCCAGCTCAGCCCAGCCCTCTGCCAGCTCAAAGGTTGGTTTTGTGAGTGGAAAAAAACGCGGTAGTAGTAAAAATAATGAAATTAAAAACTATTACGGCTTAGAAAGCTTTACAAGTTTCGGAGTAATAGTTGACTAGTATAAGTTACCGCTTCCTTACGTTCCTTTTTGCAATCTTGTCATTTGTCAGTGATTGTCGTACTCACTGTCCATTTATGTTTATATATATATATATATATATATATATATATATATATATATATATATATATATATATATATATATATATATATATATATATATATATATATATATATATATATATATATATATATATATATAATGGCATTGTCACCCTGTCCGATCGTCAAAAGCATTATTTGGTAGCTTAATACAAACATATCTGTGACATTATTTTATGGATATTAATACTTAAATTTTCAAAGTATTTGCTTGATTTAAGGGGAATTTGCTCAATTTTAGTACTAAAATGAGGCACTTTACAATATTTTTCTTATTTTAATAAAAAGAATTATTTTATTATTTTTTTTGACAATGCCATTGACCTACTTCCTTATGGAAAGAGCAACCATCGCTTATGGACATCAAAGATGTTAATGGTGCTTCGTTATCTTGTGGCGAGGTCTAATGCCTAAGTTTATCGGCTACCTTACCCTCCAAACCGGAACACGATAGTACAAGCGACAAGCACTGACGCTATTGCGGCAGGAATAGGTAAGGCGGTGGTACCAGACCCGGACGAGACAATGCAGAACTCTACCAGTATTAGTCAGTAGACATAGCTACATAACATAGAGATAGCGATTTCCATGACGAGAGAACGCTTCAAAAATGTCCTCTTATGACGTAGGTACCGAGTAGGCTAAAAACCAAATGTGTCGGAATCCTTTAACATATTGTTTAAATATCAAAGGCACTGTATGAGTTCCCCCAAGACCCAAGAGATCGTAATTTAATTAAGTACACTATGCATTGCTATCGCGTTACCGCACAATATGTAAATTGTTTGTTAATTAATTATTCTAGTTTATGTTAACAGTAACTAACACGGGAAATGACGGGTATAGCTATTGAATTTTAGGCGTAAATTGCTAATCTGAAATTTAACTTATCTCCTAATTTCATCTTCAAACAATCGTAACTTGATTTTGCGGAGATTCAGACTGTTTGAATAAAAATTTTAAAGTTAGATATGCGTTATTATTGATTTGTAACTACAAACCATGAATGTATAATAACTCCCTCGTGTCTCAGAGAACACGGTCTTGATAACACTCAACATTTGCACAATTTGATGACCTATTACTCGACCATTAAATTCGACAAACGCAGCGCAGCGCTGGCCACAAAAATGAGTAGAGTTCCTACTTAGAGGTAAATTTTATTAGCTGGTAGAATTTCGCAACGTCTCGCCCAGGTTTCGTTCCACCGCCTTACATATTCCTGCTGCAATAGCATCAGTTTTCGTCACTGCCGTGTTCATGTTTGGAGAACAAGATAGCCAGTAAACTTATGCATGTGGTATTAATATTCTGCTACACGTATAACAATGCATTAACATCTTTGGAATCTATAGACGTTGCTCAACTCTTTTTGTCTGAAAAGCCAGCTGCTAGTTTGATTGCTATCTTATGATGTAAAAAACATGTAAGCCGATTGACTTGCAAGCCATCCTTGAAACTTCTCCCTAAATTGAGGTATTTTAAGCTCAAAAAAGCAAAAACTATTCTTTAACATTGATTTTTGAGGTAAAAGATCTCAAAAATCTTAAATTTGTAAAAACTACAGTATTTTAATTTTCAAAAAAATGTATATTTTCAAAATGAGGACCAATATCGATTTTATGAATGTCATTCAACGCAAATTTTGAGTTCTAAATTGTTTTATTACAAAATCGATAAGTTAAAAAATGACGAAGAAATCTCAAAAAAACCTTATTCAAAAATTTTAGTCATTGATAAATTCGGAACGAAGCAACCGATTTTAATCCAATTTACGGTATTTGTCGCAGTTTTTTAATTAGAAAAGCTGACTAAATTTTAAATAAATCGGTATATTAGCCTGGAAGTTATTTAAAAAATATGAATATATTTGCTGTAAATAACATCATTTTAATAATTGAAAAACTGTAACTTTTGAAAATTTAATTCGACTTGTATTTTTGAAAATGTATTCGACGTAGTTTTAATGTATTTAAATATTTTAGAAGATCAAAAAATTAAGAGTCAAAAATTTCGAAGCAAGGCGAAAAAACACTGTTTTCAAAATTTTTCGTCAAAGATAACTTCCGAATGAATATATCGATTTGATGCAATTTACAGAATTGGACTTAGTTTTTCAAGGAAGACAAGGATGTTATTCGACATACCTAACTTTACCAGCTTCCTTATCTTTCAATAGACTATAATACTTCCATTCTGCCAGGCAGTTTGGCTATTCGAGTCGCCTCCATCGTGACTACTGGATGGTAGAGTTCTGCGATGTCTCTTTTCTGCCTGCCACTATAGCCATCAATGCTTGTCGCTGTCGAGTTCCAGTTTAAAGGGTAGGGTTGCCGAATTCGCTGGAAATAAGATACCAAACCTGGGCGGAATTACATTTCAAACTTGCGACTGCTGTTCTTATTTTGTCTGCTGAACAGATAAATTGGTGGCACTATTTTATTTTATATTATTACATAAGATTACCTTACGCAGATGAGGTAAACTTTTGATAACGAAGAATATACCTGTAACTTACGAAGAACATTTTGGACTCTTCTAAGATTTTGGACCCTTCTAAGTATCAAGTAGTTACATGACTTACACAAACAGCGAAATTGTTACAGCAGCGAAACAAAAAAAACCTGGGTGAGACTTTGATGATGTTTACTCGCGCATATTTACTTTAGAACTTATTTAACCTTTCTTTATAAGCTACTTTCCTTATTTTACCCTCTTAGAGATCGAATTCACTCAATCGAACGTAATTCATTATTTTTTGTACTCAATTTATACGAAATTTCATGCAAATATGTCCAAGGAATAAAAAGTTTATACGAACTTTTATCCCCTATTTCACCCCCTTTTGGGTTGAATTTTGAAAAATCCTTCCTTAGGATGCCTACATCATAAGAAAAATACGTGTGCGAAATTTTAAGTTTCTAGCCCTCAGGATTTGGCCTATGCGTTGATACATGAGTCAGTCACTTTTGCCTTTTATATATAATATATAGATTTGGGAGGATATAGACCGGGATCTTAGGAACAAACTTTTTTTTTATTACTAACAAGCTGAATTTTTGTGAACAGATTCATTTTGACGAGACAACCATCTTTACTATCTTCGAAAAATCTCAAATTGGGTAGACAATAAAGTTATGGGGCTTTGAAAATTTTGATTCGGTGAAGGAAAAGTATTTATTAATAACAATGATTATTTTTTTGCTTAAATCGCTTGATTATATTATGAAAAACACGATGAAACTTTTGTCCTACACATTCGATGGTTTTTCTGGCGAGTCCTCCACTCTAAAGTTTCGGCATTATGAGATGTTTAAATTGATATTGATCAATTTAATAACAACCTAGTTTTCTCAAAACAGCTTGTTAATTATTATTGTTATTCACGGGTAACATTGTCCTACACGTAAAGTAGAAACTTCTCTTAGTCCAACACTCTAAAGTTTCCTTTTTATCTATCTTTATTAGTTACCCGATTTGAGATTTTTCGAAGATAGAAAAGATGGTTGTTTCGTCAAAACGAAGTTGTTCACAAAAATTCAGCTTGTTAGTAATCAAAAAAAGTTTGTTCCTGGGATCCCGGTCTAATATACTTCCCGTGTTGCCCCATTTGAACTTGGTGAAGATCTGATGCAGAGTTCCGGTTATACAGGGAGTGGGAAGTCAGTTGCTGCAGTTGGACTGCGTTAAAAAATTATTACAGATCTAAATCTAACGTGACGGATGACATAATCTGTACAATGAACACCAATTCAGAATAATCGTGTCTTATTATTGAAATGGTCGTTGACTTGTATTGTGTAGGCCCCGAGCTCTTAGGCGTGGAGAGGAGTGGCTGAATATTATGTGTATGGGAGTGTTGTTATGAACATGTAACAGAAATGATAATGTGTTTAACTTGATAATATATGTATGAAGGTGATCCAGGTATTTTTTTAGTACCATTATTAAAAACTTGTGGGAAAGTATGTGTGTTTATTCTTCGTTATACGACATAACAGTAATTTAAAAATGTAAACCGAATTCAAATACCATCTATACTCATATCTCAAAAACAGTTGAACCGATTTTGATGAAATTTAGACTGTTCCCTAAGTGGGAATATACCTGATTTAGATCTAAAAGAATTATCTCGAATCTTCAATCTTTGTCTTTGGCATTGTGTATAGATGTTAGCTAACTTTGCACATTTTCTGTAGTGTCGACAGTAAGAAAATTTTGTTTATGTTATTTCCTAAATTAAATTAAGAAAATAGAGTAAAGTATCCCACAAATTTACGGATATTGCATTAGATTCCTGACACAAATCTGGCAACGCACTAACTTCGTATTTTATGATTAATTTATTATCATAACTACTTATCATATTTCCATATTTGATAATTTTTCCTTCCATTAGGAGAGACTTCTTGTTTGCTATAAAAAGTAAGATATTTTCTTCTTCTATACGATAAGAATCTACCCAAACTAACTTGTAAGTACTGTATTAAAGTGTCCTCAACAAATACTAGTACGTTAGGCTATCAATACCTAATCGTAATACATCGCATTGTTTTCTTTCGTAACTTTCCAGTATTAATACTTTCTCTATATTTGATAGTTCTAGGAATTCTACACCTTAACTGTAAGGTATTAGAAGTGGAATTCAAATGAATAGTAAATTTAACGCATGGTATAATTTCTGGCAGTATATTGATTCAGTGGATTAACGTGAATAACTGCAATAATTTGTTAGACAAATCAAGCGTTAAATAACTATCAACAAAGAGAAAATCTATTATTAGATATATCACTACATAGTATAAAACAAAGTCGCTTTCTCTGTCTGTCCCTATGTCCCTATGTATGCTTAAATCTTTAAAACTACGCAACAGATTTTGATGCGGTTTTTTTAATAGATAGATTGATTCTAGAGGAAGGTTTTAGTATATAAACCTTTCCGACATTCTCACGGAAACAAAAGCTACGCGGGTGAAACCGCGGGCAGGTCGTTAGTTTTTTTATAATTAAATGGCAAACAAGCAGATGGCACTCCTGATGGAAAGGGAAAACCATTGCCTATAGACACCAAAGATGTTAATGATGCTTTGCTATCCTTATGGTGAGCTCTTAATACCTATATATATACATATATATATATATATATATATATATATATATATATATATATATATATATATATATATATATATATATACCTACCCTACCCTCCAAACCGGAACACGACAGTGAAAAGCACTGTCACTTTTGCGGTAGGAATAGGTAAGACAGTGGTACCAGACCCACCCGGGTTATCACGTATCTCGTAATTTCTCTCAGTGCGCGATTATCGTAATTGTTTACCTATTGCAAGATATATAATAGCCTTGTGTGTTAGTGGCAGTCGTTGCCGCTTGATTATTTTATGGTGCTGTGACATCGCAAAAAGTGCATCCAGTGACCAACAAGCAATTGGCGATGTTTTTGATGATTTTTTCGTTACGTTTAAAAGTCATCGCTGATCGCTGGCGGATTGCAAATTTTATGTGATAAAGCGTATCATATAAAATTTGCAATCCGCCGTGTTTAGGTAAGCCAGGTAAGACAATGCAGAAATCTACAACCTAGTAGGTAAAGTTAGAGCTCTACCACCTAGTAAATATTAAACGCAAGTTTTTGCGTGCCTCTATAAAGAATAAGTCTCGTCTAAATATGATAACTACGCGTAGCCTAGCGTCCATTTAATATTTAATGGTGTATTTGTCATCCATATGACATGGAGCTAATGGCACTTACATAAGTTTAACGGCTGCCGGTTTCCACTTTTTGCTGTCAGTACTTGGTAAAACTCCGTTTTTAACTACTAAAACTATTTTGCAAAACATTACAAGTATGTTAAAACATACTAAACTATTTTGTAAATATATAATATATAATAAACTGTAATAAACTATTTTGTAAAACAGTATAAGTATGTTAAAACATACTAAACTATTTTGTAAATATATAATATATAATAAACTGTAATAAACTATTTTGTAAAACAGTATAAGTATGTTAAAACATACTTGTACTGTTTCACAAAGTAGTCTTTATTTAGTTTATATCATTTTTAAATTATTAGATAACAAACAAACAGCTGGCTCTCCTGATGGAAAGAGAAATCATCGGCTATAGACACAAAAGATGTCAAGGGTGCATTTCTATCCATGTGGCGGGATAGTAGAGTCAAGAGAGAGCAAGTGTACCGGCTACCTCAACCATTAAACCGGAACACGACAATGACAAGCACTGAGTATTGACGCTGTTGCGGCAGGAACAGGTAAGGTAATTACCCATTGGAGACGTTGCGGAACTCAACCACCTAGGTATTCTCGATCTTAGTAACAGGTACAGCCAATCAGTCGCCTTTTACGACGTGCCTGGCAAAACGGCAGTTCGTCTATTCTTCAAAGGAGCCCGGACCAACACAGGGGATATCGCCAACCGGCTTCGTTTTTACGGCATTTTCAGGACTACACGGCATTTTTAGTTCTGAAGATCCAGTAAAAACTAAAAATCTAAACCAATTGGCTACATAAACTAATTAAAAAGTGTTTTATAAAAACGGAAAACTTCGTTCGCTCCGACTGAGTAGTCGTAATCACATGCTTCGAATATTAAAAACTATAATATGACTCATGCTTCTACATGACAACGGTATTATTATTTACATATAACGGTATTAATAATGGTACGGTGTAATGATTATTTTTATTTTCACTTTTTAACTTCCCGTTACGTACGTAGATAAGTTACTGATATTGCACCGATTTTCTAAAATCGAGTTTTCACCAGATCTCCACGTTTTGAGGTCCTAGGAACCTTTTCCAACTAATTTCACGATGACGTCAGTATGTCTGTATGTATGTATGTGTGTGTGTGTGTATGTAAACATCTCATAACTTTTGAACAGCTGGACCGATCGAAACGCGGTTGACGGCATTCGATAGGATTCTACTCAACTTAGACTTCCTGAAAATTTGAACCAAGTCTTTTCAGCAGATTTTGAGAAATTTTGAAAACACCCCAAAAAAATTTTTGGTGAGACAGCATTTTTTTAATATAACTTTTAAATTTATGTACCAATTGAGTACAAAAACTAATCAGCTCTATCCCTCAAAAAAACTTCGTCCAATGCGTAAATTGCATCAAAATCGATTTATCCGTTTGGAAGTAATCGTTGACGAAAAATTTTCAAAAAAGTGTTTTTACGACACATCTTTGAAATTTTTCATCCAATCGTTTCTTGATATTCTACTACATTTTAGTACAAAAAAAAAGTTCTTCGAATGCCGTTTAAAAAATCAAAATCGAATGTAATTTTCAAAAGTTATTTCTTTTCAAATATATATTAAAATTACGTTGTTTTAGCAAACTTACATTTTGAAATAACTTTCAGGCTAATACACCAATTGGCTTAAAAATCTTATCAGCTTTTTCCTTAAAAAACTACGTCAAATACCGTTAATTGGATCAAAATCGGTAATTTTTTTGGGATTTATCAATGGCGAAATTTATAAAAAAAATTTTTGACACTGCTTCGAAATTTTTCAACCTATCGATTATTTAGCTAAAGCAACATTTTAGATCTGATAAATTCAGTTGAATGCCATTCGAAAGATCAAAATCGATCATTGTTACTAAAATATACAGCTTTTCAGAAATTAATATACTGGCATTTTTAACAAAATAGACGTTTGAACTGAAAAAATTCTACGTTATAATTTTTACTCTTTTGAGCTTAAAATGCCTTAATTTAGCGGGAAGTTTCAGGGATAGCCTGCAGGGTCAACCGTTTACAGATTTTTTTCGAAATGTTCTTAAGCAGTTAGTTCAAATGACCTCTACTGCGAAACTGGGCATTTATTTTCATCTTATATTTTAACCGACAGAAAAATGGAAGTGGTTCTTAATTTAACGCGTATATATTTTTTTTATTTTAGACCACGCATAATTTTTTCAGAGTAGATCGATTTTGATTATTCTTTTTTTATTAAAATGGGTATGCTCCCAGGGAGGGCGGAGGAGGGAAAGGAGCGAGGAAGGAGAAAGTAAATAGGACCTACGTTTACATTTATTTTTTAATCCAATCATAAGGGTGTGTAAACAAGGGAAGGGTTCACTCACTGATTTTAAAATATGACCACGCATAATTTTTACACAGTGATCCGATTTTGAAAATTCTTTTATTGGATAGAATATACCCCGAGGATTGTCTTTTATACTTTAAAAAAATCATTTACAATTGTACGCATATACATACATATGCGTATAGAGGATCGTTGATTATTCACTCAATGATTTTAATGTATATTTTTTTGTCGAAATTTTTTGTTAAATTATATTATTCTATGTCTACTTCTTTTGCTCCGGGTAAAGGAAGTGTTATTGAGATTTTTTCAAGTATTCCTCGAAAATACAAAATGTCAGTAGCAGGCTGGAATCTGGAGGGTGATATGTTTCCTTCTCCCGTGACTCGGATGAGCATGTTAATCCGTCAGTCCCAGTTATCGCTAGAAATATTCGATAATCAGTATCAGGTCGGTAAAATGTGGCGATGAGGATCACCACTTATCTCGCCAACCGACAAACCGGTTAACGGTCGTGGGCCGGAAATTGGGACTATCGTTTTTTCTGCCTACCCCGTTAAGCAAGTAGGCGTTTTGACACTTATTTTTCCATTTTTTATATATATAATAAGATAGCAAACAAGCATCATGGTAAAAATATATAACCATCTCCTGGAGAAAACATATAGCCTGTAGACATGGATGATGTTAATGGTACGTTGCTGTCCATATTGCGGCAGGAATAGGTGAAAGGTGGTACCATACGGGTGAGATGTCACAGGACTCTACAACTATTGACCGTCTCATTGGTCGAGTGGTTAGCGAACTAAACTACGAATCGATGGGGCTCGGGTTCGATTCTCTTTCAATTCTTTTACCATTAGAAAGCTACACTATCCGTGAGGACATGGGCTACTTTTTACCTGACTAAGCAAAAGGAACTAATGGTTTTTGGACACACGAACGAAGTCAATAATAAATATTAATTAATATTATAAAATATGTGAAATTTCGGATGTTTGGATGGATGGATGTTTGTTAATCTCACCAAAACGCCTTAACGGATTTGGATGAATTTTTTCTGGGAAAAATAAGTTTGCCTTTGCGTAAGTTCGCTGACGTGTTCCAGTTTGGAGGGTAAGGTAGCCGGTAAACTTATGCATGTGGCATTAGACCTCGCCACAAGATAGCAACGCACCATTAACATCTTTGGTGTCTATAGGCGATGGTTGACTCTTTCCATCAGGAGACCCATCTGCTTGTTTGCTATCTTATAGTATAAAAAAAATATAGCCGATAATAGCCGGTCACATCTGCATTTATCGTGTCTTTGCATGAAGCCACAGAATACTTAGAGACTAACAAAAGTCAATGTCTCATACGAGTAATATTCGAGCACAGCACCAATAGACACCTCTCACGGACGCGATATCTCGGACTGGTGCAGAACAAACTGTACTGAACCATTTCGAGATATCGCGTCCGTGAGAGGTGTCTATGTGTGCGTTGATCGAATATCAGGTGTATGTAGATTGACTACTGTTTGTCTCCAGTATTCTGTGACGAAGCTTTGTGACAATAAACGCAAGTGCGGCTGAGGCATTAGACTAATAAAAGAGTAACAATTATTATTTCTACAAAAAATATAAACGCAGTCCGTAGAACCGCTTACATTAAAACGTAAACTCGAAGTATCAGTTTCTCGAAAACTTTGACGCTGTACTGCATCCCAAGAGTATAATTAAATCTAGGTATTATCGGTGTACCTTTTACTGTAGAAAATAAAACAAAGTTAAAAAAGTTTAAGAAAAGTTTTACCTCCCTAAAGACACCGAATACTTTGTGTTATGGAAGATTAAAGATGAAAAAGTGTAATTATCAGAGTTTTTCTTCCGAGTTGGCTTAAAATCATGTTTGTTTTAAAAAACATTATTTTACGACGCCCTTTACCTCGTGTGCTATTGTTAAAACTTTATGTTCTCATATTCCTAGATATTTCCTTCTCAAAATAATAACAAAACCAAATAATAATAATAATCATTATTGACAGAAAATCGTGATCTTTTCGTTTTATTTCTTTAAAAATTTAAAGTTAATTATTAATTTCAAAAATGCCCTTGTAAGTGGTAAAAATGCTCTTCTAATACCCGTCAACAGTTACGGATTTTCTGAAATTTAATTTCACTACAAAAATAAACATTTACAAGTTATACATCTATACGACTTAATATATAAGACTAAATATAATGTCAACAAAAAAAAGTAAAAAAACAAGTTCCACGATTAGCCAAAGATACTTGGTCACACAAGGTGATAGGTGGCTAGCTTATTGCCAACCGGGCACTTTCCCGAGCAACATTGTTTTAAACAGAAAACTAAAAAAACACATTTTTAATATGCCTGTCCCGTGAATCGAACGTGGGACCTCATGTAGACAACGGCAACACTGGACCACTAGACCACAGAAGCGATAATATCAACAATTATGTTAAAATGTCAGTTAAGAATATGTTAAGGCATTTTACTCGTATTGAATTGGTCAGACTACTTACCTTGAATTAAACGCGAAACATTCGCAGGTGTCATAGTATAACTTCCGCTTGGACGGGTACAGTCAACTATGTTCTGATTGGTTGGTACTATGAAGTATTAAGTATAGGTGGAACTAGCACTCATATTAATCAATTGAAACAAATATTTACGTTATCATCTCTTTTCATACAGCTGTGTTAGAAAGAGAGGGTAAGACCTAAGAAGGTGAAAGTAGTATTTAAAATTTGGTTTCAAGTAGGTATTAGTAGTGCTGCCTCCAGATAAAATACAGCTTCATCGTTGGATTTTTATAGAGTGACCAGCGTTAAAAATATATATTTTTCTTGTTAGAAAAATGGTAACAGAGCGAGTGAGAATGTCAACATTTTAATTCAAATGAAAATCAACAGTCGAACTACAACCGATTACTTCATTGTATTTTTGGTGGTGTTTCCAGTATCAGTGATATTTCTCGTGCTTCTCCGTGCAAAGTGCCTCAAGTAGAATATTTTCACATACATTTCACGTACTCTTAATTTTTAATACTTATTCGTACATAGTATAATCGAGATTACTAGGAGTTCTACAAAGTTTCGTCCACCACTTCCGTACCCATTACCTTACCTATTCCTGCCGCAAGTGTCGATGTGTCAATGTCATTCTCTGGTATGTATGTGGCACTACGTTCACGATACACTCGTAGCAACACACAAAATAACACATTTAGTGTTCAGCTGATTGTTGTCATTTCTCATTAAATTCTCTGCTTATGTGCTGTACTATGATACATAAAAAATTCAAATAAATCACTAATCTCAAGCTCTTAAACCTGAAATTCGCTTTTGAGAAATTTATACTAAGAAATTAGTGATTTATTTTGGTATAAGAATAATCTGGTAGATACATGCAAGGAAGTCCCAAGATTTTCAATTTTTGCGTGTTTAGAAAGTTGTCAAAGGGTCCCACTAGTGTCGCTAGTTGGCATATTTCGTTACCGCCTTTTTGGTATGAAGTTGGTGTTCTTCTCCCTGGAGTAATATAACCGTGGATGTGACGGCTTTTAAAGGCATGACGTCGCATTGTAATCATTAGGCGGTTGGAAAGTCACCAAATTTTCCAAACGACACGGTGACGTCATAAAGAGTCGTTACTTGGGTGTGACGTTATCTTATTTTGCTTATAATGAAACTTTGACAGTTTTTAGAATCTTCCTTAAAGTAACAGATTACCACATCTATATAATACTTAAATAACAAGTGATCAAGTACGAGTTGGAGTCGCATACCGAGGGTCCCGCGAATTGTAAGTAACCTTACTACTAGATATACATAGAAGTACCCTATAGGTTTGGGTTCCCTTGTGAAATCGTTAAATAAGCGAAATAAATTACTACATCCATACTTATATTACAAATGAGAAAGTGTATGTGTGTTTGTTTGTTTGTCTTTTACGGCAAAACAGAGCGACGAATAGACGTGATTTTTTAAGTGGAGATAGTTGAAGGGATGGATAGTGACATACGCTACTTTTTGTCTCTTACTTTACGCAAGTCAAGCCGCGGGCAAAAGCTAGTAATATTAACAAGAACACTACGACCTGCCGTTTTGGCGTACAGATAATTATAAAATCAAATTAAATTTTATGTTAACAAATATTAATTACAATCGATTTTAAAAATTGGATTAATTTAATTACTAAAATAATAATATTGAAATATATTAAGCATAAAGTCATATGATATTTTTTTTAGTTGAAAGTAGTTTAAACATATTATGATAGTATTGAAATTGTGTGTCATTGCTTGCAGCGTTTATTTTAACATTTGCAATTAAATATTCATCAATATTATGAAATATAAGGTACATATGGTGCGAAGTTAGCCAGTTCAGCTAGTTATGAGTATGTAATACATAAATACAAAATGTATGAAAACTATCTTACAAATTAAATGTATAAAACTTTTTTATCTCGTTGTTTCTTTATCTCTTTCGGTTTACAACTACGTTAATCTAAACTTGTAAGCATGAGAATGGCAAATGTAAGATTTAGGTGTACCTCTATTTACTAGCATGTTATGAATATTGGATTTGTCTCAACTCAATTCTAAAAGTGTCTTAAGCAGGCGACGTAGCATAAATGCTTGATGATTTGAAATAGATATTACAAATAAACTCACTAATTATTGTACTTCCAGTTCAGATGTATTTTTTATAATTTTATACACCCTAGGTTTCACTTATTACAGCATCATCAGTTCGTCCCCGTAAATGGAAAATTCAATAAGTCTGATTTTGGCGATATTAACTTGATTTTTAATGTATTATTTAGCTATAGTAAAATATAGAGTTCAGTTTGTTTAAGTGTAATGTAAAAGGTAATCAGGGCCACTAAAAATAAAATTACCTATAGTAAAATTACTTCACATTTTTTAACAAATAATAAATAAATAAGAAATCTCAAAACTACAAAATCAGAGTTATTTAATTTCCCCACTACGGGGACGATATTTGTGTATGGTTTTGGGTGTATAAAATTATATGAAATACATGTGAACTGGAAGTACAAATGAGTTATATAATATCTATTTCAAAATGCAGTTTCACCAAATGCCAACGATGGAAAGTATCCAATTTAGTATAATGATTAATCGTAATTGGGATATTTCGTTTCTTAATTTAACTTTGTTACTAGTTTGTAGTATGAATTCCATTAATGTAAAGGAAATGGTAATTACTTTAGATGAATCTTACTTACTGACTAAACTTTAGATGAATCTTAATCAAAATCGTTATTATTTACGCTGATTACTTAAACTCTCAGGGTCAATTTGCGTTACGTATTAACTTATATAAATTTTCAGAGGATCAGGTGGAGGATATCTAGGATGGAGGAAGAAATGGAAACCATTTATTACATATTAATAGCTTTTATGTACACTAGATTCTTATAGATGCTTTACTTAGCGGAAATTCATTACTTAATTTAAAAATTTCCTTGAAAAATTGTTACCAGATTTAGACCTCAGTTTGTTTTTGATTTCTCTAAAACATTGCTTTTATTTGGTGGATGGCTTTTTTTCGCTATGTCCTGTCAACGTATATGTAAAATTTCATGATGATCGATTCTGTAGTTGAAACGTGACAGGAAAATGAACGAAAAACGTAATTTCACATTTATAGTTATTATTACTCTGATAGCAACAGTGTTTATCACTGCTATCCGGTTTTCCTGTTTATTTCGAGGATGCGGTAGCCAATGACATTATAAGCATTATATCTTCGCCATGTTAGTAGCAACGCGCCATTATATGCAATAGTGTATATAGGCAAGGATTATCTATCTCCATTCGAAGAGCTATCTGTTTGAGATCCAAGAAAATATTTTTCTTTGTTTGGGAGACAAGAGCTATGGCTGGATTAAGTCAATTCGTTATGGATTCTGATGTTTGACAATTGATTCTCTGTAACGTCTCTAAAACAGTTGTGTTAACGAATCGTAATTGCTAAGGTTATGGTAAATTGGTCTGGTAACCTCTGTGGGTGATGATGCAACGCTCGGAACTGCATATTAGGCTAACAAGCTGAAATGTCGCGAGTTAAAACAGTTAAAGCATTTAAACACCGTTATTTGAACTGCTGGGTACGTTTTATAGGTTTTTTTAAAAATTATAGGTACAACATTGATTACAATTTTATTGATTTGATTGAACCAAAAAACATGGCTTGGATTTATGTGCTCAGTTTGTAGATACCTGTCTCATAATGGAACTCAGTGCGTGTCTAGTTGTGAGTGCACTTGTTAGACCTTTACTACAGGAAATTACACCACTATAAAACTCGAACTTTTGATTTTTGGATCTACTGATCTTGTAAATTTACGAAATTGGGAGAAATCAAAAGGTTGATATTAATGAAACTGCCTGTACTTATCAACTGCCGTTCTGCCAGGCAGGTCGTAAAAGGCGACCGATTGGCTATACGAGTCACTGCCATCGTGGTTACTAGGTGGTAGAGTTCTGCATTGTCTCGCTCGAGTCTGGTACCACCGCCTTACCTATACCTGCCGCAACAGCGTCAATGCTTGTCATTGTCGTGTTCCGGTTTGGAGGGTGAGGTAGGCGGTAAACTAATGCATGTGACATTAGACCTCGCCACAACATAGCAGCGCATCATTAACGCCTTTAGTGTCCATAGGCGATGGTTGACTTTTTCCATCAGGAGACCCATCTGCTTGTTTGCTATCTTATGATATATAAAAAACAGAAATAAGTTCAACAAGCAGAGTTTTGATATTTCGAATGATATTAAACGCAATGTTTTAGCTCTAAAATAGTTTATAATATCATAATTTATAGCCCCTCTCTCATAATTTATAGCCTGAAAAATGTTAAAGTAAAAAATAAAGAATAAAAATCAAAAAAACCTTATTTTTGCAAAAAAATTCGTTAGTCATAAATTCCAAATAAATGAACCGATTTTGATCCAATTTACGATATTTGACGCAGTTTTTTGGAGAGAAAAGCTGATTACACTATTAAATCAATCTCTATAATACCCAGAAAGTTAAATTTGCTGTAAACAACAAAATATTACTATTTGAAAAGCTGTAACTTTTGAAAACTTATTCGATTTTGATTTTAAAAAAGCTGCATTTGACGTGGTTTTTTAATACTAAAATATTATAGAAGGTCAAAAAGTGGTTAGTTTATAATTGGCACTATTATTATTATTACATTCAACTTGTGCCATTTTCAACCGACGAAAAAACGGAGGCTTCAGTTTGATATGTATGTATGTAATATTGTTCGATTTGGATAATATTTAAAGTCTAAGCACGTATACTAAATTTCGTAAGTGTATGTGTGTTTAAATGTTTGTCCGTGAATTTCTCAGGAACAAAAAGCCATACGGCGAGATAATTCTTTTTGATTTATATCAGGTATATTCTAACTTAGGGTACAGTCTAAATTTCATCAAAATCGGATCAATATTTTTGGGATCTGTCGGTTTTATTTTTCAAATTGCTTTTATTTTATAATAAAATGAAAGCTCGCCGACGAAACTGCGTGAGTTAGCTAGTATGTATATAAAAAGAAAATATTATTAATAATGAGCAAATATTTAGTAAACAATTTGTTATTAATAGCCGAACGGTCTCGCCCAAGCACAGTAGTTCATAGTATTTAATTAAGTTTCTTTATTACAGGTTTCAACATGGCAGACGCTGATATTCTAAATATAACGGACGATATTGCCTCCATGAGACAAAGCGAGCTTTCTAAGTGAGTAATATATTGAGATTACTAAGTATTTTGTATATTTCATAATACACTTAATTTATATAACTTTTCTTTGAAAATTTTAAAATGTTCTACTTATACCCCGTGTTAGAATGGGATTTCTATGAAGAATAGACCATCTGCCCTTCTACCAGATAGTTCGTAAGAGGCAAAAGATCGGCTTTGCGAGTCACTTCTTACGTCGTAAACTAATAAGTGAAAGAGTTCTGCATTGTCTTGTTCGGGACTGGTATTACCGTCTTACCTTTTCCTGTCGCAATAGCGTCAGTGCTTTTCACTGCAAATTGCAAAATTTAAAAATCGACGACTTTGCTGTTGATTTCTATAAAAGAAGACGTTTGTAGTTCTTCATAATCTTTTTGTGTATGTTCAGCGATATTTCCTTCAAGTGAGACAAATTTTGATTCTTCTTTTGTTTAAAAAATAATACTTCAAATCCCGTTTAAATTTGGTCTGATTTTAATAATGAGATTGAAAAATAAGGTGATTAGGGTACGGGTGTTTGAGTCTTCTGCATTTAAAGTAGTATTTACATATGAAAGACTTTTTGATGTAGAGTTTTTAAAATTCATATTTACTTTGAAAATATAATAATGTAATTTCAAATTCTAAGAAGATTTTTTTTTATAGCAGTAAATGTTAGTTAATAGCTCATGTGATGGAAAGTGACAACCACTGCTTCTGGTATCAAAGATGTTAATGGGGCGTTTTTATCTTCTATCTAATTCTTCTCTTTCTGTGTGGTAGGATGGTAGTATTACATGTATAGGTTTCTGACCAGCATGCTCTCTAAACCAGTACACGACATTGACAAGCATGAACGCTATTGAGGCAGGAACTTAGCTATAGTTATATTATGGGGGAATTTAAGGACACCAAACAAAAAGAATATTAATTATTTTATTTAACTTAAATAAAATTCACAATAAATTTTTAACACAATAAAACTGCAGCAACCGACATTACATTTCCTATATCTCCGGAACTCTGTATCAGATCTTTGCCAAATTAAAATAAAACCACACGGAGGGTAACCGATTTTAATTTTTTTTTTGTTTTCGAGGGTCCAAACAAAAAAATATTTTTTACAATCAGTTAATAAATGACAGAGTTCTGAAATAAACATAAAAAAACATACAGCCAAATGATAACCTCGTTTTAGGAAGTTGGTTGAAATTAACTAGATATTCCCCAAACTTCTTGCTGGTGCTAGAAATCCCATGTTGGATACAAATTGCAAATACCTATTCCGCGAATACATATGTTTTTACCAAAGGGGAGTCTGGACCCCCTAAACACCCCTCTTATACCTATATGCCCATACCAAAAGTAATGCGCAAGTACCAAACTCCTGTCTAGCAGAAATTACGACGGTATCTAAATCGGAGCGACGCACTAAGTTAGAAAATGTTTATTCAATTTTGATTTATAACTACTCATATTATACGTCGTCAAATATTTACGCAATAAATTATAATCTTAAGAGCTTGCTTGATTCGTATTCACATGCTGTCATCGGTGTTATCTAAATTCGCTTGGAAGTAAGGCAGGTAAAGATCAAATGTGAACTCCCTGTAAACAAACAACCCTGTTAATTTATTAGCAAAAAGCTTATCCAACAGACATTGCTTACTAAAATGTTTAACGAAGTAATTTTACTAGTTGGTAGAGTTCTGCATTGTCTCACCCGGGTCTGGTGCACCGCCTTGCCTATTTCTGCCGCAATAGCGACAGTGCTTGTCACTGTCGTGTTCCGGTTTGGAGGGCAAGGTAGCCGGTAAACTTATGCACGTGGCATTGTATCTCGCCACAAGAGAGAAGCAAAGCACCATTAACATCTTTGGTGTCTACAGGCGATGGTTAACTCTTTCCATCAGGAGACCCATCTGCTTGATTGCTATCTTATGATATAAAAAAAAACAAGGTTGATTTTCTTGGACTTTATGACTAAATTTTCCGGGGGCTCCCATTTGTAAATTTTTAATGCCATAATTTGCAAGAAGTAGTGTCAGAAATTAAACAAATCCACCAAGGTCCAAAAAAAAATTATAACCTTTGTAACAAGAAAAGTAGTATTACAAATGGAACGGAGCTACCGAAGGTTTGAAAAATAACAAAGACGCCAGCGGCATAATTTTTTCCAACGTTATCCAAACTTTCTATCATATCATGTCAGAACCAAAAAAGCACATAGTATATCTATTCATGTTTCACTTAGTAACTATAGCATTCTTTGGTAAACCGAATAGCGCTTAACTCAACTTAGTTACAACTTCAACTCTTACTCGTTTGAGGTGGCATTGGAGAAGTAAGTCACTTCAAGTCACAATTTCCAAGGAAAATCGTATATTTTTATTTCTTCTTGAAGTTATGAATTTTATGTCAAATCACCTTTGAATCTACAATCACATTTTCTTAAATTTCTATAAATCTGTAAAAAATATTTTTAGATTTTCCAACATTTTTCGTTCCGCTAATTTTTCTTTCTCTAATAACCCCGTATATACAAATCATATTTTAAATATATCCTAAAACTACCTCCTTGATGTAAAGTCGTCGTTTATGTAAAGTCATGTCGATCGAGTTATGAGGTCTCTTATTCGATTTCCGGACTGATCAAAGTATTATTGGGTATTAGAAAATTTATATCCACGGTAAAAACTCAAATGCTACATGGAGCTTAAGCGCCCAATTTCTAACATATTATAATTCGACATAATAATATGATTTATTGTTGGAAGTGGCTTGTCTTGTCTTGATCATCCGCAGGTTATGAGTAAATAATATGTCATCTCCCACCAAACTTAATATGGCTTTATCTGAGAAAACTTAATTACAAATCAAACAGTGCTATGATTATCAAATGGCTTAAATAATTGTTTTATACTTTTCATTGCACGATTATTACGTAGACGGGTTTTGGTTATAAATTTATTTTTACTTATTTTTATTTACCTAATTTTATTTTTACTTATTTGATCTCTCTTTTTGCTTTAAACAATAACTTTTACATTTTTATTTCACACGGTTCTATGCAATCAGAGTCTTACAAAGCTTTTTCATTTCCATTGAAAGCTTTTATAAATGTACGTGTAAGCTCGAAACAAAAGAACATTTGTTGACAAGTCTATAGCATCAGGAAAGGTGTTCGAAATAAATGGAAAATAATTGTATTTGTATTGAACAAAAAAAACTTTTTTTCTGTGAAATGAACGGCCAGAATGATTTTATAAATATTTTTAATTAGTAATCTCTTTGATTTGATTTACGATATTTTTAAACCAACTTAAATTCACAAATCACATGTTTTTAGACTCATATTATACTATAACACTAGCTGTACCCGGGACTTCGTTCGCGTAGATAAATTTCTAAAAGTCTCGGGGTTTCCCGTTCCCGTGAGATTTCCGGGATAAAAACTAATCTCCTTTCCCGGGTCTTAAACTATCTTTGTACCAAATTTCATTCAAATCGGTTCAGTGCTTTAGGCGTGAAGAAGAAACAGACAGACAGTGTTGCCGTGTTGCTCCCGGCCTCTGCTCTGCTCTGCTTACGGCCGGTAGGTCGTAAAAGGCGACCGATTGGCTATACGAGTCGCTACCATCGTGGCTACTAGGTGGTAGAGTTCTACATTGTCTTGGTGTCTATAGGCGATAATTGACTCTTTCCATCAGGAGACCCATCTGCTTGTTTGCTATCTTATGATAAAAAAAAGAAATAATGGTATTTGCAATATAGCTGCTAATGAGAGTGGAAATGTGATTAAGATTTATTCATTTTTTATCTGTGAAAATAAATGTTTTAAAAAGAATACAAAACAGCGTGCTAGCGTGATAATATGTAGCCTATATGTTGACCCGACCTGTTAGTAATATTCATGCAAAATTTGAAGTAAATCCATGCAGTACTTCTTGAGTTTACCCTGGACATACATACAGACAGACAGACAAAAATTCTAAAAACTATATTTTTCTAAAATAAATTATTCTAAAAAAATATTCAATGTACAGTTTCGACTTTCTTACGATTTTATTATATGTATATATGAATAACTTGTAACGCTAGACAGCGATACTACCTACCGCAAAATAGAGAAATGTTTTAATAAACATTCCGAAATATGATTTTACATGAGACTATCGACTACTTTACCCATCAAACTGGAATACGACAATGACAAGTATTGACGCTATTGGGACAGGAATAGGTAAGACGGTGGTAAGAGACGTTACGAAACTCTACCACCTAGTAGTCACGATGTTAGAGACAAGTATAGCCAATTATTCGCCTTTTAAGAACTGCCTGGCGGAATGGCAGATGGTCTCTTCTTAAATATCAGGACCAACCCGGGGCAAATTCAGTAATATTTTCTTTGTGTGTCACAGGAACGGTTGTTCCTGTCAGAAGTCAAAAGAGTTCAAATCAATCTTTGATTGTACTCAACTATCAAATTTTTTTTCTCTGTGTTTGTCTGGGCTCCTCTGAAGAATAGACCAACTGCCGATGTGCCAGACATGCCAGATTGGCTATACGCGTCACTAGCATCGTGGTTACTAGATGGTAAAGTTCTGCAACGTCTCGCCCGGGTATTTGGTACCACCACCTTACCTATTCCTGCCACAATAGTTGTTAATGGTTGTCATTATCGTGTTCTGGTTTGGAGCGTAAGGTAGCTGGCAGAATTATTCATGTGACGTTAGACCTCACCACAGGATAGCAACGAACCATTAATATTTTGTCTATAGGCGATGGTTGACTCTTTCCATCCGTAGACCCATCTGCTTGTTTGCTATCTTATAATATAAAAAATCAAAGATCACATAAGCAAAGGGTAGACAAAATATAAACATAAATCCTAGTATATATTTTTAATAAAAGGTTTAACAAAACGGATCTCTACGCAATATATTGTATACCTAAATTTTATTATATACAGTGGAAAAGCATTTACAAAAGGAAATACCGTACCCACAAATTCATTCAATACAATAGTATTGAATTACCTAACAGCAAACTGCCTGGCTTCATTCTGATATGGTTTATGTTCTACAAAATAGTTCCTCCACAAAAGGTTTCCTGTACTTTTATTATTACGCCTTTTATGTTTAACACGTAAGCCTTTTACAGATTTGGATAAAAGGTTTTCTTATGTGGAATAATTTGTGTAGTAAGCAGACATTTTATTATGTTAATAAAATGGAATAAAGTTATTGACTGCTTCGTGTTCTAGTTTTCACCCTATTAAGCTCAGATCATGAGAACCTGGATTAGATCCCGAATTGGGAAAATGTCTTATTGAGTATTTTCGGATATATCCTTAAAAATCGAGATATTAGTATTAGCTCTGATTCTGGTGGTGATGCACACGCAACTCACAGATGAACACGTATTAGGTATTATTACGTTATCTGATTGGTAAAATGTACCGACATAACAACCCACAGTAATTCAAGGAAAGAAAAAATATATGAATACCTAATATTATTTTTATAATACATCCATATTCCCTTTAAAGTAGCCAGAGCTATAACTAGTTAATTCACGCTTAGCCAACAGTATTACGAGTAAGGTATGGTTCACACCGACCGGCTCGCATTGGCCCGGAACGGAAGCTTACGCATGCCACGAAACCAGTACGCATGCCGCGAAAGCCATACGTTGCTAGCTGCACCGTTAATCTCCATTCACATTCCGCGACGACCGTACGGTTTCGAACGGACCCGACGCATGCCCATAGAGCCGGCTATGGCACGGAGTCCGTTTTGAGCCGAACGATCCGTTCAATCACCACGGAACATGAAAGTGACTGAATGTGAGCTGTGATTCCTGTTTACACGTTCCAGTTTCCTTAACCGCATTCTAAAATGCCATCCGGGTCGGGTCGATGCGAGCCGACCCGTCTAAATCGTACCTATGTCCATACTTTTCATTCTTGAATTGATTTAACTATTCATGTTATTTAACCGATGATACTTGTATTTATTTATTACTAAATAAAATATTTTTCTTCGCAGATTTTCGCCGGGGCTTCTCACATTTGCGGCAGTAGCTACTGGATTTATTATGGTAATAGGACTCTTCGGCAATCTGCTCACTGTTGTTGCTCTTTTGAAGTGTCCGAAAGTAAGAAATGTTGCAGCTGCTTTTATTATAAGGTGAGTTTTATTGTAACAAAATATCAAATTAACCCTATTAAAGGCAATGCCTACGAATCGTATCCATATTATTTCTTTAGATAGCAAACAAGCAGATGGGTCTCCTGATGGAAAGAGTCAATCTCCGCCTATAGACACCAAAGATGTTAATGGTGCGTTGCTATCTTGTGGCGAGCTGTAATGCCACATGCATAAGTTTATCGTCTACCTTACCCTCCAAACCAGAACACGACAGTGACTAGCGCTGACGCTATTGCGACAGGAATAGATAAGGCGGTGGTACCAGACCCGGTAGAGCCGATGCAGGACTCTACCACCTAGTAGTCACGATGGTAGTGACGCGTATAGCCACTTGGTCTCCTTTTACGACCTGCCTGGCAGAACGGCAGTTAGCCTATTCAACAAAGGAGCCCGGGACCAACACGGGGGAAAATAGCACCATTAGGAACGATCCTAATGGTGCTATTAATATAGAAAGCCCCCTTCCTCCCCATCCTCTTTGAAGAGCCGACCATCTGCCGTTCTGCCAGGCAGTTCCAGAAAAACATTCCCGTCCATGTAGCGCTTTTCGATTTTGCTTGTTTGTAAATTGGCACTCGTTTTGTTGCATTTATTCATAGGTTTTTTCATTAATTCACATGTTTGAATGAAAAAAAGAATGGGCGCCAGCTTACATCCAACATTTTGCTAGTTTATTATGAAGTTTAAAAATTACAAACGAAAAATTCTCTTTATAATATTGATATGGATGGTTCATAACACTTATTAACACGATAATAAAATGTTTTTCTTCGTTCGGATATTATGCTCTTGCCATCTCTTAAGGTTTGCCTGTACTGTTAACGTTAATTCCACGGGTTAAACTGGATACGCCTTTCGAGGCAATTTCTTAGATTGTCAATGTCGCTTGAATTTACACAGATAAATACAGAGTTATAATACTTACCGTTGAAATAAAATCACTCCAGAGGTATTCCTTAAGCATTAGCTTTTTATTCGACACGATAAAATAGCACAATATGACATTTCTATTTTTTACGATATATCTGCAAGCGTTTGACATTTACATATATTTGCTCATATGAGGAGCTACACATTTTGCGCCCAACACCGTGTCTATTAGTATTTGTGTGGTTTGAAGTTTTTTTCCCTATGTTGGTCCAAATCGACATAGGGAAAAAGACCCTCAGGGGTCATTTCTTTAAAGGAGGCTCTTATGAAGAATAACCATCTTACATTCTATCGGGCAGTCTGTAAAACACGAATAATCGGCAATACGTGCGAGCGACCAACATCATGACTACTATGTAATAGAGATCCGGAAGTACCGCAACGGTATATGGCACCACCGTAAGGCGGTGGTAAAATGCTTATTGTCATGGAGGGTAAGGTAGCCGGTAGACTTATACATGTAACATTAGACCTCGCCACAAGATAGCAACGCATCATTAACATCTTTGGTGTTTATAGTCGATTATTGACTCTTTCCATCAGAAGACCCATTTGTTTGTTTGCTATCTTATGATGCTAAAAAAGAGTGGTTTGCTTCATTGAAAACCAGACTACGTTTAATCGACGGTTACACTTATAGCAATGCACCATTGAGATCTTTGATGTTGATATCAGTGTTGCCAGTGACAAGTAGTGAAATGTAACATGAAACTCTCTCAAAAAGTAACATTTTCACAAGAAAAGTAACATTTCCTTATTTTGGGAAAACGACACTAATACTACAAAATGACACTTTATTATACAAAAACTAAAAAAAAATCTGTCCCATTAGTTAAGCTTCGAAAGAATCGTAGTAATTTTTGCACAAATAATTGATTGGTAATCTTAAAAAAGAAAAACATATTATGTAAATTATATGTATACAAACGAATTAGGAAATGTATTTCAATTGCTACAGCTTACCATATATCTAACTAAAGATAATAAATCAATTTATTGATGTATAAGACAATTAATGCAAACATAAACATATTTCAGTTGCAAACGCGACTTTGTTTGTTGAATTATTGATTCCTTAAATACTTTTTAAATTAAAACTATATAAATACAACATTAACTTACAAAGAACAAATCAAAAGTCCAAAAAGTAACGTAAAAGTAACATTTTGAGCCGTGTAACATGGGAGTAACATGAGAGGGTAAAAAGTAACGTAAAATGTTGCAAAAGTAACGTTCTGGCAACACTGGTTGATATCTATAGGCAATGGTATCTCTTACCATTACGAGAGCTATCTGCTTAATTTCTATGTAATAATACAAAGACAGAGTCCTACAAATAATAACTCATCACATTTTGCTACGACGTAGTCTACGCGATAGAATAAGCGCACATCATACACGCATGCTGAAATAGGTTTATATAGCACCAAATTAGCACCATATATTTTTAATCCCAAGCGAGCTACGTAACAAAAAGGCATTAATTTTAAATTGTTTTTTTAATTAAACAATTGTCTGTTGATGATGTGTAAAATTAATAAGTTCATCCTAACGAAGTTTGTAAAGTTGTGAGACGCTTTTATGATTAAAGTTAAATGAAATGACAGTTTAACAAGCTAACGGGAAAATGAATTTTACCGAAATTGCTTGATTAGAATACCGCGACCGGGGTGAACATGATGAGATTTTCTTTCATATCAATTTTATGTCATACTAGCTGTGCCCGTGACTTCGTCCGCGTGGAATTTTTTAAAAAGTAGTATAAGTTACTTCTTATTACATCAGCTATCTACCAGTGAAAGTCCCGTCAAAATCGGTCCAGCCATTCCAGACATTAGCCGGAAAAAACAGACAGGCAGACAGACAAAAATCGTAAAAAATGTTATTTTGGTATGTGTACCATGTATACATCTATATGCATTTAGCTAAAACCGGTTATTTAAATATTACAAACAGACACTCCAATTTTATTTATTTGTATGTATAGATGTATAGATGATCTGGTCAATTTTATCGCTTAGTTTTAATTTATAGTTAAAGTACGTAAAAATACGTACATTAACCGACCAATTGATCGAATGCGATCTTGACTACGCCATCTATGGAGTTCGGGTTCGAACCTCGACAGGGACAAGCTTTTTTGTG
The DNA here is from genome assembly GCA_036924255.1 of Apodemia mormo. NCBI lineage: Eukaryota > Metazoa > Arthropoda > Insecta > Lepidoptera > Riodinidae > Apodemia > Apodemia mormo. Next base: position 12,751,928 of record JAUPFN010000016.1, on the reverse strand, counting down.
ATGAGCGAAAAAATTACTGCATAACTTAAATTTAATGTAAGTATGTCAAGTAAATTGTGCATTTTTCAATCACACATAATAATGTATGATTGTTTTTGTTTGTATGGGTCTGGATGTTCATCAAATAAACTGTAATATATGTATGTGTGTATAATGTAAACGCACACATTTATTTTATATACATATTTTCTTCTTTTTTCATTACATTTCATTCTTATGTGTGATTGTTTTTGTTTTAAAAATGCACAAAATGAGATATATTGAAAAATTAAATTATGTAGTAATTTTTACACATGCTACCATTTATCCGCGGCTTCGCTCGTGTTAATATTGTTACGTGCTTCGGGTTCGTAATTTGCAAGAAAACATTAATATAAGTGGTATATTAAAACTATGTATTAACGACACAAATATACAAAATAACACAATTATACACGTAAATACACTATACACACTAATACACACCCTCTGTACTAACGCTAAACTTAACCGATTACGCTGAATCACTAAAACACTTTCCGATTCGAACTGGTCGTTTCAAATACTGCTCTCCATCGCTTTATAAAAACTGCCCTCTATTCGTTAACACTTCCCTATTTATACCAGAAGTAAAGTTCGACAACAAACGCGAATGTTCTGAAATCGTCTCGTAAACAATGCTAATCGTAAACAAGTTATTATTATGATGTTAACAAGTTCTAATACACGCTATTTTCATCCTTATGCTTTAAGGGATAAGGTCAATTATGGCATAACTATTTGGATAAAAGTCGGCTATTTGTTTATCAATAGAAGTAGCTATCTATCTCTTACTTTTATTTCTAGATCTCTCCAGTGATTTAACTCTTCACGTTTCTAGATTATTTGCAACAATATCTTTAAATAACTGTCAGTCATAATCAATAATAATTAATGTCAGGTATACAATAATTAAATGGAGAGTTCTCCCCGTATTAGTCCGGGCTCCGTTGAAGAATAGACCAACTGCCGTTCTACCAAGCAGGTCGTGAAAGACGATCGATATACGTGTCATTACCGTGGTGACTACTAGGTGGTAGAGTTCCGCAACGTCTCGCTTGGGTATATGATACCACCACAGACCACATGAAAACTGGTACCAGATCCTTACAAATTCCGTGACTACTAGATGGTAGAGTTCTGGATTGTCTCGCCCGAGTCCGGTGCCACCGCCTTACCCATTCCTGCCGCAATAGCATCAGCGCTTGTCATTGTCAAGCTCCGGTTTGGAAGGTAAGGTAGCCAGTAAACTTATGCATGTAGCATTAGACCTCGCAACAAGATAGCAACGCACCATTAACATCTTTGGTGTTTATAGGCGATGGTTGACTCTTTCCATCAGGAGACCCATCTGCTTATTTGCTATCTTATGATATAAAAAATAGTGGTTCGCTTCATTGAAGACCAGACTACGTTTAATCCACTGGAGACCTGTTCATTCTTGTCTTCCTTTTCATTGCCTACCGTTTGAGTGTAATGTTTATGATCATGTAAAGTTGAATTTTCTATTACAGTTTATGCATAGCGGACTTTCTCTTCTGTGCTATGGTGCTGCCATTCGCCATATCAGGGTTCTGGACGAGAACCTGGTCCCATGGCGGTGTTTTATGCAAGTTGGTGCCGTTCCTCCGATATGGCAACGTTGGTGTGTCTCTCTTGAGTATTGCACTCATCACTTTAAACAGGTAATCGCATATGATTTATTTTAAATGGTTTAATGCACATGACTTTTCTTTTATTATAAGATAGCAAACAAGCAGGTGGGTCTCCTGATGGAAAGAGTCAACCATCGCCGATATACACTAAAGATGTTAATGGTGCATTGTTATCTTGTGGCGAGGTCTAATGCCACATGTGTAAGTTTGCCGGCTATTTTATTCTCCAAACCGGAACACGAGAGTGACAAGCACTGACGCTATTGCGGTAGGAATGGAGAAGGCGGTGGTACCAGACCCGGGCGAGACAATGCAGAACTTTCTCACCTAGTAGCCACGATGTTAGTGACTCGCATAGCCAATCGATCACCTTTTAGGACCTGCCTGGCAAAAGGGCAGTTGGCCTATTCTTCAAAGGAGCCTACACCTACAAAGAGAGAACGGAAGGCATATCCGAATGAATGAAATTAATATTTTTTTAAATAATTAGTTACCTTTGTTACTTCTTAATTATGTAGCATCTAACGTTTAAGACGGATGTATTAGTTGAGTTTACTTTTCATAATACTTACTATAATTATTGATCTATATATTAATACTTGAAGAAAAAATTTTGTACCCCTTTTTCTAGCAATCAAGCGAACGGTAAAAGGCGAGTATGAAACTTCATACAGTTTACGTTAACATTACGTACATAGATCTATACTCAAAGACTGCGGAGGACTACTGAAATCAAATATTTTTAAATAAAAAGCATTAGACATACATAAAATCAATGATGTTAATTAAAAAAATATGATTGCATTAAACTAATATTAATAAACACATGTGTAATGTTCACACATTCACGTGACATACATGATAATATACACATATGTAAACTATTTTCTTTTAGCTTAAATTTGAGATTTTATTGTTTATTCTATAATCGAATTTAAGCCAGAGGCGACCGCTACTATAAATAAACTTACATCATATAAGAGCGAAGTTTTATATGTGTCTTTATGATTTAGACATTGATTTAGATGATTATTTGTAGATTTTTTTCGGAAGCCATTATTCGATTTAAAAGTAGTCTATCTCCAACACTTATCGATATTATTATTTAATCTATATTAATATATTTATATTTATATATAATTATAAATGCGAAAGTTTGGATGTGTGGATGGATGTTTGGATGGAACATCCATGTTACTCAATCACGCAAAAACTACTGAACGGATTTAAATGAAATTTGGCATACAGGTAGTTGAGGGCCTGGAATAGCACATAGGCTACTTTTTATCCCAGAAAAATTTGGCAATCCCGCGGGATTGACCAAAAAATGTATAATTCAGCGGGCTGCACGCAGCAGCTAGTATTATAAATGCGAAAGTTTGGATGTGTGGATGGATGTTTGGATGGATGTTTGTTACTCAATCACGCAAAAACTACCGAACGGATTTGAATGAAATTTAGCACACAGATAGTTGATGACCTGGAATAGCACATAGGCTACATTTTATCCCGGAAAAAGTAGGTGATCCCGCGGGATTCACCAAAAACTTTTATAATGCAGCGGGCTGTACGCTGCAGCTAGTTATATTATAAATGCGAAAGTCTATGTCTGTATGTTACGCTGTCATGGCTAAACCGCTAAATATATTTTAATTAAATTTTACATAAAGATTGCTCGTAATATTTATGTATTTACATATATACAAAGTTGATGACATGATGTATAAGACATAAGTAAATATTTATTGCAACTTGTGGAAAGGTATAAAAAATAAAAAACTGGCCAAGTGCGAGTCGAACTCGCGCACGAAGGGTTCCGGACAATCATAGCAAGCAAATGCGAAAAAAACACGCTTATTGTATGGGGACCCTTAATATTTTCATTTTATTTATTTTTAGCATTTGTTGTTATAGCGGCAACGGGAATACATAATTTGTGAAAATTTCAGCTTTCTAGCTATCACGGTTTATAAGATACAGCCTGGTGACAGACAGACAGATGGACAGACAGACAGCGGAGGCTTAGGAATAGGGTTCCGTTTTACTTTTTAGGTACGAAACCCTAAAAATGTCAAAATTGAGTTTTTTTTCGGAATGGCTCAATTACTGTTAGCCTTATGGGCTGTTACAGCTTCACCGGTCGCGGGGGCGAGCAGAGTGCTCAGCCAGAATTTATAGGTGTAGGGCTGTACGCCCTCCGCCCTAAGGGTGTCTCCTGCGAGACCGAACCTCGGCTTAGGGTGGGGTCATGATTTGCGATGAGAGGGCTAGTGGCATTGTTTTGTCCGTCGGCCGAACCTTGCCCTTGGGCTCGGTTCGCCGAAGGGCGAAACAGGGGTCCTCGTCGCCGCCGGCGGCGACGGTGTCGCGAATGTAGGTGTGTAATGTTATCATGTAAACCGGTGGCCAGAGTTATCGGGTCATCGGGATCGGTAAGTAATAAAATTGAGTGTAATTGCATATTAAGAGGAAGAGGAAACTGGACAACACAAGTTTCTAGTAATAGTAGAAGTAGATTTCCGCGACGTGTCGCTCGGGATTGGAACCACAGTCTCACACCCGTGGTCGTGGTTGTAAAAGTGTGGTGGATGTGGGCGGATAAGTGTGCCGCTGGGGTCTTCGTTTGATCGGAACCATCGGTGAGTCCTATCCATTTATTAAACCAACGTCTCTCTTTTCGGTACCATCGCGGAGGATACATAGAATAATAGTTCGCGGATAATAGCAAATTTAATTAATTTCACCTTTTAACCACAGTCTTACTTATTTTTGCCTCATAGTGTCATTGCTTGTCACTTTCGTAATCCAGTTTGGGAGACAAGGCAGCGGTAAAACTTATGCATGTGGCATTACAATTCCAACAGACGTATAACAATTACCAATACCATTTTTATACAATAACATACAATACAAGCAATAACATGGTTGTATCTTTCCATCAAAGGGCCATCAGATTTTTATTTCTATCTGCATCTTTTTATAGAGCTGCATTTTCCCCGTGTTGGTTTTTTCTTTTTCTGCAAGGCAGGTTGTAAAAGACGACCGATTGGCTGTCATGCAAGCCACTACCATCGTGGTAGAATTTTGCATTGTCTCTCCCTGGTCTGATACAACCGCCTTACCTATTCCTGCCGCAATAGCGACAGTGCTTGTCATTGTCCTGTTCCGGTTTCGAGGGTTAGTTAGCCGGTAAACTTATGCACGTGGTACTAAACCTTGCCACAAGAAAGCAACGCATCATTAACATCTTTGATGTCTATGTGTGATGGTTGTCTCTTTCCATCGGTAGAACCATCTGCTTGTTTGCTATCTAATGAAATTTAAAAAATATATCTATAATAATCTTATGATATAAGAAAACGCGAATAACTATCTTATGATATAAGAAAACGCGAATTAGCGAAATTAAGGTTCTTTTTTACTGTGAAACCCAAAAATAAAAACATTCTCTGTTGCTAATATCATCTCGGGGAAAGGCTGGACCTTATTATCTAATTTAATTGAAAAAATGGTCGTAAAAGCCTGATTAAGGTTCTTAGGGAAAGGAAATTTGGAAAAATTGCTTGGGAAATTTAAAAATTATAGAAATATTGAAAACAATATTTTTAAAAGATCACAAATTAATAAAAATTTCCTGAGTTAATCCAGGCTAGACAGCAGCTCATCATCTATCTCCATGAGAGGCATTTTGTAAAAAGCGGATGATTGACCAAACATATAATTACCATCGTGACTACCAGGTGGTAGAATTCTGCAACATCTTGTCTAGGTTTAGTACTATCAGCTTGTTTTTCCCTACCGAAATATGAGAGCTTTAAACCGGTTTAAAGATAAAATGTAATAAAGGTTTTTAGAGGTTTTTACAAGGTTTCGCTAGGAGCGAATATGAGATGGGAGGATGGGCTTCATAAAACTGGTTGAAATCAAAACCGTGATTAAAATTGAGAACAGTGAACATCAAAGAAATATTTTAAAAAACCCCTGTAAACCGGTTTATTAATTCAAAACCCTTATAATTTTGCACCATAAGGAGACCGGTGTTTTGGATGTTGAAGTAGAGTGAAACCTTAACAAAACGCTCCTTATGTACCTACTTGCGCAAATAAGGTTTTAAAACTAACCGGTTATAAGCCCTATTTGTCACTATCATATTCAGTTTTGAAGAGTAAGATACCACAACTTTTAAATCCGCCACGTGGATGGCTAAGCACCATTAACATCTTCGGTGTTTACAGACTACAGTTGTCACCTTCAGAGGAGACATCAGGGTTTTTGATTTCTCTTAATATACAAAGAAAGTATCTTCACGCCGACATCCCTGAAGAGGTCGGCAGAGGCACAACCAGTGCACCCACGATTAGCCGAAGATACTTAGTCCCACAATGTGATAGGTAGCAAGCCTATCGCCAACCGGTCACTTATCCGATCTCGGGCAACGATATATTAAAAAACTGAAATGAAACTGAAAAATGAAAAAAAAAGTATCTTCACGCCCGTATCCCCGAAGGGGTAGGTAGAGGTACAAGAAGTGCACCCACGATTAGCCGAAGATACTTGGTCCCACAAATGTGATAGGTGGCAAGCCTATCGCCAACCGGGCACTTTTCCAATCCCGGGCAACTTTGTGTTTATCAAAAAACTGAAAAAACATTTTTTTTAAGTGCCCGACCCGGGAATCGAACCCGGGACCTCGTGTGGTCGACGCCAACGCTGGACCACTAGACCACAGAGGCTGAAAAATGAACTGATTGGAAAGTGCCCGGTTGGCGATAGGTTTGCCACCTATCACATTGTTTTGATCACACAAGGTTGATGACGTCACACAAGGATGGAAAAGGGAAAATCTTCCCAGCCAAGCAAAATGTACTCCCAGGGAACCAAAGTCCATCTGAGAAATGTTGAAATTTGTGTAGTGTTACAAGATAAATACTTAATTGTAATATCGTGATTTAGAATTTACTTAAATTTTTCTATACATACCTTCAAGCCAGATCCTTTACGCGGTAGGCAGAGAGAACCGAGTGCATACGTCACGATCTTTGCAGATTTGTCTTGCTTCCCCCACTCCACATTTATTATTCTCTTCATACAAACATGCCGGTTGTGAAGACTCTTGACACCACCTTCGGACAGTACTTGATCAATCTGATCATGGTATATCACTCTTGGTCTTTCCTAGTAACTACATCTTCCCACATTCGCATTGTATATCTGTTTCGTTATCCTTTCACTTACCATTCTTTCTACATGTCCGAACTAAGTTGCCCTTTCTCATTTTTAGGATTCCGTAGCTAAAAGGTAAAACGGAACCCTGTTACTAAGCCTCCGCTCTATCTGTCTGTCATCAGTCTGTATCTCATAAACTAGCGATACCTATAAGGCTGAAATTTTCACAAATTATGTATATCCGTTGCCACTATACTATACCAACTATACCAACACTATACCAATAAATACTAAAAATTTAAAAAAAAAACAGTAGCAGTCGTGGGACTGCCGATAGAAGTGAAAACGGAACTATTAATTTGAGAGTAATTAAAACTATATGCAAAACATAGCTATAGATATACTATTATCATTAGCATGTCGGTGACGCGAACCGAGGATTTTACCCTCTACCAAAACGCTCAACGCGCCTAAAGAAGTTTTCACTTCAAAAATATATGTTAAGGGGGGTCCCCATACAAGAAACGTGTTTTTTTTTTCGTTTTTTTTGCTATGATGGCACGGAACCCTTCATGCACTAGTCCGACTCGCACTTTTTACGTATATTTTTTTTTCTTGTATCATTGATTGCTTGACCGATACATACTTATTTGCAATCCTATGAAATAAAATGAAAAAAAGACATGCATAAGATTTTTATATAAACCTCCAAAAAGTGAACTAAAAGCTACAATAAATATACAAAAAATGTTCATACCATAAAGTTATCATCTAATCTAAATGCAAGACGCTCTGTGGCACTGTAATATTAATTTGTATGATAAACTCCCGACCGGTTTCAAGTAGGTCAAGGAAGGATGTTGGTACAGTTTCCTTTAGAATATGTCACAGAATGTCCTGTCACGTAAATGGGTAGAGACATGACATTATGAGTCTGCAAGATGTAATACTATTAGTTTGTATTCTAAGTAATCTTTCATGCATATTAATGCTGCATTGAAGTCTTACTATAGACGATAACATTTTAATAATATATATAAATTCAAAGTTTCATCCTCACCATCTTGATGTCTGGAAATTCACAACTGTGCGATTCTCGAGGCAATTTTTGCCCCGCACTACTCTTATGTGGAATCAGTTATCGGCAGATTTTTTCCGAACGGATACGACTTAGAGACCTTCAATAAAAGAGCCTACTCATTCTTAAAAGGCTGCAGCGCAACTACAAGACCCCTAATAGTGTGGTTGTCTATAGGCGGCGGTAATCACTTACCATCAGGTGAGCCTCCTGTCCGTTTGCCCCCTCTTCTATAAAAAAATTACATGTCATGTTGTTTGTCCGCTATGAATTCCTAAACTACTGAACCGAATTCAATGAAATTTGTAAATGTTTACTGTTTGGTCCAACTTAAAAGATAGGATAGTTTTTATCTCAATTAACCCCCTCCCCTCCTCAGGTACCCCACTAAAATATTCAATACAAGTTATATGTATGGCAAAACAACGTTTGCCGGGTCAACTACTTAATTTCAGTATCTATGTGCTAGTAACGTTGACTAACGCCTATATGACAAGCAAGTAGGTAATTTGCGTACTTAGAGGGCATCCCTAAATTACGTCACACGTATTACATGATTTTTGACCCCTCCCCCGTCCTTGTCACAGCTGGTCACATTTGTGAGACCCGCTCCTACCTAGTGTGATGTCACATATTTTACAATTTTACATAAGAAAAATGATCTCGTTTATTAATCGATTGTTGTTTATCTATCCAGATATTATATTTAAAAAAATGTTATGTCACAAAATTTGGAATCCCTCCCTATCCCTTGTCACACAATGTCACACTTCTTGGACCTCCTCCCTCCCCCTTAACGTGTGACGTAATTTATGGATGACCCCTTAGGGATTAGGTCGATTCATGCAATTTGTCCCAAGAGATATTCTTTTAAAATTAAGATTTGCTCTTAGTGTGAGTAGAGCTACATGCAAAAGCTAGTTAAATGTTTCTTACTAAAAATAAAAACGATAGCAAAAACGGCAACAAATACTACCTCAAATAACAATTAAAAAATATAACCTAAAATATGACTACTATTTAGAGCAAGTATCGTAGTCTGAGACAATATTCATAAAAATTTACGAGTAGTAGATATTTTCACGTCGTTATTATATATGTACCTGATTCGTGTTTTGGCCTGATTGTGATTACAATTTAACTTCCTTTGTTAGGTATTAGAATTCTGTAATGCCCCTTACCGGGATTTTGCCTGAATTTGGTATCACCACCTTGTCCTGTCTTAATAATATCAATGCTTGTCAATGTCGTATTCCGATTTGGAGTATAAGGTAGCTGGTAAACTTATGCTATCCGTGTGGCGAGGTGTTAATGCTACTTGCATAAGTTTACCGGCCACCTCACGTCCAAATGACTTATACTGACGCTATTGCGGTAGGAATTCAAAAATTGCGTAACTTTACCAGCTAGTAGTCATGATGGTAGCGACAAGTATGGCCAAGAATTCGCCTTTTTCGAACAGACTCGCAGAAAGGCAGATGGTCTTTTCCTCAAAGGTATCCCGGACCAATACTAGGAAAATGGATCAAATCATTATTATGTTGGGTGTCTATAGGTAATAGTTATTTCTTTCCACCTTTGGATAGGTTGTTATAATATTATATATACTAGGAATTATAATATTATATATTATTAATATTAAATAATTATAATATTATATATTATTAATATTAATTATAATATTATATATTATTAATTAATATATTATTAATAGGTTGTTATAATATTATATATTATTACCAATACTAGGAAAATGGATCAAATCATTATTATGTTGGGTGTCTATAGGTAATAGTTATTTCTTTCCACCTTTGGATAGGTTGTTATAATATATAATTGTTATAATAGTTATTTCTTTCCACGTTTGGATTGGATAGGTGGTAGCCATCTACTTTTTTAATATATATTAAAAAAAATCATGAATGGTAAATTGTAATATGTATTTGCATACCAGTTGAATCCAGTGAAGTCCATCCAGAAATCCAGTCCATGCGAAGTGACCGTGACTGAATAAAAGGGTTTAAATTGACCGTAGTTAATTGAATTATTTAATTTTGTAGCTCCTGTTAGAATAGGGTTTCCAGGTCTTTTACAATCCTAGGAGTCTCGGAAAATTGCTGAAAATTAAAATATTTTATTACCTACTTTGTTAGAAATTAAAGTTCTTCAGTACGAAGTGATAGATTTCTGAAATAAATATTATAATAATTTGACCGCCCCGTTGGTCCTGTGGTTAGCGACCCTGACTACGCAATCGACGGAGCTCAGGTTCGATCCCCGACGGCGAGAAGCATTTGTGTGATGAGTATAAATGTTTGTATTTCCGGGTTTGGGTGTTTATTATGTATATAAAGTATTTATATATGTATTTCTATGTATTAGTATAGTTGACTAACTCCCATAACACACGCAAATAATTTGCGTACCTTGGGGTTAGATCAGTAAGTCTAATTTGTCCCGTGATTATTTATTTATTTAATTTGTCCGCCTCGTTGGTCGAGTGGTTCGCGACCCTGACTACGCAATCGACGGGGCCCGGCTTGATTCCCGATGGGGACAAGCATTTGTGTGATGAGCATATATGTTTGTATTTTTGGGTTGGGTGTTTATTAAATATATTCTAGTATTTATATACGTATTAGTATCATTGACTCACACCCATGTCACAAGCAAATGATTTGCTTCCTTTGGGGTCAGATCTGTAAGCGTAATTTGTCCCGTGAATATTTATATTCATTTATTTATAATAATCTTTATTGACAAACAACACATTTGACAATGTTAGCATCTGTACTAAGTTATAAAATCTGTATTACAGATGCCAGTGCCTTCCCATTTGTTTTATAATTTCTTTTATAAGTTTTTCTTCTCTTAAAATTCATTTATAATGTGCATTGTTATAAAGACAATAAAGTTACATAACTATTTTCAGCATCGCTTCGGTTTGAAATAATCGTTCGTTTTTGATTTTACAATTAAAATGGCGTTAATGCGTTACAGGCCAGTTGAGAAAATAAGGTAAAACAATGCGAATACATCCTCATAATAAGGATAACGACGATCATTATCGTATTTTTTGTTCTCCCATATCCAAAAAAGCAGTTTAACTTATATATACAATTTACACAATCTAATCATTTTAAATCCCAATTTTTTTGAGTGATTTTTCAGCTTTGTAGAGCAAATAGTGCTGCGAATGGATTTTAAAATTTCAAAGATCGTTAAGAGGCTAGTCCCTAACCGTGGACATAATCCATATACTCGTAGTATGTCGTTCATTAACGAGGAAGCACTAAGAGCAGTAAACAAACGTTTTTTGTTAAAAACTTTCATTTCCTATTTAGCCTTATAGGGTAGATAAAAAAAAAAGAAAAATAAGTATCTTCACGCTCGTATCACCGAAGGGGTAGGCAGAGGTACAACATGTGCACCCACGAATAGCCGAAAATACTTGGTCCCACAAATGTGATAGGTGGCAAGCCTATCGCCAAGCGGGCACTTTCCAATCCCGGACAACATTGTTTTTATTAGAAAACTGGAAAAAAAACACATTTTAATTGCCTGACCCGGGATTCGAATCCGGGACCTCATATGGTCAATGCCAACTTCGGACCACTACACCATAGAGGCTAAAAAAAGTAAGTTTATGTTTGAACCCGTATCTTCAACTATTTTATGCCAAATTCATTAAATTCGGTTCAGTGGCTTAGACGTGCAAGCGTAACAGACAGACAAACAGACTTTCTTTGATTTATTTTTTATCAATATATAGCGAACAAGCAGATGGCTCTCCTTATGAAAATAGAAATCATCGCCTATTGACAGCAAAGATGTTAATGTTGCATTGTTATCCGTGCAGCGGGATAGCAATGCCATATGCATAAGTCTACCAGCATCCTTACCCTCCGAACCAGTACACCACAACTACAAACATTGACGCTATTGCGGCAGGAATATGTAAGGATCTGGTACCAGTTTTCATGTGGTCTGTGGTGGTATCATATACCCAAGCGAGACGTTGCGGAACTCTACCACCTAGTAGTCACCACGGTAATGACACGTATATCAAATCGATCGTCTTTCACGACCTGCATGGCAGAACGGCAGTTGGTCTATTCTTCAAAAAGGAGCCCGGACCAACAGGGGATGAACATGAATATTTTCGCATTTATATATTTATACTAGCTGTTGCCAGCGACATCGTCCGCGCGGACTTCGTTTATTCCGCACAGCTCCTACTCCATAGGAGTAGGTATGTAGCCTATATGTTGACCCGACCTGTTAGTAATATTCATGCAAAATTTAAAGTAAATAAACGCAGTACTTTTTGAGTTTACCCTGGACATACATACAGACAAACAGACGAAAATTCTAAAATCTATAGTTTTGGCTTCGATATCGATTGTAGATCACGCCCCAAGTATTCTTATAAAAAAATATTTAATGTACAGTTTTGACTTTCCTACGATTTTATTATATGTATAGATATATTAATAATCTTTCGGATGTAGACAAAACATAATATGGTTGTCCTAGTTAAATTCAATACAGACTCTTTAGGAGGAGGGTATTGTGTTAAAATGGGTCTTGAATGATCGGCCCTTCAAAATGTCTCCAAAAATTAAATTATATTTAGTAACGCAATAAATAATAAAGTTATTTATCAAACGTTTTAAAATTGACGTTGATTAATAAAATTATTTTAAAAATGCGATAAATAAAATGCGAACTCAATCGTACATTTTTAAAATATTCGTAATTTAGTAGAATCCGGGCCCCCTTAGAAGAATAAACCATCTACCATTCAGCCAGGCGTTTCGTAAGAGGCGAACGAATAATCGTGCGTGCAAATGTTGTTCCTCTGCCTACCACTTCGGGGATACGGACGTGAAGATACTTTGTTTTTATTCATTCATTTATACATATTTTTACCCGACTGCACAGAAGGAAGGTTGTATTTTTTCTGTTTGGATTGCAGTCGAATTTGTGTTTTTATAATTATTATTTGTTATTATCACGACTGATTCCCGTGCGGGGAAGGTAGAGTAAACTGACAACTACTGACTTTCCAGTTTACCATGAGTTTATCGGTTGACGAGATGAGTGCGATGGGGATCATCCCCGCATCGCCGCGTTTTTATGATAACGATAATCGACTATTTCTAGCGATAATCAGAACCGATGGCTTTACACATTGAGTGTTAACACACCATCCGCCAGACTCCATACTGCTTCTGAAATTTTGAATTTTCGAGAAAACCCTCGAAATAACCTAAATAACACTTTAGTTCCACCTTGGGATCGAACCTGGGACCTCATGATTTGCGCCGAATAGGCTGTCCCCTAGACCACGGAGCAGTAATACATATTATCTTGATGTCTGAAGTATTACAACAAATCATGAATATCTTCAATGACGAGATAACGAGTCGTTATCTCGACTTTAAAATTTTGTTACGTTACATATTCTAAGCGAGTAGGAGAACGATCTCCTTGATTATTATCCTATGATATGGAGAAAATATTAACAAAGTAAACACTGCATTGGGACGTGGTGCCAAATTGGAGTTCACTCAGTATGGTATCGTTGCTTATAACAAACTTCGACACTTATTTTCAATAAATTTCCAGTGTTCAGTGCACACTTCGTAAATGGAAAGAAGATAACAATTTTGTTTCGGTTTTTCTAGATTGTTTTTACACAATGTTGTCTATCCACACATACTTACTTCTACTATTAGATTGACTCAATTTTCTTCATGTGCAGAATGTTTTTGATACTCAATCAATATACATATGTTGCTGAATTTTAGATATGCATTAGTCGTACCTACATACTTGGATTCCTGTTAACCCAAAAAAGTGGCTACATTTAGCATTAAGTCCGCCTTTTATACATAGTATCACGCCCGGTTCCCTTGTGGTGTGGGAAAATTAAGCCGAATGTCTTATAGAATTATCGGTCTACCGCGATCTAACGGTGTTTTGGTTGGCGAGTTAACTGGTGATCCCCATTGCCGCGTTTCATTTAATTTCATTTACCTTAAAATGATTATCGACGATTTTCTAACAATAACTGGAGCCGACAGCTTTACGTGCTCATCTGAGGTGTGGTAAGAAATCACAAAGGAGTGGTAAGACATCACACGCTAGACTTCGAGCAGCTACTGAAATTTTGGATTTTCAAGTAAAACTTGGAAAAAACCTCAATAACACTTTCGCCCAACCTTGGGATTGAAACCGGGACCTCATGATCTGAGCCGAATACGCTTACCCTATACTACGAGGCAGTCATCCTTTTATACAATATTATTTAGCAGTCTATGAGACATCACAATGTTTGATACATGGTTGAGACTTCGTGAGTAACTTCCTTTTAGTATCCCGAACATACTCTGTACGACTTTCGTAAAAAGCGCTGCATTTTTTTAAATGATCATGATCAAAATATGCAGAATTCATAAGTTTTCCTTGCATTTACAAGAAAATTTAATAAGTAATTAAAAAATGTTTTGTCCTAAACAATACTGCACCGATGAGGTTATGTATCAGCACGAATATACCGTATTAGCATTTTTGTTTTAGGTAGAAATCAATAAAAATAGTTCATATTTTCTCCCCCGTGTTGGTCCCGAGCTTCTTTGAAGAATAGGCCAAATGCTGTTCTGCCAGGCAGGTGGTAAAAACCCACCGATTGGCTATACGATTCACTACTACCGTGGCAACTAGGTGATAGAGTTCTGATTTGTCTCGCCCGGGTCTGGTACCACCGCGACCGCCTTACCTATTCCTACCGCGATAGTGCTTGTCACTGTCGTTTTCCGGATTGGAAGTTAAGGTAGCCGATAAAATTATGCGTGTGGCATAAGACCTTGCCACAAGATAGCAACACACCATTATTAACATATTTGTTGTCTATAGGCGATGGTTGACTTTTTCCATCAGGAGACCCATCGGCTTGTTTGCTATCTTATGATATAAAAAAATCCATATCCATACAAATATTATAAATGCAAAAGTATGTATCTGTTACGCTTTCACGGCAAAATCGATTAATTAACTTTGATGAAATTCGGCATGGATATAGATTATAAGTTGACCCCAAACATAGGTTACTTTTTCTAAAAAAATCAACCCCTAAGGAAATTAAAGTTAGTACGAAAGATTATATTGATAACATTATTGTTTATTTGGGGTTAAGGTTGCGCGGGTCAGCTAGTTATTTATAACTAGCTGTTGCCAGCGACTTCGCGCGGAGTTCGTTTACTCCGCACTGCCCATCCCCCGTAGGTGATAGCGTGATAATATGTAGCCTATATGTCGACCCGACCTATTATTAATATTCATACAAAATTTGAAGTAAATCTATACATTACTTTTTGAGTTTACCCCGGACATACATACAGACAAACAGACAAACAGACAATAATTCTAAAAAGTATATTTTTGGCTTCGATATCGATCGTAGATGACGTCCCAAGTATTCTTTTAAAAAAATATTCAATGTACAGTTTTGACTTCCTTACGATTTTATTATACGTATAGATTATTAATGTTATAAAGTGGTCAGTGATCACAGTATTCGAAAATTTTTTGCAGCATTGTTTTAGACCAATATGATTAAAAATGTCGTTATCACGGGGCTTATATTTCGCTATACTTTCGAAAAAAGTTGTAGTTAGATGTAAAGTTTAGGAATACTTGCCAAAAGAAAGCCACTCACGAACGTTCAAGAATGTTTTAATCATTCAACAAAACAGGTTTTATCCCTTGGATAACTATCTTCACGCCCGTATCCCCGAAGGCGTAGGCAGAGGTACAACAAGTGCACCCACGATTAGCCGAAGATACTTGGTCCCACAAATGTGATAGGTGGCAAGCCTATCGCCAACCGGGCACTTTCCAATCCCTGGCAACTTTGTGTTTATCAGAAAACTGAAAAAACATTTTTTTTAAGTGTCCGACCCGAGAATCGAACCCGGGACCTCATGTGGTCGACGCCAATGCTGGACCACTAGACCACAGAGGCGATTGGATCCCTTGGATAAATTTACAAATAAAGATTAAATAAATAAAATGTTAGGTCCTAAGTTTGCTCTCCATATTGAACAAAAGTGTTATTAAAGGATTTTTCTGGGGTAATCTTCGAAAATCAAATCCTCAATAGTAACTTAGAGTCTGGTGATTGTGTGATAGCACCACAATTTATTGGCTCGATTATTGTACGAAAACGGCTATAGTCGTTATCAGGTCAGTAAAATGCGGCAATTAGGATAACTTATCGAGCTAACTAACAAACCGGTTAAGTCGAATATCTTTCGACCTTTGCTGCAGCAAGCTCTTACTTTTTTGTTCTTTTTTGTCTTTGTTTACCGTTCATTTTTTTTATTAATAACAAGCTGAATTTTTGTGACCAACTTCGTTTTGACGAGACATCCATCTTTTTTATCTTCGAAAGTTAGAGGCTTCTAACATTTTAATTCGGTGAAGGAAGTATATTGATTAATAACAATAATTGTTTGTTTATTATAATCTCTTGGTAACTTACAATTGGTACTTGGTATTGTAATCGCGTGGTTAGATAATTGGTGTAGGGTCGAGACGTTAAAGCTTTGAGTTTATGGAGAACTGTGCCTATTTAACCCAGGTGCATAAAGTCTAGAAATCTTGTTGGTACTTAATGCATCCAGGTGAATGAAGTCTACCCGATCGAGGGTTTGACGTAATGGAGAGCTGTGATTAATTCACCCAGGTGCATTAAGTCTTCCGTCCGTAGCACTTAATTTACCCAGGCGATTTGCCCAGGTGAATTAAATCTACCGCCCCACTTTGTCCTACACGTAAAGTGGAAACTTTTCTTAATCCGACACTCTAAAGTTTTCTTTTTTATCTATTTTATTAGTTACCCGATTCGAGATTTTTCGAAGATAGAAAAGATGGTTGTCTCATCAAAACGAAACTGTTTACAAAAATTAAGCTTGTTATTAATAAAAAAAATTGTTCGAGGGACCATTGTTTAAAAGTTTTGATTTTGTTTAGGTATATTATGATAGCGCATCACAGCTGGTACGCGAGGGTGTATAGAAAACATAACATCGCATTGATGATCGTTTTCTCGTGGCTGTTTTCATATGGGATGCAGACACCAACTCTCATTGGCGTATGGGGTAAGTTTTTACACATTTACTATAACACATTATTAGTTGGAAGAGCTCTGCAATAACTCTTTCCGCCGTGTTGGTCCCGGCCTCCTTTGAAGAATAGGCCAACTGCTGTTCTGCCAGGCAGGTCGTAAAAGGCGACCGATTGGCTATCGAGTCACTACCATCGTGGCAACTAGGTGGTAGAGTTCTGCATTGTCTCGCCCGGGTCTGGTACCACCGCCTTAACTATTCCTGCCGCAATAGCGTCAGTGCTTGTCGCTGTCGTGTTCCGGTTTGGAGGGTAAGGTAGCCGGTAAACTTATGCATGTGGCATTAGACCTCGCCACGAGATAGCAACGCACCATTAACATCTTTGGTGTCTATAGGCGATGGTTGCCTCTTTCCATCAGGAGACCCATCTGCTTGTTTGCTATCTTATGATATAAAAAAAAAAAAAACTCGCCCGGCTATCCGGTATCGCCGCCTTACCCATGTGTGTTCCGGTTTGAAGGGAAAGGTAGCCGGTAAATTTATGCATGTGGCGTTGTGGCGATGCGTTGCCGCTACACGGAGATTTACGCATCATTAACATCTTTGGCATTTATAAGTGAGGGGTTTTTTTCCATGAGAAGAGCCATCTGCTTATTTGCTATCTAATGATAAATTATTTTTCTTACGGGACAAATTACGCTGACTGATTTAATCCTGAGTAAACAAATTATTTGCTTGTGTTATAAGTGATAGTCAACGACACTAATACATATAAATACATATAATAAATACAATAAAAACACCCAAACCCGGAAATACAAATATTTATGCTCATTAAAAGGTGAAATTAATTAAATTTGCTTTTATCCGCGAACTATTATTCTATGTATCCTCCGTGATGGTACCGAAAAGAGAGACGTCGGTTTAATAAATGGATACGTAGAGTACGTACATGAATTGTGTGCTTTTGTGATTGGTGCCGGCGTGGTCATGGTTGTAAAAGTGTGGTGGATGTGGGCGGATAAGTATGCCGCTGGGGGTCTTCGTTTGATCGGAACCATCGGTGAGTCCTATCCATTTATTAAACCGACGTCTCTCTTTTCGGTACCATCACGGAGGATACATAGAATAATAGTTCGCGGATAAAAGCAAATTTAATTAATTTCACCTTTTAATAATGGATTTCCGCAAAGTAACGCCTGAATCAATAAAATTTATGCTCATCACACAAATGCTTGTCCCCGTCGGGGATCGAACCCGAGCCCCGTCGATTGCGTAGTCAAGGTCGCTAACCACTCGACCAACGCGGCGGTAATAAAAATGATAAATCTTTTTTGGTAGCCTATCATGTAATACTCGGTACTCTTCATATTATTCCAAAATCCAAACAAGCTTTGAAAAATAGATTATTTGCAATTTCGCTTACCGTAATTTCGTAACCGTACACGAGAAACGATTGGCTAACCTCTTACGTAGTATTGTATACTCTTTGGGCTAAGCGTGTTACTGTCATCGTGACTATAGTTGGTAGAGTTCTGCAACGACTCGCCTAGGTTAACTTTTCTACCGTTTTACCTATTCCTGCTGCAATAGCGCCATTGCTTATCACAATTGTAAGGTAAGGTAACTATTTTTTAGATATTTTTATAAATTACAATAAATTCTTGGAAAGAGACAACCATTGCCTAAAAACATCGGAAATGTAAAATGAGGGTAAGGTAGCCAGTAAACTTATGCATGTGGTACAAGACCTCGCCGCAAGATAGCAACACACCATTAACATCTTTGGTGTCTATAGGCGATGGTTGACTCTTTCTATCAGGAGACCTATCTGCTTGTTTGCTATCTTATGATATAAAAAAAATATATTAAGGATGAATTACTATCCATATAGAGACGTTAATACCACCAGCTACCACATCATACAAACACGGAACACGACAGTGACAAGTATTGACGCTGTTGCAGTAAAAATAGATAATGCGCTGGTACCAAACCATGACGTGACGTTACAATACTTCACAAGTTAACCTAGTAGTAACAATGGTCGTGAAACAAATAGCCAATCATTCTCCTGTTACGTTCGCCTGATAGAATGGCAAATGCTGCGTTCTTCAAAGGGGGCACTGCGCCAAAACGGAAGTGTGATATTGTGACAGGTGATCATTTGACGAATAGACCATCTATCATTCTGCTAGGCAGTTAGTAAGAGGCGAATGATTGGCCAAATTTGTCACTACCATCATAAATACTAGGCAGTGGATATCAGCAACGGCTCGCCTGGGTTTGGTACTACCGTCTTACCTACTCCTGCCGGAACAGCGTTAGTGCTTGGCACTGTAGTGTTTTGGTTTGGAGCGTAAGATAGCCAGTAAACTTATGCATGTGACAATATTATCTCGCTACACGGATAGTAACGCATTATTAACATCTTTGATGTCTATAGGCGACGACTTCTCTTTCCATCAGGAGAACAACCTGCTTGTTTATTATCCTATATTCGAAAAGGCATGTTATGTTTACCAGAAGAACAGAAAAGTTTATTGAGAACGACCGTTTTAGAAATTTGACGTATTTGAAATTCGAACCCGGTACGTGTTCGTTTACCAGTACCGCTGGACAATTAAGGCAACTTTGACAAACATAAATACCTACATCTGTTTCAGGTAAATTTGATTACGACCCTGAATTGGGAACGTGTTCCATTATTCCCGATGACAGCGGTAACTCCTCGAAGACGGCGCTATTCGTAATCGCCTTCATTGTTCCTGCACTACTCATCTTTATTTGTTACGCTAGGATATTCTGGGTTGTTCACAGGTAAATACAGTTATAATAATAATTATAAATAATCAAATCAAATAAAACTTAAAAAGATGTCCCGGTACGATAAAGTGACTTATATATAGTGATAGCCCTTTATCCCCCCTCGAACAAGAAAGTTCCCGTTTTAACCTAAACTGCGTGTTTTTAAAGATATAAGGGCTTTTCCAACCCTTTAACTTGAAAATTAAGTGTAGTGGCGCCATCTGTTTTTGAGTATTTGAACTTCATTCAAAACAACGATTATTTGGATTGCATATCGAAAGGCGCTGCGAACAATTGCAGCAACTGTAGTAATATCACGAAATTTAAAATTCCAATTTCAATAAACTCTTAAATTACATTTGTTATATTTCAACTATCACGTAATCTAATATCAATTCCCGAGCGAAGCCGGGTATAGGATAGCTAGTACAATAATAATAATATTATTACAATACAGTTAGACACAGTGGTTAGACCAAGTGTTGATCCGATTTCTTATGTACTTATAAGCGATGACTTTCTTTTTCCATTAGGAGATTCATTTGTTTATGTGCTATCCTATGAATTATATGAAGTAATATTCCATGTAGGTGTGGTATCCCTTTGAGTTATAAACCATCTACCATTTTGCCAGGCCGTTCGTTAAAAGTGGAAGATCGGTTATACGTGTCACTACCGTCGTAATTCCTAGGTGATAGATTTTAGCAATACCTTACTTGAGTTTTAGGTACCTCCGCCTTTCCGATTGCCGTAGAAATAGCGTCAATGCTAATTATTATCGCGTTCCAGTTTGGTGGGTAACGTTGTCAGTAAATTTATGCATGTGATATTACCATTTCGCCACTTAGATAACGATGTACCATTAATATCTTAGTCTATTAATAGTGCTTATCTCTTTCCATTGGGAGAGCCATCTGCTTGTTTCCTGTCTTCCAAAAATTAAATGTTTAAATATTTTTAATGTTCAGTATCAACACCGGCGGTCAAACCGCAAGACTTACCGCTGAGGTAAAAGCAGATAAGGCCGGTGCTGTGAGTTATTTTATAAAACAAATGGGTGGGCGATTTTGTTCTAATAACAAAGTTTACGATGTAATAAAACACCGTACCTCGGGTGTCTGTCTCGGTTAACAGGCATGATAGCTAAATAAAATTCTTACGGCTTTCCGCCTTCACTTATAGGCTTTTAAATTTAAAGTAGATTTTATATGTTTTGTATGCAATCTTGTCATAAAACGGGTAATTTGATTATTAAAA
This sequence comes from Apodemia mormo, assembly GCA_036924255.1. NCBI lineage: Eukaryota > Metazoa > Arthropoda > Insecta > Lepidoptera > Riodinidae > Apodemia > Apodemia mormo. The sequence goes on along the minus strand of JAUPFN010000016.1, from coordinate 12,730,812 downwards.
ACATATAAATTGCATATACTGAAGTGAAAAGTAGACGCTAGCGACTTTGTCCTATAAAAATAAGACAAATAGATAACATAAATACCCTTGATAAATGACATTTAATCTGTGGTCATGAAACATAATATTAATCTATTTTTTTCTTTCTGTGTGTGCCTGCAAAGAATTTAGATTATTCAGCTACTTCATGATATCATCACCTAAAAAGTTTAATAAAATAGTAAATAGTAACTGATGCATATTTAGCAACAATATTTAAATATATTTTTTGAAATAGGTTTAAAACGCAAAAAATGGCAAAGGGCTTTATGCAAAGAAAATTTTAAATTATCTCTATAATTTAAAATTTATATTAAATAAGTTTTAACACAATGAAGCCACGTAAAAAAACTAGTTGTCGTATATTAGAAGAGTGTCCTTGATTACAGATTATATGCAAAATAGTTACGATTTCTTGATTTCTCCTAAATTCATAAAGAATTTTCCAAATTGTTCCTGCATTCTTAGATTAGATACTTAAATATTAAATTATAGTAAAAATAATATTAATACTTTATTTCTGACAATTAAAACATCAATAGTTGTTAGTAAAGCTTACATTCTACTTGTTAGTTCAGATAAAATTAAATAATTATTAAATTAGCTATAAGCACTATTTCTAATCACCCTCTGAATAAAATTCTTCCATAGTAGAGAGGCGTGGTATCTATCAACAACTGTTTTCAGTATGCTGTTCTGAATGCCTCGTATTCTATACATCAGAGAAGTGGTCTTTTTACGGATAATGACATAAAAGCCATCCGTCCTATTCTGCGAAAACATCTCTGATGTACTGCAATACCACGGTAACCTTAACAGCATTCTGAAGGTATTGTTGTACTGGACACGTAGAACATCTAGCGCCTTCTTGTTATAGTTAACCCATAGACTACCCATACTGCTGTGACAAAATGCCTATGCCATGCCCTGAAAAAATGTTGATAGCGAACTGATTAACTGTGGATCCCTGGTTATCATATGACGGACCTTTGGGAGGTCCATGGACCACACTTTGAGAAACTCTGTAGGTACTGTACTATAAGAACTTCTACTAATTATACTATACTTTCAGCTCAGAACAGAGGATGCGTGAACACCAAAGAACCCAACATGCAAGTTCAGGAACACTAAACAACGGTAGCGACAAACGGTCAACAATCAAAGATACCAGGGAGACAAAAGCGCGTAGAAACGAATGGAGAATCACTAAGATGGTACTAGCCATCTTCCTATCTTTCCTCGTGTGCTATCTACCTATTACTATAGCGAAAGTGGCTGACAGTCATGTACATTATCCCGGTAAGTTATTTAATCATAATCATAGTCTATTTATTGCTTGAATATAGGTAAATCAGGATATTATAATATATAGTTAGTGCACTACATTCTGCCTATACGGCGTGCAATATAATTATTAAACATATCGATGATTTATATTTTTACTAGCTATTATTCGCGACTTCGTTCGCGTGATCCAAAATCATTACTTCTTTTTTCTCACTCGAGTAAAAAGTAGCCTATGTCCTGCTCTATAATTTTCTCTATCTTTTAATGAAAGTTCCATTAAAATCGTTCCAACCATTCCAGAGAAGACCCTGTACAAATAGAATGACAGATAAACAGAAATGTTAAAAAGGGTTGTTTAGGTACCTATTAGTATCGTAAAAATATACTGCACTTGAAAAAACCTAGTTTTTTTTTAATAGAAAAAGGGAGCAAACGGACAGGAGACTCACCTGATGGAAAGTGATCACCGCCGGCCATGGACAACTACACTATCAGAAGACTTGCAGTTGCGTTGCCGGCTTTTAAAAAAAGTAGGCTCTTTACTTGAACATCCTTAAGTCGTATCCGTTCGGAAAACCCCTGCCGGTAATTGGTTCCACAGAGGAGTAGTGCGGGGGAAAAAAGTGTTACAGTTGAGGATTTCCCGACATCGAGACGGTGAGGATGAAATTTCGAATTTTGTCGCGATGTCTGATGGTAAAATTCTGCGGGAGGAATGTATCCAAACAATTTTTAAATCACAGCCACTTCAATTTTATTTGTATGCACTGATTCATTCATCGCATCATAGGTTGTTGTAGCATCAGCAGTCGGCACAGAAACTTGAGGTTTTTATGTATTAGAAGATAATAAAGAGATAACCATCGCCTATGGAAATAAAAGACGTTAATGGTGTATTGCTATCCGTGTGGCGGTACGATAAAGCCATAAGCATAAGTTTACGCTACATTACCCTATCTACCTATAACATCCATGATTGTCAATGTCGTGTTCAGGTTTAGACTGAACACTACAATGACAAGCACTGACGCTATTGCGGCAGGAATAGGTACCAAAACTCCGCGCGAAATGTTGCATAGCTCTACCACCTATTAGCCACAATGGTAGTCACTCGTATAGCCAATCGTTTACCTTTTACAAACTGCCTGACAGAATGGCAGATGGTCTATCTTTGAAACCAGGAGGTTAAGACCATTATGGGGTGAAGGTCCTAAGATTTCAGTTTTATGTACTAGGTATAATATTATAAGGAGATATGTAGAACGACTATAGAATTATCAGTTCACCACGATTCATCGGTGTGTTGGTTGGCAAGATGAACAGTAGCAAGGTGATGGCACCCCATCACCTTATTTTACCAACTTGGAAACGATTTATCGACTATTTCTAGGGATAACCGCGACTGACGGCTTTACGTGCTCATCCGAGGCACGGGAGTGGTAATGCACTACCCCCCAGGCTCCTAGCTGCTACTGAGATTTTCGAGAAAATCCTCGAAAAAATCTCAATAACGCTTCTTGCCCGACCCGAGGATTGAAACCGGGATTCCATCATCTGAGCAAAATAGTCCTATCCCCTAGACCACGAGGTAGTTTATTCTGATATACATACAGACAAACAGACAAACAAATAAACAGACAAAAATTCTAAAAACTATATTTTTGGCTTTGATATCGATTGTAGATCACGCCCCAAGTATTCTTTTAAAAAAATATTCAATGTACAGTTTTGACTTTCCTACGATTTTAGTATATGTATGTATAGATTATCACTGCATAGTATGCAATGACGTGTATAATATACACGTCATTGATAGTATGAAACAAGGTCGCTTTCCGCTGTCTGTCATGGTGACAGCTATGCTGCGTATGCTGAGATCTTTAAAAGTACGCGACGGATTTTAATGCGGGTTTTTTTAATAGATAGAGTGATTCAAGAGGAAGGTTTATATGTATAATAACATTTAATGGAAAAACGTTTGCCGGGTCAGCTAGTTTACATATAAATATCAATTTTAGTACATTTTGTCAACATATAATTTTTGTGTGGTTCTGTTACTTTTAACGACAACATCACTTGAATTTGAAGGCAATTAAGCAACTACTCGTCGATACGAAATTTGGTATTCTGTTACTTATATGGTAGTCCCCCCTGTCACTGTATACTGAAGACTAACAGTAGTCAATCTACATACATGAGATATTCGAGCAACGCACACATAGACAACTCTCACGGACGCGATATCTCGGAATGGTTCGGGACAGTTTGTTCCGCACCAGCCTGAGATATTGCGTCCGTAAGAGGTGTCTATGTGTGCTATGCTCGAATATTACTTGTATGTAACATTGACTTTTGTTAATCTCTAAGTATTCTGTGCCTCTGCGGTCTAGTGGTCTACGTTGAGGGTAACCGCATGAGGTGCCGGGTTCGATTCCCGGGCCGGGCAATTTAAAAAACAATGTTTTTTCAGTTTTCTGATAAAAACAATGTTGCCCGGGATTAGAAAGTGCCGGGTTGGCGATAGGCTTGCCACCTATCACATTGTGGGACCAAATATCTTCAGCTAATCGTGAGTGCACTTGTTGTACCTCTATATATCTAGCTCTTCGGGGGTACGAGCGTGAAGATACTACTTTTTTACATAGATACATACATACTTTTTTAAATGGTATTGATCATCAGCTTTTTCGTTTGCTCTGCAAATAATGCACATGAGGTAGAAAGGTCGTCATTTTAAATTAGATAGAGAATTAAGTCGGATATTTTTAAGTTTTTTTGATTTTGAGCATTGAATTAACAGCACTTTATAGTTATAAATGTCGTCAATCAAACTTTCCTCCCGTGTTAGTTCGGGCTAATAGATAATATAAATAAATAAGATAATAAAAATAATATTAAGAATAATAATACAATAAATATAATAATAATATATAAAATAAATAAATAATATAATAATAAATAAATATATAAAATAAATAATATAATAGAATAGATCATCTGCTGTTCTACTAGGCAGTTCGTAGAAGGTGAACGATTAGTTATGTGACCGCCCCGTTGGTCGAGTGGTTAGCGACCCTGACTACGCAATCAACGGGGCTCGGGTTCGATCCCCGACGGGGACAAGCATTTGTGTGATGAGCATAAATGTTTGTATTTCCGGATTTGGGTGTTTATTAAATATATTCCAATATTTATATATGTATTTCTATGTATTAGTATCGTTGACTAACACCCATGACTCAAGCAAATAATTTGTTTACTTTGGGGTTAGATTAGTCAGTGTAATTTGTTTTAATAATATTTATTTATTTATGTGAGTCACTATTATCGTGGATACAAGGTGGTAGAGTTCTGCATTGTCTCGCCTGGATCTGGTACCACCACCTTACTTATTCCTGCCGCATAGCATCAGTGCTAGTCACTGTCGTGTTCCAGTTTGGAGGATAAAGTAGCCGGTAAACTTCTTCTTGTGACATTAAGACCTGCCACAGAAAGAAAAACAGTGTTTATAGTGAATGGTTGTCTTCATCAGGAGAGCCATCTGCTTGTATAACAGCAAGTTATGATTAAAAAAACCTTTCCTTTCAGTGTTCCATATCTGCGGGTACCTGCTGCTGTACGCAAGCGCATGCGTTAACCCCATAATCTACGTGATAATGAACGCGCAGTACCGCGCCGCGTACGCCGCCGCGCTGTGCTGCCCTCTGCTGCCCGGCCTCACCAGCGGTGCGTATCCTTCATCGCCCGCATGCCACCTCAAGAAAACGGACCGCACTTCGGCGTTTGCCTCCTATGTCCGCTCCTGAAGGTATCATCTCATTGCCATTTCTCATGTCTTGCCTCTGCACAATTCCTTTTGACTGACTACTAATCACACAAATAGACTTGAAGGTATATCCTCTCATTCAAATTTGACACTCTTTGCTTCGCTTCACAGACCAAAAAATATAAAAACAGAACGCCTCTAACATTTTATTGCAATCTCAAAAACAAGATGAGCCGTGTAAATAAATACAGGGCTCACGCATACACACTCCAAACCAAGCTGCTTCGCTGTCAGTTACTACATGTCGAGGCGTCATACTATAAACTCATATATGTATCAAATAGTGGTAATGCTCCATCTTTATTTTGCTATCCGAGGCTTCTGCACAACTCATTATGGCCGACTACAAACAATATAAATGGACTTGATTGAAGATATATCTTATCATTGCCATTTTTCACGTTTTTCGTCTGCATAATTCATTATGACCGACTACTTACAATAGATATTGACTTGACGATAAATCTTCTCATTCCCATTTTTCTCGTTTTGCGTCTGCACAATTTATTAAGACCGACTACTTACAATAGAAATGAACTTGGAGGTATTTTCTCCCATTGAAATTTTACACGTTTTGTATTTGTACAGTTCGTTTTAACCAAGAACTAACAATAAAAGTAGAATCGAAAGTATATCCTCTCATTGCCATTTTTCACAGTTCATTATGAACTACTACTAACAATACAAATGGACTTGAAGGTATATTTTCTCATTGCCATTTTTCCCGTTCTCCGTTTGCACATCTTATTTTGAGCAACTACTAATCACATAAATAGACTTGAAGTTATATCATTGTCATTTTGCACCTTTTCTAATATTTAGAGTTTGTCTAAATTTATAAACTTAGGTATATTATAAAGAAGGAAGATTTGATTTTTTGTTGGTTTCTTACGATTAAACTCAAAACTACACAACTGATTTTAAAAATTCTTTGGCCTTTAGAAAGCTACGTTGTTCAGGAGTGACATAAACTACTTTTTTGTCCGACTGAATGAAGAGTAGCAGTGAGTTTTGGTCACGCGAACGAAGTCGCGAGTAACTGCTAGTTTCTCATAGGAAGGCACCATTAACAACTTTAGTTATATCAACGTACCATTAGCAACTTTGGTTATAGCAACGCACCATTAACAACTTTGGTAGTTATAGGCGATGGTTAATTCTTTCCACAACCTTTTGCTATCTTATGATACAAAAAATACACACATAAAGATGGAAGGAAGGAAAATAAAAATAACACCTAACTTTTTGCACCGTTTGTGTACTCCTAATTCATTCTTATATTTTTTTACATAATGACTGTTAAAACAGTTATATCTTGATGTAAAAACTTCTAAGTTACAAACAATTATTTATAACTAACCAAAGAGGTTCCCCGCGTTCATTCGGGCCTCTTTTTGAAGAACAGATCTACTTCCTTACTGCTAGGCATCACGTAAAAGAAGAGGTAAAGCTAATACGTACCATTAATAAGATAGGAGAGTTCTGCAACGTCTCGACCAGATTTGGTACGACCGCCTCACTTATTCCTACCGCAATAGCTTCGATGCTTGTCGCTGTCGTGTTCGGTTTGGAAGATAAAGTAGCCGGTGATGTTACGCATGTGGCATTACCATATAGCCATACAAATAGCAACGCACCATTTACATCTTTGGTATATCTATACATATAATAAAATCGTAGGAATCGTCAATGTATGTCCAGGGTAAACTCAAAAAGCACTGGATGGATTTACTTCAAATTTTGCGTGAATATTACTAAGAGGTCGGGTCAATATATAGGCTACATATTATCACGCTATCACCTACGGGGGAGGAGCTGTGCGGAGTAAACGAAGTCCGCGCGAACGAAGTCGCGGGCAACAGCTAGTGGTATATATAAGCGATGGTTGTCTCTTTGACTATTCTCACTCTGATGCTTTCTTCTGGTAAAGGAATTTTGAAAATCGGTTCTATAAATCCAGTAATTACTTCCTACGAACAAAGTTACAAACTTTCAGTCTTTATTATATTTATATGGATTTATTAAATTACAAGCGGGCGGCCACACCTTGCTGAGACTCAGTTTATATTAATTTAATATCATGTGCTGAAACCGCACTGATTAGCCCGCCGTGTCGTGTCATAGGGCTTAAAACCTATCCGATAACCGACCTACGTTGGAATATATGACATAAAACATGTAACATTTAAATAAAAAAATGGTCTAGTATTTTCGGAATCAATAACGAATAAACGTTTTTTTTTGTCATAAGACAACAAACAAGCAGATGGTTCTCCTGTTGGAAATAAAAGCATCGCCTATAAACGCCAAAGATGTTATTGGAGCGTTGCTATCCGTGTGGTGGGATGATAATGCTATATATATATAATTTTACCTAGTTAAATTAAAATATTGAAGAGGCTCCCCATACAATAAACGTGTTTTTTTCGTATTTTTTAAAGATGATGGTACGGAACCCTCCGTGCGCGAGTCCGACTCGCACTTGGTCGGTTGTTAACTAATGCCCGGATTCCATCATTCGTAGCAATCACCATGAGCGACCAATTTCAAAATAACGAAGAGTTTCACGAGACTTTGGACCATTTAATAAGTTGACACTTATCGAAGCAGCTTTAGCTTGTGCCCACCTTATGCCTCATAAAAATTACTGTCACTACTCGCAACTAAAACGATTCGTTTTATTGATAATATCTGGTTGACCGAGCTTTGCTCGGTTTTTTACATATTTTTGAAACCGATCCTTTCTTGGATCTTGAAACTTGATAAATCGATTCCTATAGAATATAATTATTTTTTTTCTGTACCTGGTTGACCGAGCTTTGCTCGGTTTTTCACATACCCATATCTTGGCAACCGAGCTTTTCTTGGACCTGGAACCTTGATAAATCGATTCCTTGACAGAGAAAAACCCCTAATTTGTGACTTTTGTCATTTTTATTGTACGTAAAGCACGTGAAACTGGAGAATCACGTTCAATGTTTGTTCTCGTTTAAGACAAATCAAACACGCGAGTTGTTAACACCTTACCTACCCTATTAGGCACTGCCCATGTCAGGTACATCAGGAATGCTGGTGAGATCAAATCTACCAAATATAAATTTTTAATACTTGAAGTCTCGTTATTAGAAGCATTTCGTTCTTAAGCCGTTCCTGAAAGCTGAATGCATGCATAATAATAAATTTGCCTTTTTATTGCATATCTAACCAACACTAACCAACCATACTAGACAACATGTCACATGAAAGAGTTTTGATACTCCGCGTTCTAAATATAGCGCTGTTGGTTCCATTTGAAATTATACACATGTGATGATAATCAGTTTCCTTTGCTGTCTTAAAAATAAAACTACCTACTGAATGTCGTGAAATTTCGTATAATGAATGTCATTCGAATAAAAATAAACTCGCTTTTGCCGCGCTTCGCACGGGAAAAATATATTTTTGACGTTAGCAACCCGACTACGCAATCGATAGGGCTGGGGTTTATTCCCGACAGGGATAAACAGTTGTATGATGAACATAAATATTTATAGAAACCCCGCATTAGTCGGGCAAAAAGGTAGCTTCTGTTACTCTGGAATTATTCAGCTATTTACAGGTGAAAGAATTTTTCAAATCGATAGTGTGAGTATATCCATTTCAAACTTACAAGCAATCAATTCTTTCATCGTAATAATATTACTAGACTGTACTCGGGACTTCCTTCACGTGACTCAAAATCATTACTTCTTTTTGCTCTATCGATTAAAAAAGTAGAATACGTAACTTATCGGTTATATTCCCGGTACCTATTATAATCAAAGTTTTCCACTTCTACGAGCTGCTTAAAATTATACAGATATAATGTAAACTATTGCAATGGTACCAAAGATTATAAAAAAATAATAATTTAAAGAAAGCCATCTTGCGTGAATTTTCGCTACAACTTTGTCCACTATACACATCTGTGTTTGAACACGGTAATTAAAACTTGTCTATGTGTGTGCTTGTATACATATATGTTTTCTTATTTTCGTTACTTTCGCGTAATTTCCAGAAATCCCAAAGTCAATTTTCAGATTTCAAATAAGTTAATTAATCTTTTAACGTATTTCAAATCTGAAAATTTACTTGTGTTATAGTTATCTCCATAACTCATGCGTTATAATTATAAAGTGTATTTTTATGTTTCAAATCAGAAAAACGACCTTGAAGATTTCTTAAACTTGGCTTTTTTACCTAAATAGCTGATATTTAAGTGGTCTTAGCATTTTCTGGGAGATGTAGATTGTCGAATATAGCCCGTTATTTAGGTTAATTATTTCACATTATTACGAAATAAATCATTTAGATCCCTTGGAAAAAAGACTTTGGATTAAATTAAATATTTAAAACTTTATTTGTCAAGGGATCTTTTTCAAAATTTCCACGGAGACGGAAGACGTAGTCAAATTGACGTCAAACAGAGGCTAAATAGCTCAATCGATTTTTATGAAATTGGCATGGAGATAGCTGAAGATCGAAACATAGATTAACTTTTTCTAAAACCAAACCCTAACCGGCTGAAATAGAGAGTAAACATTTTGAAAAATTATCGAAACGACATCAAATGTCAACTTGCTCAAAACTTGCTCATCAAATGTCTGGTAGCCACACTGAGACAAATGACTGTCCAAAGATTTTACTAAAAAGCATGTTAGTGAGATTATTACAATAAAAATGTATAAAATATATTACTAGCTGCAGCGTGCAGCCCGCTGCATTATAAAAGTTTTCGGCGAATCCCGCGGGATCACCTTATTTTTCCGAGATAAAAAGTAGCCTATGTGATATTCCAGGTCATCACCTACCGGTGTGCCAAATTTCATTCAAATCCGTTTAGTCGTTTTTGCGTGATTGAGTAACAAACATCCATCCAAACTTTCTGATTTATAATATTATAATAATAATAATATAGTTATGTATAAAATATTGTAAAAGTTTATAATAATAAGCAATGTTATTTTATATATCCGTCCTATTATGAACGACATGTTAAATATTTGCCATCCAATAGTGTAAATAAGTACCTAGATATTTAGTATTTATTGATAGTTAAAAAGAATCTACATGTTAAAATACTCGCGGGCGAAGCTGTGGGTTAGCTAGATGCTACAGATTAGATATATTGTACCCTTATCGCATTGGGATGCCGAATCCAGAAACTGAAGCCTTGATCAGAGTTGAAAATGTCCAATTTCTTATGACAATAATAATTAGTTTTCAATCCTTTTAGAGAAATGGAACGAGCGTCACGGGTACAGCTTCAGCAACACACGAACGGTGCTCAGCCAGGTGTCTCTGGGGGAGTCTCGAGCCGACCCGCGGGGCCCCGCGACCGCGCGGTAGGCCCGCCCCCGCACCCGCGCCCACCGGGGCCCACCACCGACACCGCCACCACCGGCTTGGAACGCTACTGGACGAAGACAACACGATTCGAAATTGACCATTGTAATGCAAAATCGTAACATGTCGTTAATAACAAGGCTTCATTGGTATAGCTAAAATTAGAAACGCTTAGTTGCTGCGTCTTTCAACACAAAATATGAATGTGAAAAGGACTAATGCTATCATATGAATAATTTGGGAGAAAACTATAATCTAGGACATATTTATGACTTGAAGACTAAACGACTTAAAAGACTTTTCCTTCGCGCCCAAAATATAATTCAAAGTAGCGATAGGCGATTATTGCTTAATTCAAAGTAGCGATGGGCGATTATTGCTAATCCTAATTGAATTAGTCGATTGTTGTGCGTATTCCATAAAAATCGATAACATGCGATATTATTCGATTGTTACCGATTAATGGCGTGCGGCGGGCGATAATGAGTAATGACTGAAACGTTTGCTGTGTTAACTTTAACCAAACACTAGTTAATAGCGCAGCGCACATAATATATTACTGAATTCCGACATACTATTTCATACGTTTGGATATATATATTTCACTCCCTAACCCAATACTTAAATGCTTACAAAACCATAAATATATACCTATTCTTTAAAAAAAAGTTACTTTTATAACTATTTTTCTTGCATTTCGTCAGAAAGTGATGTTTTTGCATTACATTTATTTTAATTTCATATTTTCAAAATGGTATTTTAAAATATATTTTTTTCATTACAAACTTTGAGATGACAAATAAAAGTCTAGCAAATACTAAAAAACTTTTAACAAATTTTGTTATTTTTATTGGGCTTTATATTTCCCTATGACCACTCGATTGATGACACCACGGAAGATGATTCAATTCATATCCAAACGAAATCTAATGTCAACTTAATAGCTAGCCACACTGAGACAAATGACTGTCCAAAGATTTTACCAAAAAGTACGTTAGTGAGATTATTACAATAAAATGTATAAATTTATATATTATGTATAAAATATTGTAAATGTTTATAATAATAAGCAATGTTATTTTACATATCCGTCCTGTTATAAACGACATGTTAAGTATTTGCCATCCAATTGTGTAAATAAGTAGATATTTAGTATTTATTGATAGTTAAAAAGACTAAGCAGATTTTACAAAATGTGGATTATAATTGTTACCCTAGTTTTCATGTGTTTTAAAGAATACCACCAATTTTATATTACCTACAAACCAAAGTGTATTAGCTCCATGTATTAAAAACCTGTTCCATTTTTAACTTATAACAAGTTATAACTGATGCTTAACTAATAATATTTTAAGCCTTGGTGCTTCATAATTTTAGAATTGATAAAATAATGTATAATTTGAACAATCTTCAATGTAATTTCTTAAAGATTATTTGTATATGTTCGTTTTGTCTCTTAAAAATATAAATATCCCAAAAGTTCTCAAAATCTAATTAATGAAATTATTGAAACACGGTTTTTCTTTAACAATTCGATTTGACTATTTAATTCAAAAATAAGATCTGATATTAATAGATTCTAATGATCTGCTAATATATTTCTTCGTACTCCTAAGTTACTTTTATATTAGGTAAAAATGAAATTATTTTAGACAATAGTTACCAATACATCCAAATTGTATACAATTAAAAATATTTATTTAAAATTGCTCTTTATAGCATTGATTAGTTCGCGCCCGGTGAAGCTGTGAAGGCCCATAAGGCCAGCAGAGATTCAATCATTCCAAAGAAAAAAACATTAATTAATTGGTGCAATGACATACATGAGTGTCCTAGTTGCGTCGTTATTACGAAACATTATTATCAAAGTGAAAAGAATTGAACCTCTGATAATAGTAGTTTAGCCAACACATGAAGTTGTCTCAAGCGAAGGAGAATTTTCACACTCTTATTCAGATTCGTAAGATGCTTAATCTAAACTCAACAATTAATAGGTTTTATGCATTATGCATGCATGACGGTAAATGCTAACACATTTATAAATTGTTTATTCAAAAGAACTACATTTACGAGAAGCTAAAATAATGTTTACTACTGAAAGAAAATTCATATTACTCTGGGCGATTTTGAAGAATCAAGCTGTTCCATACCTAGGTACCTACTTCTTATTGAAAATAATATTTAATATTAAGCCTTTCCTATATTATGAATTACATATTATAGCATAGGTACACTAGAAAATTATGTATTGAAAAACCTCCATTAGTAATTTATAGGTAAAATTGTTTTCATGTAGACGATATTGCAGTTATCACATAGGTACGCATTAATTACAGGGATAAATATCGGGCTTATTGCTAATTTCAGAAAAGTAAAGATCCGAGAATGATAATACGTATAGAAGACGGAATATTTGTATTTAAGTATATCATCTCTAGTTTTTTAATGAAACTAAAAACCTAATATAACCCAGATCATGGATAAAGCCAATGGTAATTTGGTAACAAATTAGGTGTAAGTACCTATTGAAAATTTAACTTAGATTAAGATAGTTTAAACTCAATCGTGGCTAAAATAATTCAATTTTAATATACTTTATAAAACATTGCTCAATTCTATTAGATATTCCATATTTTTTCATAAAATATTATAATTTAACCTGTAACATTTGCTTAACTCAAAATTTGGAAGCTTATCTTGGGTAATAGAGTGTTTAATAATCATTGCCTTATGCCAAATTTAAAATATGCAGCTAATATTGAAAAATGTAACAATTAAGTAGGGTGAAGTTGATACCGGTCATGACCACTGTAGGTACCATTTATGGCAATTTATGTTAATTTTTTTATAAAATTAACCCTATATGTATACAACGTCATTAAACATACGATTCATTTAAGTGCGCTAGTTTGAAAATTTTATTTAACATTATAATTTTATACACATGTTTTTAAACTTCAAGTGGCCAAAACTGGCACTAAGGTAGCCAAAACCGGTATTTTTGCTATAGTTATTATTTTAAAATATAACTTCATTATATTTATAATATAACGATGATTGTGCAATATTCTCGAATTAAATGAAGTTAAATAATTACTGATCTGAATAACATTCAATAAGATGAAACGACTAAATTCAAATATTATTATTAAATTGGATGGTTGAGAGAGTTGAGAGACTGAAGTCGAGTATATCATCCAACTGTCATTGACTTATTAAATGTCAACTTTCTCTAGTCAAAACTTGTTAGTTATCTAGCTGTGTAACCAATTATTTTTATTCTCACATAAATTTTTCCTTCATATTTTGACCCTTGAAGAGGTATACTTTAAAAAAATCTCTTAGTGCTCTCCTCTCCTACTAAGTATATAGTGTAATATGAGAAAGATATACAACAATATTATATATCTAGGCACACTAGCTTGTCTGTGCGTGGTCGTTTAGTCAGTCAGCGTTTACTTCTTATTATGTATCTAAATATATATTTTAACTGCATACTTAATGTGTACCTAAATCTACTTTTATACAATTCGGTGTGGAATTTTAAAGACTACCTTATATTGTAAACGTTGGTTTTTTAGCATAGTAAAATTGTATTACCTAAAATCTCTCACTAAAATGCGATATTGTGTATACTCAACAAATAACCCTGTCAACTCAATACATTCCATTTAAATAAAAATACCTTTTAGAATCTAGCGATAGTGAATCTTTTTATACATTCCACTTGGAGAACGCACACAATCATTAGTATTCCCGTCATAGGGGATTTTCTTCGTAAGTATTTTGAACATTTTCAGTGCTATACAAACGTATAAGAATTAAGCCTAGATATAGAAATAATAGCATGGACATGCCTTAAATACGCTTTTTACACTTTAATTTTTAATATTCTATAGTTATTAGTCTTATATTTTATAAATGTGCTGTCAATGTGGTAAGAGAACATTTTAAACATTATAATTCATATTATTATCACCAGAAAAGCTTAAGTGTGTATATTTTAATAGTGTAGGTATTGTCAAAATCATCATTGATTCTTATTTAAATTATGAAAATAAAATATCGGATATTGGTCCGTTTTCATGTAGGTCCGTTTTCATGTTCCTACACTTTAAATTAAACAACTATACACACATGCTCGCTATGTATGTTTGTGTTTATATACATATGTACTACGTATGCACATACGTAGAATTTCGTGTATGGATTATTTGCCGCAATCAAAGCTTGCGTCAGCAAATTCTTATAATTTTCTTATAGGTACTCATTACTTATTGCGCATGTTTGTATACAGAGTCCATTTATTCAATACAGCGTCTCGGAAATATTTTTTTAGACCGTACACAAAAAGATAACCCAAGAAATTCATTGGTTTAGACACAGGATAATTTTTCAATTTCTTAATTTCTGCACAGTCTATATATTCTGTTTACTAAAAGTTGTCATTTTGTTGTAATTCTTTTAATAACAGTACGACGCTAGTTCGTCAATAAAATTGTAAATGTTACTGTTTCTAGGTTTTTGTCAGTTTTCCTATAGTATTTTTATTAAAAATTTTAGAAGATTTATTTCATTCTCTATTTAAATTATATATTTAGGTTTTTTTTTAATTAGACACTGTCTAGCTATTCCATTAGGGATTCCAAGATATCTCTTATTAGAGATAAGCTCGTCTTTTGTACTGTTTTCGTTTATTCTCTGTTATATTTTTTTTTTGTGTACAATAAAGTGTTAAATAAACGAATAAATAAATTTTTAAAAATTCAATACATGGCAGTACATTGTAAACATAAAAGTGTACTGCCATGCTACTTTTCTACGCCATATAAATGTTCTGTACTAACACAAAGTTTCTGATAAAAAATGACCTTAAAATATAGGAGACGGTAATTTTTTTTACAGAATATTTTTAGTACACGTATCCTAAGCTAATTAAAGGTTGGCAGGAGCTTATGAATATTTTTATAACATAGAACAATAAACAAATAGATGATTATCCTGATGGAGAGAGACAACAATCACGTATAGACACCAAAGCTATAAATATGATGTCTTGCAATACGAGTTGCGAGGATGTATCGTCATGCTGTGCATTAAAATGTTAAACAGAAGTGACATTAAAATGTTTCAAGTAAGCCATACTGCGCGAAGAGATAGCAGAACACCAAAAATATCAAATTCATAAAAAAAAATATTTTTTCTACACCCGTAGAGCGCAATAATTGCTTATAAGTTGCTATGCCACAGTACGATTTGAGTCTATGCATGCAATGTTTTTAGATGATGACCGGACGTGATTCTACAAAAAAAAAATTGTTCACACTTGTAACCAAAATTATACTGTTATTTCTTTTAGTTTTATTTTTTTCTTTATACCCATATAAAAACTATTCCCAGTATTATTGTAAGCGAGTATATAAAATAGCGGATACATCGGTGTGAATAATTGTTATGCCATAATAAAATAAAAATAAGATTAAAATACTTGTAATTTTTATATTGAATTAATTTATTTTACTTTTAAGTACTTGTATGTAAAATGTTGTTTAAAATGAAATATTACGAAAAATACTGTATTTTATTCTTAAATTAAGTTAAAATAATATTCCCAATTTTCCGATATTGTCATTCATCTGAGATACAATTATTTGGTGCCTATAAGTACAGTTTACATAGAAATTATTTAGGTAAGCTCCTTTCAAGGTACAATAATATCGAGAATCGCTTAGATAATTTCTTTGCCTACTATATTTACTCAACACTGCAACCTCACATGTACAGTACAGGTAAACAAAAGTAAAACGTACTCTTACGACTAATCATTGATGAACGAACTCCGACACATCCATAATCATGCTGATGAATAGCTACACTTACGTGACACCTACTATGATGTGATAGAATGTCAACCTCTAAAAGTCAAAAGTTTAAGTAAAAATACGTACCATCACGTCCATGATCACGTCGATTCTCTCATGGCAAAAGCAAAGTAAACCAAACTTCGTCACACTTTCCAATTCACCGATGTCGGTTGGCGAGATTACCGTAGCCCGAATTTTACCGACCTCTCCCCGATAACTGGGACCAATACTTTTACGTGCCTATTCGAGACACGGGAATGGTGTCACATCGCCCGCCAGACCCCAAACTGCTACTGAGACTATGGATTTACGAGAATAAGAAAAAATCTCAATAACACTTGTCCGACCCAGGGATCGAACCTGCACCTGAGCCGAATAGGCTATCCCTTGGACCACGAAGCAGTAAAGGCGTAAAAAAATTACGTGATACGAAGGAATGTATGTACCTACTCTTTGTAATTAGAGTTGGACTTGAAAACAGACTGTGCATAGAGTTTTTCTTGTTTATACACAAGGGCGTCGCCAGCCGATAGCCCAAGGGGGGCATGTTGACTTTACCTACTACAATTCATACTTTTCTCAGTAAAGTCGACAGCACATGAAGCTTTTCACTTGTACTACGAGCCTTACATCTACGGCGATTGTAATAACAACAGTACCTTACCAGCGTAGTTGAGCGTACGGAATATTAGAAATGGAATTGGTGAATTCATTTGAGTTTCGACGTATGGGATTGATAGATCAAGCAAGTCAACTCAAAGACTTAGGAATTTGGTTGCATTACATTTGGGCAACTTTTTTAGAATCTCTAGGGGGGAGGGGCAGCTGCCCCTCCCTGTCCCCCCTTGGCGACGCCCTTGTTTATACAAAGTTAATTAATTTGATAACTCTAAAGATTTCTATACGGTCCACACAACCTTAAAGCTGCCTGACTACACGTTACCCCTATTTTGCATGTTCCATGTTAGTAATAGCTGACCTTGTAGCCCCCATCCACTTCATTTAGATTGTCTATCTGGGTGGATCCCATTGCTTCCGACCCAAACAGACGAATGGAGGAACTCAGAGTGCCAAATAGGCACGTGTAATGAGAGCGGTGGCTTAAAAGATAAAATAAAAAAAATAATATATTAATGCTGACATAACATGATCAGATTGATCGGGTGCTGTATGAATGAATGGTGCGAAGAGTCTCCATAATGGGTATAATTACGTGAAAAGAGTCATAAGCAATGATCCGTATAGGTAAAACAATTTGGGGGCATTTCGTGACACTATCATGATATGGATATACCATTGCATTTCACCGGTTATCGTAGGTATTCAAGGTGAAAAAAATCTATCAACGGAATTCTAAATAAAAGCGGTAATTCAAATTATTACTTAGGTAGGTACTGAAGGTTTACTCGATAAAGAAAAATATTGTGTATGCAACAAAGCCTGGCATGTCTACGTTTTTTTGCTGCAGTCTTTTATCAAATCTATGGCCATCTAAAGATAACACTGATATCTGATACATTGAGTAAACAGTCTAGAAACCTAATAACAGACCAATTGTTCTGTCAACATATTAGACTAATAGATCTTATAACAATCTGAAAGAATTAGTACCAAACCAATCCACTGAGCTAGAACCACGCGCTACAAAATACCGATTTTGAATTATCTCATCGGAATTCGGAACCCCGCGTTCCTTTTTACCGTGTTCCTTTTCCTCGTGCCTCGCCTCAGATTATTTACAGAATTATTTGGTGTAAGAAACCAAACATTATATTTGGTCTAGTGTAGGTTATCAATGCACTGATACAAATAAATATAGTGGAATTCGGCGGCAGGAATTAATCCAAACAACTCGTCGGAACACTCCCCATGATATATATGATAAAAGACGCAGAGAGAACCTACATCTCTGCGCAATGCCAAAAAGTCACGCTGTTTCAAAATAGCCTGGTCATCAACGATTCGAATCGCTCTACGCTGAATGCGATCAAGAGGAAGTAGCTGGTACTGGGGAGCTCCGGCCCAGAGATGCGAACAGTACTCTATGTGAGGCCGAACCTGTGCCTTATAAAGTTGAAGGCGATGGGCCGGCAAAAAGTACTGTTTCGCTCTGCTGAGCACACCGAGATTTTTGGAGGCTAGTTTAGCCTTGCCTTCCAAATTACCGCGAAAATAAACGTAATTCGATATGTCGACTCCTAGAATTCCGACTGAGGCTGTCAGGAGAGTATCCTCAAATCGGGGTGATACGACAAAGGGCGTCATTTTAGCAGTGAACACGCAAAGCTGTGTCTTCTTGGAGTTAAAAGTGACCAGGTTTTGACGACTCCGTTCCGAGACATCGGTAAGTCGATTCTCGACTTCAGACACAAGCTTGTTTCGGCACTCTTCGATGTGTTCCCGAGAAATAACAGTAATAGTAGCGATCTGGAAATTTATGGACTTTATATTTTGATATATAATTTATATATTTTTCATGTATTTTTCATATATTTAAAATATATAATTTTTATATTTTAAAATATATTTTTTATATATTTTTTTTTCATGGGGGGTTGTGTGGTTCTGATAAGAGTGAATTTAGATAGTAAACAGATGGTTTATTACAAATGAATTGTTGTAGAAGGATTGATGAATAGATTTTGAAGTATATAGCTTTTTAAAATTAGAATTAAAATTTTGAACAAATATATTTTGTATGCTAAGAGATAAAAATATAATAATAAACATTAAAAAAGAAATCTGGTTCTTTGAATTAAAAAAATCCATAAGTATAATTTAGATGAAAAATATAAAATATTTGTAACGTGATTGGTCAAATATATCATAAGCATGAAAATATATATAATTCTATACTAACAGTTAGTTGCGCGCTTGCGATTAATAATTGCAATTAATAAAATAAAAAACCCAAAAGACTGCATATCTTTATATATTGTGTACATTGATTCCACTATTGTTCAGATTTTTCATCGTAATTTTGTGGAAATATTTTAATGCGTAGATACTTTATAGGCTGACGAATTACAGTCAAATGCTCTTTTCGGACAAGATTCGTTAGATTTAATAACATATACTTCAATAGATTTCTTCAAATTTGGCTTACGTGACTTATGTCAGGACACGTTTGTTTATAAATAACATCGTACCCTGATAGCCACCTTACCTATAACTTACTGTCAATCTACGTCCGCAATTTGAAGCAAACTTGACGGAAAGAGTTGGCAAAGCGAGCGATTACCTATTAGTTACCTATAACTTACTCTGCAAATAGACGTCAAAACTTGATGTACAAGTATTTCCTTCAAATTGTAGTAAAGTTGAAAGGAAATTTAACTACAAGTTTGATTGTTAACTTGTATTCAAGTTGCGGCTGTAGATTTCCGTCAATTTGCTTACAATTGTTGTTGAGAGAAGAATTACCGCCAACTTGATGTATAAATTAACCGTAACCGATTCAAACGTCGAGCGTCTTCATTTATTATATTAATAACGCGGTTTTTTAAGTGAAATAAATCTACAAATCTAAAAAAACTATTTTTTCAGCGTATCAAAAATTAGTCATAAACATCTTGACAGTATTACATATTTATACACTATATATTTTCAGTATTTTTGAATCGCTTGTCCTATTTTTCCTTGTTAGCCACCGGAAAACCCAGCAATTCACTAACGAGATTATCAGAACTACCTAACAAGTACTTTAATTATAATCCAAAGTAGGAAATTTCGTTTGACGTCAAGTTAATTAGTGTTATCAGGAGGTAAATCGATCTTTATAATTTGCCTATAACTTCCGTTAATTAGCCTAAAACCCAATAATATTCGATAACGAACCTCAAACTAGGGATGCACGATTCCAAAAAAAAAATCGATCTCGAGAATCGCGACAAATTTTATTGAAAGAATCGATTTCGATTGCCACGGTCAACAATCGTACAACAAAGGCGCAACAATAAAATCTGCGAAAATTAGGTTACATTACCTGGTTCGGAAGCGTCATGCCATTGAATTTTATAGTTGCTCTCCGCACTCAGTCCTTGTGGCGGGGTCTTAATACCACATGCAAAAGTTTATCGGCTACCTTATCCTCCAAATTGGCAAATGACAGTGACAAGCATTGACGATATTGCGACAGGAACAGGTAAAGGTGGTGGTATCAGACATGAGCGAAACAATTCACAAACCTACCACCTAGTATCCACGATGGTAGTAACAGGTATAGCCAATCGTTCACCTCTTGCAAACTGCCTGGCAGAATGGCAGGTGGTCTATTTTTTAAAAGAAGCCCGGGCCAACATAGGAAATATAATACTGATGAGTTTTACTTTTTATTGATGATACTCTGATACAGTATCATAAAAAAAGAAAAAATATTCTTACGCATTTTCCCTTGCTGAATAGTTTGGTTTAATGATGATTCACCCATTTGTCAGTTAGCAAAATGGGTGGTGATCCTCGACAGCGGAATTTACACGTTGTTTTATGACCTATTACCCTGATTGTATTTAAAGTACTAACCAAAATTAAGGGATAGGTTTAATAATACTACTACCAGAATCTAAGCTATTTTATATATTTATTATCTACGACATTTTGATTTTCGATGACGAAAAAATCTTCATAACACTTAGGCTCTACTCGGGGATCGACCCCGCTATCTCATCATCTAAGTCGAATAAGTAACCCGTTAGACTATATTTTAAAGCAGTCGTTTCTAAGAAAATATTGCTTAATAACGAAATCTTTAATCAGAAATGAAAGTGTCCTACCATTTAATGTCAATGTGGTGAGCGTGGATCATAGCCGTAAGTCAATAATATCTAGACGCGCCATTATCCTATTCGATTTTAATATCGATAAACGGTTTTATGATTTGATGATTTAACGATTTCTGAATCGATTCATTCTAGTGCGATTGTGGTATCGATTTCTAAGGGAGCCACCTATATCATCAATCGAATCGTGTAGAATTTAGGTAAATTTAATTATTTCACTAATTTTTTTTAGGAATTTTGTGAAGTACAAAAATGGTACAGCTAAATTCATGTCGATTATTGAGTTCACCAGTATCGAAACACAAATGTGTCGTGATTGGTTAAAAGGCTGAATATAACAATAGTTTTTTGGAGGTAACTGATCACCCACAAATTCCAGAATTAAATTTTTTCCTATACAATAAAACATGATAAACTCTATCAAAATAATCTTGTCATTTTGTATTTTAAGAAAAGTCAAAGAATTATTTGTTTAAATTAAATAGACCATTTTGGGCATACCTTGTATACATAAGCGTTTGAGATGTTAGGCGCGTTTGCACAAATCTACATAGTACTACATATATAATCTACAATAGTGAAATAAAAATTCTTGTTACGAAACTTGACCAGAAGCTTAAAGTCGCTTAGCGAGTAATGTTTAAAGTTTTAAAGTATTTCAAGATTGAATCCAGAGTAATGCGATGCAAATAAAGTAGGTTGAAATATTAATAAGCTAAAACCTCTCTAGTGTGTCCATACTGCAGGAAAGACTAACAACTAGAAGACTAAATGTGTGCTTGAGTCTGACATTAACATGGCGAGACTCAATAAACATAGTATAGGATTTCCCGTAGCCAAACCTAACGATAAATTACATAAGGTATTTTGCAGGTATTGGGAAAAGGGAACCAAACGTTTAATAAATATTAAACGTTATTTGTAGATATGTAAAGTTTAATAATATTAAAATTATGAATTTTGGTTCTACCGCTGCTAAGTGATAGTCATTTAATTGGTTAACATGACGACATGAAAACAGTAATTATTTTTATTTTTTAACTACATTAATTTTTATCAGCAAACAAGTAGATGGCTCCCTGATGGAAAGAGATAACCATCGGCTATTGATACCAAAGTTGATAATGGTGCGTTGTTATCAGTGTGGCGACTGGCGAAATGTTATTGCCACTTGTTTAAGTTGACCGGCTACCTTACCCTCTAAACCCTATCACGACATTGACAATCACTGACGCTATTGCGGCAGGAATAAATATGGCAGTGGAATTAGACCCGGGCGAGATAATGCAAACCTCTACCACCTAGTAGCCAAGACGTCTAGTAGACGACTTCCTACTGAGTCGCATAGCCAATTGTTCGCCTTTTACGAACTGCCTGAAAACGGCAGTTAACAACATTAACATCTTTGGTGTCTATAAGCTATGGTTGACTCTTTCCATCAGGAGACCCATCTGCTTGTTTGCTATCTTATGATATAAAAAAAAAACGGCAGACGGTCTATTCTTCAAAGGAGCCCAGACCAAGAGGGTGTAAAATAAAATACACCTAATCCCAAAATTACAAATTATTCCTTAATTACATTAATTAATTTACAACTTGATACGGATAGAATTTGCCAACAAAAATAAGTAAACATGCATTATTATAATTGCTTACAATTAAAAATCGATAACTAGCAACGTTCGATATTAATAATGGTACATCCTTTCCTTGAAATGAAGTCTATGCTACCGAAGGACAGCGGCGCGTGTAAAGTCCTTTGTAAAAAACCGATAAGTGTGCCGACAAACGAATACCTCGTGAAAATGAATGCCGCCAAATTGAAACAATGAAACAAAAGGCGACAAAGTGTTGTCATTTTTAAAATATTTGCCCAACTCTAAGGAAATATAAGTAAAAATACGAATATTAAAAAAACGATATCTTTTTTATTTTCCGAAATAAAGTAATTTTAATATTTTTTTCAGTAATGCCTTTAACCAACCTATATGTCTCTTTTGGATCGGACAGGATTTTCTTTACACACTATATACACTGATTCTCTTTTAAACTAAAGCTTTCAGATTACAATAATTAATCTATAATAATTTAATGTAATAATAATTTTGCATGGGTCTGTCAACACCGCATCTATGAAACATTTCTGATTTCACTTTGACATTAATTGATTGTGACAGTAGATGACACTTATGAGTTATGACAGTAGATACTAGATGCCTGAAAAGTAAGATTTGCGATTTGTAATGCGAAAACTGAAAACTCCAAAAACCTTTATAACAGCTAATTTTAAATTGTTTCTTATTATAAATAAATATATTTTGTCTTGAAGTCATTCTATAGTGTATATTTTTACGTTTGATAGTCGCGTGTTGAACTTACCATGATTTGTATTAACTAGTTTACTAGTTTGGGTTTTAAGTGCCGATCCTGAGATCTATTGTGTTATAAAGCAGAAAAAAATCAACTCTAAAATGGATGTAGTCGGCAGTGAAATTGGGCAGAAGATGCGCGTAAGTTAATTTCAGTAATGTGTGCTAGCAAAAGCGTGTTAAATTGTTATGTAGAGATTGTAAAATATCATTTATTTACCTTTACTATTCAATAACTAACTTGCCATCAATCTATATATCTATCAATGTGGGCTATACCACACTTAGCCACACTGCAAACCATTGTTGTATAACTTACTTGCTATAAAAGTATCAGTACTTTTGAAAATTGAAATTGAAAATTTGATATCATTTTGCAGCCAAAGTAATAGTATAGGATTGGCGTTAGAGAAGGGCCGCATGATTTTCGGGTTGCTGAGTGGTGGGTTAAATAGGGGTTGGTATTGCGGAGTCACCTAGATTTTTCTTTATAATTATTTTTCTAATCTCGTAATCGAATGACTTTCTTCTACAAATATGTGCAATTTACTATATTGTATCAAAAAATATTGTTAGTATTGTATTTATAGAAAAAATGGAGTTATGAGAGGCTTTTGGAAAATATTCTGATAACCCTTATTGATCATAATAATATTTTGCTAGTGATGTGACTTTTTTAGATTAAATTAGTACATTTATGGTGTTGGGCTTAGAAATGTGCCACTTGGATTGAGGAAAGATGAAGTTCATACCCTTCTTCTAGAAGGTTTTCATTCTTCAGATAAATTCCCGTTAGAGTTTATTTCCTACAGACACAAAGTTTTTTTAAATAAACATGGTATAATTTTTAGGTCGAGTGTTTTTAAGTTATTTTATTAAATGGTCTATCTACGTAATTAATTTTATCTGCAAGTTTTAAATTTGCAAGAATTTGTATTGTTTTAGAAAAAATGTAGCGAAATTTGTTTTTTCTAAAGTTCACAAACTGTTTGTGAGTTTGTTTGCTGGCGTAACAATAATAATGCTTAGTGAAAATAACTCAAAACATATATTGTTAGTGGAACATAATGAGTGTGATGTGTGTTTTTTTAGTTTTCTCATAAAAACAACACTGCCCGGGTTTGGATAAGTGCCCAGTTGGTGATAGGCTTTCCGCCTATCACATTGTGGGACTAAGTATCTTAGCGGATCGAAGGTGGACTGGTTGTACCTCTGCCTACCTCTTCAGGGATACAAGTGTAACGGCGCCCGACGACTATTCAGCCGGACGTGTTACTTAGGGGACGATATCCCTTTTTTATTCAGGGAATCCTTCTCTACACTCGCTTGGCAGCTTGAGGTACTAAAGAGAAGCAGGATTTTCCAGGATTCTCTAATAAATAGACTTTCGTAATGTATCTTCTTTTATTTTCTTGGGACGTCTGTCCCTTGTCACATTACAAACTAGACTTACAATTCTATTGTCTAACTTTTCTAAACAATTCCATTCTACATTCGAAAACAGACAAAGCTGCCAGTACGTAACACCATAAAGGTGTTACATCAGCTACCCCCCAAGGTGGGAGCAGCTGAAACTGGTGGGGCATTTGTCTCCCTTCATATGGCCTACCTATCCCTAACCTGATGGCCCTACCTACGAGGGGAAGGTACATTTTGGTGGGACTGTCTTTTCCTAAAAGATAGTTTGCCCCATGTGTGGTTCTGTTCATCATCACCACACCATGGCACAAACTTTGGTCTCCCAAAACCCCTGTAAAAGACAGACCACAGTCCCCTCACCTAACCTATCCTACCGCAAACATTTTTTTTATTTTATTACATTTTAGCCTGAAGGGCTCTAGCTGTATAAGAGATAATAAGAGATGGAAAGGCATAACAATTCAAACTTCTTTTCTTTGGTGGACCAAAAGAAAAAAGATTGAAGTATTACTTCCTCTCAACATCGAGCTCGCCCCAATATATAGACCACGATCATAAATATTCCTTACTCTGAACCATATTAATACCATCATTATATTGTCTCCCATGACTATCTGAGTTCATGTATATCCTATACAGATATCCTTTGTGTCGACTATGTCGTACTACAAAGTTGAACTCTCCTTCAAAAGACTTTCAACCCTTAACCTATACTGACTCTTTCGACCTCATACTAAGGCGGCTCAGTCCCTAATATACATTATACCCCATAAGACTTTATTATTGAACGGAAGAACTTGAGAGGAATACATTGCTATTGGAAATAGGACATTTCTTCATTTAATATTCTTTTGGTCATCTTTTTTCTTTTTGGCTTCGGTCCATCATCACAGCATTGGTTGAGCCCCATCATATTACATGAAACAAATACAAGTATTAGTATTCTCATATATAAGCCCAAACAAAAGTAATGGTCTAACATGTAACAATTATTTATTACAATGAATGACTATAAGTACACTATATATTTTTTTTACATACGTGCATGAAATGCTTTCAACCTATTTATATGTACAATATCTCTATATCTCCTATTGCTTAACTTCGTAATTACATAATTTACATTAGATATTCTTTCCACTATTCTGAACGGCCCTTTATATAACCTACATAATTTCAAACTCCTATTGTCCACCCGTCTTGGTGTATAAACTAATAAATACTAATTGTCCCGGTGAAAAGTCCTTTACTTTAGCCCTTTTGTCAAAATATCTCTTTTGCCTAACCGGTGCCCTTCTAATATTTTGTATTGCCTTCCGGACTAACGTACTTTGTAAATTATGTCTCTCGGCAAAATTTACTTCTCGGTTTTGACTATCCCTATTTACCCCCATGTCGCTTTGGAATATCGGTTCCCTAGCGTACATCATCATATATGGTGAAACTTTAGTGGTTGATTGTTTGCTAGTGTTATATGCATGACATACTAGTGGCACAAATCTACACCAGTCTCGTTGATCCCTGGCAACATACATCGATAACATTTGGACCAGCGTTTTATTGAACCGCTCTACTAACCCGTTCGTTTCTGGTCTAAACGCCGTACTAAATCGCGACTTTGCCCCAAATCGAATCACAGTCTCTTTTACTAGGTGTGACGTGAATACTGCCCCCCTATCAGAAATTACTTCCTTAACACCTCCGTATCTACAAAACACCTCCTCAATCAGAAATTCACTCACTTTCTCTGCCGTAACTCTTTGCACCGCTTTACATATCGCATACTTCGACACATATTCAACACATACTATAATATATTTATTTCCGTTTAAAGATTTTCTAAAAGGCCCTAATATATCGATGCCTACTTTCTGCATCATATGGGTCACAGTTATAGGTTGTAGTTCCGCTACTTGTTTGACCTTTTTTCTTTCTTGACACAACCTACACGTTTTTACATACTTCTCGATCTCCTTCTCAGCATTCTCGCAATAATAACTATCTCTGAATTTACATAACGTTTTTGCCAAACCCAAGTGTCCCCCTGACCATGGGTCATCATGCAGTTCCTGTAAGACCTCACATAACAAACCCTTTGGTATAACTACAAGATCTTTCATAACATGTCCACGCTTTACTCTCTTACACAAAACCCCTTCTTTCAAAATATGCCCCTTATATATTCCGGTATTGCTCATCCTTACTCGGGATAACCAATGCCTACATGACTCATCCATCCCTTGCTCTTCTTGGACCTTTATTACCTCTAATTTATATACTTCCAAATCATCTTCTTGTTCTTTCTGAGCGTTCTCGACTCCACTCTCCACATTCAACGGGTTTCTACTTAAAAAATCGGCAACTACATTCTCTCTGCCTGCACAATGCACGATATCGAAATCATATGCTTGTATGCTCAGTGACCATCTCGCTAACCTTCCATTCATATCTTTCTTATCTCTAAGCCAACATAACGCCTTATGATCGGTTACGACTTGGAACTTCAATCCCCATAGAAAATGCTTAAAATAATTTAACGCCCACACTAGACCTAAACATTCTTTCTCAGTAGTGGAATATTTCTTTTCTGCCTCACTCAACTTCCTCGACGCATACGATATCGGATGCATCTCTATTTTTCCCTGCATTAAACAACATCCCAGAGCTTCTCCACTAGCATCTATATACAACCTGGTTAAAACATCCCTATCACTAGAATAATGACTTAAAATAGGCGGGTTACACATTCGATCTATGATAATGGAAAACGCGTTTTGATGTTCCGAGGACCAACAAAACTTCGACCCCTTCTTTAGTAATTTTGTTAAGGGTAGAGCAATTTTGGCAAAATTATCAATGAACTTACGGTAATAGGAGAATACTCCCAGTACCGATTTTACCTGTTTTACATTAGTCGGTGCAGGCATTTCTTTTATCGCCTTTAATTTCCTGCTATCTGGTCGAATACCATCCCCCGAAATCTCATGCCCTAACACACTTATCTTTCCATACCCAAAACTACATTTATTTGGTTTAAGCGTAAGGTTCGCTTCCTTAAGGCGCATTAACACCTTTTCTAATGCTTCCTTAAATTCTGTGAAAGTTTTCCCCCATATTAATATATTATCAACATAACAGATGGCATTCTTGTATTTGATGTCCCCTAACACCTTATCCATTGTACGCTGAAATACTGCCTGACTTGTTTTTAAGCCAAAAGGTAACACGTTAAACTCATACAATCCCGACGGTGTGATAAATGCCGTTTTATGCCTATCGCTTTCCGAAATCATAAGTTGCCAATAGCCAGAATTTAAATCTAAATCAGCGAAATAGTGGGCACCTGACAGATATATTAAAATGTCCTCTATAATAGGCAAAGGATAGCTATCTGTCACCACCTTTTTATTCAACTTACGATAGTCCACACAGAATCTCCATGTATTATCATCCTTCCGCACCAACACTACCGGGGAAGCATAAGAGCTTTTAGATTCGCGAATGACACCGTTGTCTAACATTTCTCTCACTTGTGTATTGATTATTTCCAGTTGCTTAGGTGAAACACGATATGGCGGGTGGTGTACTGCTACCTGGTCTACCGTTTTTATTTCTACTTCTGTTAGTTTACACCTACCTAATTCTGTGGGCCTGAATGCGAAACATTTCCTATACTTACTAAACAGATTTCGTAACATATTCTTTTGCTTTTTACATAATTCCGGATTAATGTTAATTTCATCTATTTCGCATTCATTGTTAGAATTTACACGCGGATATAAATTATCCTCATTTTTCTCTACATAATTCACATAATACATGTAATCTGATTTTAATAAATTATATGATTTATTTACATCAGTGACATTATTATTTACAACGTTTCTATGGTAGCCGTCCATACTGGAACGATCATCATTGTTTCGTAGCAATGATGTATTAATGAAATCTACATAGCAACGCTGTTTAAGACATATGAAATTCTTTGAAAAGTCTATTACAGCATCATATTTTTTCAGAAAGTCTCGACCTAATATAAGTTTAGTTTTAATATTCTCTATTATTAACATTTCATTTGCAAAAATACTGTTATCTATCATTAAATTTACACACGTCTTTCCTATCACATTTAGTACCGAACCTCCTAGCGATTTTACAAAATGCCTATTGGGTGCATCATCTTTGAATGTTATTTTTAGATGTTCCGCGAGATCATTTGACATGCACGATATATCTGCTCCCGTATCGATTAACGCCGAACACGAATGACCCTTAATTATGACCTGTATAAATGGACTGGACAAACCTTTGCTTTCTGCCGGGAGATCTTCATCTGTTTGGGACGCAGCTCTCAACTCCCATGTTTCATTTCTTTGGCGGCGTCCCTGTACGTTTGGGTGTTTCGGTGACATCGGGCTGCGTCTGAAATCATTACGGGTGTTTGAGGCCGTTCTTTCATAACGTCTCGGCCTTAAATTATACCGGGGCGTGTGAAAAACTTCCGATGGCTGTGGATGTTCTGCCTGTGAGCGTATGGGCGTATTGGGCAGGATGTCTGGTTCCCCCCTGAATTTCACCTTCTGTTGTACCCCCATTGGCGGTTGTAGAGGAAGGTTACTCGCTCTCAATTGACCCCCAAAGACCTCGTTGTATTGAATGATTGTGTTTCGTAATTCTTCTCGTGACGAATACACTCTCATCCCCAGTTTTTCTTTTAGCGAGGGTAACATCGTTTTGATGAATTGTTTTACAAAAATTGCGTCTGAAATTTCAGCTTTGGTTGCGGTGTCACTGAGCCTGTAAAAATAGGTTAATAGTTCCTCATCACGGCCTTGCTTAGATACATAAAATCGTTCCACATAATTTATTGAAACGGGGAATTCGTTTTCAATTTTACTACATAATTCATCGAAATTGGCCGTGTCGGTATATATCATTTTATAAAATGCTAATGCCGGACCGTCGAGATATAGTCCCAGCAGTAACGGTAGGCTCTCCATATCCCATTTGTTTATCGCCGCGACTGTTCTGAAATCTTTAATAAACTCAGCGAACGCCAAGTTTTGCGTTCCGTTGAAGCGCTTGATGGCCTCCATCACAACTCTTACCCTCTGACACCAATACTTAGCCCTCCTGGTTTTTCTAGCGTGGTGATTGCGCGTAGCGCCTGAACGTGGTGACTTCCGTAGCCACTTCACACAGCGACTTCCCGCAGCGACTTCCCGCAGCGACTTCACACAGCAACTGCACACAGCAACTGCACACCGCGACTGCACGGCGCCTCCGCCAACTTGTAACGGCCGCCCAGCGACTATTCAGCCGGACGTGTTACTTAGGGGACGATATCCCTTTTTTATTCAGGGAATCCTTCTCTACACTCGCTTGGCAGCTTGAGGTACTAAAGAGAAGCAGGATTTTCCAGGATTCTCTAATAAATAGACTTTCGTAATGTATCTTCTTTTATTTTCTTGGGACGTCTGTCCCTTGTCACATTACAAACTAGACTTACAATTCTATTGTCTAACTTTTCTAAACAATTCCATTCTACATTCGAAAACAGACAAAGCTGCCAGTACGTAACACCATAAAGGTGTTACACAAGCATGAAGATACTTGTTTTCATACATTTTAAAGTTAGATTAGTTCTTGGACTTTTCATTTCTTTTATAAAAGTTTCCAGAGGAAAGTAAGACTCCCCTCCTCGACCCTCAGCCCCCCAGTCCTCAATTTTTGTAGCCCATTCCTAATGCAATCCTATACCACTAAACAAACATAACTATCAAATCCATAAAGGAAACACTTTCTATATATTTTCATTGTATATGTATATACAATAATTCCAGCGATACATTTTTTTTTATATCACAAGATAGCAAACAAGCAGATGGGTGTCCTGATAGAAAGAGTCAACCATCGCCTATAGACATCAAAGATGTTAATGGTGTGTTGCTATTTGTGATGAGGTCTAATGCCACACCGGCTACCTTACCTTCTAAACCGGAACACGACAGTAACAAACACTGACGCTATTGCAGCAGAAATAGGTAAGGCAGTAGTACCAGACCCGGTCGAGCCGATGCAGAACTCTACCACCTAGTAGTCACGATGGTAGTGACACGCATAGCCACTCAGTCGCTTTTATGACCTGCCTGGCAGAACGGCAGTTGGCCTATTCTTCAAAGGAGCCCGGGACCAACACCATTTTTATACAGGTTGGTTTCCTAAATAAAAACTCCACAGTAGCCAACCTGAAAATTAAAACTGAGATTAGACAATTTGAACATGCTAACAACAAGATCAATGGGGTAGTGAAATTTACTACTTTAAATTAAATGTTTTTATGTGCAGTAGTTCCCTTTTCCATCCTTGTGTGACAATACAAAGATGGAAAAGGGAAAATCTTCCTAGACAGGCAAGGTCTATCTAAGAAATATTGTAATTTGTATATATTCTTAAATTTTATATCATGACAACTAGAATGTCACGAAGAAGTAGTTCATAGTGGTGACTTATAATATTTATCAACCTAAAGTCCAATTTATTTGATATTGAGAGTAGTTTAAGTATTGCTCATAAAGATTTTTAAATTAATTGATTTTACATTAAAATGGACTTGTGATACTTGTAGGGTGATTTCAATTTTGAGCACTGTTTCTGGCTTTAATCACAATAAGCCTCTATTCCTGCTCTTACGCTTCAAAAGGATGATATAATATGTTATCTCTTGCATCTTGACTGAGTTGCTTTATGTAGCCTTCTAGCTGCTGCGTGCAGCCCTATGCATTATAAAAGTTTTTGGTGAATCCTGCAGGGTCACCTAATTTTTCCTGGGATAAAATGTAGCCTATGTGCTATTCCAGATCATCAACTGCCATCATCATGCCAAATTTCATTAAAATCCGTGCAGTAGTTTTTGCATGATTGAGCAACAAACATCCATCCAAACGTCCAAACTTTCGCATTTATAATATAATGAATATAGATTATGCTTTAGTCAGATAGTATGGTTATATCTTCCTGCTCCCCTCCTCTTCCTTTCGCAGTTAGTTTTTTTTCTTGAATTATCAACTGCATTTTTAAACCTCCTGTATATCAGATTTTATGTAAGTTAATCTACAATATGTATGAGGCATGAATAAATGAAAAATACACAAACTTCCACAATTATAATATTAGTAGGGTTGTAGGATGTTCAAAGATTTTTAAGTATGAGTAAATGTTTGTTTTCTGTTTTTTTCAGTCTGCTATCAAGGCAAAACTCACAGAATTAGGTTGCTATGTTGGTAAGTAGAATTAATTTTACTATACAATTATTGTTTAACAAATAGTAGTGTTATTTGCTAACTAGCATTTTTTTAATATGGACAAGGTCATGGTTCTAGTAATGGCAAGAAGTAACAGCAGTAGTGCTTAGAAATAGATTCGGCGGTGATTTAAAAGCTTACTGTGCATCCTTACCGGATCACATAGAACTTCCATCCATCCAAACATCCAAACTTTCGCATTTATAATATTAGTATAGATTATGCCTTAGTCAGATAGTTAGTATGGTTATATCTTCCTGCTCCCCTCCTCTTCCTTTCACAGTTTTTTTTTGGAATTATCAACTGCATTTTTAAACCTCCTGTATATCAAACTTGCTGTAAGTGAATCTATGATATGTGTGAGGCATGAACGAATGAAAAATACACAAACTTCCACATTGATAATATTAGTTGGGTTTGTTAAATTATTGCCATATAAAAAAATGCTAGTTAGCAAATAGCACTACTATTTGTCTATAAACATAAACCTTGCCAAGTATTTCTTTAAGGATTCAAATTCAATTCAGTTTTCTTTGGATGTTTTCAAATTAAACTTGATATCAGATATAGTACTAAAATATTAATTATTAAACTTTTTTTTTAATTTAGGAATATTTAATTAGTATTTAATTTCTAATTTATATACAAAAAGGTGAAAACAGGTAAGTTACAGCAAGGTTAGGATTGAAAGATGGCATTGTTACAAATTTTAGTTAGGCACTGTTGGTTTGGAGGTTTTGTCAAGAACCAATATATTTTAAGGATTATAAATGTGAACAAAGAAATGCAAGCTTGAAGCAGAATTCTGATTAAATTACTCACCTCACAACCAGCTTTGCAGGTGATTTGGCTAGATTATAATAATGTGTGGTCATTTTTAATTTATGTGATATCAACCAAAAGAATCTGGATCTCTTTTGAAGAATAGATCATTTGCCTTTCTGCCAGTCAATATGTAAAATATAATTAAATGAGCCAAATATATCACTATCATTGTTACTAAGAGGTGACAGAGTCTTGCATTGTCTTTGCAGGTATTTTTACCATTGCCATATCTATTCCTGCGACAACAGTATTAGTGCTTGTCAACACTATGTCCTGGTTTGAAGATTGAGGTACCTGGTAGTCTAATGCTTCCCATCACAAGGATGGCCATACACCATTTAAATTTTGATATCTAAAAGTTATGGATGTCTCTTTTCCTCAAGAGAACAATTTCCTTCTTTTCTTTATTATGATATTATAAATATATGTAAAGATAAAAGCACAGCAATAAACTTAAACATGCAGCAATGAGTCTTCTCATTAATATAGCATGACAAAGACAAAACCTCTGAGGAGGTCATATTATAATGTAATCTTAATTATGCTCATTGGATTATTTTATATCATACTAGCTGACCCGGCGAACATTGTTCTGTCTTTTTAACTACTCTTTTTTCTATATTTACTCACCTTTTAAACCTTCCCTGGACTTCAACAATTAATTCAAAATCAAAATTAGCCAAATCGGTTCAGCTATTCTCGAGTTTTAGCGAGACTAACGAACATCAATTGATTTTAATATATATAGATATATTTTTTTGGGCAGTATAATAAGTTTTGTTAATATCATTTTGCTGCAGCTATTTTACTTTTTTAGGCTTATATTTCTATCTATCTATCTACCAATCCGGTGTAAACCACAGCCACAGCAGCCATGCTGTGGCTGTGGTTTACACCGGTGTATACATGTGGTTTACATTGTGCGACATTGTGCAAATTATAGAGTATGAGTAATACACTATGATTTTTACACAGAGTGGCGATCACAATACAACAAAATTTAGAAGAGTGAATTTTAGTTGGCATATTATAGAGAATTGTTGGCCCTATGTGGATAATTTCAAAACCACATATTAAACGCTCTTAAGTTAAATATGTGTGCAGGGGATGTCAAATTAGTGCAAATGTATGAATATTTTGTATGTTCATACCAAAAATAAGAATGCTTTTTTGTTTATTCCATGAATTTTTCTAATAATATATCTATGTAAAAATGTTGTCTTAGATGATGAGCTACCAGACTATGTGATGGTGATGGTGGCTAATAAACGGACCAGAGCGCAAATGGAAGAAGATCTTCAGTTATTTCTAGGTGATAATACAGAATTGTTTGTAAATTGGCTTCATCAGGTATTAAAAAAATTACAAGAAGTCACAGTTACAGCGCCTTTAAGTAAGTACATATTATAGTTCATTAATTGCTAAATGTGTGTCCTCTTAATATAATAATAAATAATAATAATAATTATTATTTATTTTAATATTCGAATTACAAGTAAATTAATCAGAAACACATCAAATTATAGATACATATAAAATTAAAACATTATTATGACTATACTACTAATATACTTTGTAAAGTGAGATCTCTAATTACTGTTTTCCCAAAAATAAAATCTGAGTTGTACAATGTATGATGGATAAAAGATTAACAAAATATATATGTGATGGGAATGAAAATTATTAAGTATTATTCTCCTCTTGGGATCTTATCTCAATCTGTTGTCGAATTATTTTCCTGATAATTGTTGAGCTGTTAAAAGCACAATGATCATAGAGAAACTGAAATGTTACAGGTATAACAATTTTTGTGCAGACAAGCCTGTCTACTCTCTTCTTATTCTTTTGCTTATAGTAGCAGAATTCATGAAAATTGCACTCACACATAATATAAATATGTGATTAGTGTGTATTGTCAAAGTAATTTTCCCTGTAAGATCTTTTTGTTACTTAATTCGTACAAATAGGTGCGAAGGCTTAAAAGTGAATGTAAATCATATTGATATCGAGGGAGATGCACCTATTATGAGCAAATTGGTTATAATAGCACTTGATATTCTAGTCTCTACTTATCCTGCAAGGCGTTTGATGTAAAGATATGTATATTATACAAATATCTATATAAATTATGAAATTATTTAATTATGAATCAATTTAATCTTTAGATAAAATATAATTTATAGTTTTTGACTATATATTAAGCATGAGTTTCAACTGTAACTATAAAATATATTTATGTACTTTCTAGAACATTACATATTCTAAAATTGCAGTGGAGTAATACCACACAACAATACTTCTAAGTAGTGTGTCATAAATAATTCTTAGAAGTGTACTGAAATTGAAATAATTTACATTAATTAATGTTGACATCGCTGGATCTAATTTTTGTAATTATGACATTTAATTAACATATTTTTATTAATTTTATAAATGTTCGTCTTCATGTTTCTGTATAAATTATAATTTTTAAAATATATTTTTTAATTTATTTTAAAAATAATTGGTAATTTCTGTAAGCAAAACAAATTTCTCCCTGGTTGACGTGATTTTTATGAATTGTATTGTATTTTACAAATATTGTATAAATTGTCTTATATTTTGTTGTGTTTGTTGACGTTGACAAGTGTTCTTAAATGTACCTACATCGAATAAATATTATTTGATTGATTGATTGATTAATATCTCCTTTGTATTATCCAAATAAATAGTATACAAATAGATGTGTAGTTTGTGACAGTTATCAATCCATATCTAGGTATGTTACCATACATAGATATGGATTGATAACTGCTAAATACAAAAACATTAGCAGTACAAACATTATTGTTATTGAGTTTTAACTGCGTGCATAAAAATTTAACCTACATACAATCTTTTAAGCATTTAATCTTTACTCGTCTCTGTGGTATAGTGGTCCAGTGTCGGATTTGACCACATGAGGTCCCGGATTAGATTCCTGGGTAGGGCAATTCAAAAATGTGTTTTTTAGTTTTCTGATAAAAAAACAACATTGCCCGGGATCAGAAATCAGACCAAGTATCTTCAGCTAATCGTGGGTGCACTTGTTGTACCTCTTTCTGCCTCTGCCTTTCGGGGATACGGGCGTGAAAATACTTTTTTTAACCTTTACTAGGTAGTAGAGTTCTACATTGTCTTTTTTTTTTTATATATCATAAGATAGCAAACAAGCAAATGGGTCTCCTGATGGAAAGAGTCAACCATCGCCTATAGACACCAAAGATGTTAATGGTGCGTTGCTATCTTGTGGCGAGGTCTAATGCCACATGCATAAGTTTACCGGCTACCTTACCCTCCAAACCGGAACACGACAGCGACAAGCACTGACGCTATTGCGGCAGGAATAGGTAAGGCAGTGGTACCAGACCCGGGCGAAACAATGCAGAACTCTACCACCTAGTAGCCACGATGGTAGTGACTCGATAGCCAATCGGTCGCCTTTTACGACCTGCCTGGCAGAACGGCAGTTGGCCTATTCTACAAAGGAGGCCGGGACCAACACGGCCCAGGTCTGGTACCACCGCCTTACCTATTCCTGACACCATTGCGACAATGCTTGTCACTGTTGTGATCTTATGCATGTGGCATTAAGATCCTGGCGGTAAACTTATGCATGTGGCATTAAGATCCTGCCACAAAGATAGCAACATACCCTTAACATCTTCAGTGTCTATAGGTGATGGTTGTCTCTTTTCATCAAGAGAGCCATCTGCTTATTTGCTATCTTATGATATAAAAAGATTTTAATATTGTTAATATTAATGCTACTTAATTCTTATTCTGCAAAGTAACTTAATATTAACAAAAATAGGTAAGTTTGCAGGTATAAGTAACATACAACTTACTTTGCCATCACACCTCAAACCCATGTAAAAAACTCAAACTCTTGATCTCTGTTTTTACAATAAATTCTTGGAACCAATGTAGATTGACTTTCTATTTTAAAATAAACTATTTTTTTTTTAGAAACTGATTTAGCTAAAAGTAAGGAAAAATCTGTCAAAGAAAACAAGTCAAAAGACAAAAAAGAAAAATCAAAGAAACATGACAGTAGTAAGAAATCAAAGAAAAAAGACAAAGAAAAAGCTAGGAAAAAGGAAGAAAAGAAATCACATAAAAAGAAAAAGAGTAAGCACCATGAAATGATACGTCCTAACATTCCACCACTGTTAATGAATATGGAAAAGGAGCCTGAACCTTCAATTACTGATGTATTTGCTGGGCAAATTTTGAAAAATCATGGTGTTATGCTTGAACCTTACAAGGAAAACCCCAAAATTCCTGAAGTTAAACCTGTTGTCAATGAAGTAAAAAGACCAATGGTACCTATTATAGATCCAGCATCAATACCTTCTCAAAGTGAAATTATTGACAGTCAAAATGAAAATACTGAAAATAAAACTAACAATAATACAAAACAAGATCAAATGAAGGAAATGAATCAAATAGAAGCTAAAATTCAGGGCTTAAAACAGAAACTAGCAGAACAATTAGATTCTATGTCTGATGATGAAGACTTTTTAAATATAAGAACGGAGGCTGAGGAGCTTATGAATGATTTTGCTGAAGATGTTTTCCAAGTAAGTGTTAGAACAGTACCAAAATTGGAACAAATTACAATACTATCTCTTTTGTATAAATTTATGTAACAGTTTATCAACTATTTCATGTATTCAGAGTCTATATTATATTCTCTGACCACAAAATATACAAGTAAAGATAAATATATAAAGATAT
Organism: Apodemia mormo; assembly: GCA_036924255.1. Classification (NCBI taxonomy): domain Eukaryota; kingdom Metazoa; phylum Arthropoda; class Insecta; order Lepidoptera; family Riodinidae; genus Apodemia; species Apodemia mormo. The sequence continues at coordinate 12,692,979 of JAUPFN010000016.1, read as the reverse complement.
ATTTATTACTAATTTCAAGTTTCTAGCCTTAAGAGTTTGGCCTGTGCGTTGATACATCAGTCGGTTACTTTTGCCTTTTATATATACAGATACTAAGATTAAGTGTACAATTACAAAGTACTTATTACTTACTATTGGACTCCACGCTAGGCAAAGCCTATGACATGGATACCAGACGGTAATGTCCATAGGTACAATTAATAAACAACCTCAGGGGAGGTATTAATAAGATAACATCAAGCACTATATTTTAGTTTGCTAAATACTTTGGGTGGGTATATTATATAAGAGGATGTTAGTGTATTTACGTTTGTTTGTGTATGAATTATGCATATTTGACTAGGTTTTGGCAAGAACGTTTTCGGTCTCTGTCGTTTCGGAATAATTTAGGAATGAAAGTCACCCATTTAGTTACATAGAAGCAAGCTTAGGAGACAATTCTTCAAATTAGAGGAGACATAGAGGAAAAGGAAAAATGCAAAATCGTCTATCAAATACACAGGTTGTTCTCGCAATTAAAAAGTTTTTCTTTTTTGTTCTATTTATCAAGATTTGTAAAAAGTCGTAGAACAAATGTTGTTGGAATTTATGTAGAGAGGCTGCCTGCAGGAGGTGATGCGTAAATTTCAACTAACCTTGTATTATATACAGCCATGAGTTTGAATATAAAGTTACTTTTATTCTGAACTAGCTGTTGCCTGCGACTTCGTCCGCGTGGACTTCGTTTACTCCGCACTGCTCCTCCCCAGTAGGTGATAGCGTGATAATATGTAGCCTATATGTTGATCTGACCTGTCAGTAATATTCATGCAAAATTTGAAGTAAATCCATGCAGTAGTTTTTGTTTTTACCCCGGACATACATACAGACAGACAAACAGATAAACCGACTAACAGACAAAAATTCTAAAAACTATATTTTTGGCTTCGATATCGAATGTAGATTACGCCCCAAGTATTCTTTTAAAAAAATATTCAATGTACAGTTTTGACTTTGCTACGATTTTATTATATGTATAGATAATAATATTTTTTTCAGGAAATATCACAGCCACCACCAATAACGCCTCCTTTAAAAACTGCCTCTGTCCCAACACCCTCTGTATCATTAAATGTACCAAAAGAGCCACAAATGGAACCAGAAACATTACCACAAATAGAATTGAATCTTCCCAAAAGGCCGATTCGAGAACGTTTGGGCGCTCGTGATGTAGCAACTGTGGCAGAAAAGGAAAAAGAGCCAGTGAAAATAATTGAGAGCCCTGAAAGGTTGTTAATTAAAAACTCATTTAAGGTAGTAAGAAGATGGTTTTTGTTATCTACACTAATATTATAAAAAAGAAGAATTGTATTTTTATCTGTGTAAACAGTAAACTGAACAACTATTGGGCCGATTTTAACAATCTACACCAGTGAAATGCTAAATTATCACTGAATATCGAAAGCAGAATGCTCAGCCAGAGTTTAGTTCATACTTTGGTTACCACCAAAGTGAATTTACTAAACGTGGGTGAGAATATACAACTAAATTACTTCTTAATTGAAGTTGTTGCAGGACCTGTAAAATATCCTAATCAGAAATGTAATTCAAAATATTAAGTTTAGAAAATTAAATTCTGTACAATGTCTGTATCAACAATGTCATCTTAGCGCACAGTGGGCGTATAATTTTTCAAATCTATCCCTATACAAAATAGAGCAAAGCTGTCAGTGACAACTAGTTATTTAATAGTTTCAGCCAAGCAACTACTGTCATTGGCATTATTAGTATAATTTAACTATCGGTACATATTTTGAATCCAATGATGTTCGTCGTTAATAAACGCACAATAAACTATGAATAAGCGAACAATGAACAATCAAGCTCAAGAAAGGCTTCAAATAAGATGTAATCGTGTTTTCTGTTTTGCCTACAAATTGACTGATTTTATCATTTCACAGGTTTAAACAATACAATAAAACTTGAAGATCTTATGCTTTGTAATGTAAATAACAAAACGTGTTATTTAATTTTGATTAACATAATATAATAAACCAATTCAAATTCTACTTCCCCCACCTCCGCGTGTTTCACGTACATGGATCAGTGGGTAGGCTTATTGCTAGATCATCTAACTGCTCAACTTGCCTCATACTATCAGTCATTACCGAACTTATAGTATGAGGTACCAGGTGTAATGTATCGTTACATGGCACTTCTCCATGAATTCCACTGCCACGTAAAATAGAAAAGCTGGTAAATTCTTCGCTCTCGCGGCCCATAAAGACATATAAAAGACGCGGGACTTCACTTTTAAGGTCCACTTGCCGGATTGTCGTGAGAATCATATAATCTCAACGTGTGGCAATATGCCATAAAAATGGCTTGCCTATGTAATGTCTAGCTATGTTACTTAAATTGCTCTAGCTCGTAAATGTGAAGAAATAACTTCCTATGGGAATTTTAAAAAGGAATAGATTACTTACCTCTCGGTTTTCATAGTAAGAACTTTGAACTTTTCTTTGAGGAGTCATGACCAGTCACAAGAAAAATTACATAACTAGCCCCGTTTTACTCTACTGTCGGCTTAGCTGTTACTACGAAGAAACGTATATCTCGCTGTTGTATTCCGGTTTGGAGAAAGGTTGAGTGCTGTAAAGGTTGTGGGAGTTAAATTTGATTAAATTCAACTTAATCTCCTCCGCATGTTTTCTGTATTGATCTTCATTGGTTGGTGGTACCGCTTTAACTATTACTACTGTAAGACGTGTTTGTCGCTGTCGCGCTTCGGTTCAGATGAAAGCAGTAATTAAAATAAGCATATGGCATTACAAGCAAAGCATAGACTTTAAAATATGATATTGAAAACAAAAAAACATGTTTGTCTTCTAGCTTCTCAAATATGATTTTTTATAGTATCTGCAGGCATACGGTCCAGTAGAACACCTAATAGAAAACAATTACAACTGCAAATGGACATTTACAAACAAAAAGTTAGTTGCCAGTGTAATTGCTGACTTCTGAGAATTTTGTTGACCCTCTTAAAAATCACAATTTCGAAGTTTCTCGAAAAAACCGTGCGAGACAAGCTGTTCTAAAGTTTGGCTGTTCGTATAAAAAATGTACGAGCAATAGAACAGTCGTGGATGACTAATCGTCAATATGGTGTGAATGGAATCTCTCACTACAGCTTGTAGATGCAATGGCGGAACGTGGATGTTGGCACTAAATTAAATCATAACGCTATTATTCTTCAGAGTATGTTATTAACAAACTATTAGTTAATTACTGTATGAGATGCGATGATTTTAGATGTATTAGAGTGGAAGGTACGTAGCCACATAGTAGATATGAGTAAGCAGGAAATTTGAACAATGTACAAATTGGGCTCAGGAAATACTAATCCAAATAATGATTTTGAAGTCAGTTTATTTCTATTCTTTTTTCAATGTTGTTATATTGCAGTAATTATTACACTACGAAAGTAGGATTCATACGATTGACATGAAATGACAGAAAAAAATGTGTAAACGGTTGACCCTACGGGCCATCCCTGAAACTTCCCACTAAATTAATGTATTTTAAGCTCAAAAGAGTAAAAAATATAAGTATAGATTTTTTAGTTCAAATATCTATTTTGTTAAAAAATGGCAGTATATTAATTTTTGAAAAGCTGTATATTTGAAAATGATGATGGTATTCAACTCAATTTTTGAGACTTAAAATATTGCTTTAGCTAAATAATCGATATGTCAAAAAACATTTTATTTTTCATTTTCTTCATTCATAAATCCCAAATAAAAATTGACCGATTTTGATTAAATTAACGATATTTGACGCAGTTTTCAAAGGAGAAAAGCTGATAAGATTTTTAAGTCAACGGTGAATTAACTTGAAAGTTATTTAAAAAAATTAAGTAATTTGCTAAAAACAACGTAATTTTAAGATCTGAAAAGCTGTAAGTTTGAGAATTAGATTCAATTTTGATTTTTGAAACGGCATTTGACGTAGTTTTTTTAGTTCTAAAATATCGTAGAACACCAAAAATTATTGGTTAGAAAATTTCGAAGCTATGTCGAAAAAACAATTTTTTCAAAATTTTTCGTCAATGATTACGCCCAAACGGATAAACCGATTTTGACGCAATGTATGTATGGTGCTTTTTCAAAATTTCTCAAAATATGGACCGAATTGGTTCTAATTTTCAGGAAATCTAAGTTGAGCGAAATCTAATGGAATGCCATCAACTGCGTTTCGATAGGTCCAGCCGTTCAAAAGTTATGAGATGTTTACATGCACACATACAAATATACACACACAAACACACGCGCACACACACACACACACACACACACACACACACACACACACACACACACACACACACACATACATAAATACATACATACTGACGTCATCGTGAAAATAGTCGGACAAGATTCCTAGGACCTCAAAACGTGGACATCTTGTGAAAACTCGATTTTCGAAAATCGGGGTAAAATCGGTAACTTTCTTATCTACATACGTAGTGGGAAGTTAAAAAATGGTGTAACACTAGCAGATTGTATATCTAACATTTAATTTTTGTATATCATAAGATAGCAAACAAGCAGATGGGTCTCCTGATGAAAAGAGTCAACCATCGCCTATAGACATTGCTGTTTTGTGTCTAATGCCACATGCATAAGTTTATCGGCTATCTAAACCTCCAACCGGAACATGACAGTGGCATGCACTGACGCCATTGCGGCAGGAATAGGTAAGCTACCAGACCCAAGCGGGACAATGTAGAATTCTACCACCTAGTAGCCACGACGGTAAAAACTCGCATAGCCAATCGGTCGCTTTTTACGACCTGCTTGGCAGAACGGCAGTTGCCCTATTCTTCGAAGGAGCCCGGGAGAACACCTAATAGACGTGTGGTTGCGCTCATTTTCGTGCGTGTGTATATGTATATACCTTCACACTATAATGGCATGTTGAAGGCAGTTGGCGCATACCTTGGACAAATGTTTTTTTTTATGTGGAACTAATTTAAGTTTCAATAACGTAATGGAGTGAGTGGCACAGCATTCGTGAAATGAATGATTGAAGGCAGCTTGAAACCTTTCCGTGAAGGAAGGAAAATAAATTTTTGATGCTAATTTGAGATGAATTACAATAATAGCTGTTAGCTTGTGTATTATATCTAGCTCTAAAAATTATGATTAGATAGATCCAATATGTTCGAGGTTAGTGTTAAAAAATTCCTAAATCGTCGTATTTGCATGATGAGCGTCAAATAAAAGGCAAAAAACAATACCTTGAGTTTTATTTGAGACTCATGATTCAGACCACAGGTCGTGGTGTTTAACATAACTTAATTTTTTTTGCGTTAAACATTGTATATCTCTTAAAGTGTTATCTACTAGTTTCTTTCACATTTTATTTAAATTACCCTAATAAAACTTTCAGATTAACACCAGAAAGAGAACCTGAAACTCGGCCGCAGATAAAACCAGCACGGAGCCGATTGGGAAGCCAGTCAGAATCTCAGAGAAGGGTTTCCGTATCGGAAGAAAACTCAGATAAATCTGAAGCGACAAAAAGGCTGACTTCTAAGTAAGTTTTAAGAATAAATTGTATTTACATACCGTTTAATTAAGTTACATTTAACTTAATTCAATCGAGTGCCAAGACAATATTATTAGTTTGTTCCTGGCATTACTGTTTTCAAACGAATATCGCAGTTAATCCTTATTACAGTGGTGGGGTAATGCTCACCATATTTGTTATAAAAAATAAAAAAAAACGGCTAAACGTTGTCTTAGTTAGTGTCTAGAATTTCCAACACTGACGTGTTTGATGAAGAGAGCTAAAAACAATGACTGGCCACAAAATCGTTCTGTTTGTCATTTGGTTCTTTTTGCCTATTACGTAAGGGATTTCGTATTAAAAATGTTCTCTAGTCGATCCAGGGTTAATTGAAGAATTTTTGACCTACCTACCTTTTTGCCAGGCAGCTCATCACGAAACTGCCTTCCTATCGGTTTCCCGAGAAATTGTGCAAGTGGATCACCAGTTTTTTGGCTGATCGAAACTTTAAGGTAGTGTGCTCCCCAAGGCTGCGTGCTTCTCCGACAATGTTTCTTCTATATCAATGATACGTTGTGTTTTAGTAACATACATTGCTATGATGACAGTACTCGTGATGCTTCATACTCTGGCCCTAGTGGCTTTTCTCGGGATCACGTCGAACGGTGCCGGAGCCAGCTTGTGTATTGATATCTCGGAATGGAGTTGTCAAAATTAAGATTATTTTTAACCTCAAGAAGGCATAGCTTTGCGCGTTCACCGCTAAAAAGAAACTTTTTGGCGTACCAAAATTAAGTTTACTTTCCAGACAGCTCAGCCAGTATTGGAAATCTGGGAGTCAATATTAAATAATATTCAGTTTTGCGGTCATTTGCCTCCAAATGATAGATTCCGGAAGATAGCCTCCAGAAAGCTCGGTTTGCTCAGCAGAGCGGAATGGTGCCTACTTCTTACCGGCCTATCGCCTCCAACTTTATAAGACTCAAATTCGGCCTGACATGGAGCACTGTTTTCAACTCTGGGCTGGGGCACCCCGGTACTTGCTTCATCTTCTTGATCACATTCAGCGTAGAGTAATTCGAATCGTTGACGACCAGGCTATTTCTAAACGGCTTGATTCTTTAGCACTACGGCAGAAATGTGGGTTCGGTCTGCGTCTTCTATAGCGTTTATCATGGACCTGACGATGATTGTTCGGATTAATTTCTGCCGCTGAATTCTATAATCGGACATTGCATCAAAATTTGAAGTTTGAAGTTAAAAACTGGTGAATGAACTCTGTAAAGCTGGCAGTGTGTTATGTTACATTTACCTATAATCACGATAGTAACTATTATGTAATCTGTCGCTCTAAGTACATTTTTCCCGATTACTTTTAATTTGGTTGAAGCCACTAAAACAATTTAGTTTGAGTTTTGCGTAATTGATATTATATCCATGCGTTTCGTTTTTTGTGTCGCATAAAAATAAAACTTTGAATTTTTTAATTCCTTTTTTTATTACATAAATCGAACATATCAATTTTGAACAGCCTCTTTAAAAGTAACTCTGTATAATACTTACTTGTGGCCAAGGAAGTTACATTCTACCCGGAATATTCACACGCGCTTCAAAATCGTTCTAAAGAGTACCACGACATGGGTGTCTCTTTCTACTAAATAAAGCGCCAATCGCCATATATAAGAGCGGCCATGCATAGTTTGCAAATTACTACGTAATTCTACTAATTTGAGGAACAGTTTTTGCATTGCATAAGTAATTACGTAATAATTAAAATAAGCATATTTTAGAACTTACTGTGTTAATTACAATGCATTTTATACTAATGTATTTATGGACGTGTATGAGTAAAAGGGATTTAACGATTACCGAATATATAAAAATCTACCAACAGATAGTTTTATTTACACTGGCAATTGCAAGAAAGGGACAACATCCACTCTTGTCGTTGTCTTGCTCAGAACGTTTTTCCCAGCTGTTAAGTAAGAAACAAATGCCAACTTTATGAATAACGAAATAAAGTACATTTTTATTTTTCAAATATTGCTTCGTAGTAATTCCAGTTGTCGTATATGAGTTCCTTGCTTGTGGCCTATTAAGCTCACTATTGTTACCAGAGTATCATCCATCATGGAAAATAGACCTAGAGGTTCATGCGCATCAGTAGTGCGCGTGAGACCTCGACCCCGTGTCAGCACCACTTCCAGTCTCCTTCTACGTGCTGTCGCTGATGCGCACAAAAGTTTACTAAATGTAAGTCGATTTATCCTGTCCAATAAATATTGTTTGTGAATTATAATAATATAAAAATATAATATAAAATATAATATTTAATATATTATATAATATAATAATAATATAAAAATATTGAATTATACAAGATTGTAGGCACAGTTTATGGCTTGTTATTATATACTTTTTATTTTATTTTTATAACGCGCGGAAATCAGTTCTCGAGAATGGCCGTGCCCAGTTCTACTGGGATTGTTCTATTATCATGGATAGGGCCGTCTTAGACTATGTCAGGGCCCTTGGGCATACAAGAATTCGGGCCCTTTTGGAATGTAAAGAAAGCAAATTATGCATTTTTTTTACTATGATGTTTATTAATCTAGTATATTATAATACAATATATCATTAATGAAATCAGTAGTGTATGCTGCTGTTTTTTTTAATTGTGATTACCATAATAGTTTCTTAAAATCTTCAATTAAATCCTCAAACTCAATTTTCTGAAGAATATCATTTTCTGTGACAAATTACTTAGCCGTTCTTGTAACATTGTGGTTCGCAATTCATTTTTTATTCTCTTAAGCTACTATAATGCCCGACCATAATATATTGATATTAAATGTGAGAGAAAATGTCGGTCCTTCGGGGCCCTCTGAGGATGGGGGCCCAGGGCACTATCCCTGAGTGCCCTTATAGTAAAAACGGTATTGATCATGGATTACTATTGTCTTATGACAATAGTAGTACATGATGATAGAGCTATCCATTCATCCATGATGTCCAATGTCCATGATGATAGTAAGTTCATGATGATAGAATCTTTATAGAAGCCTGATGTCGTGTTAGTAGATCGGCTGGAGCGCCGGGCATTTATTGTTGATATCACAGTCCCTCATGACAATAATCTCGTAAAAGCAGAAAAAGAAAAATTAACTAAATATTTGGACATAGCTAGATTACCGGCATGTGGGATGTGGCTTCAACAATTATTGCCCCAAAATATTTTTCATGAATTTGCGATCTTTTTTCTGTTTTTTGAGTCAGATACTCATCCTAGTTCGGGCTCCCTTTGAAGAATCTAACATTCTGCAAGGCAGTTCGTAAAAGGCAAATGCTAAGCCATACGTGTCACTATCATCGAGACTACTATGTGTTAGAGTTTCACAAAGTTTCGCCTGGGTTTTTAGTATCATCGCCTTATTTATTCCTGTCGTATTAGCGTTAACTCTCGTCATTGTCGTGTACCGGTTTAGAGGGTAAGGTAGCCGATAGACTTACGCATGTGGCACTACCATCCCGCCACATGGATAGCAACGCACCATTAACTGCTTTATTGTCTTTAGGCGACGCGACGGTTTCTTTTACCATCAAAATAGCATCTGCTTGTTTGTTGTATATATAAAAGAACCCTGGATAAATAATGATTATTTGACCCAATTGGAGCGCCTGTAACTATTCTGAATCGACGTCTTTTGTTATTTTGGAGTTTGAGAAAGCCATCTTTTTTATGTGTCTGTGGTTTAGTGGTCCAGCGTTGGTGTTGACCACATGAGGTCCTGGGTACGATTCCCCGGGTCGGCCACTTAAAAAAATGTTTTTTCAGTTTTCTGATAAACACACAGATGCCCGGGATTGGAAACTGCCCGGTTGGCGATAAGCTTGCCACCTATCACATTTGTAGGACCAAGTATCTTCGGCTAATCGTGGGTGCACTTGTTGTACCTCTGCCTACCTCTTCGGGAATACGGGCGTGAAGATACTTTTTTTTTTAATCCAGGTCAGAGGTTTTCATTGCCGACAACACCATAATATGATACTCTGAGGTTATTGTGTTGCTTCGCAAAGTTATGATATGCATATGAGAGCGTAGGTCGCTGCCGAGTAGAATTTTACTCATTTTGAGATCGCCTCTGTGCTCTAGTGATCCGAAGTCAGAGTTGACCGCATGAGATCCCGGGTTTGATTTCCATGTTAGGCAACTAAAAAATGTGTTTTTTCAGTTTTTAAAAAAAACGTTGCTCGGGATTGGAAAGTGCCCAGTTGGCGATAGGTTTGCCACCTATCACATTGTGGGACCAAGTATCTTCGGCTAATCGTGGGTGCACTTGTTGTATCTCTGCCCACCTCTTCGAGGATACGGACGTGAAGATACTTTTTGAGTTAAATACTGCTTGGTAACCTCAGTAAAGACACAGGTGACGAAGTTGAAAGTAAAGCATTTTTCATGCGGTGTGGTGTTGCAGCGTAAGACCGTAATACCAAATGCAGGACCTTATAAAAAACCCAACCATCTAGTAAGACCTTTTGATTTAAATACTTAAAGCCAATATCCAGAGATTATAAATGGTGTTAACTTTTAAGTAGTTTTTTTGAAATATATTATTTAAGTAACACTGTTTGTCTACCAAATAAAATAAAACACACAAATTTCAAACTCATTAAATAACTTTCTATTACGTTTTTTACAGATACCACCGAAAGTAGATACGGAACCGTCGAAAATTAAGCGCGCGTTAGTGTTACCCATGCGACGTTGTGTGGACCCTCAGAAAATAGTTATTCAAGTTCCTGTAGACACACAAGCAGACAGCCAAGGAGACAGTATCAGCCTGGGGGATCCGGAGAGCGATCTCGAAGAAAAGAGTTCAAAGTAATTAGGCATTTCTTATTTACAGTTATCTTAATTTAAATTAATAATTAAATATATAAATCCCCGTGTTGGTCAAAAGCCCAGGTTCTGCCATTCTGCCAGGTTATGCGAGTCACTACCATCGTGACTACTAGGTAATACAGTTCTGCATTGTCTCGTACAGGTCTGGTACCACCGCCTTACCTATTCCTACCACAATAGCGTCAGTGGTAGTCACTGTCGTATTCCGGTTTGGAGGATAATAAGGTAGCCGGTGAACTAATGCATGTGGCATTAGACCTCGCAACAAGATAGCAACGCACCATAAACATCTTTAATGTCTATAGGCGATGGTTGATTCTTTCCATCAGGAGACCCATCTGCTTGCTTGCCATCTTATGATATAAAAAAAAAACCAAATTACTGGGAAAGGACTGTAGCTTTTGGAGGACAAGGTTCAGTACTCGATTCTGTAAAATATGTAGAAAATGTCAACTGTCTATCTACGTATGTTAAAATTGAAGTACCTGTTAGATATTCGGTATCAGCAGGGATTGGCAACCTGCGGCTCGCGAGCCACACTCTTTGGATGTATAGCTGCGGCTTTTTAGTTCCATTCGCAAAAAATATTTATATGAACTATATATATATATAAAAAAAAAAAATTCTACTTGAATGAAAATTCAAAGCTAGCAAGCTAGATTAATGTTTATCGTAAGTAAATGTTTGCTTTAATTTTTTACTTGAATAATGTGTGAATTTAGGATTTTTTTTTAAATTTTTTATATCATTAATTTTTTATAATTTTATTATAAAAGTATAGTAATTAACGTTTAATTACGTTAATTTTTCCGGTAAAGTAATAAAGTCCGTGGTATATGCTCTATATAGACCTATAAATAGCTTCATATTATAAAAAGGCTTGACGGGGCAGCCCTTTGACAAAATGAGGGTACCACCTGGCTTTTTTATATCATAACAAAAAAGCAGATGTTTTTTGCTGGAAAAAATGGGAGGGGAGATGGGAGGAGAAATCATCGCCTATACACACCAGTAATGTTAATGGCGAGTTGCTATCCGTCTAGCGGGATCGCAATACCATATGCATAAGTCTACTGACTACCTTACCCTCCAAACCTAAACACGACAATGACAAGCATTGACGCTTTTGCGTCAGGAATATGTAAGACGCTGGTACCAAATACCCGGGCGAGACGTTGCGGATCACTACCACTTACAACAACATGACATGTACAATGACATGATGCGAATTAGCAACATACATTGCTATGCGGATGACAGTACTGGTGATGCTACATACTCCGGCCGAAGCGGTTTTTCTCGGGAACACGTCGAAGAGTGCCGAAACAAGCTTGTGTCTGAAGTCGAGAATCGACTTACCGATGTCTCGGAATGGGGTCGTCAAAACCTAGTCACTTTTAACCCCAAGAAGATACAGCTTTGCTTGTTCACCGCTAAAAGGGCGCCCTTTGTCGTATCTCTTCGATTTGAGGATACCCTCCTGACAGCCTCAGCTAGTGTCGGAATCCTTGGAGTTGACATATCGAATTACGTTGTTTCGCGGTCATTTGGAAGGCAAGGCAAAACTAGCCTCCAAAAAGCTCGGTGTGATCAGCAGAGCGAAAAGGCACAGGTTTGGCCTCACATGGAGTACTGTTCTCATCTCTGAGCCGGAGCTCCCTAGTACCAGCTACTTCCTCTTGATCGCATTCAGCGTAGAGCGGTTCGAATCGTTGACGACTAGGCTATTTCGAAACAACTTGACTCTTTGGCATTGCGCAGATATTTGCAGAGGTTGTGTCTGCGTCTTTTATCGTATACTTGGGGCACACTAAAAGTTTTGCACTTCTAGCTAATCGGAACTATTTGAATTTCGAATGTTATATTTTTAAAACGTTGCAACCTTCTTAGTAAAAAAAAAAACAATTGGCGGGAAATGATTTGTCAATTGTTTTTTTTTTATCACACATCAAAGTTTTAGAGATTTTAGAGCGATGATTTATTATAATTTTATGATTTTTTTATGATGATTTTTTATGATTGGACACCGTGAGGTGATGGTTTGCTGAATTTGAGAGAGGTCGAGTTTCTTTACATGACGAATTTCGTGAAGGGCAGCCTTCAACTGCCGTCAACGAAAATAATGTGGCTGCTGTTAAGTGGTTAATTGAAGAAACCCCCCGGATTACCTATTGGGGACTATTGGGGATCGGTATGAGCCAAATTTAGAAAAATGTTCTAATAAATAATAATTATAAATATTCACAGGACAAATTACACTGACTGATCTTACCCCAAAGTAAGCAAATTATTTTGCTTGTGTTATGGGTGTTAGTCAACGATACTAATACATATAAATACATATATAAATACTGGAATAGATTTAATAAACACTCAAACCCAGAAATACAAACATTTATGCTCGTCACACAAATGCTTGTCCCCGTTGGGCATCGAACCCGAGCCACGTCGATTGCGTAGTTAGGGTCGCTAACGACTCGATCTAATACATATGTGTCTTATTTTAAACAGGGCCACCAACGATGATAAAGAAGAATACACCCCTCGCGCTATCACAAAAGTAATAAGCAATACAGAATATGTGCCGAGCAGAACTGCAAGTCAAGACGACACGCCTATTATAGACAACATGTAAGTTATTTCCTCACACATATATTTATACTAACTACCATAGTGGCTACTAGGTGGTAGAGTTCCGCTACGTTTCGCCCGGCTATAAATACCCGGGTATTATTACCACCGCCTTTCCTACTTCCACAATAGCGTCAGTGCTTGTCGTTGTCGTACTTCGGTTTTGGAGGGTAAGGTAGCCGGTAAGCTTAGTGCGTGTGGAATTAAGACCCCGTTATAAGGACAGAAACGCACCATATGTACCCTCTGTTTCTCTTGTTATCTTGTGTTATGGGTGTTAGTCAACGATACTTATACATATAAATACTGTTACATACATAATACATACCCAGACCTAGAAATACAAACATCTATGCTCATCACACAAATGTTTGTCCCTGTCGGGAATTGAACCCAAGCCCCATCAATTCGTAGTTAGTTTCGCTAACCACACGACCAACGGGATGGTCAATAGTATAGGCAGCAGCAAGCAACACATCTAAATTTGTAAAGTCAGAAATGCTTCTATTGGCAAAATTAGACAGTGGCTTACTTCTTCCAATAATTTCATATTTCCTGAAGCGTTTCATATTTCCTCGCCGTGTTGGTCCCGGCCTCCTTTGAAGAATAGGCCAACTGCCGTTCTGCCAGGCAGGTCGTAAAAGGCGACCGATTGGCTATCGAGTCACTACCATCGTGGCTACTAGGTGGTAGAGTTCTGCATTGTCTCGCCCGGGTCTGGTACCACCGCCTTACCTATTCCTGCCGCAATAGCGTCAGTGCTTGTCGCTGTCGTGTTCCGGTTTGGAGGGTAAGGTAGCCGGTAAACTTATGCATGTGGCATTAGACCTCGCCACAAGATAGCAACGCACCATTAACATCTTTGGTGTCTATAGGCGATGGTTGACTCTTTCCATCAGGAGACCCATCTGCTTGTTTGCTATCTTATGACATAAAAAAAAAAAAGCTATCTTGTAGATAAACACCATACTTGGCTTTTTATAATACGCTGAACAAAGTCAGCTCAATGATAGTCACGACCAATAATAAAAACTGTAGCGACGTGACGTGTGACGAATATTTTTTTGGTAGAAATGACGTTTTCTGAAAATTTAGCCTTGCTATAATACTTTCGCGTTAAGAATGCAGTGAGTCATCGTTATCCGCTAGCGCATTAATCAATCAAATAACTCATAATTTGATTTCAAGTAATTTGATTGGTTAATAGGCCAGTGGATAATGATGACTCATTGCATTCTTAACGCGAATGTATCATAGATCGATTTATCATCCCCTAAACCCTTGCATACTAAAATTTTCCCATTACATGTTAAAGAGAGAGATTATATATTTATATATACTAGCTATTGCTTGTGGCCGAAATTCGACCATAGACCAACATCGACCAACTGACAGCTGTAAAGAAAATAGCATTTATGCATGTGTGTATATTGTATAATAGCATAATATGATGTATGACACATGAACGTAGTGTGTGTAATGTTTATTTTTATTAATTTAACTGTGCTAAATTTCTTACTCCAACGTTTGTGCAATTGTCTTAAAAAGGGGTCCAAAGTTTTCCCTTCACGTATTAATATATAGATATAAGAATTGCTAGTTTAAAGGTATTAGATAAATTAGATGAATCTTTTTATATATATGAAAATCAATTGCTGTTCGTTAGTCTCGCTAAAACTCGAGAACGGCTGAATCGATTTGGCTAATTTTGGTTTTGAATTAATTGTTGAAGTCCAGAAAAGATTTAAAAGGTGAGAAAATATAAAAAAATAATAGTAGTTAAAAAGGCAGAACATGTTTGCCGAGTCATATATTTAATAGATTCAGATGTTTCTTTACAGAAATCCATAATTTAAAGAATTACTATTACATATATTAAATTTAATTTTTTTTGGGTGGTAAATTTTAAGTTTTAATATTACAGCACCATACACAACACAACTGTAGACAAAAACAAAGATACACAATTTATAGTCACAATGGATGGATATCATCCAAACGCGTTCCTCGCAAAGAAACTTATGACTGAAGGCATTTTGGATGAAGAAATCAAAGAGCCTAAGGAAACCAATGAAGCGAAGAAACAAATACCGAAAGAAAGTGTAGAAAAAAAAGAAACAGCATCAGTTCCACCACAAAAACGTCTAAGTGACACAAGTGAAGAAAGCGAAACACAAGTTATAATAAAACAGGAAAAAATCGAAAGAAGGGAAAGCATAGATGACGAAAATAACACAGAATTAAAAGTAAAAGAGGGTCCTGAGTCCCCGCCAGCAAAGAAAAGAAAAGGTTCCCCAATAGTATTTGATGTAAAAAAGGATGTGAAAGAAGAACCACGTCAAAGAACTACTAGTGGAAGCGATACTCAAGTAATAGTTACAACAGTTTCAAGCACACATAAATATGATTCTCTGCCGCCTTGTAAGTAATTTTTTAAAATTATCTTGTTCATTAGGTCGCCTCTATGGTCCAAGTCGGCTCTGTGATTTTATAGTCCGGTGAAGGTATTGACTACATAAAGTTCCGGGTTCGATTCCCGGGTCGGACAATTGAAAAATATGTTTGTTTTCTGTTAAAACAACATTGCCCGGGATTGGATAAGTGCTCGGTTGGCGAGAGACTTGCCACCTATCACATTGTGGACTCAGTATCTTCGGCTAATCATGGGTGCACTTGTTGTACCTCTGCCAAACTCTTCGGGGATTCGGGTATGAAGATACTCTTATCTTTTTCATCTATACAAATATTATAATGAGAAAACATTTGTATTTGTGTATTTTTCTGACGAATAAACTCAAAAACTACTGGATCGATCTTAAAAATTCATTTAATATTATAAAGCTATACAAGGATAGATGGTGGGAAACAAAGGCAGAAAAAAAATAAAAACTTTTGACCCTTCTACATCTTTACGCTACACTTGAATCGGCAGATTTTCTAAATTATGGGTGGCAATTAACCCACCATTCCTTAATCTGACGCGATTTAGTGTTTCCATGTCACAGATTTTTTTAAAACATGTTTTTTATCTGTAGATTTTCACCCATCATAGAAATGAAAAACATTATTTAACCTTTTATTTTTCCTATAATTTAATCTACACAATCCAATAGGTCCCTACAGTAAGAACTACACATTTAGCATCTTGGGCTCCCCTACTATAAAGAAAATATTCTAAATGTTACATATACTAATACGTCATCACTAATGAAGTTTTTGCAAAATGCGGAACAATATGACGTCCATACAGTCCTATTCTCAGTTGGAACGCATAGTATTTATGTTCGTTGTAGACTTTGAAACCATCTAATCGATGTGTCGCAAAGCCGGTTTCTTTTAAAAGACGATACTGCGAAATTGGTTTCTTTTATATTTGTGCAGTGAGTCAAGCTGAGCGCAAGCCGCCTGTATGGTGTCGCGCATTCCCGTTGTGTCGCTTCGGGGCGGCGTGTGCGTTCGCACACCCCCGCTGCAAGTTTGCGGCCGCATGCACGCGGCGCGGCTGCGTGTACTCGCACGCGCACACGCAGCCACCCGCCGCACCTGCCACGCCAGTGCCACCTGCTGTCGCTAAAATTGTTGGTAAGCATACAACCCCATATGTACAATCCACGGATTAAATTGGATACGCCTTTCAAGGTTTAAATGCAAGCGACATTGACAACATAAAAAATTAGATTGTCAATGTCGCCTGCATTAACACTCAAAAATACAGAGTTATAATTAATAATTAATAAATTCTATGTAGCATATTGGTGGTAACTGATTTTAGGGATGGGGTAATTATAATTAAATAAATCTCTGTTTTCTTTTTATTTACATAACAAAATAAATAATTACAAAAATATATTATTGACATTAACATTTGCTTAGTATGTGACACTCGTAGTAACTGGCTTGGATACGTTCTATATTAACGGAAGTAAAGCTTTGTCTCCTACTCGTAAATATTCATTCGAGGCAAGGAAATGATTTTTCAATTTCTACCGACGTCACTGGCATTTTTAAAATGTCAAAATATTTTTAATTTAAATATCACTAGCTGCACGCTGATGCCCGCTGACTTATTAAAAATCTTGGCGAATCCTAAAAAAAATTCTTTTGCGGGATAAATCACCCAGTTTAGCTTATCCACTTTAAAAGTTCAGTAGGTCGGTTTTTCTCCGTGTGTAGATCTTTGAAACCATAATAAAATAAGTTTAGTTTCGTTTGTTATTAATAGATGGCATTAAAAATTCTAACTACTTTATCATTTTATTCTTACTTTCAAACAAAAAAGTGTCCTAAGTAATAATAACTCTTTTAATATTAATTTTTCGATTAGACCACTCTCCCACTGAGCGCTCAATTATATCCTATGTCCTATTCCAGATCATTATCTGCCTGTATGCCAAACTTTATCTCCAAAAAAATGTCAGTCCAAAATTTAAAAATAATATATGTCAGTCCAAAATTTTGAAGATCGAAACATCTGCGTCTTTGGCAAGCCGTTCGTGAAAAGCAAAACATTGATCAACCCACGGTTACTAATAGGTGATAGAGGTTGGCAATGTTTCGTCGGTTTTGATACCAGCTGGGGCCTAATTCACATAACAAAAGGGCAATCGAGTCGAAGCCTATAAGACTCTTAGGCGACCCATAGACCTATAATAACATTGCCTTTTATTGTGCCATAATATTGAATATCCTCTTTGATTCCAAACGTTCAATAAATTCACTCAATAAAATTGACAAACCAGTCTCATCAATATTTTCGTGCGAGCAACATGTCTGACGACGAAGTTTTGGCGGCAACCATGCTGGTAATTTTGTTAAATAAATCTCTTTACAATTCTATACCTTCAAGTAAAACCTCCCGTTCCTTATCTTTTGTAGCATTCTTGCTCGCCATTTTGCTTAAATTTACGACACGACCATACATTAAACACCGTGACCGACCGAACGCGACCGCTCCAAACTGAAGTGAAAAACATTGTGCAATATTAAGTCTACACAGTGCAAGAAAAAATATTGGGCAATAAAAATTAAACCCGCTCAAACTTTCGTTCAATCTTTGTGCAATCTTCAATATTAACACTAAACGGTCAATAATATTGCACAATAAGCAATATTGCGGAATATTATTGTAGGTCTATATACCTTATACATTTTCTTACATATATTATGCCGCGTCGTTTTTAACTTCCCGCTACGTATGTAGATAAAGAAGTTACTGATTTTGCACCGATTTTCAAAAATCTAGTTTTCACCAGATCTACACGTTTTGCGGTCCTGGGAACCTTTTCCGACTATTTTCACAATGACGTCAGTATGTCTGTATGTATGTATGTATGAATGTGTGTGTATGTAAATCTCATAACTTTTGACGGCTGGACCGATCGATACGCGGTTAATAGCATTCGATAGGATTCCATGAGTGGAATTGAACTTAGTGGAGTGAACTTAGACTTCCTGAAAATTTGAACCAAGTGGGCCTAAGAGATTTTGAGAAATTTTGAAAAAACTTAAAAAAAAAATTGGCGAATTAGTATTTTTTTAATATAATTTCCAGATTAATGTACCGATTGAGTACAAAAACTAATCAGCTCTATTCCTTAAAAACTACTAATCGTTGACGAAAAATTTTGAAAAAAGTTTTTTTTCGACATAACTTTTTTCAACCAATCATTTTTTTGTATTCTACGATATTTTAGTACTAAAAAAACTACGTCAAATGCCGTTTCAAAAATCCAACTCGAATCTAATTTTCAAAAGTTACAGCTTTTCAAATATTAAAATTACGTTATTTTTAGCAAACTTGCTTAATATTTTTTAAATAACTTTTAGGCTACCGATTGACCTGAAAATCTTATCAGATTTTCTCCTCTAAAACTGCGTCAAATACCGTTAATTGGATCAAAATCAGTCAATTAATTTGTTTGGAATTTATCAATAACGAAAATTTTTGAAAACAATGTTTTTTGACACTTTGACAATTTTTTAACCTATCGATTATTTAGCTAAAGCAACATTTTAAAACTCAAAAATTAAGGTGAATGCCATCAAAAGATCAAAATCGATCATCGTTTCCAAAATATAAAACTTTTCAAAAATTAATATACCTACTTACTGCCACTTTTAACAAAATACATGTTTGAACTGAAAAAATCTATGCTTATAATTTTTTACTCTTTTGAGCTTAAAATACCTTAATTTAGCAGGAAGTTTCAGGGAGTCTGCAGAGTCAACCGTAACAATTTTTTTTATAAGATAGCAAACAAGCAGATGGTGGTAACAACAAGCAGACTCCTGACGGAAAGAGTCAACCATCGCCTATAGACTCCAAAGATGTTAATGGTGCGATTCTATCTTGTGGCGAGTTCTAATGCCACGTGCGTAAATTTACTGGCTACCTTACCCTCCAAACCGAAACACGACAGTGATAATCACTAACGCTATTGCGGCAGGAATAGGTAAGGCGGTGGTACCAGACCCCGGCGAGACAATGCAGAACTCTACCACCTAGTAAACCACGTAGCATGTCTCGACGTTCTATCGTGTTTATGTGTGTCAGACTCAATTGCGTAAATATTCGACTGTTCTAGTTTGGTAAAGTTTTTGGAGGATATTATGTTTTACTTACATGGAGCCATAACATATAATTCACATCTTAGGTGCCTTCAGGCGATGATTATCTATTTTCAATAGCCGTCTGGGGAAGCAGATCTTATGATAAAAATCTTTGTCTTAGTAAGAGGTTAAACTCTGAAAGCTTTATATTATGTAACTTTTTGTTCCAGCATCTCACGTAGTACCAGCGGCGAACTACAAAACAATAACCCCAGTAGCTTCCCCCAGCCTGTGTAAGTTCTACCCCAACTGCGTCAACCCCGCCTGCCACTATTATCACCCAAAACCCTGTCGATACGGCAAGGCTTGCGTTAATAAACTTGAATGTAATTTTTATCATAATGATTTACCTACTAAGTGGAAATATTCGAATTAAATGCGTTTATTTAAAGAATTGCACGCAATGTAGTTTTATTTTTGTACAGGGTGTCGAAAGCGGTATCCATTTAATTGGTATAACATCGAGAACAATATTTTAAGATCGCACACAAATAAATTAACTCAATAAACTTAATAGTTTAGATACAAGATGCTTTTTTTTCGATTTCATATTTTTTACGCAACTGTATATTATGTTTACGCTGCCATTACGTTGTTACTCGTCTACCAACAATCTAGTACTATGCTGACTCAGACAATGAGATTATAATTCATTCAATACAATCTAGTACTACACTAATTCAGATTTATGTTATCGTAAATGATAACGAATCTTGAGCGACGTCACTGCACTAAAGCCCACCACAAACGTAGCTATAATATATATATATATATATATATATATATATATATATATATATATATATATATATATATATATATATATATATATATATATATATATATATATATATATATATATATATATATATATATATATATATATATATATATATATATATATATATATGTATATGCCGAATTATATCATGGTACAGCAAGCTACCACACACGAGAGCTATACTTTAATATATATTTTGTCCTAATTCGGACTGCGGTCATAATATATTTTAAAATCCCAAAATATACTGAGATATATGTCGACATATTATTTTGGTGACGTCATAAAAATATATGTTACAGCTGCGTGTGCGGTCACTCGGAAATTTATATAGAAAATATATCGTAATATGCCATGCTATGATTCATATTAATATATATTATAGCTACGTCTGTGGCGGTCTCTATTATTAGTTATCAAATATTGCACATGATGTTCCTATTTTAATATTTTTATGTAAGTAAAAAAAGTAATTAAAAAAAAATTAAGCGACTTCAAATATCGGTCAACTAACCCATATCTCAATAACTACTAAACCGATTTTGATGAAACTTAAACCGTTCTCTAAGTTGGAATATACTTGATTAAAATCGAAAAGAATTTTCTCGGTATTTCTTTTAGTTTACAAGTAATTCGTGGACAAATACGATTATAAAATATACATACACCAACGAACTTGAGTACACGTGCTTGGATGCCTAAATAAATTTTCATACTCGAATATTATCCAATTCCAACAATATTACTTATTTACAAACTCCGTTATTTCGTCGATTGCAAACAATTATTTCATTACTACGAAGTATTTATATGGAATTTTGAAAGCCGTGTATACAATTAATAGTGCCAACTGTACTTTGTATATTGATTATTATTAGCTGGTGCCTGGCGCGTTTCTGCCACAATAGTGCTTTTTCAAATTTATTTAACGATGCGACAGGTGCACCATCAATTATTTGTTCGGTCCTGGTTACATTTTGATTAGAGAGAGTGAGTCACCCCATTTCGGCTTACTATACCGCTTTTGCGACAATCCGTATAGTAGCAAGTTGAAAATAAAAAAAAAATCAGTAATGATTTTTATTTCTCTTTTTAACTCTATATATATATGTCTTTCTGCCAGACAGGTCGTAAAGGCGATCTATGGGCTATGCGAGTCACTTCCATCGTAGTTACTGGTCTGGTACCAACGCCTTACCTATTCCTGCTGCAAAGCGTCAGTGTTAGTCACTGTCATGTTCCGGTTTGGAGGGTAAGGTAGCCGGTAAACTTATGCATGTAGCATTAGACCTCGCCACAAGATAGCAACGCACCATTAACATATTTGCTGTTGCGCTGGTTGACTCTTTCCATCAGGAGACCCATCTGCTTGTTTGCTATATTATGACATTAAAAAAATATTCAAATGTTATAAATTACCAACCAAGTAACCTTAATGAAGAAGATAAGCCTAAAAATAATAAATCAGAAAACCTACAAACACTTCTTAATGTTCTGTTACGGAACCCTTTTTCTTGAACATTAATAAAAATGACTTTCGATTGTAGGTTATCTGAATTAGTATTTTTTTAGCTTTATTTTCATCACGATTACTTGATCGGTAATTTATAATATTTAAATATTCCTTTTCAATCTTCCTCTTGATTCTTTCCACATGATATAAACAATGTAGATATAAAAACAGCAAATAACAATTTTCTCAGTAATACAGCCTTAAGCTGTACTACAGCTGTATATGCAGATTTTTTAACACAATTGGCTGCATAACAGTCTACAATTACGCTATAAATATAAGCTGTAGAACGGTGATTGCAAGTCCCATTTTACAGAAACAAGCGTTGAGTGATACTATAATAACACTTAACCTTTTCACAGCCACAGTCGGCTATACCCGACAAATCGTTTTGAACGTTCAAACGCCAATGTCAGGTAATGCCGACACAAACATTATGCAAAAATAAAACTATTAATGCAATATTTTTCGCTGTATTTTTATCGCATATAGCTTGTCAACCAATGTTTATTTATTATATTGGTTACACTTTTTCCATTCGTCATTTATATGAAATAAAAAATAGGACAATGTAACGATAATCCCAAACTGATCACAAAGTCTATTCCGGTAGCGTCATTGTCGTGTCATGCCGACAGCTAGTGATGTAGAACATGCACGTAAGATTTTATTTAAATATTTCATCGCTTCTATGATTTTTAGAAATAATTGCCAAATTATTAACAATTCTGAAAGGTCTGATGAATATTTAAATATAAACAACAAACTTTTATTAGAAATAATTCATAAAATCGAGACAGCAGCTAGAAAAATAAAATTATCGGCAATAGCAAAATTGCTATTTTCCCCCGCACTAAATGCAATCGTCTTATCAGCACAGTGCAGTGCCCTGCAAGCCGTCGTCGGCATTACACGACAAATTGTGACGTCAGATACGCTCTAGTGAAGTGACTTATTTGGAAAAAATATTAATAACAGTGATATGGACACAAACTTTTAAAAATATATTATACTAGCCTTTGCCCGTGACTACGTTCGCGCGGACTTCGTTTACTCCGCACAGCTCCTCCCCGTAGGTGATAGCGCGATAATATGTAGCCTATATGTTGACCCGACCTGTTAGTAATATTTTTGCAAAATTTGGGTCGGGTCAACATATAGGCTACATATTATCACGCTATCACCTACGGCGGAAGAGCTGTGCGGAGTAAACGAAGTCCGCGCGGACGAAGTCGCGGGCGACAGCTAGTATAGACATAAATTGGTTTGCATTAGCACACCTCGGCAATTACGTGGCATGTCTCTGGTAATTAAACGATCAATAAGTCTTAAATACCTAGGTATTCTATCAGTTAGGTACTTTTGGATAAGAATAAATTAAATAGGTGTCTCAGTTTATTTATTTATTTGGCGGGACCGTGCCTATAAGGATAGGCACGGTCCCGTTGTTCTGTTCTCAATTTGCAAATAAATATTTTTCTAAATATTCCTGCTCAGCCCTTTTCTTATATGGTCAGGCAGAGTCGAAAAGGAATATTAGTTGAACTTGACGGTGGTCGTGGTGACGGTGACGGCATTATTAGTGGCGGCGTAGGAGTCACCATTTTTTGCCGCGATATTTTTCTAAAATCAAAACGCATACTTAAATATAATATACCTAATAGAAAAAGAAATTGGTATATAAATTACGCTGTTTTTGAGCACTTTTACCAAATATGTACCTGTTTTTTAACCGACTTCAAGAAAGGAGGAGGTTCTCAATTCGGCCGGTATATATTTTTTTTATGTATGTACACCGATTTCGCCGAGGTTTCTGAACCGATTTACGTGATTTTTTTTTTGATGCGGAATAGTTTCGAATTGATCCCGTAAAAATTTGATTCAGGTAGGTCCAGTAGTTTTTATTTTATGAGCATATTTTTATTTATTTTACCTATGTCGATGTCTGAAATCAAATCTCGCAAGTAAATTCGATCCACTTCCCGGTTACCGATTGAGCTGAAATTTTGGCTTATGATAGTTTTATAAAGTTACGCTCAGTCATTGAAAGAAGTCTTTGTGACGTCTGACGCGCTGCCGCTAGTCGGTTCTCACGTTGCTGAGCAGACTCGGTTGCTGCACGGTTTCGTATCACTTCTAATCTATGAACTTTCTGCTCGGCGGACTCCTTAGCTAAACGCTGCTTAATGAGACCAATTCTGTGAGCCTTCTGCTCGGCAGATTCGTTCGTTAGACGTTCCTTAATGAGACCAAGTTTATTAGCTCTCTGCTCAAAAGACTCATTCGCAAGATGCTCTTGGATCTTACCGAATCTAGAATTATACTGTTCAAAAGTTTCTTGATGTTAGTGTGATTTCATATACGCTATCATGGCAAACAAACGTTTTTCAGGATCTTTAATAGTCTCACAAGAATGTGATATTGTGTTTCGAAAGAGCATTTTTACGGAGAGAGATCTATATTTGTTAAGGCGCGCAGCATCTGTTGTAGGTCTACCCACAAATAGTTGACAATACAACAATACACTAAAAGTATTAAATAAAAATAACTACGTTAAAAAACCGACTTCAAAACAAAAAGTAAAAAAAATAAAGAGTTAATATTAATAAAATCCTACCTATTATTTATATGTGCTATTTACTATATATTAATAGGTTTGAAGTCGGTGCCAAGCCTTAAATAAATAATAATATTTTAATCACTTAAATGAATACGAGCAAATTAATGCAATGAAATGCCTAAAGTTTAATATGCGTAAATAAAACCTAATAAAGAGCAATTAAATGTTAATATTATAAGCAGATTCAATCAATACGAAGAATAATTAAAAAAAAATATGAAAATGTATTCAACAGAATTCCTAAACTAAATGGTTCTGTGAATTAATGTACAATTATCAATTAAGTTAAAGGCATCTAAATTTTTAATTTAAAATTTACACCATATAATGGTAAAATATGTTGGAAGCTTGATTAATTTTTAACTACTCGTAACACCCAAATTCTTGCAAATAAATATTGTCTTTCTTTCAATTTTTTTTTTATCCAAGACGTCCGTCAATGACGTCTGCCCGCCTGTGCGTGCCGTCCTAAGGAAACTAGAGTTGCGCCACTGCTATTATAAAATTTTCAATTGAGTACGAACTTTGGTAATATTTGGGTCTAATTTTTAAGCTATTTCATTTAAAATTTTGTTAATTCGACTACTTTTCGAGATGATGTAAATTGTTTTAAAATAAAACAAGCCTATGTGAAAAATAAAGTTATTAATATTATATTTATATTTACATCGTATGCTCATGGTCACATCTCTAGTTTTGCACAGTGTTGTTTATAGTAAATCATGGTGGCACGGTTTTTTGTTTCGTACTGTGGCTGTGAAAAGGTAAATTCCCGTGCTAAACAAAATACAGCTAATGCACAGCTTTAAGGATTAAAATCAGCCTAATGAGTTACAAAATACTTAAAGCTGTACAGTAGTGTATTAATATTCAGATATAGCGCCTAACGCTTACGCGAAACTCTAAGAAAGGTCTTGTAACATCATTAGGCTGTATAATAACTCATAAAATTCTCTTATACCGATAAAAGCATTGTTTTACGCTATTATACGGCTGCAATAAAACTTTAAGTTCTATATGAGCTGCTTTATGGGTGTTAAAATTGCTTGATTGCTGCTTGGGCTGTAACGCCTGCATCGAATATACTTGCGTAACTCTCTTTTAACAGTACGGAGCCCGCTAAGTATCCAGTATTTGTAACTAATGTGTGATAAAGTAAGTTTGGGCCCGCCATGTAAAGTTTAACTTTAGTATCTATAGGTCGCTGGTTCACATCCGGCTGGAAGGACCAAAAAGGATGTGTAGTGTTTCTACACAAAGGGAAGAAGGGATGATAAAACCAAACCCAACGAGTGCTGTATGTACACTGATTTATTAATAATTAAAATGTTATAATGTACAATGCGAAATGCTGACACAAAATATGACGCTCGGCACGCTTAACCAAATTATTTATTGTACTTTGTACACAGTAACTACTACCAATTTGGTTGACTGACTGCACTGGTGTTAAAAAAGGAACCCGACGATTAATTTTAATTTTTCAAATAGTATTCAACGCAATTTTTAAACTCATTTTAGAGTTTTCTGAAAAATGACGAATAAAAATTCAAAAAAAAAAATTACCATCGTCGGGGAATATTTGCCAATAATAATAACAAGGACATTGAGTAAACAAACTAGAGGCCTAATAACAGACCTATCATTCTGTCGACACATCATCTATATATTAATACGTGAAGGAAAAACTTTGAACCCCTTTTTAAGACAATTACGCGAACCGTGCTGTATGAAATTTGGCACAAATAAAGTTTACATTGTGGACGACTGCAGAAACCTAATATTTTTAAATAATATGCACTAAAATAATATTAATAAAAATTAACATTACACTTACTTGACACACATGTCTAACATATTCTATACGGCTAAATTCAGTTGTCAAAATCAAAAGAGATTTTATTGTTTAGTCTATGACAAAAAGTAAATCAAGGAACTTATTTACAATAACTGGAATTATTACGAAGCAATATTTGAAAAATTAAAATGTACTTTATTTCGTTATCCATAAAGTTGACATTTCTTTCTTACTTAACAGAGGGTAAAAACGTTCTGAGCAAGACAACGACATGAGTGGATGTTGTCCCTTTCTTGCAATTGCCAGTGTAAATAAAACTATCTGATGGTAGATTTTTATATATTCGGTAATTGTTAAATCCCTTTTATTCGTACACTTCGATAAATACATTAGCATAAAATGTATTGTAATTAACATAGTGAGTTCTAATCTGTGCTTATTTTAATTATTACGTAATTACTTACGCAATGCAAAAACTGTTTCTCAAATTAGTAGAATTATTTAGTAGTAATTTGCAAACTACGTATGGCCGCACTTATATATGGCGATTGGCGCTTTATTTAGTAGAAAGAGACACACTCCACCCATGTTGTGGTACTCTTCGGAACGATTTTGAAGCGCGTGTGGATATTCCGGGTAGAATGTAACTTCCTTGAAGTAAATTAATACATACGGCAATGGTCTATGGTCAAATTTTGGCCACAGGCAAGCAACTAATACCTAGTCTGTGGCCACAGGAGATCTTTAGAACTAATAGATCTTATAATAATCTGAAAGAATTAGTACCGACTAGTCCATGGGACTAATCCATGAGCTAAAACACGCGCGACAATATACCGATATGAATTAATCCGAACACCGCGTTCCTTTTCCCCGCGCCTCAGATTATTGACAGAATTTTAGTGCAAGAAATCAAACATTATCAATTTGACTGCAACTGCAAGACCTTTGGTATTGCAAATGTCCATGGGCGGCGGTGATCACTTACCATCAGTTGCACCTCTTGCCCGTTTGCCCCCTCTTCTATAAAAAAATGATGTGGTGTCGCGGGACACCAGGTAGGAACGAACTTCTTTCGGCTAAACGGCACTACTCGCTTGTGTACGCGACTGTCGCGCCTGCGCACGTCTCATTTAACGCTTTTATTCCACGCATTTTTCTTACGGTTTTACTATCACATTTTTTTCAGTTCGGTCGCGCAGCAAAATCCCTATCCCCTCCAAGCCTGCCGTAAGGAACTTCGTTCCAAAAAAATATTAGTCTAAAAAAAAAAAGCTTAATGAACTCTTTAACCCGGAAACGATAATAATTCTTAATTGAGTTGTTCAGGAAATGTTCAATTTATTTAATGTGAAAATTTCAATTAATTGCGACTGTGATCGTGATCATAAAACATAAAATTAAATAGCCTTTAAAATTAATTATTTGTTTCCTCATTAATCTAAATATATTCATACTAATATTATAAATGCGAAAGATTGGATGGATGGATGTTCATTACTCAATCATGCAAAAACCACTAAACAGATTTGAGTGAAATTTGGCACACAGGTAGATGATGAGCTGGAATAGCACATAGGGTACTTTTAATCCCGGACAAATGAGTTTTTCCCGCGGGATTCACCAAAAACTTATAATGCAGCTGCACTACAAAAGTTGCTGCATTATTAATATTATTAGTGACTAGCTCATTCGCGAAGTTTTGCCCGCGACTAGATTAACATGTCGTTGATAAAGCTTATTATAAGTACAAAGTTTCATATGCTTCTTCATCCCCTTAGGGGTTGATTTATGAAAAAATACCTATGTTGACCCCGGATCTTCGGCTATGGCCATGAAAATTTCATCAAAATCTGACCAGTGTTTAGCTGCAAGAGTGTTATAGACATCCGTACTAATGCGAACATCTAGCTAGATTAGGTATATTGTTAGTACGGTTTATCGAATTATTATTGAAATTTGACAGTAAAAAGAGAAAAACGCATAACCTGGATTTAGCCTTTTTTTATATCATAAGATAGCAAACAAGCAGATGGGTCTCCTGATGAAAAGAGCCAACCATCGTCTATAGACACCAAAGATATTAATAGTGCGTTGCTATCTTGTGGCAAGGTCTAATGCTTCATGCATAAGTTTACCGGCTACCTTACCCTCCAAACCGGACAGTGACAAGCACTGACGCTATTGTTGCAGGAATAGGAAAGGCGGTGGTACCAGACCTGGGCGAGACAATGCAGAACTCTACCACCTAGTAGCCACGATGACACGCACAGCCAATCGGTCGCCTTTTACGACCTGCCTGGCAGAACGGCAGTTGGCCTATTCTTCAAAGGAGCCCGGGTCTGATACGGGGAATATACAACCTGTCACAGAATTGTATGTAAAAGCAAGAAATATTTGGTTAAGACGCAGCTACTGAATCCATTGCAAGTTGCAACCATTTTTAACATATGTTATATTTTTTATAAATCAATAATTAAAAATAAAAATAATAGAAATCTTATATAGGTAAAAAGTTGACATACACACACACATATCTTCACGCCAGATCCCTTACGGGGTAGGCAGAGAGAACCGAGTGCCATACATCACGATCCTTGCAGGCTTGTCTCGCTTCCTCCACATTCATCAATCTCTTCATACACACACGCCGTTTGCGAAGACTCTTGACACCACCTTCGGACAGTACTCGATCAATCTGATCATGGTATGTCAGTCTTGGTCTTCCCCGGTACCTACATCCTTCCACATTTGCATTGTATATCTGTTTTGTTAGCCTTTTCTACCATCTACCATTCTTTCTACATGTCCGAACCAACGAAGCATGCCCTTTCTCATCTTTACACCGACACTTTCTTTCAAACCTAACCTCCCTCTCACTTCCACATTACGAACCCGGTCCGCGAGTGTAACGCCACATATTTTTCTTAGCGACCTCATCTCGACCGCGTTGATTTTACTTTCATGCCCTTTCTGACATACCCAACTCTCACTTCCATACAAAAGCGTTGGGATAAGCACATAATTATGCAGGGCTAGACGGGCACCCTGACTTAAAATTGTGCTATTAAGTAATCTCCCTAACGCTCCATTCACTCTGTTCCTTGCACACACTCGTTTTTCAACATCAGCGGTGTACCTTCCATCCCTGCTAAAAATACATCCAAGATATACAAACTCATCCACTTGTTCAAGCACTACATCTTTAAGCACAACTCTTACATCCGTTCTGGTTACTTCTCTCCCAAATACTAAAACTTTAGTTTTCTTTGCATTCAAATGTAAGCCCATACTCTTACAATCCTCATTCATAACTGTGACCAGTGTTTGCAACTCAGATGGAGTTGAGCCTAGAAGTACAGCGTCATCTGCATAAAGCAGGCAATTCACCACTAGATCACTCATGCGCATTCCCACGTTCAATGACTTCAATCTTTGGAGACACTTATCCAGATATAAAATAAAAAGACGAGCTGACAACACACAACCCTTCTTGATGCCGATATTGACATCGAATCAGGGGGATATGTTGCCGTCCACCTGCTCCAGATTGCAAAGCATGTGTGTGCTGCCGCACACACATGCTTTGCAATCTATCCCATAACTGGGCAAAATGTCCCAAAGTTTCATTCGCACAACTCTATCAAACGCTTTCTCCAAATCCACAAAACCGCAGAAAACCTTCTGGCCGACAGCCAGATGCTTCTCTACGATGTTGCGGAGTGAGAAAACTTGATCCATACATCCTCTTCCACATCTAAAACCACCTTGTGCCTCCCACTACATTCCCTCAGTTCCCTCAGACTTCCTTTGCATTCTCCTTTCAATGATCTTACCATACACCTTCGATGCTAAGCTGATCAAAGTGATGGCCCTATTATAAAAAGTTGTCATAAAGCAAAAATAAGCTTAAGTCAAGACAATATGGCCTTAAACTATTTAATCTATATATATATATATATATATATATATATATATATATATATATATATATATATATTACGAAAATTCTAACTTGTTAGACAGAGATAAAGCCATTTTTATTTGTTCAGCGTTGGAATGCAGTCAATTTTATAATTTTGATTGTTTATGGAAATTAATGCCGAGTCCTTATCTTTCTCTTGTCAAAACATTATACACACATGGATATTAAACTATTTTCTTCACGGCTAAAGTCAGTTCTCAAACTTAAAAGAGATTTTATTGTTTAGTCTATGGTCGAATTTCGGCCACAGGCAATCGCTAGAAAATATTAAAGTATCATCGCTCCCGTATCCCGTGCAAGGTAAGCAGAGTAAGCCAAACGTCTATACTTTCCAGTTCACCACAATTCACCGGTTTGTCAGTTGGCGAGATGAGTGGTGATCCCCATCACCGCATTTTACCGATCTACGTTATCATAACGATTATCGTCTATTTCTAGTGTTAACCGGGAATCACGGTTGTTCGTGCTCATCCGAGGCACGGGAGTGGTAACAAATCACCTGCCAGACTCCTAGCTACTTTTAAGGTTTTGGTTTTCGAGAGCAACCTCAATAAAACCTCACTAACACATTTGATCGACCCTGGGCTCGAACCCGGGACCTAATGATGTTAACCGAATAAACTAATCCCCAGATCACGAGGCTTGATTTAGGGGATTAACATCCGTGGGGATAGCCTACCCAAAGGAAGCAAATTATTTGCTTGCGATCCATCGTCCATATCAACACCCATATTGTGTTAATCAACAATATTACTGCATAGAAGTACATAAAATATACTCAAATATATATAATAAATACCCTAAGCCAATAATATAAACATCTATGATTATCACACAAATGTCTATCCCTGTCAGGAATTGAACCCGAGCTCTATTCATTGTGTTGACAGTGTAACTAACCACTCGAGTAACAAGGCGATCGTAAACTATAAAACTATTTACAAAAATTTAATTATTATTTAAATTTTTTTAAATATTTTTGATTGTTGAACCATACAGTATTTCTACTACGTTAAAATATTATACTCATTTCATTAATGTTATCAGAAAAAAGTAATTTATATCGTAGTAAGTTTTATTTAACTGAAGTGTTTTACGATTTTTTAATAGTAGGTAATGTTTTAAGATTATAAGGACAAAGCTTTGCTTACAACAACAATAAAGCCTTTTCCCATTTGGGCTCCCTTTGAAAAATAATAATAATATTCACGGGACAAATACACTTACTGATCTAACCCTTTAGTAAGCAAATTATTTGCTTGTGTTATGGGTGTTAGTCAACGATACTAATACATAGAAATACATATATAAATACTAGAATATATTTAATAAACACCCCAACCACAGTATACTGGAGACTCAGTAGTCAATCTACATACATGTGATATTCAAGCAACGCACACATAGACACCTCTCACGGACGCGATATCTCGAAATGGTTCGGTACAGTTTGTACCGCACCAGTCGGAGATATCGCGTCCGTGAGAGGTATCTATGTGTGCTATGCTCGAATAATACTTTTATATAACATTGACTTCTGGTAGTCTCTAAGTATTCTGTGCCCAAACCCAGAAATATAAACATTTATGCTCATTACACAAATGCTTATCCCCGTCGGGAATCGAACCCGAGCCCCACCGATTGAGTAGTCAAGTTCGCTAACCACTCGATCAAAATAGACCATCTGCCCATCTACCATTCTGCCAGGCAGTTCCTTAAAAGTAACCAATTGGCTAAATATGTCACTCGCAGTGACACATTGTCTCACTGCCACCGTGGCTACTACCTACGTCTACAATTCTGCAACGTTTTGCCCGTATTTGTCTCATCTATCCTTGCCGCCATGGTGTCAGTGCTTATCACTGTCGTGTGTCGTGTAAGGTAGTAGGTAACGTTGTGCATGTGGCAGTACCATCCTGCTACTCGAATAGCAACGCACAATTAACTTCTTTGGTGTCTATAGGCGATGGTTTCTCTTTCCATCAGAAGCCAGCTGCATTGTTATCCTGTAATATATAAAAACAATTGAATGTCATTAATGTAAAAATAACTTTAGTGTATAATACTCCTCCCGTAATTCTTCCCTCAGGGGGAGGGGGAGGCCAACATTTGCATGTGTTGGTCCGGACCTCTTTTGAAGTTTTTTTTTCATCTCTGCCAGGTATTTAAAAGCAAACGATTGGCTAAACATGTCACTACCACAGAACATGATAACGAATTGTCATTACCACCATTACTGCTATTACGAAGTAACAGTAGTCTGTGCTACTAGTAGTAATCTGTGCTACTACGTCGTAAAGTTCAGCAATATCTCGTTCGTATTGTATCACCGCTTTACATAAAACAAGAAGAGAACACATTATGCACGTTGACTAAAAAAAGTGTACGTGCATTTCATTTACCTACGGTAGAAAATAAACTTCCAGAACAATACATGTCGAGAGAATGAGTTGATGCGGAGGTTACTTTAGTAACTATACTGGAAGTAGGTTTATAAACACACGCATGTAAGACGGATTAGAGCATCAATTAAACGTTACATACATGTAGATATTTTGCTCACTATATGCTGCCTTCTCTCACGATTCGACTTGGCAATATACGTCCACACACACACACACACACACACACATACGTACACCGTGCACCGTGAATATTATTATTATTATTATTTTTCAAAGGGAGCCCAAATGGGAAAAGGCTTTATTGTTGTTGTAAGCAAAGCTTTGTCCTTATAATCTTAAAACATTACCTACTATTAAAAAATCGTAAAACACTTTAGTTAAATAAAACTTACTACGATATAAATTACTTTTTTCTGATAACATTAATGAAATGAGTATAATATTTTAACGTAGTAGAAATACTGTATGGTTCAACAATCAAAAATATTTAAAAAAATTTAAATAATAATTAAATTTTTGTAAATAGTTTTATAGTTTACGATCGCCTTGTTACTCGAGTGGTTAGTTACACTGTCAACACAATGAATAGAGCTCGGGTTCAATTCCTGACAGGGATAGACATTTGTGTGATAATCATAGATGTTTATATTATTGGCTTAGGGTATTTATTATATATATTTGAGTATATTTTATGTACTTCTATGCAGTAATATTGTTGATTAACACAATATGGGTGTTGATATGGACGATGGATCGCAAGCAAATAATTTGCTTCCTTTGGGTAGGCTATCCCCACGGATGTTATCCCCTAAATCAAGCCTCGTGATCTGGGGATTAGTTTATTCGGCTAACATCATTAGGTCCCGGGTTCGAGCCCAGGGTCGATCAAATGTGTTAGTGAGGTTTTATTGAGGTTGCTCTCGAAAACCAAAACCTTAAAAGTAGCTAGGAGTCTGGCAGGTGATTTGTTACCACTCCCGTGCCTCGGATGAGCACGAACAACCGTGATTCCCGGTTAACACTAGAAATAGACGATAATCGTTATGATAACGTAGATCGGTAAAATGCGGTGATGGGGATCACCACTCATCTCGCCAACTGACAAACCGGTGAATTGTGGTGAACTGGAAAGTATAGACGTTTGGCTTACTCTGCTTACCTTGCACGGGATACGGGAGCGATGATACTTTAATATTTTCTAGCGATTGCCTGTGGCCGAAATTCGACCATAGACTAAACAATAAAATCTCTTTTAAGTTTGAGAACTGACTTTAGCCGTGAAGAAAATAGTTTAATATCCATGTGTGTATAATGTTTTGACAAGAGAAAGATAAGGACTCGGCATTAATTTCCATGAACAATCAAAATTATAAAATTGACTGCATTCCAACGCTGAACAAATAAAAATGGCTTTATCTCTGTCTAACAAGTTAGAATTTTCGTAATAGACAAAGCTACAAAAATTTTGTCAGTGCTCTAATTTCAAATCATTTAAGAAAATTTACGTCACCTTAAACAGGTTTCGACTAATACGCTATTACTAAAATACGCTGTCAATGTAGGCACATGTAGGTAAGTTAAAATTTAATGTCAAATAACCCTTTGTTTACAAAATATTAAATTGATGAGCATTTATTTGTATTTTTGTATAATTTAAGTGTGTACCTACCTTAAATCTAAAATAAAAACTAATTGTTAAAATAACATGCCCAATTGCAATAGGTATATAATTTATTAACTGTTATATACAGTAAACAGCTGTTCTTAAGTCCGCCATTATTCGGGACGAAATGACACAATTTTCCCTCAGTTATTTCACATCTAGTAGTAGTTTCCTTCATTTAAGGTATAATGTCATGCTCGGATGAATAATAATAATAAAACCATGATGTCATGAATGTAATGTGTGTTTATTTTTATTATTTTAATATATTTTTTATGCATTTTATTTAAAAATATTAGGTTTCTACACTCCTACGCAATGTTAACTACAACTGCAAAATTTCATACTCCGCCGATCGCGCAATTGTCTTAAAAAGGGGTACAAACTTTTCCCCTCACGAATTAATATATAGATCACTAGCTGTTGCCAGCGACTTCGCGCGGACTTCATTTACTCCGCACAGCACCTCCCCCGTAGGTGATAGCGTAATAATATGTAGCCTATATGTTGATCTGACCTGTTAGTAATATTCATGCAAAATTTGAAGTAAATCCATGCAGTACTTTTTGAGTTTACCCCGGACATACATACAGACAAACAGACAAACAGATAAATAGACAAACAGACAAACAGACAAACTGACAAAAATTCTAAAAACTATATTTTTGGCATCGATATCGATTGTAGATCACGCCCCAAGCATTCTTTTAAAAAAAATATTCAATGTACAGTTTTGACTTTCCTACGATTATATTATATGTGTAGATATGAACACTTCAAAAATACGTAAGTACCTACCTACGAGGATTGTTACAACATCAACAATTGAAAGAACGGTTTCTGAATCAGAATTAAAATAGAACATCCAAGGCCAATTTAATTTGGACAACTGACCAGCAAATTTGGACAGTGATTTTTGAAGTACCGATTACAAACAATGTTTACGCAACGCAACGTTCTAAAATCCTCACAATTTACTGGTTTGTCGTCGGGTGAAACGGGTACGGATCGCGCATTTGTCATCTTCAACGAAGATCTCTTTATTTATATCTTTTGATAGTACGTGCCAGGTGCGTAAGTATATATGCTATATGGTGGACGTTCCATGTACCTGGATAAAGCGGTTTGACTCGATATTCTTCATTTGAACCGCAAGGGACTGGAACATGCATCCTGAGTCCCTGTTCCCCGACGAGTACAATCTGGGGATCTTCAAGGGAAGAGTGAACAGGTACCTTTTAGGGAAACGTGTTCCATCTTAGGCCACATCTTAGCTTACCATCAGGCGAGATTGTGGTCAAGCGTTTCTCTATCGACATTAAAAATAAGTTTACCGGCTAAGTTACCGTTCAAAGTGGAACACAACAGTGACAAGCATTGACGCTCTTGCGACAAGAATTAGTAAGGCGGTGGTACCTAAACGCGAGCGAGACGTTTAAGAACTCTACCACCTTATCATCACGATGGTATTGCGGTAGGATAAGTAAGGCGGTGGTACCTAAACGCGGGCGAGACGTTAAAGAACTCTTTCTCTTGAGAAATCATTCGCCTTTTACCAATTGCCTGGCCGAATAACAGATGATTCAATAACGGCAGTAATAGGGGCCCGGATCAACACGAGGGATCGCTTGTTATACATGCATAGGTACACTATGGGCATGAGTTGCTTCAATTTTTTTTTCATAGAATAGTAATCTGTCGTTTTGAGTACTAAATACACATTTTTTTTTATGTCATAAGATAGCAAACAAGCAAATGGGTCTCCTGATGGAAAGAGTCAACCATCGCCTATAGACACCAAAGAAGTTAATGGTGCGTTGCTATCTTGTGGCGAGGTTTAATGCCACATGCATAAGTTTACCGGCTACCTTACCCTCCAAACCGGAACACGACAGCGACAAGCACTGACGCTATTGCGGCAGGAATAGGTAAGGCGGTGGTACCAGACCCGGGCGAGACAATGCAGAACTCTACCACCTAGTAGCCACGATGGTAGTGACTCGATAGCCAATCGGTCGCCTTTTACGACTTGCCTGGCAGAACGGCAGTTGGCCTATTCTACAAAGGAGGCCGGGACCAACACAACGGGTATTTCGATATGAAAATGGATTATGATCGCCTATAGACACAAAATATGATAAAGATGCGTTGCCATCATTATGTCAAATATATAATAGTACGTGCATAAGTTTACCGGCTACCTGACACTCCAAACCCTGCAAGAACACTGCAGTGCCCAGTACTGAATTTACTGCGAAACGAAAAGATAGAGGTACCAAACCCGGACGCAAGTTTGCAGAAATCTACCACCACACACGCACAGTACGGCCTTCTGCTCCAAAGAACTTCTCAACTTGACTGACCACTTAACGCTTTTATGTGTAAGTTGAGAGATGACCTTCATTCTTCTAGGAAGCCCAAAAACCGATTGATATGAGAGAAAGCGTCAGGGAGTAGTAGTTACCACCTCGTAGTTGTAGTTAAAATAGTAGTGACACTTACGGCTCGTCGTCCACGGGCTTACAGCTCGTCGTCCACGCACTTACGTCTCTGCATACCCGAGCTTACAGCACACTGTACTCACTGTTTGTAAGCGTGGCGTCGCCTAGCCGTAGCCGAGCCGACGTATTGGAGCTTCTTATCTGCTTTGGTTGCGTTACGTTAGGTTGAATCCTAAATGACGCCGACGTGAAAGGCGATTCGGTGAGTTTCCAAGTCTAAGTGCGTGCTATGACCCTAAACCACCACTATGACGATGGTAAATAAGACGAATCTTGACAATATACCTACACTACTTTTTCACCAACATTGCCAAAAGATAATATGACCTCTCGTGTTTGTCCAAGTCTCTTATGAAGAATAGACCATCTGCAATTTTGTCATGTAGTTCATTACAGGCGAACTATCTATATTAATATTATAAATGCGAAAGTTTGGATGTTTGGATAGATGTTTGGATGGATGTTTGGATGGATGTTTGATACTCAATCACGCAAAAACTACTGAACGGATTTGAATGAAACTTGGCACACAGGTAGATAATGATCTACCACCAAAAACTTGTGCAGCGGGCTGCACGCTGCAGCTAATTGTCTATATGAGACACTACCATCGTGACTACTAGATGGTAGAGTTTTGCAACGCCTCGTCTATGTCTGGTAGCATTGCCTTACCTATTCATGCCACAATAGCGTCGGTGCTCGTCTCTGCCGTGTTTCAGTTTGGAGAGTAAGGTCAGGCAGCCGGTAAACTTATGCTTTTGTCATACCATCTCTGCAACACGGATAACAACGCACCATTATCATATTTGCTGTCATAAGGTGATACCTGTCTCATTCCATCAGGAAAGCCATTTGCTTGTTTGCTATCTTATATTATAAAAAAAAAATCAAAATTAATGTAATGTTGTTTGAAGGTCATGTAAAAAGAAACAGGCGTTTTTATACAAAGTTTTATTTACTGAAAAACGCAGTTGTGTAAAATACGAGGTAGGTATATACCGAAAATCTTAATATAAATTTAACTTAAAAGAACTGTACATTCACCGCTATTTACCTACGAAACAGTATTTAACGGCCATATTTCTGACCTATTAGCAATACATTAACTTTAAAAGATTACTAGAATTTAATTATATAATTGTTATATTTACTGAATCTAGTTAAAGATTAATTTCAGGTACAAGGAAAACTTGTGTATAATATGAATACATATCTAATATTGGATTAGTTTATATACCTAAGTCATAGACATAGTGGTTTGGGTTTCTTTATTACTTTAACTTTTACGACACATTTTATGACCAAACATGTGTGATATCAATGAAATTCAGCATTTCTACAAGTTCCTTAATTAATTTGCTTTTAAATGAGAAAAAGCTTGGGTGAAATATGCTCGTATTAGTGAATTAGGTAATTATTATTTTACTTCATTATACAACTCAAAGGAGCCCGATCTTGAGCTATTGTACGACATAGTTTTTGCACAAACGGTGACTGTGGGTGGTAATCTTGTATGCGTTTTGAGTCAGGTGGTATGCGTAGATTATGATTTATAAGTGGACTGTAGTCAAAATTATCGTGACATATATCGCAAAGTAACCTTTAGTCTAAGAGCAGCCGTCTGGCAATATGGAACTTATGGAAAACTCAACTAAATATGAACAGCATGATGATTAATAATGTAAGCATTTGAAGTATAAAGATTAAATAAATTTATGCTGTACAATTTTAGTAGTATCATACATTCTCTCCACAAACCTTCTCCTGCTTTTTAAGAGACGGCTATATAATAATGGCTATAAGGCAGTGAATCTATTTTTTAAAAGGGACCTAAAACAACACGTAGAAAAAACGCTTCGCATAAGCAAAAGTTATAAAAAATGGGCGGGAAGGAATAGAATATTTTGGAATATGCTGTGCTTATGAAATAGAATAAAATGATATTGTTTTGTTTGCTATCCCTACTAGAATCAATGTCACGACTAGTAATGAAATGAAAACATCCGCAGGACCCTCTGTAGTCACATCCCGATCGCATTACGGGACGGCTTATTACGGTAATAAGATTAAAGTGTAGTGAACGGGGCGGAAAATGCAGGCTGTTAAGGGCGTAAGCAATGGAAAAGTTCAGGTAGGACTAAAGATATTTCATAGATTAAGTTAAAACTAATTTGGTCTTGAATTAAGCAAAATCGACTTTCAAGTTCTTTCTCAAATCGAATGTAAACTGTTGTTCTGTATAACATTCACTGTGTATTCGGGTGTTTTGGGCAAGCAGAATGTTCAAAACACATTTTAAGGCTGTCCCCTGTGAGACTGATCCTCGGCTTAGAGTCGGCTCGGCTAATCTCGGCTAAA
Source organism: Apodemia mormo (assembly GCA_036924255.1). Classification (NCBI taxonomy): domain Eukaryota; kingdom Metazoa; phylum Arthropoda; class Insecta; order Lepidoptera; family Riodinidae; genus Apodemia; species Apodemia mormo. The sequence continues at coordinate 12,653,659 of JAUPFN010000016.1, read as the reverse complement.
TCTTGACCAGAGTCTCGAATGTCAGCAGGCCAAAACAATGAAGATTCCGTCGCAGCCTATGGTGTGATCATCAGAATCAGATAAGACAATTACTAGGTAATATGTATTATATATATATATATATATATATATATATATATATATATATATATATATATATATATATATATATATATATATATATATATATGCTGGAGCCGCACTTGCGTCTATCATCCCGAAGGTATATGCGCGCTAAGGCACACGCAGTCCGGAATGTATGCGAAAATAGCCGATAATAGCCGGTCACATCTGCATTTATCGTGTCATTGCACGAAGCTTTATAACGATAGACGCAAGTGTGGCTGAGGCAATAGTGTAAATATACAACAACAGGCATACCAAATATTTAAACAACTCGTAAACACTTTTTCGAAGCACGGCCAAGTTAGTATACCATCATTAGGCTGCAGAGTGCTGCTGATGTTCTTCCGGGTTGGTCCGGGCACCGTTTAAATCATAAAAAAATTACTTATTCCTTCCGAAATAGTTTTAATGCTAATCACTATCGTGTTCTGGTTTGGAGGGTAAGGTAGACGCTAAATTTATGCATATGGCAATAACACCCCGGACGCACAAGGATAGCAACGCAGCATTAACATCTTTAGTGTTTATAGGCGATGGTCGTCTCTTTCCATTAAGTGAGCTATGTGTTTGTCTGCTATCGTATAGTAGTGGATTTCTAGATATGAGCCATCGCGTGTCAATGTCCCGTATCTAGAAATGTACTTCACTCTACAAACGTACCATTCTCTTGACACTTTTTGTCCCGCATTACTTCTTTGTAGAATCAATTACCGGCGGGAGTGTTGAGAAGGGATACGACTAAGATATTTTCAAAAAAATGTGCTCGTTCTTGAAGGTCAAATACGCAACTACCAAACATTTTGTATCGCAGATGTACATAACTTATGCATGTAAGAATGGCTTACAATCCTTGTCACACAAAAACCATTTACAATTTTTGATTTCTATAAGCGGTGGTTATATCTTGCTGGCGGCGTCGGCAAAGAAGTATCTAGTTACACAGTCGGCAAAGGACGGCTATTTAGATATTTCTGGATAGGAAATTGGAAAACTCAGCACTTACAGCTCTGAGCCAGACAGGCTAAACACTAAGCTAACGCAAATTGCAAATAAAATAGTTCAGTTCTGTTCTTTAATAACTTTCGTTTGTTAAATCATTGCAAGGCTTGGGTAATTGTGTTTTGTTGTCCAATTTTCTTTTCTCGCTGACTACATTGATAACGTTTGGGAGGAGCTGCTCATTGGCATTAAAGTTTGTTTTACCGATCAATCTCTTACATGTAGCAAACATCCATTGACATTTCCGATCACCGGACTAGAGATGAGAGTCTTTAATACCTTCTACGCATTTTAAGTGGAACAATATCTCGCATTTGACACATATTATGATTTCTTCGCTTGAGCGTCGAGCGAAGCGTTTTCTAACATCCTTGGTACATCATAATATTTATTCTTAAGTCTCCAGCCAATCTGGTCATAACCTACCAATTGTTCTGTTACTTTGAAATAAACAAAGAGTATACAAACTACGTAAGGAAATAAATCTCATAGTAGACCGTGAGATGGTGACACAAAATATTAGATAATTTGTACCTGTATAGCGGTTCTTCAGGGGTCTAATTACGTAATAACAAAAAGGAAAATGATGGTCATTGAGCTGAGAGCGGCGGCCCAATCGCGTGGGCGTATAGTCAAAATTAAATACACGTAAAATATGAAAAAAAGATCGGTAAATAATATTTAAAAAAAAACTACATAATTAAAGATTTGAATTGAATTGTTGAATTATTATATATTTACATTTAGATAAAAGCATTGTTAATTCAAGAATCAACATATGCTGATGCGTTTCGTTCTGCTTCGCAAACCTGGTCTATTTTTATTTCACAAAATATTCAGCAGGGAAATATATTAACGAATGTATATTTAATTTAGCATGAATACAGTGAAGGATCCAAAAAACAATGTTTATTAATATAAATTTAACAACTTATTAAAATATACTAATTGTTATTAGATAAAATCTAACGCGACCTTCATTCACGATTGCAAGGAGTAAGGACGATCTTTGTTTGAAGAACGGTCTTATACACAAAGGTCTTGCAACAGTAGAGTTGGTATGTTCATGGTTACGCTTTTCTTTTCACTTTCAATCGCGAAAGACATGTCGTTATATGGGCGAATGGTAGGTCATTCGTAGTAAGGTTCGCTAACCACTCCACCAACGGGCGGTCAATAATATCATGTATGCCACATGAATGTAGTGTTTTTGTCTAATAATAAAATGACAATTATTTTATGGTGTGTGACCAGTTTTTTTTATGTTATTGAGATAGGCAAATTGGCAGACGTGCCACCTGATGGTAAGTGGTTGACGTCGCTAATGAACAAAAATAGGATACCTGGGCTGGAACTAGCCCAGTTATTCCAGTCGTGTGTTGTTTATCCTGAGACATAAAATGTTAAGTCTCGGTGCCAGTAATTACACTGCCTGTCTTGCCCTTCTCTCCGTAACACAGCAAAGCTGTTTCACGGGAGAAATGAGCAAGATGCAACCCATGCAACCGGGAGCGCGGCACAGCGCATACCTTCCAGCGATAAAATTGATTCTTAACACCTATGTGAGTATTACCCTAGATAGACCAGCACCATCAAAACGCAGGTTACATGACGAACGGAGCTAAACAATTTTGTACCAAATATCCAATGAAATCTTAAAGTAACTAGCCCATGGATTAAAACCTTTTTTTTCTAACTACAGCGAGTAATTCTAAGTCACAAGTAAATGTAACTTCAGTTACATTTCCGCGCTAATCGATCAGCCACGTCATTACTACAAGTAAATTCATCGTAAAATCACAATTTGATAGGTATTGATCATGAAACTGTATTATATTTGGAGGCACCACTTCTAATACCTACTAGAAACACAATTTTTAATACTGCTGTCATCTTCTGAAGTCTTACTCTCTCTTTCTAACAAAGCTGTATAAAAAGAGATGAAAAGACCTCATAGACATAGATATATCATAAATATGTGTTTCAAGTGATACGAGTAATACAAGTAATACGAGTGCTAGCTCCACCTATATCTAATACTTCATGGTATTGATTAAGCAAGCTTAGAATTGGAAATAATATTTTGACAATAAATGACAATCCTTTATGACAATAAATAAAAAAAATACGTGTAGTCTTGTAAAAGAGACGACACAGAAGCAGAAGCCGCCGCGCCGCCGCTGATGCGATACGCCGTACTGATGTCTGTGATGCTGCATATTTTGCAATACCGTCACATTTCTATACTTATTAATATTCAAAAGACGCAAGATTTGTCAGTTTGTAATGATGTAATAGTAAATGGACCGATTTTAAGCTACATTGTCACTGAGGATCTTTAGTCGTTTCGCATCGCAAGCGCTTCGGACCGCGGTGTGAATTGCCTAAAAGCTCTTCTGGTATAGGTACAGTGTTGGCAGATGAAAAATTATTATTGTATCAGGGTTGTAAAATTATTGTAATTTCAATAAAGTTATTGCACGTTTCAAAATAAGATTTAATAATCGTCTCAAAGGTTTAGTTTAAAAGAGAATCTCTGGAGTAATTTTATTTAAATGATATTCCGGCAATTATTAAACGATAATATATTTAATATTCATGGGACAAACTACACTTACTGATCTAACCCCAAAGTAAGCAAATTCTTTGCTTGTGTTATGGGTATTAATTAACGATACTAATACATAGAAATACATATATAAATACAAGAATATATTTAATAAACACCCAAACCCGGAAATACAAACATTGATACTGCTTGTCCCCGTCGGGGATCGAACCCGAGCCCTGTCGATCGCGTAGTCAGGGTCGCTAACCACTCGACCAACGGGGCGGTAAAAACAATTTCTTTTAAATGCAATTTTTCAATTATCTATATATTTGAGAACTCAGTTATTGGTAAGGCGGGAAATTTTACTCAAACATCTCAATAATAATTATTTTTTAATGTGTATAAGTAATTTTTATAGTACTAAAATATCGTGGAATACCAAAAAAAGATTGGTTAAAAAATTTCAAAATTATGTCGAAAAAACACTTTTCCAAAATTTTTCCTTAACGATTTCTCCCAAAACGAGTAAACCGATTTTGATGCAATTTATATATAAGACGTAGTTTTTAAAGGAATAGAGCCGATTGGTTTTTGAAGTCAATCGGTACATTAATCTGGAAGTTATGATAAAAAAACTGTTTCGCCAAATTTTTTTTGGGGTATTTTCAAAATTTCTCAAAATCTCCCGCGCCGACTTGGTTCAAATTTTCAGGGAGTCTAAGTGAGTGGAATCTAATCGAATGCCATCGACACACACATAAATACGTATCACTCACACACACATAAATACATACATACAGACGTCATCGTAAAAATAGTCGGAAATGGTTCCTAGGACCTCAAAACGTGGAGATCCAGTGCCTCAAGCACGAACTCCTTGCGAAAAAGTAGTAAAGTAAGTCATCGAGAAACAAACGTATTAAAAATGATCAGCGCCCCTATCGTACGTAAATGGAACTAAATTTCGAAGCACAAGCAAATTATTAAACTTTCGTATCGCAAACGTATCGAGAAGTACGTGAAACGTAACAAAATTGCGAGCACGAACGGTGTTTTGAAGTATCGTATTGCAAATTTCGAAGGCTGGGTATCGAGAGGTGACGAATCTTTTTTTCACTTACAATTCGCCGGTGAAAAAAGTTTCGAGTTGTTTAAAATTATTTATTACGCTCGTTTTTAAAAAAATTAAGTAGTTTTAGTTACTTCCGGATATTAATATAATCAACGGAAAGCTAAAAAATGCAAAGACCACATATATTTCAACGTAATTCTCTATTATATTCTCATTGGAAGTTTACTTCAAGATGAAGTATAATATATATAAATAATAATAAAAAAAATAAAATAAATCATTTCTTCCTCCTACCATTTATATGCAGATAATTTGCAACTTTACAGACACGCAACTTTGGCTGATCTGGATTCAGCTATTAGCGCAATCAACGGTGATCTGGACTCCATTCGGCAGTGGGCTGAGTCGTATGGTCTTTTAGTGAATCCATTGAAGTCACAGGCTATTATTATAGGCAGTAGACAGTTACGTAACAGGATTGATTTTGCAACATTACAACAAGTGAAATATAATAATATCCCTATTCCCTTCACCGATAAGGTAAAAAACTTGGGCCTTATCATGGATGGTAACTTAACATGGACCCAGCACATAAATGAAATTAGTAAGAAGTTTCATTACTCACTTCATTCGCTTAAAAGACTTCAGAACTTTCTTCCTCATAATACAAAAATACTGCTGTCCCACACCCTCCTCCTCCCGCTTTTGGATTATGCTGATGTCTGCTACTTAGATATCACAGATGAGCAAAATATGAAACTTGAGCGTCTTCAGAATCTATGCATCAGGTTTATTTACGGTTTGCGTAAATTCGACCACGTTTCTCATTTCCGCTCAGAGTTACAATGGCTTCCGATTCGCCTCCGCAGGAATGCCCATATACTAATTTTATTATATAATATAATTAACAAATCTACTCCGCCTTATCTGCGTGAGCGATTTAATTTAGCTCCTCCTAGTAGCCGACCAATTCGTCGATGTATTAATATCAAATATTTTTCAGTTCCATCGTACAATACGTGTTTCTTTGGTAACTCTTTTACAATATTGGCGACTAAACTATGGAATGAGCTACCTTACCATATACAAGAATGTGAGACTGTTGGTTCTTTCAAACAGAAAATTAAACAGTATTATCTTTCTAACATGTAATCCTGGAGGTCTTTTTCTCGTTATGTTTGCTATTTTATTATAAGTTTTGTTTAATTTTTTTTTTTTTTATAAGTTTTTAGAAGTTTAAGTTTATTATAAGTTTTGTTTAATTTCTTTTTTGCTGGTCTTATTTTTTTGGTTTTCCTGTTTTTTTTTACTATTCTTTTTTTTTTTTTTCTCTCAATATTATTCTTATTTTTTTTTTAAATAATACAATTATTGGTTTAATTTTAATTGCATGAACTTATATGTTGCATGAGTTACGCTTTTAAGCTCTAATGTACGCTTACCTGCTTTTTATAATCTTTCTCCAACACCTGTCTTTGTACAGGTTTTGCTGGAAGAGATCTCTTAAAGAGATAAGCACACCTTTGTACATACTTTAATTTATATACTACTTGTGTATAGATATGTTTTTTGTACATGAAGAGTTAAAATAAATAAATAAGAAAATAATAGACGAGATTCGATGTAAGCAATTTTTATTCTCACATTTTTAGTTGTGGTAATTTTTCACTGTTTACATTTATATTACAATACTACTGCTACTGTAGTCTGTTGCCCGCGACTTCGTTCGCGTGGACTTCGTTTACACCGCTCCTCCCCCGTAGGTGATAGCGTGATAATATGTAGCCTATAAGTTGACCCGACCTGTTAGTAATATTCATGCAAAATTTGAAGTAAATCCATGCAGTACTTTTTGAGTTTACCCCGAACATACATACAGACGAACAGACAAACAGACAAAAAAATCTAAAAACTATATTTTTGGCTTCGATATCGATTGTAGATAACGCCCCAAGTATTCTTTAAAAAAATATTCAATGTCAGTTTTGACTTTCCTACGATTTTATTATATGTATGTAGATTATTTTTTCAGAGAAGATAGACGCAGGGCTAAACAGAGAAAAATATTTGATGATTGATTGATGATTGATGGATTTAAATGATACCGAATTTAATAATAAATATTGCCTCAACAAAGAGGCTTTTACATTTCTCCGTGAGCAACTCCGCCGAAAAACTTCATTAAGACTGAATTCCAGGATAACTCTAGAGCTTATTTCCTTAGAGGAATCTCATTTCTGTAAGAAAGGATCCAATCTTCACTTCACATCACGAAACAAAAAACTGCACATAATAAATAAGTTACATAAAACTTCCAGGACGTACTTTTCCATGAACTTCACCATAGTTGTGTACTGCATAAAGCTACTCTAGTTTTCATTTTATAATATTTTATTTATATTTAATGCGAGAAAACAATTTAAATGTAATGTTTTCGAGAGCCCGTACGATTGTAAACAAACTTGACCGAAAACTAGATTTTCGAAAATCGGGACAAAATCAGTAACTTCCTTATCTACATACGTAGCGTACGTATATGTAACGTAGCGGGAAGTTAAAAATAGCACGGAAACATGAGTAATAAACGAACGTTGGGTAACACTACTGGGGTGTCAATCGATGTATAGCTTACGCTATCTCCTGGAAGTTTACTCAGTATTCCGTCATTTATTTCGTCAACACTACTATTTCTAGACGCTAATATTGCCCTTCGACAGATCCACTCCGGCGTCAAGAGCGGATCCAGCCTTCGGGCCAAGGGTCACATATTTGAGATTTAGTCAAGATAGGCTGTAATCTTTATTTGTTTGCAATAAATCAATCTCCCCACGCACATGCTCCTCGCGCGGTGCTTGAAATAATATTAAGTATATCTTAAAACTGATATCTCCTAAGTTATTGGTTGAAATCAAATGAAGCAAAGGGCGATTTCATTCAAAATTAAATACTTGTGATGAATAACTAATTTATTTAGATAAAGATTAATATCATGTTTATTAAAACACCGTCGCAAATAATTTTACAACAATTTTTATTACCATAAAAAGGGTCATAAAATGTGAACCTTAACAGAAAGATATACACTATCGCGTACTTTTTTTACAACTTCTTAAAATGAACAATTCGATCATACACGATTTTTGCTCAACTTTAATCGTTAACGCAGCCTGGCGTGCGATGCTGAAAGCTGTCAAAAGAAAAAAAACCCGTTTAGACCACATTTTTCGTTGATTCAGCGTGATGTTATCTTTGCTTCAATAACGTGTCAATTTTTGAAAACTCAGTTTTGTACTACATTTATTGTATTATCAATAGATTCTTATGAATCGAGGCAGCTAAGGTGTCAAAGTTTATACGTAATCAACAATAAAGAAAAAAAAATTACACAAGTAAAATAATATTTTGGAAGATAAAAAATACTCTACTGTTGTGTGATGTGTTTTTAAGATAACACGTTATAGAAGCAAAGAAGCGATATAGCCTATAACCTTCCTCGATAAGCAGGCTATCTAACTCAAAAAGAATTATTCAAATCGGTTCAGCAGTTTTCGAGATTAGCGCGTACAACCAAACAAAAAACTCTACAATTTTAAAATATTAGTATAGGTTTGGATCGGGCTCAAAATTAAGTAATCATTGGAGGTATAAATTGCTTTTTATTTTAAAATATTCGTACACCGTTAACACAGCTATCCTCGTAATGGCCTCGTTACAAGATCGTACTAATCATTAATTCCTCCCACTCACAGCCGGCTTCGTTCAAAAACCACCTTATCATACACCATTCATAATGAATTTTAATTCACAAACTATTTACTTATTATTTAAATTAAATCCTACATTTATGTTATTCATATGTTTTGTCGAAAGTAATGTTCTAGAATTTTAACAAAAATAACGACATGCTTCGTTAAACTGCGTATTGTAATATTTAATCAACTTTATGATAAAGCTTCTTTTTTCTATAATTTACCACACTTGCAAGCCACTATTTTTCCACACCACACAATTCTCTTGGGGGTATTCATCGACATGGAGCTGGGGGTATTATATTTTGTTATAACTTATAACCTTTGATTTCCTTTCAAGTTTTAACTTGTTTTATGGTTTGCTTTTTTATTTCTTTTTTTATATTATTAGATAGCAAACGAGCAGATGGCTCTTCTGATGGACAGAGAAACCATCGCCAATAGACTAACACTAATGATGTTAATGATGCGTTGCTATCTGTGACAAGTGGCCATCCTACAATCCTACATGCATAAGTCTACCTGCTACCTTACACTCCAAACCGGAACATGCCAATGACAAGCACCGACGATATTGCGGTAGAAATAGGGAAAGTGGTGGTTCCATTTACCCGGGCGTAACGTTGCAGAACTCTACCACATATTAGTCACGATGGTAGTGATACGTATAGCCAATCGGTTGCCTCTTACGACCCGCCTGGTATAACGGCAGTTGGTCTATTCTTCAAAGGAGCACAGATCAACAAGGGGAAAAATTTCGTTATTGATATCTTGATACTCAAAAACTACGATACTTTTTACGATTTTTTTAACTATGATGGTTTCATATCGTTGTATGTTATATTCGGTCTTTATTCTATAACGCCGCTAAAGAAAATTTATACATAAATAAGTGAAGAAAAATCTTTGTACCCTTTTTAAAACAATGGCGCGAACGGTGGAGAAATGAAATTTCGCACAGTTAAAGTTTATGTTGCGGGAGACTGTAGAAACATAATAGTTTCAGATAACATGTTATTTGTATACGGTGTGTAAAAAAAACCCTGTCCGATCGTTAAAGGCATTTTTGGTAGCTTAAGGCGATAGGTAATGCCAAACTACGAAATAGACTCCTCTTTCAAAGCCGACTACGGCTAACCGGTTGGTCCAATAATTTATAAAAAATATATTATACGTATAATATAATTAAGTTTAATTTTTAAGTTCGTTTTTTCAAATTTTATTGTTATTTTTGACGAAAAATAAATCTAATATCTTTCGTATTTTTATGCAAAAATTTGCTTATGACTTCCAAACTACTGTAACGATTTTGATGATTTTTTCTTTTTATTACAGACAATTTATTGCTTTATAAAATTTAAATTCAAAATTTTACAAAATCATTATAGTGTGCTATTAAATCAATAAAAACATACAAACATATTTGCGTCATTATTTTATGGATATTGATACATAAATTTTCAAAATATGATTTAAGAGGAAGTTGCTCAATTTTAGTACTAAAATGAGGTACTTTTAAACTACGATGTTTTTCTTATTTAAAAAAAATAATTAGTTTGTTATTTTTTTGTTGATAATGTCATTAACCCACCTATATACCTATTTCGGATCGGACAGGTTTTCTTTACACCCCGTATAGAAATACATTAAATTAATAAAAAAACATTATGCACACTGCATTCATGTGACATACCTTCGCAGTATAGACCCATGTATACTATTTTCTTTAGGGCTAAAGTTGTCGTCAAACTTAAAAGAAATTTTATTGTATCGATCGGATATCTATCGTACCCGAACGAAGGGCTTGTTAATCGGGAGTACTCAACTGAAAGTGATTGCGACTTACGGAGCTTTACATACTCCTCGCGATGGTATTCCATTTCTAACGTACCATTCCAACGTTTCACACAACAGGAGCATTTTTATTTTTAATTAATAACAAACTGATTTTTTGTAAACAGCCTCGTGTTGTCGAGACGCTCATCTTTTTACACGCTTTTTATTAGCTTCACCTGTATGTTTGTATATTTGTTTGTATGTTTGTATATTTGTTTGTATGTTTGTTTGTAACCGACTTCTTTGGGCGCGATTTTGACCAACTTTAAACGGCCAGATTTCGTTCAAACTTTGTAGATTTATCGAGGACCGATGACAATACACTAATTTGATAAAATTATTCCATTTTTAACCGACTTCAAAAAAAGGAGGAGGTTCTCATTTCGGCTGGTATATTTTTTTTATGTATGTACACCGATTTCTCCGAGGTTTCTGAACCGAATTACGTGATTCTTTTTTGTTTGATGCGGAATAGTTTCGAATTGGTCCCATAAAAATTTGATTCAGGTAGGCCCAGTAGTTTTTGTTTTATGAGCATTTTTTATTTATTGTACCTATCTCGATGTCTGAAATCAAATCTCGCTAGTAAATTTGATCCACTTCCCGGTTACCGATTGAGCTGAAATTTTGTATACGTATGTTAATTGAATGACAATGAAACCTTATTATGACATGGAGCTGATCTGATGAATCTGAATCGGAAGGTGACCACAGGAACTTAATAATTAAATGGTTAAAAATCGGTTAATAACAAGACTATTGAGTTTGGCCTCATTTGATTCATGTTGACGAGCACTTTGGTGCTTGGTGGTGACTAGGATCCTGCAGGGTCCGATGATGTAGCTAGAAGATGGTCATAGGAGCTCAGCAATTAAATGACACAACTCTATCGAATTTGGGCTCATTTGATTAGTGTTGACGAGCACTTTGGTGCTTGGTGCTAACTAGGATCCTGCAGGGTTCGATGATGAAGCCAGAAGGTGACCATAGGAGCTCAGCAATTAAATAACACAACTCTATCGAGTTTGGGCTCGTTTGATTCGTGTTGACGAGCACTTTGGTGCGGGTGGAAACTAGTTATAAAAGGAACTACTCTCAACAAAAGTATTTGTTCTACGTCTGTAAAGTCGGTCAGTTCAAGAGGTAAAGATATAACTTCCATGTTGTTCCAGTAGGCCTGAGAAGGAACTTTTCTTTTTTTTATGGTAGTCGAGCAAAAAAAAATCAAGACGTGCTTTAACTAATGACGTCTGTTGTTTTGGATATAATAATTTCTTACAGATTGTACATGGTACTTCAGCAAATTGATTTATGGTGCTTATAAAATTACGCTCAGTAATTGAACGAACTCTTTGTGACGTCTGACGCGCTACCGCTAGGCGGTTCTCACGTGGCTGAGCAGACTCAATTGCTGTACGGTTTCGTATCACTACTAATCCACGAGCTCTCTGCTCGGTGGACTCCTTAGCTAAACGCTCCTCAATGAGACCAATTCTATGAGCCTTCTGCTCGGCAGACTCGTTCGCTAGTAGTTCTCTCGCTAGTCGCTAGTTCGCTAGTTCGCTCAATAATGAGAACAACTCTAATAGCTCTCTGCTCAAAAGACTCATTCGCTAGCGCTCTTGGATCTTACCGAGTCTACTTCTACCAAGGCTGGGCCAAAGCGGGTTTACAAGCATGGGCCAGAGATAGACAGCATTGCGCCAAGCATGGCCCATATCTGGCCCCGTCGTATTGTCCTGTATGGGAGTAAGACAGGAACGCCTTGCACACTTACACACACACACACACACACACACATATGTCTATAAGCTTGTAAGTAGTTCCGTGCTTCTACCGCGGCACTCGACTAGGTATGCGCATTAGAGTTTGCAACAGTCTCTGCGCATATAACTTAGATTTCACGAGCCACGAAGAGTCCGCCACCGTCTTTGTGACTGAGTTTAATTGACTGAGTAAAAAAACAAAAAAAAAAACAAATTAAATGTACATAATATTTATAGATATAGATATATCACCATCCATGTTAATTTTACATGGATATATATATATATATATATAGATATACAGTCTTGTAGTTTTCGTTTTTTATTAATTGTAATTAAACGACACTGAATTTATTAGCCATTCGCATTCGATGATCTACAATTGCCGATTAGAATTAAAAAAAATAACTCAAATAATTGATTTTTTCATAAGTTACAGTGTTTCCGGAGTTTCATACATGACGGACATGAAAATTTTTTGACCTATTTTCATATTTTTTTCCGTTTCTATTGCACTAAATTAATTTTTAGCAAGTATAGAATTAATCTCCTTTAAATTATCTCGACAATAGTATGCAAAATATCTTGATTCCGTTAACTAACAAGGCTATAATACTAAAAATAGTTGCCAAAATAAGGCGAAAAAATTTCCGAAGGTGGTATCAAGAGTCTTCGCAACCGGCGTGTGTGTATGAAAAGAGTGATGAATGTGGAGGAAGCGAGACAAGCCTGCAAGGATCGTAATGTAAGGCACTCGGTTCTCTCTGCCTACCCCGTAAGGGATCTGGCGTGAAGATATGTATATATGAAAAAAATTTTCGATCGTAAAGCACTCTCTGATGCTTCGCATCATGAGTCGTGCAATAGTTTAAAATTAAAAAAACAAGCTATTATAAATAAACCAAACTAAAAAGTAGAAAATAAATAATAGTTTAAAAAACTAAAAAACACGCTTTTTATAGAAAACCGAACTAAAAAATAGAAAATAAATTTTAATAAATTTAAATTAAGAATAGTGTTAAAAATTTCAAAATGTGAATAAAAAAAAATAATTTTATTTTAAAAAAAGCGTGGGGTGCTTTTTAAGATATTACCGAAATGATAATCACTCTACTCATATGTGTCAATAAAATATTTATAACTATTGACACCATGCACCCCACGCTTTTTTTTAAATAAAATTATTTTTTTTTATTCACATTTTGAAATTTTTAACACTATTCTTAATTTAAATTTATTAAAATTTATTTTCTATTTTTTAGTTCGGTTTTCTATAAAAAGCGTGTTTTTTAGTTTTTTAAACTATTATTTTCTCTTCGAAAAATCATGAATCAGGTATCTAACAAGGTTAAAAGGCTTCCAACATGTTAATTTGGTGAATGAAAAATATTGATTACTAAAAATAATTAATATTTTATTTTAATCGCTTGATTATTTTATGAAAGGCTTTACAGTAATTAGACATCGCGAAAGTACTGATCAAAAAATTATAAATGTGACTTTCATATATAAATATAGGTATGTATTCGAAATTCATATAAAATTATACGTATGTATATCTAGCGATCAGTACAATCGACGTAATTGATCATATTAAAAAGAAGAGTTTCACCACGTAAAGCCCGACGACACTAGCTCAGTGGCAGAGCGTCCCGGCTTGAGGGAGATGGTCGCGGGTTCGAGTCTCGCATGTCGACATTTTTCTTTGTTGTTTTTAAAGTTTTTCAAGTTGCCCAAGCACGGCGTGAGTGCTGTAAAAACAAAAATAATTAGGCTTTACAGTACTTGCTTTCAACAACTAGTCGTAGTGTGGTCCATCCATATCAACCTTATATTATTGGTTTATACATATGTCAAATCCGAATAAACTTTTACTTTCCATGGATGGGCACGTTGTTTAGTCTTTCTCGCATATCTCTTCTGTCCTTTGGGTATTAATACTCAAAGCTCCTATCATCTACTTCATAGAGGATAAAATAACATAAATCATCCATTTATGTCATGTCTTATATCCTGCGCTCTGTGAACTTTTGGATTGCTTTTTCATTGTTTCCCGCTTCTCTATGCGCGTTTACTTTGTATAATTTTTTAATAAGCATGCTGTTGTTTTCTTCGTTTAATAAAATAGTACATAATATAAAATATTGTCTAGCGATGAAAGAAGGAAACAGGTTATGATAAAAAAAAAGTTATACGAACGTATACCTAGCGATCAGTACAATCAACGTAATCGATCATATAGCAAAGAAGAATTTCGCCACCTCGAGCCTGTCGACACTAGCTCAGCGGAAGAGCGTCCCGGCTTTAGGAAATGGTCGCAGGTTTAAATCCCGCGTGTCGATGTTTTTCTTTGCTGTTTTTAAGGTTTTTCCAGATTCCCAAGCACGGGGTGAGTGCTATAACACAAAAATAATAAAAAAAAGGTAGTTTAGACGACGTGATTCCAGCTGGTTATGTTGGGGTTAACACACACGTCAAAATAACCAGATGGAAAAGTGGCATCGTGGCTACCAGTTTGCATTGATCATCTTGAATATGAAGATAGGACGTATCGACAAATCCAATTTCAAATCTGCTGTAGTTATTACCATCACGGTAATGAGATATTGCCAGATCAAATTGCCATATATGCCACAAGAAAAAAATTGGCAAAATGTGATCCATCTTCTTCGTTATATGTGAACGGCACTCACGATATATGCATGCCATTTATATATAAAACCTGCAAGCCATCTTTGAAACTTACCGCTAAATTGAGGTATATTAAGCTCAAAGAAGCAAAAAATATACCTAAGCATAGATTTTTAAGTCCGAAAAGTTCTAATAGCTTGTAAACATTATACATAGTAATTTAAAGTTCGAAAAGATGTACCAGTAATTTTTCAAAATGATGATCGGGTTTGATTGCTTTTACAATAAACTTCCTGAAACTATAAGAGATTTACCAGTCAATAAATTTAAAAATGTGTTAAAACAAAACTGTGTAAAAAAGGGTATTATCCTGCAGCGTTCAATATCTACTATCGATACTATCGACGTTATTGTGTTTCTAGATTAAAACTATCGATTTTTTCGTGACTCTACTTATATTCTTATGAATATTCAACATTGTGGGAACAAAGACAAATTGTATCTCTGGACTTTGTTTATACTTATGACGTGGTGACCAGACTTACAAATTATTGGCCTAGTAAGTATTTGAAAATTAAAGTTAAAATGTTCATAGTGTATTTCGCGGTAACTACAACTAAACCTTTCTGGTTCCTAGACTATTCGCCGAAGCCACCGCCATGCGCTATGCTGAGTGCTAAGTGTGAGTTTTTCTTTTCGCATTCGATCGTGAGCGCGTTTGGAGTTTACTAGGAATTTGTATGTGATTTGTACAGCGCCACCTGGTGTTAAACGTGAGTAAACCAGTTTACCACTAGGTGGCGCTATACAAATCACATACAAATTCCTAGTAAACTCCAAACGCGCTCACGATCGAATGCGAAAAGAAAAACTCACACTTATTTTACTCGCTCGCCGCGTCCCTCGCCACGCGCGCGATTCGCTCAGCAAAACTCGTCAGTCGCCCTGCCGGTCGACACGCTGCGTGGCATGTTTAGTACTTTCGCATACATTTGTTTCAGACGCCAGATGCTTCGCCGTTCGCACCGCGCGAATTTCCCATGGCCAGGCCGTAATAGCGTTTACTCTGCGTCTACCTCGCACGTATAACAGATATTTTGCGGACGTATACCTATTTGCAAATTAAAAAAATGTTTACAGAACTAAAATTCACAAAAAACTTTTTTAATAATAATAATAATAATATATTATAGCTTCATTAAGAATTTCGCACGCACATGCATTAGCTCACGCTCACACACACACATGCACACGCACACGCACACACACACACACACACACACACACACACACACAGACACACACACACACACACACTAACACCTTAAGAGGCTGTGTTGCAACTTGCATACATGTGTTGTTCGTTGATGTTCTTTTTATCTTTCTTAATTAACAATAATT
Organism: Apodemia mormo; assembly: GCA_036924255.1. Classification (NCBI taxonomy): domain Eukaryota; kingdom Metazoa; phylum Arthropoda; class Insecta; order Lepidoptera; family Riodinidae; genus Apodemia; species Apodemia mormo. The sequence continues at coordinate 12,637,528 of JAUPFN010000016.1, read as the reverse complement.
ATTTGGTTATTAAATTCATTCTTTTTTATTTTAAAAATTATTAATTTCTTTTTCGTATGATTTAATTCTTTCTGTTATTTGTGTTATCTTTCAATAAAATATCCAGCACAAAGATTTCAATTATATATAATCAACTATATCAACGTTTATCTTACACACAAATACACATTCAGAATACTGAAGTTTATAGTTTGAAGTCTAAAAAGCAAATGCGCGCTGACATAGCAACACCGACCTTATATAGACCGCACGAATAGTAGGTAGATTATTAATTTTTATCGAGATATTACGATAACGTTTCTATTGGTCGGTAGTGCTACGCCAGCGCCCTCTATAAACCGTATTTTAAACGCTAAACACACACTGTCGCAATTCATAATGTTTTAACTGACATTTCACGTTTAATTCTATTAGTAACATATAGATGGCGCTGTCAGAGCCAGGGGCGACAACATTTGTTTTTTTTGTTTGGCTTGTACTGTCAATGCACTCTTTAAAAGTTTCAGTAAAGTAATGAAAATCCGTAATTGGCTAATGTTTAGTTTGCTTACTTGGTATATTTGTTGAATTGTATTTATAATAAAAATAAAACTAAAAAAATAATTGAAATAAATTAGAATAAGTAATAAATTATGTAATTTGAAGTAGAAATAAATGTGACATCACGTAAATTATTATAATTAGTCAAATAGAAAATGTAAACTGTATTACACAACTTCACAAAAACTGTAATAAAAGTACGCTCACAAATTACATATATCTAAAATATATATAATGAACATCATAAACCATGTATTTTTATTTTATTTAAATTATTATTTTTTTGTATAACAAGGGCTCTATGAAAATTTTAGACAGAGGAACCAGGATTATAAAAAAAATGTTGCTTTGCTATCCGTGTGGCGGGATGGCAAAGCCACATCCATAAATCTACCGACTACCCTACCCTCCAAACCGGAATACGACAATGACAAGCATTGACGCTATTGCGGCAAGGATAGGTATTAGATGGTGGTAAGAAATACCTGGTAGTGACACATATAGCCAATCAGTCGCCTTTCACGACCTGCCTGGCAGAACGGCAGTTAGTCTATTCTTCAAAGGAGCCCCAAACCAAATACCCGGGCAAGACGTTGCGGAACTCTACCTCCTAGTAAATCCTTACATGCATGTTTCTTTAATTGGATTGAACAACATCCATATCCATACTAATATTATAAGTGCGAAAGCCTGTCTATGTGTCTGTTACGCTTTCACGGCTAAACCGCTGGACCGATTTTCCAGATTGAAATTCGGTATGGAAGTAGTTGGAGAGCTGGAGTTAAACATAGGCTATTTTTTTTTCAAAAATCAATCCTTAAAGGGTTGAAATAAGGGATAAAATTTTTATGAAAAGCTATTTTGACGACATGCTAATCTACTCGCGGGCGAAGCTGCGCGGATCAGCTAGTAAGTAAAAAATTTGAAGATATTTTGATATTAAACAATTTATTTTTTATACAAACTAATACTTTGTTTAATCCTTATAAGGAAGGGATGACGTTCAAAAAACCTTAAATTCGTTTTTCTTTAATTGTATAAATAATAATTAATTAAAAAACATAAATACTAAGTTTTAAATAATTTCTACAATAAACAATCTATTTTTTTATACAAACATCTATGCCCTTTTACCCCATTAAAGAGATAAAATTTATAGGTACCCAACTTATAAATTATATTTGCCACACTTTGTTCGCCATCGCTTATTATTTTGATTTGCATATCAGTTTTTGAGTGCTTTTTCTACGCATCAGTGATAAAACAACTACCCGATTCTTTTAAGTTTCTAAATAGAAAAAACCCAATAGCACTTATTTGTGCAGGGCTAAATAATTTATTCAAAAACAACTATCCTTTTTAAAAAATAAACTAGTTAACTGACTATTGGGTCAAATTGGCACCTTGACATTATACAAATACTTCCGCAATACCAGATATTTCATAGTATTTCTAGATTTACTGATTGGTAACTGGTTATTAATAATAGTCCATCATAATTAATTAATAATTCTTTTATAGCAAACAAGCAGTGATCGAAAAAGAAAACCATCGCCTATAGACATCAAAGATGTTAATGGTGCGTTGCTATCCTTTTGGCTTTTGCTATCTCTTTTTTTTGAGAATTCGTATATAAATAATGTATGTAACGAGTTTTCCCCTCGTTGGTCCCGGGCTCCTTTGAAGAATAGACCAACTGCCGGTCTGCCAGGCAGGTCGTAAAAGGCAACCGGCCTACCGACTACCTCACCCTCCAAACCGGAACAGAACAGTGTCAAGCACTGTATTTTTGGGATGATATGTCCAATTAAGTATATTTTAAAGTATTTTGTAATAACTTTTACTGTAAAGCATAAACTATTAAATTACTGACATATTTCAAGTTTAAAAATTTTACCTACGAAATAAAGACATATTGAATTGAATTAACTGATGCTATTTCGGCAGGAATAGGAAAGACCGACCCGATCGAGACAATGCAGAACTCTACCACCTAGTAGCCACGATGGTAGTGACTAGTATAGCCAATCCTACGACTGCCTAACAGAACGGCAGTTGGCCTATTCTTCAAAGGAGCCCGGGACCAACACGGTGGGTGTGTGAGTGTGTATCTCTGTGTCGGTCTTTGACATTGTAGCTCTTACGGCCCGGCCACAGCTACCCGCGGCGCGACCTGCGACGCGAAATGCGGCGCGGTGAGTCGCGCGACCATTTGGGTATGCCACAGCTCGACTTGTTGCGACCGCGGCGGCGTGCCGCTCTGAGCTGTCATACCAGTACCAGGGTCAGATTTTATAATACTATTTTTACTATATTCTTTTGATGCGTAGTATATACATATTATCGTAACGTTAAGATTGTACGCAAAAATACCATTACTGTTGATTACAGTCCTACCATTACAGTCCTTTTATTATTTTCATGTAATTAAGTATTTGCATGCAATTAAAATCTATCAGAAATCAGAAGTACTTTATAATTCAATAAAACTTTTTACAAGTTATTTTGACACGTCAACATATTTTTAACAAACTACAAACTACAAACGGAAACGTGGCCACTATTTTTTAATGACGCCAAAGAAGTATAACTTCTCACGCGCGTACATAAGTACACGTACCTATTTTTTTTTTGTATGGCAACGTAAACATTTTCCATGCAATTCGTAACTATGATCGTTTTTGATGGAGTGGGCTGTAGAAAGTATGTATTTTTTATTAATATGAGTGAGATAAATGTATAGGAACAAATTTTGTTTAACGCAAGCTGACATTAAATTGAGAAATTGCTGTGAAGTTTTTAGATTAAATTTAAGTTTTGGTGTGAAAACTAAATTAAGTTTAATATTATTTTAAGTATAATATTAAAATAATGAGTCAATAACCAATTATTTATTTAATCAATAAATCATCATACAAACTCTAAATTAAAATTTTAAAAAACCAACACTTTTTATATCGTCTACCCACCATTTTAATTCAGTTCCATAATTTTAAGCGCAAAACGTAAAAAGAGCTGATGATCTTTCAAAGGGGATCCTGCAGCATAAAATTAAAGGTAACTTCAACCTGTGGTTCCTTACCAATGAACTTGAGCTGTTTTATTGCAAAGCTCCCGAGTCCTCTCTATTAAATCATGTGAATTTTCTAACAATAAAGGCTATATCAGCCCAATTTCAAGTGTCCACTTTCTAGCTGTGTCGTTATATTGTTACGAGTAATCTAGAACTTAGAAGTACTTGTGTTGTAAATACACTGTTTTAATATAAGTGGCGTTTTCTTACAATGACGAACCCGAAGCACGTAACTTTATTTTAAAAAAACATCCAGTATCTAAATATTTACCAAAACAAATTGAAGTAGCCCATACTCGGTGGATTTCAACTGGTCAAGCTTATAAGATCACATGGACTTTCTTCTGCTATATCATTAAATACTGGAAGCTATCCTATTTCACATTCCTTAAAATAAAAAATCAAACAAGTTCAAAATTGATGATGTTGCTTAATTTTAATTAAGTTTTGATAACCTTCTTCCTGCTTCATCATGAGACCCTGTAAATCATTTAGAACCAGAGTATTTGTCAAAATAGAACAACTGAGTCCAATCTAAAGGGATTTTTCTTGCTTAGTTTGTAGTCTACCATGACCACCTTCGAGTTTGATCAATAAATCCTAAGTCATGATGAGCATCAGCTCCTAGAAATCATCCAGCATCAAAATGTTTGTTAGTACAAGACAATTGAGCGCTAACTCAATAAACTTACCTTGTTGAGTTTAGAAGTTATTATCTAAGCATTTTGTATCTGGGTGCGAGAAGTTTCGATATTACTATATTCGGTTCAATCTTCAGAGTCTTGTAATAATGAAAAACATCTTATTGAAACGAAACGAACGATTCCAAACTCTACTACCTTAACACTTTCTGTCTGTGAGTTACAATGACACTCTAGCGGCTCCATGTTCCACTTCTCGTCATTATGAGTACTAATTAAACTTAGTACTTATAGCAACAAAACCGATGACACAAAACTTGGTTGCCTCATCAAAACTCTACATCTGAGAGTTTTAGTCCCTATATCCAGGCTACATCATGATATTAGCTGGATAGTACCATAATATTGCATTGTCATTGAACTTACAAAAGTATGTCAAATTTCAATACAAAAAAATATCAGGAAGTCGATAAATATGGTTTGCAATATTTAGAAAATCTTTTATTTACATACAAATATTGCTAGTTAAATAAAAGCTGATATCTTCGAATGAAGATATTGTAGTATCAGGTCTAGGTTACCATGTCAATGCAATATAATTGAAATAATAAAATACAAAATTTAGCATCGATAAAGCTTTTACAAGTTGCTAAACTCCTTTCATCAAGTTGAAAAGAGCTGGTGAGCTTTCAACGGCTGCACAGATTCTATTGAATCATCTTGAGCTAACAACAATCCCGCAAAATAGGACTTTCAAGTAAAAAAAATCGCAACTAAATCGGACCATCCGCCAGGGCGCTAAGATGCACGGATAGATACACAGACACACCTCTGAAACTTATAACAATCCTCGTTGTTGCGTCGGAGACTACAAACAGTAGTAAAAATTTTAATAAAATATAGTATCTATATAATTTCCATTGGTAATAATTTTGTGTTATTCTGATTCCAACCTGGCTTACTAGTGAATAAAACAAAAGTACTCTTTTGTTTTATTCGCTCATTGCACCGCTCGTCACGGTCGCGCGTTTTTCCGCGCCGCAATTCGCGTCGCCGGTAGCTGTGGCATACTTCATACAGTTTCCTACATTTGTTGTCGCTCGCCGCGCCGCAATTCGCGCCGCCGGTCGCGCTGCGCGAGCTGTGGCCGGGCGGTTAAGCGGATGATTCGATTTGTTTGCATTTTTCTTTAATTTCAAAAACATATTTTATGTTTTAACTTTATAAGATAGCAAACAATCATATGGCGCTAGTAATTACGATTGTATTGACACATAACTAATCATTCGCCTGGCATGTTGGCAGATAGTCTATACTTTAAAGGTGGCCCGGAATAAAACGGTGGAAAATATTGTATTTATGAAACACTAGTTGACCCGGCAGACATTGTTCTGCCTTTTTAACTACTCTTATTTTTTTCTATATTTTCTCACCTTTTAAACCTTTCCTGGACTTCAACAATTAATTCAAAATCAAAATTATCCAAATCGGTTCAGCCGTTCTCGAGTTTTAGCGAGACTAACGAACAGCAATTTATTTTTATTATTAAAACTGTGATTAAACTGGGTTTCACCTTAATCTTATATAGTGAGATTCACGTGTACGCTGCGTGATAAAATCTGATAATGATTGTAACGATAAGATACTGATGGTATCTGTGCGCGATAAGTGAGAGCGTGATTTATGCGCCCTCGTTACATCACTCCCCCCTTCGAAAAAGGTGGTATGCCTGATGCATCTGGTTGTATCAGTGAAGCGTGTGTGCCTTGAGTGCTCAAGTCGGCGGTGAGTGAGACGAGCAGAATATCCGCGGTCCTCGGTTAGTCGGGACGAGCAGAATATGCGCAGTCCTCGGTGAGTCGGGACGAGTGCGCTCCGCTGTGGTTTGCAGTGAGTCGGAACGAGCGGAATATCCGCGGTCCTCGGTGAGTCGGGACGAGCAGAATATGCGCGGTCCTCAGTGAGTCGGTACGAGTGCGCGCCGCTGTTATTCGCAATGAGTCGGAACGAGCGGAATAGAGTTGCTGCATGGAGATCCAGAGAACTTTGGCAGTTCGAAGTGGATTCCGGAGTTGCTGCATGGAGATCCAGTGAACGTTGGCGGTTCGAAGTGGATTCCGGAAAGCGTAGCTTCTGAAGCTGGCTGATGCTGTTGGAAGCAGAAGAGGTATCTGGAGGTGCTGATGGTCAGAAGGTTGTAGCGTGCTGTGGCGTCGGTTACGGTAAGGCAGGTGCCTTTGGCTGCGCTAATTGTCGTTTCCCGATTTCTTCCAGGAACAGGGTTGGACGCACTTCAATGCCTGACCTTTAAATTTGTTGTAATAATTACATAAGTTATTAGAATAACCTTGTCGATGTAGCATTCTATGCGAACATAAGATTTGCTTAACATAAGATGTGGAGTTGTAATAATATCGCTTACTTGAAATATTTCGTCCTTGCCTAATCTGGGGGTCATTGGCCAGAAGCGTGCTCGTCGCGACCCCTGCCAGTCCTCTGGACTGCAATTCTGGCCCGAATAAGTACCGCAGTGCGGATTAGGGCGTCCCCTGGAGGCGACGCGTACCGATCCGTCCCCGTCGGTACGAAAAGCGGCGGATGCGGCGATGGGGGCCGCCACCCATCACGCCAGGCCCGAATAGGCGAGTCGAGGGGAGCAGAGTGCCAAATAGGCACGTGGAATGTAAGAGGTGGGTTGGAAGATAAGATGCATGAATTGATAGATGTAATGAATGAGAGATGCCTAGATGTTTTGCGTGTAACAGAGACTAAACGTAAAGGTAGTGAAACCACTGATCTCCCCGGTGGCATGATGGCTCTGTGGTCTGGTGTGCCCCAGAGCGATCATGCTGGCGCCGGAGTAGGTATTCTTCTATCGTCACGCTTAGTCTCTGGTCTGAAAGATTATGGGATGGCTGGCTCGAGACTTCTCTGGGTCCGGATCAAACTGGGAATCACGAGAGTCTTTTTGGTCGCATTATATGCACCGGTAAGCTCTTCGTCGCCCAGTGACCTGGAAAAGTTTTGGGATTCTGTAAGGGATGTTCTGGATATGGTTGATGACAATGAAAGAGTCATTTTGTGTGGTGATTTGAATGGATGGGTCGGGACTAAGCGGCCTGGTTTCGATGCCGTTCTTGGTCCGTATGGTGACAGTAGAGTGAACGACGCCGGTAAGCACATTGTGGATTTATGCATGGAAAGGAATCTTCTTGTGGCTAACACAATATTCCCTCATAAGGACATACATTTGTATACATGGAGAAGGAATGACCAAAAGAGTGTGATAGATCTGATTTTGATTGATAGTAGACTCCGCAGTTGTTTAATGGATACGCGCGCCTACAGAGGTCCCAATCTGGAAACGGACCACTATTTGGTAATAAGCCGATATAGGGGTCTGTTTAAGAAATGGAGACATTGGCGACAACGTGTTCCATTCGGAGAGCTTGAAAGGATAAAGAGCGAAAAGTTGCAAGACCCGAGTATAAGGAGTATGTATGAGATTCAGGTTCGAGATAGGTTGGCGAAAGTGAACCTACCGGACTTGGATGTAGACGAATGTTGGAAAGTTTTGAAAGATAGTATGATAGTAGCCGCGAAAGAAGTATGTGGTAGTGCAAAACTGTGCAAGTCAATGGAAGGAGATGCATGGTGGGATGATGAAGTGAAAGCTGCGATTGAGAGAAAGAAGAAAGCATGGCTAGACTATGTATCATGTTTGCAAGCGAATGATGGTATGAAAGACAAGAAGAAAGAATTGTATCGTTGATGTAAGAATGCCACCAAAACCTTAGTGAAAGAAAAGCGTGAAAGAGAATGTTTGAAAGTGGAAGAGAGACTGGCAAGCAACTTCGAGGCAAACACCAAACTTTTTTGGAGGGAGGTGAAGAAGTCTAGGAGTTGTTCGGCAGCCTCCAGAATGAATAGGATTAAATCTAAGGACGGTGACATTCTTACAAGCACAGAAAGCGTGTTAAAACGATGGAGTGAATATTTTGGAGATATGTATGATGCTGTTCAGGACGCTGCCTCCGTCTCTGACTCAGTAAGTGACTCGGAGACGGTGGAAGCGTGCCAGGACATTACTATGCAAGAGATCGTATGGGCGATAAGAAGTATGAAAAACGGAAAGGCTGCGGGAATAGATAAGGTGACTGCTGAGATGATCAAATACGGTGGTCCTGCCGTCTGGGACTCTTTTTGGGTCCTCTGCAATACATGTTGGAGGACCGGTAGAGTACCCGAAGACTGGCGGCGCGCGGTCATCGTGCCCTTGTATAAAGGCAAGGGCTCACGTATAGACTGCAATAGCTATAGGGCCATCAGTTTGATCAGCTTAGCATCGAAGGTGTATGGTAAGATCATTGAAAGGAGAATGCAAGGGAAGTCCGAGGGAATGTTGTGGGAGGCACTAGGGGGTTTCAGATCTGGAAGAGGATGTATGGATCAAGTTTTCTCACTCCGCAACATCGTAGAGAAGCATCTGGCTGTCGGCCAGAAGGTTTTCTGCGGTTTTGTGGATTTGGAGAAAGCGTTTGATAGAGTTGTGCGAAAGAAACTTTGGGACATTTTACCCAGTTATGGGATAGATGGGCGTCTGCTGCGTGCTTTGCAATCCATGTACTGGGATTGCAAAGCATGTGTGCGGGTGGACGGCAACATATCGCCCTGGTTCGATGTCAATATCGGCGTCAAGCAGGGTTGTGTGTTGTCAGCTCGTCTATTTATTCTATATCTGGATAAGTGTCTCCAAAGATTGAGGTCATTGAATGTGGGAATGCGCATGAGTGATCTAGTGGTGAACTGCCTGCTTTATGCAGATGACGCTGTACTTTTAGGCTCAACTCCATCTGAGCTGCAAACACTGGTCACAGTTATGAATGAGGATTGTAAGAGTATGGGCTTACATTTGAATGCGAAGAAAACTAAAGTTTTGGTATTTGAAAGAGAAACAACCAGAACGGATGTAAGAGTTGTGGTCGATGATGTAGTGCTGGAACAAGTGGATGAGTTTGTATATCTTGGATGTGCTTTTAGCAGGGATGGAAGGTACACCGCTGATGTTGAAAGAAGAGTGTGTGCAGGGAACAGAGTGAATGGAGCGTTAGGGAGATTACTTAATAGCACAATTTTAAGTCAGGGTGCCCGTCTAGCCCTGCATAATCATGTGCTTATCCCAACGCTATTGTATGGAAGTGAGAGTTGGGTATGTCAGAAAGGGCATGAAAGTAGAATCAACGCGGTCGAGATGAGGTCGCTAAGAAAAATATGTGGTGTGACACTCGCGGACCGGGTTCGTAATGTCGAAGTGAGAGAGAGGTTAGGTTTGAAAGAAAGTGTCGGTGTAAAGATGAGAAAGGGCATGCTCCGTTGGTTCGGACATGTAGAAAGAATGGTAGATGAAAGGTTAACAAAACAGATATACAACGCGAATGTGGAAGGATGTAGGTACCGGGGAAGACCAAGACTGACATACCACGATCAGATTGATCGAGTACTGTCCGAAGGTGGTGTCAAGAGTCTTCGCAACCGGCGTGTGTGTATGAAGAGAGTGATGAATGTGGAAGAAGCGAGACAAGCCTGCAAGGATCGTGATGTATGGCACTCGGTTCTCTCTGCCTACCCCGTAAGGGATCTGGCGTGAAGATATGTTATGTTGCCTAATCTCTCCAAACATCTGTTATTCTTGTCGTCGTGGATACCGCTGCAATTTCCATGCCTGTTGCTGTGGCTGAAGGGCTTCTGCATGAAGTTAGCGCTGGGGTGTTCATCTTCCCACTTGGGTGTTCACTGGTCGGTAGTCACCAATATTACGTCGACTATATGACAGTCACACATCGGTTAATAAATGTGTTTATTAAAACTGTAATTAAACTGGGTTTCACCTTAATCTTATATAGTAGAGATTCGTGTACGCTGCGTGATAAAATCTGATAATGATTGTAACGTTAAGATACCGATGGTATCTGTGCGCTATAAGTGAGTGCGTGATTTATCGCGCCCTCGTTACAACATGCTTTGTCCCACCGGGGTCTGATACCCTGCCTTTTCTATTCCTGCCACAATAGCGTCAGTGTTTATTACTGTCGTGTTCCGGTCTGAAGGGTAAGGTAGCCGTAAACTTATGCATGTGGCATTATAATCCCGCCATAAATATAGCAACCCACCATTAACATCTTCGGTGTCTCCAGCTGGTATTTAGCGAATCAATCCCAGAAATTAAAGCAGTATTCCATGCTCGAACGGACTTGTGTTGTCAATAAGATAGGTATTATTTTCTTTAAAGCTGAGCTCATACAAGCGGAGTGCTATAAAAATGATTGCTTTATTGTGTATTTAAATCAGTGTTCATAATTTATTTTGAACATGTTTCACTACACCGAATACTAATTAATCCGTCAGTACAAGCTCATTATCATTCCGTGATCAAATATAAAGTTAAGCAAAGTACTTAAATGTTGTTTACATCGCTAGCTATATAGGTCAATTCGCCAGTTTGCGTCCACTTAGTGGAGTTGGCAACGTTGAAGGAGAAAATAAAAATGTTTTGAATAAAAAATTAATTTAGTGTATTTATTATATAGTCTTTTTTTAATTTAACATAATGTTTTGGTAGAAAATCTAGTAGTTTTTTTTTTAAATGCACAATATCAGAATTAGGCCATTTACCCAGTTCGCGTTCATAAATTCCTAATTGCGTCCACCCATGGACCACTTCGCGTCCACCAACTTTTGTGAAGAAAGATTGGATTTTAACTATTTGCTTATTTTAAAATATCGACATTTCAAAATCAACATTATTTTTATTGATAAAACACAAAAGAAATACTATTCTCCGCAACATTTATAGGACTTAAAAATTAAAATTGTAAACAAATAATATCATAATGTTTTTTTTTTAATTTTCTTCTGTGTTTGTTTTATGTTTCTTTGTAGTCTCTTAAGAACTCATCTAAAACACAAAAAAATACACTATATCTGACCTGTTCGGTATTGTTGATCGTATTTGAACATTTGTTTAGATTTGAATAAAATTGAATTCTATTGAGATAGTCTTAATCAATCGCCTCTGTGGTCTAGTGATCTAGTGTCGGTGTTGACCAAATGAAGTCCCGTGTTTGATTCCCAGGTCGGGCATTTCAGAATGTGTTTTTCAGTTTTTTGATAAAAATAACGTTGTCTGGGATTGGATAAATGCCCAGGGATAGTAAAAAAATATCACTGCACAAATTACACGAATTGATCTACACCAAAGTATATATATATATATATATATATATATATATATATATATTTTTAATAGGGCAATGGGCCCACCTCTCGTTCCCACCACTGTAACTTCTGTAAACCAGAATCAACAGCGGCAACCTTCCTGATAACCTCTGAGTTGCGAGCTCAGGGTGCCCTGGGGGAAAAGCTAAGCTGTCTTGGAACTATATATATATATATATATATATATATATATATATATATATATATATATATATATATATATATATATATATATATATATACTTTTATTATATAAGATTTATTATATTATATTTATTATATAAGAGATAAGTAGAGGTACAACCAATGCACCCACAATTAGCCGAAGATAGTTCGACCGTCCCGTTGGGCAAATGGTTGCGAACCTAACGGGTCGATTTTCCACAGGGACAAACATTTGTGGGATGAGCAAAGATGTTTATATTTCTGGGTTTGGGTGTTTATTATATATATATATATATATATATATATATATATATATATATATATATATATATATATATATATATATATATATATATATATATATATATATATATATATATATATATATATATATATATATATATATATAATAAACACCCAAACCCAGAAATATAAACATCTTTGCTCATATATATATATATATTTGCATATATATATATATATATATATATATATATATATATATATATATATATATATTTTATATTTTTGCATATATATATATATATATATATGCATATATATATATATATATATATATATATATATATATATATATATATATATATATATATTTGCATATATATATATATATATGAAGATATAAGGTCCGCTATGGAAGAGTCATGGTTGTCAGTCCTAGTTTTAATCGATTTTTCCAATGCTTTCAATACAGTCAACCATGACATTTTAATAGCGGTCCTTGCACACCTTGGCCTATCCCCGTCTGCCTTAAATTGGTTTTCATCCTACGTTAGAGGCCGTCAGCAAGCAGTTCGTGTTAATGATAATTTATCTGATTGGTGTGACGTATTGACAGGCGTTCCTCAGGGTGGGATCCTATCTCCCCTCCTTTTTTCCGTAGTCATAAACCTAATTACTAACCGTTTAAGCTGTTCTCACCATTGCTTATCCAAAGCACGGGAGTAGTTGCATACTACCCGCCAGACTGCGTGTTGCTACTGAGATTTTGGAGATTTGGATTGGTCTAAAAACCTTGAAAAAATCTCAATTACAATTTTTCCCGACCCAGGGATTAAACCCGAGCCCTCATGATTTTAGCCGAAAGGTATCCTCTAGACCAGGGCTGTCCAAGCCAGGTACCATCCTGAGCTTATATGAAAAACCAAGGAGATTGGAGGGCCGCAAAGGCAATTCACTTTTCAAATTAAAATTTAAATATATAACACAGAAATACAAATACAGTTACGGAAAATTATTGAATAAAATAAATAGGCAAGCTACAGTATTATCTTGTAGTGAGATTTCTTACATCTTACGCGCACGAAGACAGTAAATTTTTAAGTATGTTGCGATGGATTACAAACACTTCGCGGGCCACATTCGCCGTGTTGGTCCCGGCCTCCTTTGTAGAATAGGCCAACTGCCGTTCTGCCAGGCAGGTCGTAAAAGGAGACCGATTGGCTATCGAGTCACTACCATCGTGGCTACTAGGTGGTAGAGTTCTGCATTGTCTCGCCCGGGTCTGGTACCACCGCCTTACCTATTCCTGCCGCAATAGCGTCAGCGCTTGTCGCTGTCGTGTTCCGGTTTGGAGGGTAAGGTAGCCGGTAAACTTATGCATGTGGCATTAGACCTCGCCACAAGATAGCAACGCACCATTAACATCTTTGGTGTCTATAGGCGATGGTTGACTCTTTCCATCAGGAGACCCATCTGCTTGTTTGCTATCTTATAATAATAAAAAAAAAAACATAATTACAAGCTGTCCATCGCACGGCCCGCGGTCCGTGCGATGGACAGCTCTGCTTTAGACCACGAGGCAGACTTCAATATAATTTATATTTACGCTATTATTTGTATTTGGTTAAAAGATGGACGCAATCTCCTATATAGTATCTACTATAGGCATAGTTTGCGTTCTAGTGTGTACAATGATTATCGACATCTGTATCTTTTCCTACAATCATAATAATGTAGACGCAAATAAGTCATTATAATATGCATACTAATAATGTCCAAATAAACAATAACCCAATGTTTCTTTCACGTTTCATAACTTAAAATTAAACAAACAATTCAAAAAGTCCACAACGGACACAAAGTGGAAGATTTATAAATTTGGTGTAGTAATTCGCGTCCACTTCGTATTAAGTGTTAAATTTTTAGTATCTGATGATGGAATCGGAACGTAGTCATGGGAACTTCTAAACCAAACAAGATAAGTCTACCGAATTTCGGATCTTTAGTTGTGTTTTAACAAACATCCTGGTACTAGATGATTTCTGCGGTCTTATAATAGAGCCGATAATGGAGGTCACGGGAACTTTGAAATAAAATGGAGTAAATTTTTACAAGGATTTTGAAGCACATTGTTATCATTGGCTGATAATAGAACTGGAAAAAGTCTATAAGAACTTATAATAAAATCCAAATAAACTCATTGAGGGTGGGCTGCTTGGGTTTGTTTTGACATATACTTTTGTGCTGGATAATTTTTAGGATCTGATGGTGAAACTAGAAGGTGACCATGATAATTTTTGAACTAAACGAGCTCCTTTGAAGATTAGGCCAACTGTCGTTCTGCTATGCAGGTCGTAAAATGCGACCGATTAGCTATGCTAGTGACTACCATCCTGGCTACTAGGTGGTATAGTTCTGCATTGTCTCGCCCGGGTCTGATACTATACCTTACCGATTTCTGGCGCGATAGCGCCAGTGCTTGTCATTGTCGTGTTCCGGTTTGGAGGGTAAGGTAGCCGGTAAACTTATGCATGTGGCATTAGATCTTGCCACAAGATAGCAAAGCACAATTTACACCTTTGATGTCTACAGGCGATGGTTGACTTCATCAGGAGACCTATCATCTTGTTTGCTATCTTACGATATAAAAACAAAACAAGAGCTTAGATTCATTTGTTCTGTTTTGACAAATACTCTAATGCTTAATGCTTTCCAGGGTCTTATAATGAAACAGGAAGGAGAAAGTCTTTGGAGCAGAATGGCTTTCGGTGTCAGATGATAGTGGGAAAAAGTCCATGAGAAATCCTAAGCTAACCCAGAAAAATCGTTTAAGTGTGGGTTGCTTCGGTTTGTTTTAGCATATTTTTTGGTGCACGATGATTTTTTGAATTTAATAATGAAAATTGAAGGTGGCTATGGCAACCTTTGAAATAAAAAGGTTAAAGTTAAAATGAGTCCAAACTCGATGTTTGGACTCATTTCTTCTATTTTAAGAGTTACCCTGGTGTTAGATAATTTCTGTGGTCCTATGATAAAGCAGGCGATTTGGGGTTCATTTGGTTCGTTCTAATAAGGAATTTGGAACAGAATGACTTCCAGTTTCTCAAGATAAAACTGAAAAAAGTCCATGAAATCTCGCTAAACCTTAACAGGCCCATCGAGTATGGGTTAATTGGGTTTATTTTGGTATACTGTTTGGTGCTGATTTTAAGTATCTATTGATGTAACTTGAAGGTGGCTATAGGTTGTTTTAAACTAAACAAGACAAACTCAACGCGATTATACTTATTTGTTCTGTTTTGACAAATAAGCTGGTGTTAGATGATTTCCAAGATCTTACGATAAAGTGAGAGATGGTCATGGACACGAAA
Organism: Apodemia mormo; assembly: GCA_036924255.1. Classification (NCBI taxonomy): domain Eukaryota; kingdom Metazoa; phylum Arthropoda; class Insecta; order Lepidoptera; family Riodinidae; genus Apodemia; species Apodemia mormo. The sequence goes on along the minus strand of JAUPFN010000016.1, from coordinate 12,622,220 downwards.
CGAACGAACGAATGAAAATTGAGAAGCACCATCGATTTTGATCCCGTTTGAATCGTTCTTTTTTCTGTTTTCCAGTGTCTGATAATAAAGCTGGAAGAGGTCCATTATAACTTTTAAGCTAATCTAGATAAACCCATCGAATGTTGGCTAATTCGGTTTATTTTGGCAAATATTTAGATGCCGGATGTTTTCTAAGAAAAAATAATGATGGAAGTGAAAAGTGGCCATCGGAGATTGGGCTGATATCGTTGGCTTTTATTACTAGGAGTTTCGCAGGATTTGATAATATAAATAGAAAGTGGCTATGAAACACCTGATATAAACAAAATAAGTCCATTGAGTATGGTCTCATTTGTTATATTTTACATACACTCTGGATCAAAAGGATTTCCAGGACTACATGGTGGAGCTGGAGGCCATGAGAGCTTTGCAATAAAATAACTCAAGCTTATTGAGTAAAAAAGCATGGTAAAGTAAACATGATGCTGCTAGATCCCCTTTCGTAGATCAGGTCTTTTCACGTTTTACTTTTAAAATAATGCGTATGTAGCGGAATGGCGGTCTGAGGATGTGTCGGGGGTTTTTGAAATTTTTAATTTTATCCCCTCTGTTAGGTAAGAAACAAATGTCAACTTTCTTAGGAACGAAATAAAGTACATTTTTATTTTTCAAATATTGCTTTGTAATAATTCCAGTTATCGTATATAAGTTCCTTGACAAAAGCGGTCTTGTAAGTGACAATGGTGTTTATCCTTACAACCTGTATAAAAAAATGTTTTTTTGTCAAGTTCATTATATTTACGATACTAATACCTAAACAACCTATTTAACATTTCTGCCTGTCTATAATTCTGTTTGTAAGGGATAATATCTGGAACGGCTAAACCGATTTTGAGAGGACTTTCACCGAAATGGAGAAGGGTTTATAAGGCAGGATATAAGCTACTTTTTATCCGAGTGAACAAAAGGGTCCACTGTTGGTCCCGGGCTCCTTTGAAGAATAGGCCAATTGCCGTTCTACCAGGCAGGTCGTAAAAGGCGACCAATTGCTTGTCTCTACCATCGTGGCTACTACGTGGTAGAGTACTGCATTGTCTTGTCCATGTTAGTTGCTTGGACTTTTATTAATGTATGTATAATGTCTAAATTTACGACACGGCACCGTGAAACATTAACATTAATTACGTCGTAAAATTGAACCATATCTTTCTATTTAACATAAATAAGTATTTACTCATTTTTATTTGATCCCATAAACAATTATAAAAATTAAATATTACAACAACATTGACATTTAAAATGGTCGAGCCTTATCTTTTTATTCAACTTAAAGGAGTTTTTATTGATGTTTTATTTAAAAAGATAATAATTTAAGATTTACAGATAATATTACGACAGCATTGACATTTAAAGTAACATTCATGTCAATGCTGATAGTAAACCCGTGTAAATATCCCACTAATAAGTGCAAACATTTGTGTGTTTGTATGTTTATATCTTTTTATTAAGATGGCTGAACGGATTTCTATTCTATTTGGTACCATCTGACCCGCGCAACTTTGGCCCCGAATAGATTTCAGATTTAATATTTGATTTTTTAAATAAAAGTTAGGATTTGTTATAGAGAAAGGATTTGTTATGTTTGGTACAGAAATAGTGGAATATGATCCCGCATATTTTACTATCTCTATACCAAATTTCCTCAAAATCAGTTCAGCGGTTTAGCTGCCAAAGCTAATAAAGTGTTAATAACAGTAGTTTATGTTGCTTCAATATTTTATAATAATAGATATTAAGCTAGTTAAGAGACTTATTGTAAACAAGCTTGCGGACAAACCTGTTGGTTTTTGCAATGATTGAGGGTTTAATGTTTGCTTTATACTTTTTATTTCAAATAATGGAAAAAATGAATAGACAGACAAACAGAATTTCGCATTTATAATATCTGTATGGATACAGGTATGCGCAGACTAAATACATGGCCTATATAAAATATTAGCTGCAGCATGCAGCCCGCTGCATTATAAAAGCTTTTGGCGAATCTCGCGGAATCACCTAATTTTTCCGGAATATAGAGTAGCCTATGTAATTTTCTAGGTTATCATCTACATGTGTGCCAAATTTTATTCAAATCTGTTCAGTAGTTTTTGCGTGATTGAGTAACAAACATCCATCCAAACATCCAAACTTTCGCATTTATAATATTACTAGCTGACCCGCGCAGCGTTGCCCGCGAGTATATTAATAAGTCGTTCAAATAGCTTTTAATAATAATTTCATCACCTATTTCAGCCCTCCAGGGACTGATTTTTGAAAAAAAAATTAGCCTATGTGTGACCCCGGATTTTCAAATATATCCATGCCAAATCTTAATAGCTGCACCTCAACATGAATAATATAAGGTAAACCAGAAGATCACCGCCAAAGCGACCTTAATGAAAGCAGTATTTTTATCGCTTATCATTTTATTTTAAATTTATATTATAGAGGTCATCGAAACATTTCTTTAAGTTAGTAAGGACCAATACTGAAATTATAGAGAGATATTATAAGGAACAGATTTTTTGGAAATTATTAGGTTTTTATTGAAATTCTACTCCATTTATAGAATTAAAAAATAGAATGCTTTTATTTATTGTACAAGGAAATAGGGATTTTTCCCCGTGTAGGTACCGGGCTCCTTTGAAGAATAGGCCAAATGCCTTTCTGCCAGGCAGGTCGTAAAAGGCGACCGAGTGGCTATGCGCGTCACTACCATCGTGACAACTAGGTGGTTCTGTATCGGCTCGACCGAGTCTGGTGCCACCGCCTTACCTATTCCTGCCGCAAAAACCCAAAAAAAAATTTTGGCGAAACAGTTTTTTTAAATATTACTTCCAGATTAATGTAACGATCACGATCAACGAATCGCTCTATTCTTTAAAAAATTACGTCTAATGCATAAATTGCATCAAATCGGTTTATCTGTTTGGAAGTAATCGTTGACGAAAATTTTGAAAAAAGTGTTTTTTCGACATAACTTCGAAATATTTCAACCAATCATTTTTATCATCAGTAATAAAAAAATTACGTTGAATGCCGTTTAAAAAATCAAAATCGAATCCTATTTTCAAATTTACAGCTTTTCAAATATTAAAATTACGTTGTTTTAAGTAAACTTACTTAATATTTTTGAAATAACTTTCAGGCTAATATACAGATTGACTTCAAAATCTTATCAGCTTTTCTCCTTTAAAAACTGTGTCAAGTATCGTTAATTGGATAAAAATCGGTCAATTTGTTGGGATCTATCAATGACGAAAATTTTTGAAAAAAAAAAATTTTTTGACATTGCTTCGAAATTTTTGAACCTACCGATTATTTAGCTAAAGCAACAGTTAAATTAAGTTGAATGCCATTTGAATTTGACCATGTGAAATTTGATCAATTTGATCATCTTTTCCAAAATATACAGTTTTTTAAAAATCAATATACTGCCATTTTTATCAAAAAAAACTGCATGCATGATTGTTTCGTTGGTTCATTCGTAAGTTTTTTATGGCTGTGTTTTGTGACTTAACAATTGAGACGTTTCAATATTTCTTTGAACTGAAAAAATCTATGCTTATAGTTTTTACTCTTTTTTTAGTTTAAAATACCTTAATTTAGCGGGAAGTTTCCGGGATGGCCTGCAAGCAACCGTTTACAGATTTTTCACAATATGATTATTGTGAAACAGTACTAGTGTATTAATTGATTGATATTGTATTGAGATCAATTTTTAATCTTAGCCTGAGGGTAAAAAACTAAAAAAGGTATATTCATGCCCGTATCCCCGAAGAGGTAGGCAGAGGTACAACGTATGCATCCACGATTGGCCGAAGATACGTCTCAGTCCCACAACGTGATAGGTGACCAGCCTATCACCAACTGGGCACTTTTCCATTCCCGGGAAATGTTGTTTTTATTAGAAAATTGAAAAAACACATGTTTGATTTGTCTGACTCGGGAATCGAACTTTTTTTTTTATATTATAAGATAGCAAACAAGCAGATGGGTCTCCTGATGGAAAGAGTCAACCATCGCCTATAGACACCAAAGATGTTAATGGTGCGTTGCTATCTTGTGGCGAGGTCTAATGCCACATGCATAAGTTTACCGGCTACCTTACCCTCCAAACCGGAACACGACAGCAACAAGCACTGACGCTATTGCGACAGGAATAGATAAGGCGGTGTTACCAGACCCGGGCGAGACAATGCAGAACTCTACCACCTAGTAGCCACGATGTTAGTGACTCGTTAGCCAATCGGTCGCCTTTTACGACCTGCCTGGCAGAACGGCAGTTGGCCTATTCTTCAAAGGAGGCCGGGACCAACACGGCGAGAACTCCGAGGGTTTCTCTGAGAGAAAAAATCGAAAAATTTATTCGATGAGTTTCTACCGCCAATTTTTCGTACAAGAAAGGTACCATAAATAAAAATTGATTTCCATCAATATTAGGCTTTAAGAGCGAAGTAGTGGCGCGAGATGGATCTTGAGTAGCTACATATTATAGGTATAGGTATATAGGTATTATAGGTAAACTAGAAAATATGTTGTAAAATTGTTTTTACATCATAATTAAAGAAAGTATTGTTAAGTGTATTATAGTATGTATGTATTTATTTTATATTATTTGTTTATGTAGTCTATGTTATTACTTAATATTATATTAGTATATCCGTTTAAATATAAGTAGGTATATTATATTAGTATGTTCTATTCATAGTAGTATTTATGTATTATTACTTATATAAATATTTAAATATGTATTCTTATTTAAATTTTATATATCCATATTTTCTTTGTAACTACACACGACTATTTCTGTTAGCCCAAAGGTTGACTGGTAGAGAATGCAACTAGCATTAAGTCTGCCTTTTGTAAAATTTTACTTATGTAAGTGTACAATAAAGTATAAATAAATAAAATTTTAGTAGATAACCTTTATATTTGTTCTGTGTAAATAACATTGATAATAATAAAAATCGTGTTTATAATAAATCAAGAAAATTTTTAAGAATTTTTCTTGTAAATAATAAAAAAAATTAGTCTTAAAAACGTGTTTTTTATTTTGGTTTTATTATCCTAGATAAAAATATTAGAATGAGATCATTATTTTAATGTGAAATTGTAAAATATGTGACACACACTAGGGGGGTCTCACAAATGTGACCAGCTGTGACAAGGACGGGGGAGGGGTCAAAAAATCATGAAATTCGTGTGATTATATTTATGGATGGCCCCCTATCTCCACCTGTAGCTCCTGTACCACTTGTAGTTCTAACATAGTAACAATTTATCAAAAGAAAAAGCAAAAGATAAGAATAAATATTAACGAGGCTTTTTTTACTTTGTTGGCTAGGCAAGATGTTCATTAGAAACTGAAATTCGTAATTCAAATGCGTCTGTAATATTGAAGCTTAAGACTGGGATCGCTAAACAATTTTATTATTTCTTATTCAATCTTTCATGACACTGACACCTTATCTATGTCTATTGACTCACGATGCTCTTAAGATGGAGTCGCAACGCACAGTTTGGGAAGCTCTGGTCTAGTTTTTAGTCAAGAGTTACGGATGCATAAAAATATACAGTATGATTTTTTAAGCATGAGACAGATTTGAACTGATGAAAATTCACGCTTGTATATATATCGAATAAAAATGTTAAAAAGTAATTGATAAATAACAGAGAAAACAGTAATTAAAATATTGTCACTAGTCTCGAAACTTAATGACACCATTGCGCCTTTACAAGTCAACACATCAGTAGTAGATAGGTAGATAATGAAAAATCTAACTCCCCGTAATAAACCAGTAATTTACTTTGTTCCTGGCTTAGGAAAGGCAAAAATACCTAGGTATAATTTAAAAAAGAAACTAGGTATGATTAAAAGTGGAAGACACGGCTGATATTTACCTCAGTATTTCTAGCGTAAATGGAATTATCCTATTTACAATGACTGAACTGGATTAGGTAACTATCAACAAAATTTTACAATAATCTCAATTGTTGAATTCTTCTTCTGAATTTGGCGGATTTGAAAACATCTTGCGACGATGCGAGTGGTGATCCCACTCACCGCATCTGACCAACCTGATACGGATTATCGACTACTTCTACCGAGAACCAGGACCAATGGCTTTATGTGCTTATTCGACGCATGGGACTGACAACAGAAGACCCGTCATATTCCATGCTCCATGTGAAAAACTCTGAAAACTGCAATTAAACTTTACCCAACCCAGGAATCGAACCTGAGTCCTCATTATCTGAGCCGAAGGTTATCCCCTAGATCACGAGGTACTCTTAAATATTTAATATAATATATACGCTGTTATTTGTATTAGGTTAAAAGAGGGAAACTTTAGTTAGGAAACTTTTTCAGTATACTGCTAGACACTTACAACCTTTCGCCCTTTCTCACTACGTAAGTTGATCCAATGGTTGATCCTCCTTACTTCCATCAAAGAGTACTAATCTACTCATGTGCTTCCATACTCCATGCTACCAATTTTAATAGTCATAAAACTAATTAAAATTATCACTTTAATTAGTCTTCTAGATGAATAAATAATAATGATTAAAGGTAAATGATAATTACTTTGTTAATAATGTTAATTAGTTTTAGATGTAATCGAGTCTGTTTGAAATAAATATCTAATTAACGCTAATAAATAATTAGGTATATACGTGTAAACATTCAAGTAGTCAGAAGTCTTCGGTAGGTATATATGTATAATGTGTTACAAAAATGTCCGATCTTCAAAGGTTTGAAGTATTTGGTGCCTTAATAGATATATTATAAATTATAATATTTTGTGAATTTTACTCGTATTAAATTACAATATCTGGTTGACCGAGCTTTGCTGGGTTTTTCACATATTTTTGGAACCGATCTTTTCTTGGACCTTGAACCTTGATAAATCGATTCCTATAGAATATATAAATTTTTTTTCTGTACCTGGTTGACCGAGCTTTGCTCGGTTTTTCATATACCCATATCTTGGGAACCGAGCTTTTCTTGGACCTGGAAACTCGATAAATCGATTCCTTGACCCGAAAAACCCCTAATTTATGACTTTCATGAAAATCGTTGGAGCCGATTCCGAGATTCCAATTATAATATACAAGAATTGCTCGTTTAAAGGTATTATAATGTAAATATTACTATGGCAACACGAAATCTCGACCAAAATCTTTCGACAGACGGTGACAAGAGCGGTCTCTTTAATGTCGTAGCCACAGTAGTACACGTCATGTATTCATAGCCGCTGACACGACGTAGTGTTTGAAATTCTCAGAGTTGAAATTAGGTATACATTGAAAATATTTTTTAAATTTTATGAAATTGATGAGTAAATCACTAATAGTTGATTTATTAATATAGTTTTAAACACAAATTTTCTTGTCGATTTTTGTATTTTAACTTTAATAGAATTAAAGCTATTTATCAATAAAAATATACAGTACTAGCTGTTGTCAGCGACTTAGTCCGCGCGAACTTAGTTTACTCTGCACAACTCCTCCCCCGTAGGTGATAGCGTGATAATATGTAGTCTATATGTTGATCCGACCTGTTAGTAATATTCATGCAAAATTTGAAGTAAATCCATGCAGTATTTTTGAGTTTACCCCGGACATACATACAGACAAACAGATAAACAGACAAACAGACAAGAATTCTAAAAACTATATTTTTGGCTTCGATATCGATTGTAGATCACGCCCCAAGTATTTTTTAAAAAAAATATTCAGTGTACAGTTTTAACTTTCCTACGATTTTATTATAGTGCGCGCGGAACTAGTTGGCCGCGCCATACGTATTACGTATTACGTATGGCGCGGCCAACTAGTTCCGCGCGCACTATATATATATATATATATTACTAGCTTTCACCCGCGGCTTCGCTCGCGTGGTGTTCGTAATAAGTAGGTTATGTCCTTCCCCAGAACATAGAATATCCATATTATGAAATATGATATTTTATCACAAACAGCTTTGCAGATCAATCATGAAACATACATTTCCAAAAATAAACAAATAAACAAACAGACAAATAGATGTCAGATTTAAATTATTATTATGCAAAGTAAGAATTAGAATGCATATTACTGAATTTATTGAAGGGCGTGTCGTACAGCAGCAGCAAAATATAAACATCTGTAAATATCATCACCTCGCAAGCTATTCCCGAAACTTTCCGCCTAATTAATTTTTACCCGACTTCAAAAAAAGAAGGAGGTTCTCAATTCGGCCTGTATATTTTTTTTATGTATGTACACCGATTTCTCCGAGGTTCCTGAACCGATTTACGTGATTTTTTTGTTTGATGCGGAATAGCATCGAATTGGTCCCATAAAAATTTGATTCAGGTAGGCCCAGTGGTTTTTATTTTATAAGCATTTTTTATTTATTTTACCTATGCCGACGTCTGAAATCAAATCTCGCAAGTAAATTTGATCCACTTCCCGGTTACCGATTGAGCTGAAATTTTGTATACGTATGTAAATTGGATGACAATGAAAACTTATTATGAGATAGACCTGATCTGATGATGGAATCGGAAGGCGACAACAGGAACTCAGTAATTAAATGGTAAAAAATCGTTTAATAACAAGAATCTATCGACTTTGGGCTCGTTTCATTCGTGTTGACGAGCACTTTGGTACTTGGTGGTAACTAGAATCTTCCAAGGTCCGATGATGAAGCCAGAAGGTTGCCATAGGAGCTCAGTACTTGAATTACACAACTCTATCGAGTTTGGGCTCGTCTGATTCATGTTGACGAGCACTTTGATACTTGGTGGTAACTAGGATCCTGCAGGGTAGGATGACGAAGCCAGAAGGTGTCCATAGGATCTCAGTAATTAAATGACACAACTCTTTCGAATTTGGGCTCATTTGATTGATGTTGACGAGCACTTTGGTGCTTGTTGGTAACTAGGATCCTGCAGGGTCCGATGACGAAACCAGAAGGTGTCCATAGGAGCTCAGTAATGAAATGACACAACTCTATCGAGTTTGGGCTCGTTTGATTCGTGTTGACGAGCACTACGGTGCTTGGTGATAACTAGGATCCTCCAAGTTCCGATGATGAAGCCAGAAGGTGGCCATAGGAGCTCAGTACTAAAATGACACAACCCTATCGAGTTTGGGCTCATTTGATTGGTGTTGACGAGCACTTTGGTGCTTGGTGGTAACTAGTTATATATACATACATATATACATATATATATATATATATATATATATATATATATATATATATATATATATATATATATACATATATATATATATATATACATATATATACATATATACATATATACATATATATACATATATACATATATATACATATATACATATATATACATATATACATATATACATATATATATACATATATACATATATACATATATATATATATATATATATATATATATACATATATACATATATATATATATATATATATATATATATATATATATACATATATATATATATATATATATATATATACATATATATATATATATATATATATATATATATATATATATATATATATATATATATATATATATATATACATTTTTTTTTAATTTATTTAGTTAATGTTTCAAAAGTGATTCAGTATCATTATATGATTTTGTTATGAGCCATTTTAAAGTTGTTTCTTTGCATTTATAGTTATTTAATGGATATATATGTAAGTGCTTATTTAATATGTTATAAAAATAAGCTGATTGTGAAGAGTATTGACGTTGTGCAAATACTGTTTTAGTTTTAGGTGTTTCAGCAACCTTAAAGTTTCTACGTTTGCTATATATGTAGATATTGTATGGTAAATGCTTATGTTTCCTTAAAGTAGCACATAACATATAGAGTTTTCTTACAGAAAGAACTTTACAAAAATTATACAGTTGCTCTGTCGGAAATGTGTAAGGTTTGAAGTGCATTTGCAAACAAACATTTGACCTTTAGCAAACATCGTTGACATCTCTCGACTTCTAAAAATTTTGTTTTGGTGGCTCCACCCCATACAGCTATGCAATACCCGATTACCGATTGGGCTAAGGCAATATAAATTTGCTTAATTAAAATAGTGTTCGTGACATACCGTAGTTTTCTAAATACCCAATTTAATTTTCTTATTCTATCACAGGTAAAATCGATATGAGAATGCCATTTAAGATGCCGATCTATAATGACCCCTAAGTATTTTGTTGATGGGACTCTATCAATGACATCACACATACAGCTATCATGTCTACCGTTACAGTGTTCGTTATGTATTTTTAAGCAATAATTATTACCTGGTTGTGTTTTACCATTAATTGTAAAACATATGTAATTTGTTTTTGAAGCGTTTAGCGTAAGAAAATTTTTTTGTAACCAGTTTGATACAATAGCTAGCCCTGATTGAGCATTTTCGAAGATGAAATTCCAGGAAGATCCTTGAAACACCATAGCTGTATCATCTGCGTACGAGATTATTTGACATTGCTTTATGCTAAGATTAGTCAAATCGTTAATATAGATTAAAAATAATGTAGGGCCCAACACACTTCCCTGAGGAACCCCAAAGAAAAGGTCCGACTCGCTACTTATGTACATAAAAATGTTATACATAAAAATGTTATTTTGTTATATCTACCGTATATATACACGCATTTATTTTAGTAAAATGTTGTTATTTTCATATTATAAATAGATACTCCAATTTTATTTACTTGTATAGATAGATGTAAAGATAATTTTGTTTTATATTCATGATTCAAGTTTTTCAAGAGCAAAAGAAAAACAAGATTAGTTTAATACTGTCCTATATGCAACGTTTTCTGTTCCATAGTTTGTAAGGACATATAGATTCCGTGGTTTTGATACGCTTGAGCTAGCCATTTATGCAAAAAGCTGCGGAAGAAACATTTTAAATGCGTTAACGGAATGGTAATGAGCTTGTACTAACGGGTTAATTATTATTTGATGTAACGAAGCATATCCATACTAATATTATAAATGCGAGTCTGTCTGTTACGCTGTCACGGCTAAGCCGCTGAACTGATTTTCTTGCAATTTGGCATAGAAATAGCTAAAGGTCCGAGGTCAAACATAGGCTTTTTTTTCAAAAATCAACCCCTAAAGCGCTGAAATAGGGTATGAATATTTTATGAAAAAGTATATCTACTCACGGGTGAAGCTGCGTGGGTCAGCTCGTGCTTAATAAAGAAATAACTTTTATAGCACTCTACTTGTGTTGGTTCCGCTTTAAACAAGAAATACCACTCGTCTTCCAGACCGACTATTTGTAAAAGACGAAGGTCAAATGTGTCACTACCATCATGACTACTTTTTTATATCATAAAATAGCAAAGAAGCGGGTGGCTCTCCTGAAAGAGATAACCTTCTATAAACACCAAAGACGTTAATGGTGCGTTGCTATCCTTGTGGTGTAGTTATAATGACACATATATAAGTTTACCGGCTACCTTACCCTCTAAACTGAAACACGATAATAAAAAGCACTGACGATATTGCGGCAGGAAAAAATAAGGCAGTGGCAGAAAAAAATAACCAGACCCAAGCGAGTCAATGCAGAACTCTACATCCCAGTAGCTACGATGGTAATGACTCGCATAGCTAATTGTTCGCCTCTTAAGAAATGCCTGGAAATGGCAGATGGTCTATTCTTCAAAAGGAATCTGGAACAATACGAGAAAAACTTGGTGGTCTTACAATATTTTGCCTAGTTTTGGTAACTTTTTCTTAATGTTGTTTCGTTATGGATGTATTGTAGCCAGTATACCTATTTGTATGGCTAATGTTTAATAAATACAATATTTTCCTCCGTGTTACTCCGGGCGGGAAGTTGAAGAATAGTACCTACATCTGCCATTATGCCAGGCAGTTTGTAAAAGGCGAAAGATTGGCTATACATGTCACTACAATCGTGATTACAAGGCTGTAGAGCTCCGCAACGTCTCACCCGGGTACATGATACCAACTTTTATGTACTATACGCTATACTTTGCTGTGTTCCTGTTTAGAGGGTAAGGTAGCCGGTAAACCTACGCATGTGGCTTTAATACCCCACCACGAGGGTTATCCTCGCACTATTACCATCATTGCTGTCTATATGCATTGGTTGACTCTTTCCATTAGGAGACCATCTGCTTGTTTGGTATCTTATGATATAAAACTGACTTTCAATTTAAAGAAAAACGCAATGAAATAGCTTGAGAGTTACAATGCTACAGACAGATACACAGATACACACGCACCTTTAGCTTATACAATAGTTATTTAATGAAATGTGCTTTATTTACAGAGCAAAATAAAAAGAGCTACTGGTCTTCAAATGGTGATCTTGCAGCATTATAACAGTAGATTTAAAAATATGTTTTGGTTTTACAAATTAATGGTTTAAATTAGTTGACACATACATTATTTATAAACGAATTATTAAGAAATTAATGACTATTATTACATAACCCGTTACCATTATCAGTAAACCTAGAATCTAGAAGAAATCTGGCATGACGAAAATATAGAAGTATATATACAGAGTTACTTTTAAAGGTCCGGCGAAATTTTAAAATTAGGAATTAAATATTTAAATTCAAATTTAAAGTGCGTTTTAATTATTATTGTAAGATTATTACAAGATAATATAAAAATATTCGTTAAAAATATCCCACTAAATTCATGAATTACATGCATCGAGTCTTGTGAATGAACTCTGTAAAGCTGGCAGTGTAATATTTAACAATTAAAAGCTACAACTTCGGTAGTAATTATTATGTAATCTGTCGGTCTCAGTACATTTTTCCCGATTACTTTTAATTTGGTTGAAGGCACTAAAATATTTTAGTTCGAATTTTGCGCAATTAATATTATATCCATGAGTTTTGTTATTTGTGTCAGATATAAACGAAATTTTGAATTTTTTAAGTTATTTTTTTATGCATAAATCGAACATATCGATTTTAAACAGCCTCTGAAAATTTAAAAGTAACCCTGTATATCAACTGACTATTGGGTCAAACGGGCACCTTGACATTAAACATATATGTTTAATGTCAAGGTGTCCGTTTAAACAATAATATATAAGGGATACTTGTTTTTAATTAATATGTGGCCCTGCACAAATAAGTCTTATTGGGTTTTCCTTTCCAGAAATTTCTAAGTAGTAGTCGATATCTGATAGTCATTTTAACACGTTTGATGTTTCGAAAAACTGATATGGAAATAATAAGCCAAGATAATTAAAGGGTGACAAATGTAGTGATGTGGTTAACCAACCATTTTTCCAGCTAACTACTTACGATTTCGTATAGTGTTGAGGATTTCTTTATGTTCGTACCTATACTCCAGGGAATCAATGTAATTGCAAAATAATAGTCATATATCTTACGGAGTGACTTACTAATTATTAAATGGGTATAATAAAATAAATTACACCAATATTTTTTGTACAAGTATATCAGCAACCTGTAAATGCTACGCCGAGTATCGCAACTTAATAAAAACAATAACCAAAATCATATGAATTCATCAAAAGATAGAAATCTAAATCAAGGCCTTTCAGATGATATCAAAGAATACAGGCGAGACTTCATACATCGTTTTGTTTAGTTATCACCTTAAATTTTAATATATTCCGTAAAATTCTATATAATCTTAACTTATTGGCATTTAATAAATATTTTTTAAACTTGGGGAATAGAAGCTAAATAAAGTTGGAATTAAGGTAAGGTCCCGGGCTCCTTTGAAGAATAGGCCAACTGCCGTTCTGCCAGGAGGGTCGTAAAAGGCGACTGAGTGGCTATTTGCGTCATTACCATCGTGACTACTAGGTGGTAGAGTTCTGCATCGGCTCGACCGGGTCTGGTACCACCGCCTTACCTATTCCTGCCGCAATAGCGTCCGTGCTGGTCACTGTCGTGTTCCGGTTTGGAAGGTAAGGTAGCCGGTAAATTTATGCATGTGGCATTAGACCTCGCCACAAGATAGTAACGCACCATTAACATCTTTGGTGTCTATAGGCGATGGTTGACTCTTTCCATTCTTTTTTGTAGAGTAATTAAACCTGCTGCTTCAACAACGTAAACGGTGTCATTATGTTGTAGTAGTAGCTAAACTTCGAAGTAGCAAAATTCAAAACCAATTATAGCAGTATATGTGGTATATAAACCATAGGGGCCGCCCTTAATTATTTTTACTCTTTTTTTTACCCACAATATTACATATGTACATTTATTTATTTATTTATTTAATACTTAATTGTACACAGAACAATTAGAGTAAAAATATGTAAACATAAGTACAAAAAATAGATATATAGATAGATAAGTATCTTCACGCCCGTATCCCCGATGGGTAGGCAGAGGTACAACAAGTGCAGCCACGATTAGCCGAAGATACTTGCTCCCGCAAATGTGATAGGTGGCAAGCCTATCGCCACTTTCCAATCCCGGGCAACTTTGCGTTTATCAGAAAACTGAAGAAAAATTTTTATTTAAGTGCCCGACCCGGGAAGCGAACCCGGGACCTCATATGGTATATATATATATATATATATATATATATATATATATATATATATATATATATATATATATATATATATATATATATATATATATATATATATATATATATATATATGTATATATATATATATATATATATATATATATATATATATATATATATATACTGCGTGTACAGCAAAGAAGTGCGCTTAGGCAGCAACTTTGCGTTTATCAGAAAACTGAAGAAAAATTTTTATTTAAGTGCCCGACCCGGGAAGCGAACCCGGGACCTCATATGGTATATATATATATATATATATATATATATATATATATATATATATATATATATATATATATATATATATATATATATATATACAGTGTGCCGCTGACTATACACCAATTAATTAAACTTAGTATATGTAATAATGTTCTCAGCCTGAATACAAAAAATCAGACAAATACATCCACTGGTTTAGCCACAGGACATTAGTTTTCATTTCTAATTTTGCGAACATGATGTAGATTATCAGCTGTACGCATAGAAATATATAGAGGTCAATGGCTGTACGTGACCCGAATGGTTTGAAAGAACTATTATAAGTAAGTTGCCAACTCGCAATACTAGCAGAAAATCCTTGCATTCATTGGTTATTTTAATTTTTTATCCTTTACAACTGACCAATAACAACCCGATATTGTCATTAGGAGAATTTGAAAAGAAAGCGAAAAGTCGCTTTATCTTGAGTGCATACACAGTGTGTAGTGATACAAAAAAGCGCATTTTGCGCTTTCTTGATGAAAGCCGTTGATTACACGTGTCACGTACCTACGGTACGTAGGTCACGGTCATTATTGTTTAATGTTATTGTTTAGTACGATCAAAGATTTTGCCGTGGTAATTGATATTACGTTATTACTTGTAATGTACTGAGTTTTTATTTTTTTCTTTTATTATTCTAGACTTATAAATTATGCGAAAGTAGACGCTTCATTTTAATTTTTATTATGGTAAAATACGAGTTAAATTGTGCGAAAGTAGACGCTTAATTTTTATTGTGATGGCCGGCCATGGCCATGATGTTTGTGCTAATTAGTGCTATTTTGTGATAAGACACGTTAGGTACCTATTATTATTATTGTGAAGTGAACAACATGTTTTTTTCTTCTTTACTTTTAGTCAATATGTGGCACGAAACCTAGATTGATACGGTCTTTATTCTTACAATATACGCAAAAATAATTCTATAGCTACGTAATTACTTATTGTACAAAATGATTGTGATTAATAATAATAATTTATCAAAATAATTATTGAGGATGAGTGTGGTTTAAAAAGGCGCCTAAATATTATGTCACACGTAAAAATAATAATAATAACATGAGGCGCTAGCCGCCAAGCCGCGCGTGCGGCGTTGCCGTCCTGGTGGTGATAGGTAAGTCAAAGGATGTTTTATCTTTATTATATTTTCGTGTCATTAATTTTGTTCGAAATTTTTGTTTTTTTAATTTCGATGTCAGGACTGATTTAATAGACTAAAAATACTAGTACTAACTAGTACTACCTTAATTCTCACTTATTGGTGTATGGTCAGCGCCACACTGTATATATATATATATATATATATATATATATATATATATATATATATATATATATATATATATATATATGTATATATATATATATATATATATATATATATATATATATATATATATATATATATATATATATATACACTGCGTGTACAGCAAAGAAGTGCGCTTAGGCAGCAGAGTTACTAGGAGGAAAGCGCAACAAGGTTCTAACGTTAGAGCCACACGGGGTATCAGGAGAGTGCAAAAAACTAAGAGTCACGGAGATATTTAGGGGCTATAGGATTGAAAAGAATCTTGTATAGCAAGCAAAGGATATGAGTTTTTCTCCGCTGTCTAATAGGAGGCCACCGAAGCTCAGCTCGGAAATTAGAAACGTGATCATATTTTTTATGCCATAAATGAAGCGAATACAAAGGTTCTGCAATCTTTCAAGCTTATTTAATAGTATCCTCTAACACAGGGTCAGCGTAATCTATTATTGGAAAAATAAGGAAGTGCATTAAAAATATTTTTGTTTTAACAGGTAAAAAATTTTGAAGTGATTTAAGGGAGTGGAATGCAAAATGCACTTTACAGCTTAGATTATTAATGTGAGTGTTCCAAGAAAAATCAGAGTTATAAGTTACTCCCAGATTAGTAGCGGAAGAGGAGAAAGGTATAATGTATAACACATTAATTTAGGAATGTGACTGTCATTAATCAATTTCTTCATAGGACGACTACCAAGAATTAATACTTGCGACTTGATTGGATTTACTGGAAGACCAAAGGATTTGGTCCACTCATAAATCCCATCTAAATCGTCATTCATGTCCCTGATTGCCAAAATGGCGGTAGATTTGTAGATCATCAGCATAAAGATGGAATTTTGATTTAATAATGGAAGTGATAGTGTTGATAAACGCCGAAAATAGAAGCAGAGAAAGGACTCCAACTTACGGAACACCTGCATGTAAGTCAATCCAGTCAGATCTGAGTTCGCCAGAAACAGTGCATTGAGATCGGTCTAGGAGATAAGAATGAAACCAGTCAAGAGCAGATGGAGATATATTAGAAGCAATAACTCTTATTAGCACGTCAAAGTCTACTGAATTAAAAGCAGAAAACCTGACTGAAGAAGATGTAGAAGACAATTTCTTCTCAGAAAGACGCTTAATTGAGAGTGAACTATGTGTTCTAATACCTTAAAAAGGAATGGGATAATTGAAACAGGACGAAAGTGCAAAGGAGAAGAAGCATTCAAAATCTTTGGAAGTGGCATAATACATGCCATTTTCCAAGCTACCGGAAAGGAACTTGACGTTAAGGAAAAAGTAAATATAAGAACGAGTATTGGAAGAAGTTCAGAGAGAATAGGGATAATTACACGTGAGCGGTGGAGGAAATGGAAAGTAGATGCTTTTTGACATCTAATTCACTGACTGATTCAAACGTGAAGATTGGGCACGAGGGAAGCGGATTAGAGGCTAGGCTCGCTATAGTGAACGCCGTAGTTACATTGTCTAGAACTATAGATGGGGTAGAAAAATGAACACTAAGGTCACTTAGATCAACATTACACTCACTAGGAACTGATGAATGACCAACGCCAAGGGATCTTAAAATGTTTCAAACCTTGCCAGAATCAGAGCCAGATGATATAATGGTTTCGTGAATATAGCGGCGCTTAGCATGACGACATAGCTGATCACATCGATTACGCAACAGTTTATAAGCAGCTAGGTTTTCAACTGTCGGAAACTTCCTGTAATGGCGATTGGCCTTGTCTCTTCTTCTTACAAAAAGCTTAATATCGTCAGTAATGTCGTCAGTAATCAGTCATGTTTTAATCTAACTTTTCTCATCGGAGCATGTTTATTATAAAGATCTAATATAATGTTATTGAAATTAGCTATATCATTAATATCTGAGCAATTAGTCACAGCAGACCAATCAGTTGAATTGACATTGCCTCTTAACACTTTGCATATCTATATTTTTATAGCAACGACGCAAAACATAGACCTTTCTCCTCTTCATTGTACGGATTTTATATGACAGAAATATAAGATCGTGATAGGAAAAACAGGCGGGTAGCTGTCCATGAGTACTGACGCACTCAGGGTGTGAATCAATGATAAAGTCGAGAAGTGAAGGAGTGGCATTAGGAAAATGGTGAGTCGGAGAAAGAGGGAGAATATGAAGATTCACAGAGCTAAGAACATCGAGTAGTTTATTACTAAGGTGGCTATTTTTTATAAGGCATGTATTGAAATCACCTAAAAGGATAATGTGATCGTAAAGAGGGCGCAAGTTATTAATTTTATTGTCCAGGGTGGAAAAGTAATCAATAAGGAAAGAAGGACCGTAAAATACTGCTACAAGAACTTTGGTATAGCCGAGGGAAATTTCAATAAATATATATTCAGCAGATGCACTATAGGGATTTGAGGATAGTGAAACAATTTTATGGGAACTCAGACCGAATGTATATAGCCACACCACCTCCACCTTTCCCGATTCTATCATTCTGAATCAACTTAAAGCCGGGTAAAGAAAACTGGTACGAAGACAAGGAAGGCTTAAGGAAAGTTTCGGAATCAATAGCATCAATAGGAACGTCACTAAAGGTTGACAGAAGGTCAGCATATTGAGCAGGAATACTCTGCGCGTTAATATGTACTAAATTAAAATTTTTCGATATAGGAGAAAATATTGAATTAATCTGATCATGCAACGACTGTCCGGGAGAATCATCACTACCAACACTACATGTCAAACTGATAACCTCCGTTTTTCAGTCGGTTGAAAAACTTGATATCGAATAATATTATATTTCTTCAATAAATATAGATACTAATTTTTTTTTGTAACAAACAAATGTTTTTAAATTCTAAGGCACATACATTATTAATAAATGAACACTTAATTATAATCGCCCTTAACAATAACAAAAAATCGAGATATAGAGGTGATGAAAAACTGGTAAGAAGGAAGTATTCGATTAATGTCAAGGTGATATTTGACTCAGTTTTTTTTTAAATATTAATATATAGCAAATAAGCATACGGCTTTCTTGATGGATGCAGAAACCAACAGCTATAGGCACTAAATATGTTATTGGTGCGTTGCTATCCATGTGGCAAGATGGCAATGTCACACGCATAAGGCTACGACTACCTTACCCTCCAAATTGGAACACGACAATGACAAGCATTGACGCTATCGCGGCAGAAGTAGGTAAGGCGGTAGTACCAGACCCGAGCGAGCCAATGCAGAACTCTACCACCTAGTAGGCACGATGTAAGTGATTCGCATAGCCAATCGGTCGCCTTTTACAACCTGTCTGGCAGAACGGCAGCTGGCCTATTCTTCAAAGAAGCCCGGGACCAACACAATATACGATCAAGTTAGTAATAACTTAGTAACTGACTGAGGTATCAACGCACAGGCCAAACCGTTAAATCTGAAAACTTAAAGTTTCGTACACGTATTTTCCTTATGATCCACTAAAGAAGGATTCTCCAAAGTTCAACCCCGAAGGGGGTGAAATAGGGGATTAAAGTTTGTATAAAACTTTTTATTCCTTGGACATATTTGTATAAAATTTTGTACGAATTAAGTACAAAAAAATAATGAATTACGTGTTCAAGCGTTTTTCAAAATTCGATCCCTAAGAGGGTAAAATAGGGGATGAAAGTTTTATAAGTATAAGTTATAACCGCACAGTCCAAACCATTACACTTGAAATTTTGCACACGTAATCCTCTTATGACGTAGGGATCCACTAAGGAAGGTTTATTAAAATTTTAACCCGAAAGGGAGGAAATAGGTGATTAAAAGTTTTAAACATTTTATTCCTTGACCATATTTGCATGAAATTTCGTATGATTAAGTATAATAAAAATAATGAGTTATGATTTCAGCGTTTTTCAAAATTCAGCCTCTTAGAGTGTAAAATAGGGCATGAAAGTTTTATATTAACTTACAGACCAAACAATTAATGCTAGAAACTTGAAATTTCGCACACGTATTTCTGTTATGACGTAAACATCCACTAAGAAAATATTTTTCAAAATTCAACCCTTAAAAGGATGAAATGACAGAAAAAAATTGTTTGAAATTTTTCATTTCTTGCATATATTTACACGACATTTCACATGAATTGAGTACGACAACAATAATGAGTTATGTATTTTAGCGGTTTTCAAAATTCAACGTCTAAAATAAGGAATTAAAAATTTAAATAAACACACAGGCCAAACCCTTAGGTCAAAAAACTTGAAATTTTACACACATATTCCTCCTATGATGTACGCATCTACTAAGGACTATTCAAAATTCAACCTTCCAGGGGTGTAATAGGGATAAAATTTCTTTAAACCTTTATATTCTTTGGACATACTTGCGTAAAATTTCGTATAAATTGAGTACGGCAAAAATAATGAGTTACGTATTTCCGCGTTTTCCAAAATTTAACTTTATAAAAACGTTTTTTTTTAAAAAAAGTTTTATAAAAACTCACAGGCCAAGTTCTTAGGGCTAAAGAATTGAAATTTCGCAAACGTATTCCTTTTATGACGTAAGCATCTACTAAAGAATGATTTTTCAAAATTCAACCTCAAAGAGGAAAAAAAATTGTATTAATCTTTTTATTTCTTGGACACATTTGCATGAAATTTCATGTAATGAGGTAATGTTTCACGATTCATGATGAAATCAGTATGTCTGTATGTATTCTACTCAACTTAGACTTCCTGAAAATTTGAATCGATTCGACTCAGAACATATTCCTTTTTTAAATTTCAAATTCTGTCATTACGGGCAAAACTGTTATCACAAATAGGTCTGTAATCGTGTCAGTAGACCGAATGGAGCGTCGGAAATTTATTGTTGATATCACAACCACGTATGATGATAGCCTTGTAAAAGCAGAAAAAGAAAATCTATCTAAATATTTGGACTTAGCTCGCGAGATTACCGACATGTGGGGTGTGGATTCAACAATTATTGTACCAATAGTCGTTTCTGTAAACGGTCTTGTAGCGAAGAGTCTTGATCAACATCTACGGCGGCTCTCCCTACAATTCTGAATCAAAAGCCAGATACAGAAGACAGTGTTAGGAACGACACGGTTGTGAGGAGGTTTATTTCTCTGTCGCCCTGACCACCGATGGCTTAGCTGCAAGGTTCTCGTCGAGGGTAAACCTATTCTTATGTAGTTATTTTTATAATATTGTGATTTTTGAATGATGTTATAATCTATACAAATAAATAAAATTGGAGTGTCTGTTTGTAATATTAAAATAACCGCTTTTTACTAAATGCATATGGATGTATATACAGGGATAGATATACCAAAACTCAATTTTTTACAATTTTTGTCTATCTGTCTGCGTGTTTGTTCCGGCTAAACTCTGGAACGGCTGGACCGATTTTGGCGGGACTTTCACTGGCAGATAGCTGATGTGATAGGGAGTAACTTAGGCTACTTTTTGGTGAAATTTTTTCACGTGGACCAAGTCCCGGGCGCAGCTAGTTCTAAATATATATTTAAAGTCGTTGAAGTCGGTGCCAAGGGTTTGAAGTCGTTGCCAAGCCAATCCGCCACGCGCGCGGGCAGACGTCGTTGACGGACGTCTTGAAATACATAAAATTTTTGAAAGAAAGGAAGAAAGAAAATAGTTCTTTGCAAGAATATGGGTGTTAAAAGTTGTTAAAAATTAATTAAGCTACCAACATATTCTTTGCGTTTTAGCTTAATTGATAATTCTACATTAATTCGTATGACAATTTAGTTTAGAAATTCTGTTGAATACATTTTCGTAATTATTTTTTTCATTATTCTTCGTATTGATTGAAGCTGCTTATAATATTAACATTTAATTGCTCTTTATTAGGTTTATTTACGCATCTTAATCTTTAAAGTATTACATTTCATTGTATTAATTTGCTCGTATTCATTTAAGTGATTAAAATATTATTATTGGTTTAAGGCTTGGCACTGACTTCAAACCTATTAGTAAATAGCACATATAAATAATAAGTAGTATTTAATTAATATTAAATCTTTATTATTTTTTACTTTTTAGTTTTTGAAGTCGGTTTTTTTAAGGTAGCTATTTTTATTTAATACTTTTTAGTATATTGTTGTATTGTCAACTATTTATGGGTAGACCTACAACAGATGCTGCGCGCTTTAGCAAATATAGATCTCAAGAAACCGAACGGATAAAAGTAGTCGTCTCTATGAAAATGCTTTTCGAAACACAATGTTATGTTCTTGTGAGACAATTAAAGATCATGAAAAACGTTTGTTGGCCATGAAAGAATATATGAAATCACATTAACGTCAAGAAACTTTTGAACAGTATAATTCTAGACTCGGTATGATCCAAGAGCGTCTAGTGAATGAATCTTTTGAGCAGAGATCTAATAGACTTGGTCTTATTAGTGAGCGTCTAGCAAACGAATCTGCCGAGCATAGGGCTCATAGAATTGGGCTCATTAAGGAGCGTTTAGCTAAGGAGTCCGCCGAGCAGGGAGTTCATAGATTAGAAGTGATACGATACCGTGCAGCAACCGAGTCCGCTCAGCAACGTGAGAACCGATTAGCGGCAGCGCATCAGATGTCACAAAGACTTCGTTCAATGACTGAGCGTAATTTCATAATCACCATAAGTCAATATGCTGAAGTACCATGTACAATCTGTAAGAAATTATTATATTCAAAACAACAGACGTTATTAGCCACAGCACGTTTTGAGTTCCTTCCCAGGCCTACTTGAACAACATGGAAGTTATGTCCTTACCTCCTGAACTGACCGACTTGACAGACGTAGAACAAAGACTTTTGTCAAGAGTAGTTCCTTTTATGACTAGTTACCACCCGCACAAAAGTGCTCGTCAACACGAATCAAACAAGCCCAAACTCAATAGGGTTATGTCATTTAACTACTAAGCTCCTATGGTCACCTACTGGCTTCATCATCTGACCTTGCAGGATCCTAGTTACAACCAAGCACCAAAGTGCTCGTCAACACCAATCAACCGAGCCCAAACTTGATAGAGTTCTGTCATTTAATTACTGAGCTCTTATCGAACCCTGCAGGATCCTAGATACCACCAAACACTAAAGTGCTCGTCAACACCGATCAAACGAGCCCAAACTCGAAAGAGTTCTGTCATTTAATTACTGAGCTCCAATGGCCACATTCTGGCTTCATCATCGGACCCTGGAGGATCCTAGTTACCACCAAGTGCCAAAGTGCTCGTCAACACGAATCAAACGAGCCCAAACTCGAAAGAGTCTTGTCATTAAACGATTTTTAACTATTTAGTAACTGAGTTCCTGTGGATTACCTATGGATAACTTCCGATTTCATCATCAGATCAGGTCTGTCACATAATAAGTTTTCACTGTCCAATTCACATACGTATACAAAATTTCAGCTCAGTCGGTAACCGGGAAGTGGCTCAAATTTTCTTGCGAGATTTAATTTCAGACATCGGCATAGGTAAAATAAATAAAAAATGCTCATAAAATAAAAACTACTGGGCCTTAATAAAGTTTTAATAACACCAATTCGAAACTATTCCGCATCAAACAAAAAAAGAATCACGTAAATCGGTTCAGAAACCTCGGCGATATCGGTGTACATACATAAAAAAAATATACCGGCCGAATTGAGAACCTCCTCCTTTTTTTGAAGTCGGTTAAAAATAGAATCTATATTAATTAATTAATATAATATTATAAATGCGAAAGTTTGGATGTTTGGATGGATGTTTTAATAGATGTTTGGATGTATGTTTGTTACTCAATCACACAAAAACTACTGAATGGATTGGAATGAAATTTGGCACACAGGTATATGGCGACCTGGAATAGCACATAGGTTACATTTTATCCCGGAAAAATTAGGTAATCCCGCGGGATTCGCTAAAACCTTTTATAATGCAGCGGGCTGCACGCTGCAGCTAGTAACAAAATAAAATTTAAAATCATTATAATATAAAACAACAACATATTTAACAAAGCAATGTCATTCTCAACATATCAAATATTCTTTTACGTTTTGTAAGCATTGTTTGTGTCTCCAAATCGGTCTATGGATGCAAAATATTTAGACATTTTAGACATTGTAGTCATATTGTAATCACACCATTTACCATAATGTACCCACTATTTAAGAGTGGGTCGAATCATCGCAGTGAACGCAAGTATATTTTTCAAATTGCTATTTAATCATAAGATATTACTCTTTATCATAATATGATACAATAATTATTATTTACCTTGTTATTAGCAAAAAATATTCAAGCTTAGTACTTAAAATCCATTTTAAGAAATACATATTCATTATAAATTACGAAATATGATTCGCCGGTTATCTAACCCTCTATTATGAATTTTTTTGAATATATAAAGTTTTTATGAATAAATGAATAATAACAACATATTTTACCATATATATCCCATTAATATCTGATACTTTAATACTCAATTATATATGAAACTTATTTACCGGATATGTTAAATATTAAAGAACAGCCAAATTTTTTCGCAACTTTGAAATGGATAAATATCTTCCTATGCCTATGTAAATAATGTGTATGAAAAAAGAATGCAACAATATACATTGCCCTTGTGTCTGAATAAATTACCAACTGAATTGCAATCACTCTATTCGCAAAAAAACATTAAAGTATATAATGATTTAACTTGTTTGTAATGGTTTTATTCATCAAAAGAATATGTTTCAATTGTGTTATATTAGAATAAGTGACAAAATATGGCAACACTAGGCGTCATATTTCTATTCGTTAAAGTTGTAAAAGCTAAACGGCGGGACAGAACGCGGCAAGATGGCGCGTAGTGGGGCTTACGATATGAGAGACCTCATTTTCAGCGACAGACGGTTCTGACTTCAGTACCGCTACCATGAGTTTTTAACTATCGTTTTCGCTAGCGACGGTGACAAATTTTTGTATGGAAAACTGTGCAGCGCCACTATCGGTCACTTGAAGAACTAAAATCGGTACCATGAGTCAATGCGTAAAAAACCTATCGAATTCATTACTCTAGCGACTCAAGTATTCTAGTTGTTGGCATACAAATTCCGTACCATGAGTCACAAATTTGACAGGTGACAGTGAGAAATACCGTATCGAGGCAAGTTAACTTTTCACTTGCAAATTACGGCGTGAAAGCATTACGATCCCATAGTGTTTTGATATTTTGAGTTATATTTTGATAAAATGCGGTTCTTTAGTGGGTTTACTAAGGTCTCCATTTCTACAAAAAAATATATCTTAAAGCATAGGTACTCAAAACCGCATTTTTTAACTTCAATTATCCACTTGAGAGCCACTTGGAAAAAAGTATTTTTAGAAAAGGTTTGTGACCTTGTGAACTGACTAACAACAGCGAACAACCATACAAAATCGTAACACTGTATTTAATAACGTGTTTTTTGTATATGTCGTGGGCCGATCGTTAAATTGTCCATATCGTGATATGCCTGGGCACATCTTGATACGCCGGCATTTCTTGATATGCCTGGCCATATTGTAAAGAGTCCAATAGAGAGTCAGGCGGATCGACGTGAATAACGTTTTTGTCGATATTTCCAGTAAAAACACTGGGCCGATCGTGAAGTAGTTGTATTTTTTTTAATTATACATGTGTTTTTTATTATAAAATTTGTTTCAAACTGATTATTAAGTAGGTATAATATTTTTTTAATTTATGTTTAAAAATATTTTGATTGTATTCTATCGATTGCCTGCATTGATTAATGAGTCTGATCACTATAAGAACATCTTTAAGTTTCTTGTTACATGTATAAAAAATTTAATTATATTCTAAATGTTACCAGCACTTTGTTCTGCGTGTTAGTTGTGTAGTTCGTAATGTTTATTTAATTATTTCTAACACTATCTTATCACCAAAGAGTCAGATTATATGTGTATTTTTTAAAGTAAGAAACTCACGTATTAAAATTACGTATTAATAAAGTAAAATTAGAAATATAAAATAAAGATTTCCATTTTAAAATTTCATTTTTTTTTTGCTTAGACATTCTACACAAACGATTTGCCTAAGTACCGTTGGCCAAATCGTCAAACGATAAGCATCGAACGATTTGGCCAATGTGAGATGGCCAGTTCATGCATGAAATGCCGGCGTATCAAGATATGCCCGGGTATAGCACGATATGGCCAATTAAACGATCGGCCGATGACATATATATTTCCTGCACAATCTCAATATTTTTAAATAAAGTAAATATTTGTATTTTTGATCAGTTTCGTTACGTAAAACATGTAATTGAATAATAGGTAGTATATTTATGTGGCTATAAAAATTGTTTCTACTTCGAATAAATAAAAAATAAATATTTTTAACTGAAATGGCGAAGCGCTGGTACGCGTTGTAGTTTATAAAAATCAACAAAAACTTTGGAAAAACAACATCTAACCAATGTGTCAAAACAACAAATGAAAGGGAAAGGTATTTAAAATAAAACTTCTTTGACAGAATATAACCAATATAAGTTTAAAATCCGCTAACTATTCCTGAGAAAGTACTTAAAGAGGACGGATATGTAGCTTACTCTGTCTTTTGAGTAAAGTTGGAATGAGATAGCTTTATTCGGTTTGAAGTTAGACACATTATTAACCGTGTACCAACATGACCGCCTAAAACTATTCGATGGTATCGAGCTAACCGTAGCGAATCCAAAAATACTTTATTGACTCATGGTACGACATTTATTGAAATCTATTCGATGCTTGTTTATGCGCGATCGACTACAGTAATTTTTCTATAGCAACTCATGGTAGAGCTACTGAGCCATGAGCTCAACAACTTGTGAACACTCAAGTCTATAATTGTAATGTTAAAATAGTCTGCAAGAAGTACATTAAAGAAATATCAAGCTTGTATTATATTTTATTCACGAAAAGTATAAATTAAAAAATGCTAGATAAATAACATAATTCATTAAAACGTAGTGATTATATAATCTTTGTAATACATTAATACGTTATTCACAATCGACTCTACAGCTGCTGGCGGATAAACTTTATGGCCATATGTATGCTTAAATCTTTAAAACTATGCAACGGATTTTGATGCGGTTTTTTTTATACATAGATTGATTATTGAGGAAGATTTTAGTAGTGATTATATATAATAATATATATAATATAATATATTCAGAGCTCGGCTCTAAGAGCCCTCGACACAAAACTTATGTCCGATAGATCAGAGTGCTAAGTGTGAGTTTTTCTTTTCGCATTCGATCGTGAGCGCGTTGTGTATGTGAGCACGTATGTGGTTTGTACAGCGCCACCTAGTGGTAAACTGGTTTCTCACGTTTACCACTAGGTGACGCTGTACAAATCACATACAAATTCCTAGTAAACTCGAAACGCGCTCACGATCGAATGCGAAAAGAAAAACTCACACTTAGCACTCTGATGGACGAGCGACCCTACACCGCGGTCTTATGGCTTGTGGGTAAAGCTCGCCCGTGTTCACAACAATACCGCGGTTTTATATAGTGAAATTGGCCATAACTTTTGTGTCGAGGGCTCTTGGACCATTAAGACCGCGGTATAGGCTCGCCCGTCGATCTGCAATTTTATAGGTTTGACCACTGAACGGAACCCTAAAAAACAGTCTTGTTAGGGTTCCGTACTTAAAGGGTAAAATAGGGTCCCGTTCTATTACTAAAACTTCGCTGTCCGTCTGTTAGTCTGTCTGTCACCAGGCTGTATTTTATGAACCGTAATAGCACAGCACAATATACTTTTTTATTTTGTGGTAATAGGCGAAATTTTCGCAACAAATATTTCTCTTGCTGCTAAAACAAAAACACAAAAAAAAACAATAAAATAAATATAAAAGAGGGGTTTTTGCCCCCCATACAAGGGGATTTTTCGCAATTATTTTCTGTCATTTATCGTGTCATTGCATTGATATAAAAATCCCAAGATGCACAGTCCCGAACATATCAGAAACTCAAAAGTTTCTCTAATTGAAGTAGTTATAGATTTGGCAAAAACATATGTCTTTGCATATCCAACCTTAAGTGCAAGATTTAGTTGATTTTACAAAGCAATGTACGAAAAGAAACAAAATTGACAGTGTCGTGACCGACGCGATTCTATTTGAAATGAGCGCACAATTTAAAATTGTGCGCTCATTTTTGGAGGACGTTTTTGAGACACTGATTGTGTATCTTGGGTTTTTTTATATAAATGTGCCATTGCACGAAGCTTTGTGACAATAGACGCAAGTGCGATTCCAGCGTAATTGGTATGAGGCTTGCATAGCAGACCGCTTGACGTCGGCATACTCCCGTGCATTGCATACCGGATGACTTTTTTCTTTGCTCACCTATTTCACAAAATGAATATGTACAGAACTCAAACTCATGTATACTTCACTTTTCATAACTACGCTCGGCGGTCGCGCTAGGCTTATCAACTTTGGCTTATATACCAAAAAACTGGCAATGGTACTCGTATCTACATTGGGTACACTAAAAGTTTTGCACTTCTAGCTAATCGGAACTATTTGAATTTCGAATGTTATATTTTTAAAACGTTGCAACCTTGAAATGATTTGTCAATTGTTTTTTTATCACACATCAAATTTCTACGTATGCAACGAAAATGGAATTAAGTCGAAAAGATTATAGAGCGATGATTTTTTATGATTTTAAAAGTTCTTCCGCAAGACTGTACCGCTCGTCTTCAAAATGCTTTTGGGAGAGTAGTACCATGTTTGAACACCGTGAGGCGATGGTTTGCTGAATTTGAGAGAGGTCGAGTTTCTTTACATGACGAATTTCGTGAAGGGCGGCCTTCAACTGCCGTCAACGAAAATAATGTGGCTACTGTTAAGCGGTTAATTAAAGAAAACCCCCGGATTGCCTATGAGACAATTCGAGGACTATTGGGGATTAGTATGAGCTAAATTCAGAAAATTTTACATAAAGAATTGAAAGTTCGGAAACTTTGTTATCGCTGAATCCCTCATGAACTGACAGCGAAGCAGAAGCGGGCTTGCGTGGAATGGTGCTCACAGATGCTACTGAAGTACGACCACGGACATTCTAATGCTGTTTATGACATTGTCACAGGAAACGAAACGTGAATTTATTGTTTTGAACCTGAAGAAAAACAGCAATCTTGTGAATGAGTGTTTGAAAATGAGAACAGGCTAACAAAAGTGAGACAGGCGAGAAACGTTGGTAAAAAAATGATCGCATTTTTTTCAGCTACGGGTCCCATCTGTACAATTCCACTTGATGATCAAAAGAGTGTTAATGCCGAGTGGTATTTTACCATTTGTTTTACCAGGGTGTTAGTAAAAGTTAGCGAAAGACGACCCAAAAGCCGCATTCTACTACACCATGATAACGCTTCTTCACACACGGTCAACAAAACAAAGTCATTTATAGCTTCCGAAAAAGTACATCTCGTCACTCATGCTGCGCATAGTTCCGACCTAGCACTCTGTGATTCCTGTATTTTCCCTAAAATCAAAGATTTGATGAGATTTCCCTAAAATCAAAAAATGTTTAAAATGTAAAGGAGATTATTTTGAAAAGCAATAAACATAATATTTTGGTTATAACATGTTGTTTTTTTAAGTTACACAAAACTTATACTTTTTATTACTAAGAAGGTTGCATCGTTTTAAAAATATAACATTCGAAAT
Source organism: Apodemia mormo (assembly GCA_036924255.1). Classification (NCBI taxonomy): domain Eukaryota; kingdom Metazoa; phylum Arthropoda; class Insecta; order Lepidoptera; family Riodinidae; genus Apodemia; species Apodemia mormo. The sequence continues at coordinate 12,592,325 of JAUPFN010000016.1, read as the reverse complement.
TCAAATAGTTCCGATTAGCTAGAAGTGCAACTTTTAGTGTGTCCCATGTACATATAATAAAATCGTAAGAAAGTCAAAACTGTAAATTGAATATTATTTTAAAAGAATACTTGGGGCGTAATCTACAATGATGTCGAAGCCAAAAATATAGTTTTTAGAATTTTTGTCTGTTTGTATGTATGTTCGGGGTAAACTCAAAAAGTACTGCATGGATTTACTTCAAATTTTGTATAAATATTACTAATAGGCCACATATTATCACGCTATCACCTACGGGGGAGGCGATGTGCAGAGTAAACGAACTCCGCGCGGACGAAGTCGCTGGCAACAGCTAGTGTAATATAAACCTACAAATGTATGAAATTTTTGACAGTAATAGCAGCGTTTGCTCATATTCGTGGCGACACGTTTCCTTCCCAATGTCGTGTCTATTAGTATTCATGTGGTCTGTGGGTATACCTATTTCAAATTTTCTACACAAAAAGTTCACTGAACCATATCCAAGCGGCTATCACTCGTGCTTGCGCTATAACCCAACCATACTGTATTAATATCGGGTGCATGAGTAAAAAGTAACACCACGTTACTTTTTACGCATGTACATGTACAGAGTTCTGTATTGTCTCGCCCGGCTCTGGAACCACTGCCTTACCTATTCCTGCCGCAATAACGCCAGTGCTTGTCACTGTCGTGTTCCGGTTTGGAGGGTAAGGTAGCCGGTAAACTTATGCATGAGGCATTAGACCTCGCCACAAGATAGCAACGCACCATTAACATCCTTGGTGTCTATAGGCGATGGTTGACTCTTTCCATAAGGAGACTCATCTGCTTATTTGCTATCTTATGATATAAAAAAAACTTGAGACTGAGAGATCTCTTTGTGTGCGTTACTCGAGCGCCCTTTGTATGTATATTGACTTCTGTACTTATTAGTTTTGTGCTTACTTTATGTATATTTTGTCTATTGGCAAAGGGCGCTAAATTGTGTCAAGAAACAATTTAAAGTGAATATTAATAGATCCTTGTGGTCTAGGGGATAGCCTATTCGGCTTAAATCAGGAGTTCTCGGGATCGATCCCCGGGTTAGGCAAAAGCGTTATTGGGATTTTCTCGAACCCAAAATTGCAGCAGCAGCGAGTCTGGCAGGGTGGTGTGTTATCACTCCCATGTCTCAAATGAGCACTTAAAACCGTCGGACCCGGTTATCGCTAGATATAGTAGAAGTACGCTATCAGGTCGATACCTCTCGTATCGTAAACCGGCAAACATCGATGAAACACGGTGAACTGGGAAATCTGTAGACGTTTGGTTTACTGTTCCTACCCTGCAAGGGTATCTAGCGTAATGATACTACTTATTAATTTCGATTGTGCCTTGATGCGGTTATGTGCGACGAAGTATACTTGCGTTGTTTGTAAATGATGAAAGTGTCAAGCAAATGGTGCTGAACAATATTTTTTTGTATAATAATTAAGGCCTAGAGCCGGTGCTGGCGATAGTCATTATCTAAATTGTTTTTATTAACGGCCTATTAATCATCCTTAACGGCCGCTTTTTGCGAGTAAATTTTTAGGGTTCCGTACCTTATAAGGAAAAATTTATATGGTTACTATGTTTTCCGTTTATCCGTCTGTCAAGACCCTTTTTCTCAGGAACGCAAAAAGATATCGAATTAAAATTAATATCAAATACTTAAGTCTCCGTTCCCTCTCAGCTGCAAAAAATTCGAATTTGTAAGTCAACGTGATTTTTTTTATATTATAAGATAGCAAACAAGCAGATGGATGTCCTGATGGAAAGAGTCAACCATCGCCTATAGACACCGAAGATGTTAATGGTGCGTTGCTATCTTGTGGCGAGGTCTAATGCCACATGCATAAGTTTACCGGTTACCTTACCCTCCAAACCGGAACACGACAGCGACAAGCACTGACGCTACTGCGACAGGAATAGGTAAGGCGGTGGTACCAGATCCGGGCGAGACAATGCAGAACTCTACCACCTAGTAGTCACGATGGTAGTGACTCGATAGCCAATCGGTCGCCTTTTACGGCCTGCCTGGCAGAACGGCAGTTGGCCTATTCTTCAAAAGAGGCCGGGACCAACACGGCGAGAATATCAAAATATGATCATTTATGTCGCACCCGTTGATCGAGTGATCGAACCTAACTACTATTCGACAGGGACAAATATTTATTTATTTATTTATTGAAAGGTACAACTACAGAAAACAATCTTTAGCATTTACATAATTCTTAAAGTAGTTTCACAATAAAATTGAATTCCAATAAGTGTTGCACACATCGTTGATGCAGAATTTAGAAATAATGAAAAAATAGGTAAATAAATAGGGGAACATAGATGATACATTTTTTAAATATATTTTTAAGATTACTACTATCTAATATACAGTATTTACTACCGCTAGTCTTAAGCGACAAATGACTTAATAAATCCATAGCATCCCAGTGTCCATTTATAAGCTTGTACAGTATTGATAAATCTTGAGTTGATCGTCTAGATTGCAGTGTTTCTATTCCAAAGTACCTAAGTCTAGTGTCATATGTTGGCAGCTTACACCTCATACCCAGTTTTGAGCTTAAATGACGTAAGAAACGCCTTTGGACCGCTTCTAATCTATCAATGTGAATTTTGTACTGAGGATACCACATAACTGAGTTGTAGTCTAAAATACTTCTAACTAGTGTAAAGATCGCCTCTGTGGTCTAGTGGTCCAGTGTTGGCGTTGACCACATGAGGTCCCGGGTCGGGCACTTTAAAAAAAAGTGTTTTTTCAGTTTTCTGAGAAACACAAAGTTGCCCGGGATTGGAAAGTGCCCGGTTGGCGATAGGCTTGCCACCTATCACATTTGTGGGACCAAGTATCTTCGGCTAATCGTGGATGCACTTGTTGTACCTCTGCCTACCTCTTCGGGGATATGGGCGTGAAGATACTTTTTTTTTAGTGTAAAGTACAGAATCAATACACTAGCTGGCTTCCGAAATGATTTTGATTTTCTTATTATAAAACCCATAATTTTATTAACTCTAGACATGATTTTTTCATAATGATATGTATAACTTAATTTTGAGTCCAACCACACACCATGATCCTTAACAAGGTTTTTACGATTTATTTTATAATTGTTAATTGTGTAGAAAACTGTAATGGAAATTTCTTTTTTGTAAAAGTTATAAGACAACATTTCGAGATATTTAAAGACATACCATTATTCACACACCAATTATGGACCTTGTCAATATCATTTTGAAAAAGTACAGCATCTTGAATACTTTTAACTTCATGGTATATTTTAATATCGTCTACATAAGCAATACTCTTACACGTCAAAGATTCTAAAAGGTCATTAATAAACATAATAAATAGAAGAGGCCCTAGATTTGAGCCCTGTGGAATTCCAGATGTAAATTCATAAGGATCCGAATCATAGCCATAGACTGCCACAAATTGACTTCTTCGAGATAGATAAGAAATAAGCCATCTGAGAAGAACTCCGTTTATTCCAAGACTACGAGCCTTACAACACAAAATATGATGGTCTACTTTATCGAAAGCCTTAGAAAAATCGATGTAAAGTGAATCTACTTGCATATGCCTGTTAAAAGCTAAATTAAGATCGTGAACATAAGATAGAAGATTAGTTGTGGTGGAACGTCCCGAGACAAAACCGTGCTGTTTTTCACTAATAATTGGCTTGAAGTGATGGTATATATGTTTGTAAACGAAGCTTTCAAAGATTTTAGCAAAATAACTGAGTATGCTAATCGCTCTATAATTTGTCACATCTGATTTTTTTCAGATTTATATATAGGTACAATTTTAACAATTTTCTAATGTTGAGGGAAAATACCTGTTTTTATACTGACATTATAAATTAAACAAAGGGGCTTCGCCAACGCCAGACTACAATTTTTAATAAATATGGGTGGTACTCCATCCGGCCCAGCACCTTTTGTGTGATGTGGATAGATGTGATGGTGGATGTGGATAGATGAACGTATAGATACAACGTTTGGGTGTTTATTATGTATGAAACAGTATCTATATACGAATTTCTATGTACTACTAAATCGCTGACTAACCCCCATTACACAAGCAAATAAATTACTTACATTAGGGCTTAATTTGTCCAGTAATATTTATTTATATTTAGCTATTTCACAATGGAATCAAAAATCTATAGGTTACTTTTCGGCGACCTAGAATCATGAAATTTGGCAAGAAGCAATGACTTATAGCACATGTAAGGGACAAAATCCGACAATCGTAAAATTTTAGTAACATCACAAAAAACGCAAACAAAAGATCCCGTTTTTGTTGCATATTTTACGATTTCACAAGAGTATCAAAACCTATAGGGTACTTCCCGGTGACCTAGAATTATGAAAATTGGCCAGAAGCAATAGCTTATACCCATATGCTATAAGCTATTGCTTCTGGCCAAATTTAAATTTAAAGGGAAAAATCCGAAAACCGTAAAATTTTAATAATATCACAAAAAACGCAAAGAAAAGATCCTGTTTTTGTCGCATACTTTACGACTAGCTGCAGCTGCAGCAGCCCGCTGCTTTATAAAAGTTTTTAGTGAATCCCGCGGGATCACCTAACTTTTCCGGGATAAGTAATAACAAAACAGCCTATGTGTTATTCTGGCTCTTCAGCTATCTACATACCAAATTTCATCGTAATCGGTTCACTAGTATTTGCGTAAAAGAGTAACAAACATCCATACATACATACTCAAAAACTTTCGCGTTTATAATATTAGTCGGATATTATAAGTATATCAACACCTATAGGGTACTTCCCGGTGACCTAGAATTATGAAATGTGGCCAGAAGCAATAGCATATAGCAGTGTTTCTCAAACATTGTTTTGATATGGCCCGGTCATTTTCACACTGCCCCTTCGTGACTCACTTAATAATTTTGAACCCAAGCTGGTTATATTAGGGGAAATAATACATATTTAATAATAGTAAAAAGGTTTAATTAATGCTACATATTTTGATGTCGCCTATTTTGTCATCACTCAACGCCTACGAATTTTCGTCGCGTCGCGCTGCGTCGATCATGCGATGCGAGAGTAGGTAATATTTTAAAAGCAAGGCGGGAATGTTGCGACCCGGTAATTTTTTTATGGCCCTGTACCGGGTCGCGACCCGGCAAATGGGAAACGCTGGCTTATAGCATATGTAAAGGAAAAAATCCGAAAACCGTAAAATTTTAATAACATCACAAAAAAAACGCAAACAAAAGATCGCGTTTTTTCGCATATTTTACGATATTATAAGAATATCAACACCTATAGGCTACTTCCCGTTGAGCTAGATCATGAAATTTGTATGTAGCTAAAGTTACCTACATGTTTGTACGGAAGCCTAGGTACGCGAGTCCAGCTCAAACTTGGCCGGTTTTTTAGTTTCAACTATCGGAACACGCCCACGTGCGGGGAAGAGCCGGTGTTAAAAACTCAGTTGGCTTATCTTCTCACACTATATTTTTATTAAGATATTACACGATGATATATGGTAGAGATAGGTATGATAATTCGTTCGAAGCTTTTTATCTACTGTATAAATTTTATAATCTTTTTTAAGTTTTGTTTTATTATTTTATTACACGCCGCTGTTATAGTCTATGACACCAAGCGCTATAAAAATTTTGTCATCGCGGCAATATGAAGAAACATCTGGCGATCGGGCGAGTTGATTGTCATTCTGTTATTTATCTTTATATATATATATATATATATATATATATATATATATATATATATATATATATATATATATATATATATTATAAGATAGCAAACAAGCAGAACCCATCTGCTCCTGATGGAAAGAGTCAACCATCGCCTATAGACATCAAATATGTTAATGGTGCGTTGCTATCTTGTGGCTAGGTCTAATGTAACATACATAAGTTTACCGGCTACCTTATTCAAACCCGAACACGACAGTGACAAGCACTGACGCTATTGCGACAGGAACAAGTAAGGCGGTAGTATCAGAACCAGGCGAGACACTGCTGAACTCTATCACCTAGTAAATTAATATAAACATTTTATACAATATATTACCTTTAAGTAATATATTGCAATTATATATAATACTAGCTGTGCCCGCGCCTTCGTTCGCGTGTTTTTCGTAATCAAAATCAAAATCAAAATCGTAAAAGTGTTATTTTGGTCTGTGTACCGTGTATACATCCATATGCATTTAGTTAGAACCGGTTATTTTAGTATTACAAACAGACACTTCAGTTTTATTTATTTGTATAGATAGGTAATATGAAAATATAGTTTTGATTATATATATTATATATATATATATATATATATATATATATATATATATATATATATATATATATATATATATATATATATATATATATATATATTACATCAGCTATCTACCAGTGAAAGTCCCGTCAAAATCGGTCTAGTCGTTCCAGAGATTAGCCGGAACAAACAGACAGACAGACCAAAATCGTAAAAGTGTTATTTTGGTCTGTGTACCGTGTATACATCCATATGCATTTAGTTAGAACCGGTTATTTTAGTATTACAAACAGACACTTCAGTTTTATTTATTTGTATAGATAGGTAATATGAAAATATAGTTTTGATTTTATATATATATATATATATATATATATATATATATATATATATATATATATATATATATATATATATATTATGTATAAATATTAGGCTGAATACATTAAGCACATTTAATTTAAAAAAAACATTACAATAAAAACAATGCCACGTAGTTTAATAAAATTATACATTAAAGTTTAAAAAATCCTACAAAAAATGATTACATATTAATCACAGATGTAATTTTGCTTTAATTTTACTACAACTAGCTGACTACCCATAATCAGTCAGTTTCCAACTATATCACAAAAAATCTGTAAGTCCTCTTTAATCGGTTTGTTGTACACTCGTGACGCCGCGCCGCGCCGGTCATTGAAACGAGGCAAAATTCTGATGCCACTTGCGCTCCCACTCATCGTCAAGATAATGTCCTTAGCCGAGGTTCCGTTTCACAGGAAACACCCTTAGGGCGGGCTCTAAGCCCACTAAATTTCATCTCTGGCTGAGCGCTCTGCTCGCCCGGAACGCCCGGTTTCGCAGTAAGGGGGCGTCCACAAATTACGTGAGATGTTTAAGCGGGAGAGGGGGTCGAGTCAAATCTCATCTAATCTTACGTTGGAGAAACGGGGGGGGGGGGGGGGCTTGGCAAATATCACGCAATTTTTTACTGATTGAAACAAAAAAATATATACTATTTTGATCCATTATCCAGATTGGACATGCTTAAGATTTAATCTTAAGCGTAATCGTATTACGATTAAGATCATTCACTAATTCGTTCGAAAGAAAATACAGTACCCGGCGATAAATATTGCACATCGAACTTTGGAAAGAGACAATCGGATAATTTCGGCTTCGTAAAGCGTTATCTCTGTCCCACACTACCTATGTGACGTTTAGTCAGTCGTTGTTCAAGTACGATAGAGTGCAGTCGCGTCCCGAAAAAAATATATATTTAGAGTTGATAACACCCACAAATTTAAATAATTTAAAGTTGTAATATGGCATCTTTCGGAAAAAGAGGGAAACCTTTACGAGGTCAGTCACGTGAAATTATCTACAATGTTTATAAATACTTTGTAAGCGAAGCTGATAGATTTAAAAAAAAAAGTAGATGAAAATGTAAGTTGTTATTTTAAGAAGATTCAAGAGCGAGTTGCAAATGCCACTGGAATTTCAAGAAGAACTTTGAACAATATATTAAACGAAGTCAGTACTGAAACGCATTCGACTGAAATTAAGTTCAGCACTCCAAAAAAAGGGAGACCAAAAAAGCAATTTCGTTTGGATATGGACGATTTTGATTACGATGTTGTTCGAAGAATGGTGTATGATTTTCACTTACGATTTAATGAACTGCCAACAATAAAATCATTAAAAGCTAAGTTATCTGAAGCTATTAATTACAATGGGTCTGAAAAAACGTTGAGAAAAATACTTCATGACATGGGATTTCAGTTCACTAAAATGGAAGATAATCGAAAAATTCTAATGGAAAAGCACGACGTTAGTCTCAAACGAATGGAATACCTTGATAAAATACGCAAATTTCGCGAAACAGGAAAAAATATCGTCTACATGGATGAGTCATATATACATGCATCCCACACTAAAGGGAAATCTTGGAGTGACGATAAGAAAAAAGGAGTAAAAAAGCCAATTTCAAAAGGTCAACGTTTGATAATAGTTCATGCGGGAAATGAAAAAGGCTTTGTACCCGGTGCTTTTTTAACGTATAAATCCACGGACACTACAGGTGACTATCACAATGAAATGAATAACGATAACTATGAGAAATGGCTGGTTAACCAATTAATCCCAAATATACCCAGTGATTCTGTTCTAGTTATCGACAACGCACCCTATCACAACAAGTATGTTGAGAGACCCCTCAACTCAAACACCGTTAAACGGGAAATGATCAACTGGTTAAACAGACATGAAATTCCAGTTGATCCAAAATTAACAAAAACCCAGATTTACGCTATTATATGTCAGCACAAGGAGAGGTATACAGAGTTTTCTGTGGACAAAATACTTGCCGAACATGGGCACACTGTGTTGCGATTGCCACCATACCATCCAGATTTTAATCCAATTGAAAATATATGGTCTCAACTGAAAGGCTATGTAGCCTCTAGAAATGTGGGTATGAACTTAACTACAGTAAAAACATTATTGACTGAAAAAGTAAACATGATCGGCGCTGAAGAGTGGAAAAAGGTTTGCGATCATGCAATCAAATGTGAGAATGAATATAGAAGCATTCAACACAGTTTAGACAATTACACTGATAGATTAGTAATAAATACGGCTGATAGTGACAGTGATATTGACCTCTTTGAGAGCACAGATAGTGAAATGGAAGTAATTGAGAATTAGAATTATTATTATTTTTATTGCAATGTCTCATTTTAGCAATAGGTATAATGGTGTTTATTATGTACACTAAAGCTGTAATGTTCCAAAATAATTAAATACGTAAACATAATGTAAAAATGTTTTTTTATTTTATTTTACCCCAACCTAAAGCCATCACTTATAGAAAAATTAGTGTATTTTATACAAAGAATAAAAATATCAAAAGAAGCAAATCATACTTGTTTTAACAGCTCCTAATAGGTACCGGACTGTTTGTATTTTGTGCGACAGAGATAACGCTCTACGAAGCCGAAATTAGCCGATTGTCTCTTTCCAAAGGTCGATGTGCAATATTTATCGCCGGGTACTGTAATTCCATTCATTTTTCGACGTTATACATTATACTACTGACTGTCAAACCACCATATTTGTTTTATACCAAATAGCTCAATTTAATCTGAATTTACGGTAGGTACAGTGTAGCTCGTCCTTTGTTTTCGCGCCACTGTCAACCGAACGCGCAACTCGATCGACGCGACTCGACTCTCAACGCCTCTACATATCTAAGAAACCCACATTTTGAAAAATCTCACGTGAGATGGGGGGATGGGGGAGGGGGTTGAAGGAAATTTCACGACATCTCACCAGGGGGGAGGGAGGGACAGAAAATTTAAAAAACACCTCGCGTAATTTATGGAAGCCCCCTAACCACCATTTGGACGAAATGCTTAAGTTCATTTAGAAAAAAAAGAACTATAAAAAAAAATTAAAATTTATTTATTCAGTATCATATTTTTACAAAACTTTGAGTGATAAATGGAGTCTCCTTTTAAGTACGAGAGCACTTGTGTTAGGAGACGCCGCTCTTTCTTAACAATAATCCTTTGATACTTTATATAATAGGTACTAAATAAGGCAAGTGATACACTTAGAAGTAAAATATATGTGATTAGCAAATTTTTTTAGGAGGAAAAAAAAGTATTGCAATGTGTCAGAGCGCTTAATCGCGCCGCTTTCGCTGCCACGCCGCATATCGCCATCATCCAGTTTGAGGCCCTAATATTCGACTCCTAATAATTAATGATATAAATCAATAAGAATGAGAGATTTGTGGACAAGTTGACTTTACTAGTTATATTAACATGTCAACGATAAAACTAAATAAGCACCGATAGCTGACACATAGCACAATATTTAACATAAATTGGATAAAATCAATGCTTTGAGAGAACGTGACAGGTTAACATTGATTTATTCGTCGTAAATATGTTTACAATTTGTTGAATTAGTAATGCATAGTCAGGCAAATTCTACAATTCGTCCGAATACAAACGGAGTCATAGGTACAAAGGTAGAAAAGTTTTAAAAAATAATTCTTTTATGTACCAAATATATAATACTAGCTGCCGCGTGCTGCCCGCTGCATTATAAAAGTTTTTGGCAAATCCCGCGGGTTCAACTAATTTTCACGGGATAAAAAGTAGCCTATGTGCTATTCCAGGTCATCATCTACTTGTGTGCCAAATTTCATTCAAATCCGTTCAGTAGTTTAGGCGTGAAGTAGAGACAGACAGACAGAGTTACTTTCGCATTTATAATATTAGTATGGATTATATAAAAATAAATCATTTATACTAGTAACATTTTTAACTTCCGCTTCGTATGTAAGAAACGAGGTTACTGGTTTTGGCCCACATTTTCGTAATAAAGTTTTCTCTCCACGTTTTGATATCCAATGAACTTTTTCCTACTAGTTTTTCGATGACGTCAGTATGTGTGTGTGTAAGTAAATATCTCACAACTTTTGAACGTCTTGACCGATCGAAACACAGTTGATGGCATTCGATTGGATTCCGCTCAACTTAGACTTCCTAAAAATTTGATTCGATTCGTTCCAGGAAATTTTTAAAAACTTTTAAAAACCTTGAATATTTTTTGTTTTTTATATAACTTCCAGAACAATGTACCGATCGAGTACAAAATCTTATCAGCTAAATGCATAAACAGCATCAAAATCGGTTTATCCGTTCGGGAGTTATCGTTGATGAAAAATGTTGAAAAGTGTTTTTCGACATTCCTTCGAGATTTTTTAATCAATTACTTGTCAAACTAGACTATGAAACTCTTTGTCCATAAACATCAAAACGGCTCCAAGTTTAAACTCATTTACATTAGCAGTAAAACATTATTTTCTTCAATCCATAGATTAGATGCATCTCTTTAAACTAGCATTTTCTTGTATATATTGAGTTGTAATATGTAACTTATATCAATATAACAACATTACGTGGATTTTTCAGTCTTTGTTAAAGTACAACAATTATTATAAGCAAAGTATGAATATTTTTTTAACTTTTATTGCGTGATATTGTTAAGCATATATATATATATATATATATATATATATAATATATATATATATATATGCTTAACAATATCACAACAAAAGTTTTTGGCGAATCCCGCGGGTTCAACTAATTTTCACGGGATAAAAAGTAGCCTATGTGCTATTCCAGGTCATCATCTACTTGTGTGCCAAATTTCATTCAAATCCGTTCAGTAGTTTAGCGTGAAGTAGAGACAGACAGACAGAGTTACTTTCGCATTAATAATATTAGTATGGATTATATAAAAATAAATCATTTATACTAGTAACATTTTTAACTTCCGCTTCGTATGTAAGAAACGAGGTTACTGGTTTTGGCCTACATTTTCGTAATAAAGTTTTCGTAATAAATATATATATATATATATATATATATATATATATACATATATATATATATATACATATATATATATATTTATATATATATATATATTTATTTATTTATATATATATATATATATATATATATATATATATAAGAAAAGCTCCACGAAGAAAAAAATTTTACGATATTTATTTAAACATTTTTTTTCATTTACAATTAAGACGGAAGTACGAGAAAATTTTTTTACTTAACAATCGTTTAACTTGTTGAAAAATTAATTTTAAGTAAAATTTCCAGCGGAAATTATTTATAGTGCTCAAAATACATCATATTTTTTTCAAATTTAAAAAATAATATTCAATACCTTAAATAAATTAATTTATGTGTCGTACTCGCTTTTGAGGCCGTGTGCGCAACCTAAAAATGTCGTGCGGAGACCCATTTTCAGCGTTAAATTAAAATTATAAATAATGAAGATAGAGTTCCGGAATCTGAGAGATTTGCTTGGAAATTTCATCTTCTTTCCGATTCTTTTTTTGAAATTTCTTACATATTAATAGTTTATGAAATGTTAGCAAAAAACAAAATGCCATTTTTTCTCATCTTTAATTGTTTATAACTTTTGTAATTTTTTATGTGCTAATATACGCTTTTAGCACAATTTTCTAGGCGTCATTGCGGATCCAATGAGCTAACGCACATCATTTTAAGAGCAGTATCTCTATTTTAGACACTTTTCAACTTGTCGCGAAGACTAATAGCCGAGATATTCGGTAATTTCGGTTTTTAGTAAAATCAAACACCAATAAAAACAAAACAAAGCTGGGCGCAATTTAATTCGAGCCACGCGTGAGAGATACTATGATTATACGCAACGGTTACAAAGATACCGACGACGAGTACTGCCGAAATTGTCAAATTCGCACTTTTTCTTATCAAAGAATTCGCACGTCGGTAGACGAGTTTAGCTAATGTAGCGACGACTAGTGAGCAAATAGCGTGTCGCGGCGCGACAGACCCATCCCGTCGTGACAGAATTTAAAGATTGATTATGCATATCAAAGTCAATTTTATGTTTTTATGCGGGTTTCTTAGTATCAGAGAGATATTGGAACGAAGTTCCTTATCGCGCGTTATGAAAGGGGGCTAGGCGGAAAAAAATCTTACGAAAAGTTGTAAGGACACTTTTTGCTTTAGTAAGCTATTGTAAGCTGTGCGGCGTGCGCATGTTTCTCTGTCTGTCTCTCTCTCTCTCTCTCTCTCTCTCTCTCTCTCTTATAGAAAGCAAGCCAGATATTTTCATTTCTATTTCGCATTGAACAGTGTGGTGTTGCGCCGATTATTTTTGTTGAGTGTATACAGGTTTTTTGTACATAATAAAATTTAATTTTAATTTTTATTATGTACAAAAAATTAAAATTAAATTTTTCTATTAATTAAAATTAAATTTTTCGATTAATTAAAATTTAATTAATCGAAAGGAACTTCGTTCCATCCGGGTGTCACTTGACACCTCTCAACTTTTTATAAATGTTTGTTTACTTTCCGCTAAGTAGGTACCTATGTAGATAAGAAAGTTACTGATTTGGTCCCGATTTTCACAAATCGAGTTTTCACCAGATCTCCACGTTTTGAAGGCCTAGGAACCTTCTCCGACTATTTTAACCATGACGTTAATATATATGTATGTGTGTGTTTGTGTGTATGTGTGTATGTATCTAAATATCTCATAACTTTTGGATGACTGGATCGGTCGAGACGTGATTAGATGGCATTCAGTCGAATTTATAGAAAACAACAGTTGACAACTTAGACTTATTGAAAAGTTAAACCAATTTGATTTTTTTATTTTGATTTTGAGAAGATATTGAGAAATTTTAAAAAGTCCCCAAATAAATTTTTGGCGAAATGGTATTTTTTTAATATAACTTCCAGATTAATGTACCGATTGAGTACAAAAACTAAACAGTTCTATTCCTCAAAAACCTACATACTTAAATTACATGAAAATCAATTTATCCGTTCGGGAGTAATCGTTGACAAAAAATTTTGAAAAAGTCTTTTTCAACATTACTTCGAAATTTTTCAACCAATAATTTTATGGTATTCTTCGATATTTCAGTGCTAAAAAAACTACATCGATTGCCGAATTTATAAACTAAAATCGAATCTAATTTTCTAAAGTTATAGCTTTACAAATATTAAAACTATGTTGTTTTTAGCAAACTCACTCAATATTTTTGAAATAGCTTTCAGGCTAATACACCGACTGACTTAAAAATCTTGTCAGCTTTTCTCCTTTAAAACTGCGCCAAATACTGTTAACTGGATCAATCTCGGTCTATTTGTTTGGGATTTATCAATAACGGAAAATTTTGAAAAAAATGTTTTTGAAATGGCTTTGAATTTTTTAGCTAAAGCAATATTCTAGATCTCAAAAATTAAGTTGAATGTCATTCGAAATACACAGTTTTAAAAAATCTTGTAATGCCTTTTTTCATCATTTCATCGTTGCCAAAATACAGTTTTCAAAAATCTTAATACTGTAATTTTTAACAAAATAGATATTTGAACTAACAAAATCTTTGAGCTTAAAATACCTTAATTTAGCGGGAAGATTCAGGGATGGCCTCCTGCAGGCCTGCAGGAGTTTTTGAGGAGTGACCATTTTACCATCTTGCTGCTACACATATCCATTATTAAACCTTAACATTCCATTATTAAATTTTATGTTCTTTATTTTTTTTTTCTATACATGTTTTCTATACTGTATAAATTGTAACTATGTATTTTAAAAATTTATTGTTATTTACCTGTATATGTACTGTGGGGTAAATGAAACAAATCTTATTCTTATTCTTAGATTTAGTAGATTGTCTTTAAGTACCTGGAAGAAGAGAAATCGTCGACCGTTGCCGATGTCGGAGTTTATAGCTGACACAGACGTGATTCAAATTATCAGCTACTTGCCCTCGTCAATTGGTATTAAGAGGCTGACAAGACTTAATTTGTTGAAATTGATATTATTTAAGCAGTTTTTTAAGAAAAACTATTTGTTATAGCACATCATAAAAATATATAATATTCATCATATGTCAAAGACCGAGGCCGGACTCGACACATAATTGAACAAAATTGGGCCGATAGAAAATAATTGCGAAGATTGGTCTAAAATCGTCATTAAACGGTTTTATATCTTTATTTTATTGACGTATGGGTCTGCAATAGGCCTTTTCATCATCAGATGAGCGCAAGCGTAGCCGCCATGTTGAAACGGCGGTAATTCAAAAAATTCGTACTGTTTTAATCAACAATGGCTGGACAAGGACTATTATCTCCAAAGAAATAAATTATTGGAAAAAACCATCGATGGTGCTTCACTTATTTATGATTCAGTTGAAGCTCATAATTGTGAACAATTGAAAAGGTGGCTAAAATGTCATGGGCGTCCGCAAAAAGGGAAAAAAAGTGAGCTGATTGAGAGGTTAGAGGTTATTAATTGATTTATCAATATGTTGAAACTCTTGATAGCTTAAAGGATCAGGGTTTTGTTCAGTTGGACCACTTTCTCCAAGAAAATGTAGTGAGCAAATATAAGTATCCTTAGTAACATTATCAATAGATCTAAAACCTCGGTCACTTCTGCCACATTTTTTCACCCATAACTCACATTTCGCACATTTTACACATGCTTTAATGTGTAATTTGCTTGATGATTTGATTCTTTTTTTTCGATATTCAAGACAAGGCTTTGGAAAATTTATAAAATAGAATCTATTGGTTTTAAATGATTTGTATCGTGTATCACTTTTACATACTCCATAACAACACCGTTTTGTTGTTCCTTTTCGTACAGACAACATAATTATAATGGAGTACAAAAATTTTTTTCCGATTATTTTGACTTACTACTTTTTTTTTCCACTTTTTTTACACAACAAATAATCTGCACATTTTTTTATTTCAATATTTATCTATATATATAAAAATCAATTGCTGTTCGTTAGTCTCACTAAAACTCGAGAACGGCTGATCCGATTTGGCTAATTTTGGTTTTGAATTGATTGTTGAAGTCCAGGGAAGGCTTAAAAGATGAGAAAATATAAAAAAGTGTAGTTAAAAAGGCATAACAACGTTTGCCGGATCAGCTAGTTCTTTATACGACCTGGCCACCCAGTTTTACTGATAGTGGGCTCTCGTTTACTCCGATAGAAATAGACAGAGTGCGCGTTACTGGTGTTGACAGCGTCTTAAACGTTTACGTTTATAAAATGACGACGTCACTTGCATTACGACGAAACTTACAAATTGACTGCGACATACAGA
Organism: Apodemia mormo; assembly: GCA_036924255.1. Taxonomy (NCBI): domain Eukaryota; kingdom Metazoa; phylum Arthropoda; class Insecta; order Lepidoptera; family Riodinidae; genus Apodemia; species Apodemia mormo. The sequence continues at coordinate 12,576,290 of JAUPFN010000016.1, read as the reverse complement.
TCTTGACGGTAAGCTGAAATAGCCAAACAAAATATGACTCTTTTGAAATTATTATGACATGTAAACGGAACCTCTTAAAACAAACGCGGCTGAGACATTGGGAAACTCTACCACCCATTGATATAAAATACCCAAGATACACAGTTCCGAACAAAACTGACATACAAAACTGTCGCTAATTATGTCTAAAAAGTTTATAGTTGTGGCACAAACGTGTTTTTTCATATTCAACCTTAAGCGCAAGATTTAAAGTTGTTTTAAAAAAGCATTGTACAAAAAGCAATAAAATTTTTAACTTAAGTTAACCGGTAGGACACGGTATCAGTGAAGTCGAATATAAATATTTTTATGCATTGACATAGGTAGTATTTTATGGGTTTGTAAATTTTACATAAAAAAAATCTGACCGAAAATCTGTTTTTGCGTAGAACATTTATGTATCAATAAAGCAAATAATGACCATTAAAATAATTTATTTATATTTCAAACATTGTAGGTTTTTGGTTCTATTACACAGAACCTAAACACATCGGCAAACTGTGGGTGTATACTGTATAGCCATGTAGTATTTGACGTTTGATCTAATAGTCTAATAGATTTAGAATATATTGAAATAGGAAATTTACTGCAGTGGTGACTATGACTACGTTATTAAGTTCATAGATTCTTACATTTTTCTTTAGACTTATTATATTATGTATCGACAACATAGTAGGAAACGCATTAATTTCCTAGAACTATTTTTTTGAATTAGATTTCAGTTTTTATGTTCAGTATTATGTTAACGAACATTTATTTAGTTATAGTATTTGCAGGCGTACGAGCGAATATTGCCCATAGGCATTTGCAATACGAAAGGTTAGTTGCCGGCTTTCGAAAATTTTATTGACCCTCCTGTTAAAAATTCCAATATCAAGGCTGGTCGGAAAAACTGAGTGAGGTAAGCTGATCCGGAGTTTGTCTGTTTGTATAAAGAAGGTACAAGCAAATTAAATCTCTCACTATGGCGTAAGCCAAATTCGGCAAAAGAGTACGGCAAAAATAATGACTTGTCTACGTATTTCTGTGTTTTCCAAAATAAAACCTCTTAGAGGGTAAAATAGGGGATGAATGTTTTATATAATTTCACAAGTAAAACGCTTAGGGCTAGAAACTTAAAATTTCGCAAACGTATTCTTATGATGTAGGGATCCACTAAGGAATGATTTTTCAAAATTCAATTCCGATGGACATTAAATAGGGTATAAAATTTGTATAAAAATTTTTATTCCTTGGACATATTTCCATGCAATTTCGCACGAATTGAAAAAAATTAAAAAAGTGTTTTTTCGACATAACTTATCATTTTTCGGCTTTCAACAATATTTAAATCAAAATTACACTGTTATAAATTATTTCGAATTTTAAAATAACTTTCAGGCTAATATACAGATATATTTTAAAATGTTATCACCTAGCTCCTCTGCTTAAAATACTGCAAATCGGATTAAAATCGGTTGTTTCGTTTTTTTTACATGTTTTCGACATTTTTAACATAATAACACAATTTAGAGCTAAAAAATTGAATGTTATTCGAAAGATCAAACTCGTTAATCATTTTGAAATAAAATACATCTTTTCAAATATTGAACAAAGTACCATTTTATAAAAAACTTTGGATTATTATTGTTGCCAAAGGTAATTTCCTGTTAATTATAAATTTCTTATATAATTATTAGGTTAGTTTGTTCGAGAGGTGTATTACCAATAGGTATTTTTAAACTGAGATATAGTTAGTTATGATATTAGGTATAGAAAATTTAGAAGTTATAGGAAGTTCAGGTCGTAAGTTTTTTACTTAAATTTTAATAACAAAAATGTCGTATATAAATAATTAAGATGAATATGTAAATATTATTTTTAACGTACTAGCGGCCCACCCGGCAATGTAGAGATTCTTAATAAAATAAAGAAAGGTTAAATAAGTTCTAAAGTAAATATGCGCGAGCAAAGCCGCAGGTAACAGCTAGTATGCAAATAAAACAACTCGTATATATAAATAGTCACTTAAAATTTATACGAGACTAGCTGCAGACCTCTGCATTAGGATAAAAGAATTCTTTGTGCTATTCCAGGTCATCTTATATCCGAGTCCAAATCCAAATTGGTACAGCCATTTTTTACGTGAGTGATTATCAAACATCCAAACATACAAACTTTAACATTTATAATATGTATAGTATAAGATATCCGCAATCAAAAACAACATTTTATTAAAATTAAATTATTAAATAAAAAAAAAAAAACATTCTTAACGCAACCTGTTCCTACCACTTAAGAAAGCTTTATCAACAACACGTGTAAACAGAACAAAATTCGATGCTACTTATGATTTCCTATTGTTATATTAAAAGTTTCGTAATATATCTCCAAGGTTTCATATTCCAAATAATTGTGATTCTTACGATGAATCACAATTATATATTGTTATTTTATATTCGTACAAGTAGAATAAAAAGAATCACCTAACTTGGTCCTCAAAATAAGTAATCAATATAATCAAACATTTTAAAATCGTCAAATTGATGTCCTCTTCTCTTTTGGCAGTTGGTTTACAACTATAAAAGGTATTCAAAATTATTAATGAAAAAAAATTAATCTTCTTTATATATTCTTTATTGTACACAGAGAAAAGCACAATTAGGGAAAAAAATAAACGTAACATAAGTACAATGGGCGAGCTTATCTCTACTTAAAGAGATTTCTTCCAGCCAACCCGTAAAAGGAGATTTAAAAAAAATCAAATGAGTAGACTTGGTGTACAAAAGAATAATATGCTTACATAAATAAACTAAATATATATAGGTGATAATAAAAAAAAAATAAAAAATAAAATAAAAAAATTAACTTATTAATGAAAAAGAATCGACTCCACTAATAATAACAGGATCAATTTGTATTATTCGACTAAATTAAAAGGAGGTTGTAATGCATTGTCCTTTTACTGAAAAAGTGACCACTGAAATTTTGTCTTATATTTGGAGCGTCGAGTAAATTTTTAAGACAAATAAAATAAAAAACATGCATTACACCCTATATTTAGTCACATAAACAACAAAAATATATTGATAAACTCTCATCCTTACCGAAAATACAATATCTTATAATTTTTAACGTTGATGATGTTGTATTTTACAATTTATCAGAGAATAATTCTGTATTTTTGACGTGCGGGCAATGACGTGAGTGACGGGATTCTATTTGAAGTGAGTGCACAATTTTAAATTGTGCACTCATTCTTAGAGGACGTTTTTGAGACACTGATTGTGTATCTTGGGTTTTTATATATCAATGCTACCACCTAATAGTCACCATTCTGTTGACAAGTTTAGCTAATCATTCACCTTTTATGAATTACCTGTCAGAATGGCAGATCGTTTTCAAAATTGCATTGTATTTAACAAAACGGAATTCAGGAAAGAATTCATCATAATCTATTCTTATGAAATATTTTACGCCGTGTTGGTCCCGGCCTCCTTTGAAGAATAGGCCAACTGCCGTTCTGCCAGGCAGGTCGGTAAAGGCGATTGGCTATCGAGTCACTACCATCGTGGCTACTAGGTGGTAGAATTCTGCATTGTATCGCCCGGGTCTGGTACCACCGCCTTACCTATTCCTGCCGCAATAGCGTCAGTGCTTGTCGCTGTCGTGTTCCGGTTTGGAAGGTAAGGTAGCCGGTTAAGTTACGCATGTGGCATTAGACCTCGCCACAAGATGGCAACGCACCATTTACATCTTTGGTGTCTATAGGCGATGGTTGACTCTTTCCATCAGGAGACCCATCTGCTTGTTTGCTATCTTATAACATAAAAAAAAAATTAATTCTCCATTTATTTTTCTCGAACCAACACAAGGTTTTTAATGATATTTAATTATTCACATTATGTATTATTATACGTATATACTTATTATTTATACATGTATAAAAACAAACATAATTCAAATCCTTATCAAACTTATTACACCGATTACAATATTTTCCATTTCCATTAACTAATTACAATGTTTTTCTATTCCGTTGTGTGTGTATGCGTAGTAAATGTGTATTAATTTGTATATCGCTCATTTGGTGGAACATCGGCGGAACTGTATTTTATTTTTAAATCGAAGTAAATGCGACAAAGATTGCTTGATTGATTGATTATGATAAAAGTTAAGTTTTAATAATACTAAAATACTATTACTAATGCTTAAATAAAAAAAATAGCATGAATTGCCATAATAAGACCATAAAGTCATTCTAAAAAAATATCCTGTAAAATACGTAAATCTGTAAATAATTCAATGTTCCACCAAATGAGTGATATATACTATGCGTTCCAACTGAGAAAAGGACTGTCAGGATGACATATTGCTCCGCATTTTATAAAGACTTTATAAGTGATGAGTAAGGTGTGCAAAAAAATTCTAACAAGGAAATACTTAAAAAAAATATATTTTCATTCTAATTGGTATATTTTTTATTTAGATTCTCATCAGATCATGTTACCATGTATTAAAATATGGTGTAAAATAACAAACACGACTTTTATATATACATATACATACATATAGATGAACGGATCGACTGATATATTTTACTGTTTTTTTATTAATGAATATTATATTTTAATACTTTGTAGCATATTCTGGATAAAGACAACCCAAACCCACAAAAATCGCAAGAAAATTGGCCCCATCTCGTTTTTGACTTATAAGTGGTGTAACTAACTCACTTTTTTATGCATATAAATGAACAGTTAGACTGATGTTTTTTACTAATTTTTTATTGAGGAAAATAATATTATTAAAACGTTATTTATCCTTCAATAAATTAGCAATATTTTTTGAACAAATATTTTTTTGTTGACATTACTATTTTCACACTTGTGGTATGAGGTTGATAACAAATGCGATCCTATTCTTAGTAGGAACGTATAGTAGATCACACCGATTCCTTTAAACTAATATTACAAAGAGTTTTGATTTTTTTTTGTTGTTACCATTCAACTCAAAAACTATTCAACCGATTTTTAAAAAAATCACCTTTAGAAAATCACGTTATCCAGTAGTGACATAGGCTATTTTTTTACCCGACCGAGAAAAGGGAAATAATGATTTTCAGTTTCGTAACTGGTGGTTTGTAATATTATAGGCAGAGGGAAGTGAATTTCGTAAGACAGAGAAGACATGACAATTCACCGGCTTACTGTATAGCGAGCGGCAGATATCAGTAATTCCTATCCTTTTTCCCAATGTTTGCCAACTTTATTGATTGTCCTTTGTTATTTCAGATAACCAGCATCGATAATTTTAATTGTTTACCGAGACATGAGGCTGCTATTTTTGATGCTAAAAACACCAACTGCTATTTTTGACTTGCTAGTATCTCTATCTATATATATTTTAGATATATAGCAGAGGCGGCTCGTCCTAAAGAGTACTGGTGCAGTGCACTCCCACGAAAATTACATGACCTATATTATAATTAAAATTATATAATAATTAAAAATAAAATACATTCTTTCTACTATAACTATACAAAAGAGGAACTCTTATGTTTACGAGAAACGTGGAATATATTAGGTACATTCGCGTATATTTGGATTTTGGCGTCAAGTGTACCGAGTGGAGCGCCAGTCAAGAGTATTGCGTTTTGTGAGCGCCAGCATTTGCGCTCCTATGAAACAAAGTTTAGTACTTTTCCTAGCACTGTATTCAATAAGTGCGAAAGAGAAACATCGACATATGCCGACGCGTAAACCAAAAGATTTCGTATGAAAAATTAGCCTAAACTGGAGCGCCGCTCACGCACGGTATCACCACTCTGCGGGTTCGGCCTTCGACCAAAGTAATATTTTATTTTGGTCGAAGGGTTAGGCCACGGGGTTGCTCTGTAGGGTTGCCTATGCGCTGTTGTTTATCGTATGTAAATAAAACAAGTGTAAGCTTCGTCAATTAGCAGTTTTTCTTTTAAATAAGTATTAAGAAATAGTTTATGGGTGACATTCATGTTAAAAATGGAACAATAAAGTGTATATTTTATTAAACATTGTGAAAAGAGTCTCAGAATGCGTCTGGAACTAAAAGCTAAGAGGCCCCCACCTCCTTAAATTGAATTTATTCAAAAATGTGGTAAAAAAACTAAACTTTTTACGCATTTTTTAAATCTTAACAATAAATAAATAAATATTCACGGGACAAATTACACTTACTGATCTAACCTCTAAGTAAGCAAATTATTTGCTTGTGTTATGGGTGTTACTCAACGATACTTATACAATATACATAGAAATACATATATAAATACAAGAATATATTTAATAAGCACACAAACCCAGAAATACAAACATTTATACTCATCACACAAATGCTTGTCCTCGTCGGGAATCGAATCGAACCCGAGCCCCGTCGATTACGTAGTTAGAGTCGCTAACCACTCGACCAACGGGCGGTCAACAATATTTCAAAATACTTTTGTGCCTTAGTTGTGTGGATAGAAAGAAAGCAATAAATTAAAATTTTATATCTAATTTTCACAAGAAAGTAATAGATGTCTTTACGCGCCAAAAAGACCGGCGAATAGATTTTCTGTTCAAATAAAATAAATAGTAAGCTTTAGTTTCTCTTTTATTTTTTTATGAACCCCCATTAAAAATGTTACAAGCCGCCTCTGATATATAGAAAAATATATTTTAGATTTTGCTTATACCGCGACTCAAAATAAACGGCTTGATACGTTACCTTGCCATAATTTTACCTATTGCATTATTTGGCATGATTATAACATATATAAATGATAACAGGATGCTTTAAACTTATGATGACAAACTACCACTTATTTTTTAAGAAATCCTTTGAAATGATCCGTAAAGTAAACAAAATAACTTCACTGCATAGTATAAAACAAAGTCGCTTTCTCTGTCTGTCCCTATGTCCCTATGTATGCTTAATCTTTAAAACTACACAACGGATTTTGATGCGGTTTTTTTAATAGATAGATTGATTCTTGAGGAAGGTTTTAGTATATAAACTAGGGCTTTCAATACCGGTATTCCGGGATCCCGTAATACCGTGATCACAGATTTAATTTGGTCATTTTTCAACACTGGTATTGACGCCCCAATACCGTGATTACGGTATTACAAATGTGTTCTTATTCTCTGACTAGTTTTCATCAACATAAGCGTCCCGCTGTTATCCTTAGCTCACCTTCCCGCGCGGCGCACCTCACCCACCCTTCAGCCCTTCTGATTCCCGAAATCAAGCCATACTTGTCGCTTGTATTATTGTTAGTGCATTGTGTTGTGAATGTTGTGTTGACTTGTGATTTGTGAAGTTCTGATCTAGCGCGTATTTTAGCTAGATTAATTAGATTATCGGGCAAATGAGCAAAAGGTGCACCTGATGATAAGTAATCTGCAATACCAGAGGTCTTGCAGTTGCGTTGCGAGCCTTTTAAGAATGAGTAAGTTCTTTTCTTGAAGGCCTCCAAGTCGTAACCTTTTGGAAACACCCCTGCCGGCAATTGATTCTACAATAAGGTAGTGCGCGGAAAAAAGTGCCGAAAGAAACGCACAGTTGTGAATTTCCAGACATCAAGACGGTGAGGATGGAATTTCAAAATTTGACGCGATGTACGATGGTGGAATTCGGCGGCAGTAATTAATCTGGGAATGGCTACAAAGAGTGGCTGGATAAATTCTCGTATATTTGAGAAAGTCCTGAAACATATTCAAAAGAAAACATTCTATTCTAAAGATAACCCTATTCTGCTCCTCGTTGACAATCACGAAAGCCATGTGACAATAGAGGCAGTGGACTATGCTCGTGATAATGGCATTATTTATTTGACGTTTCCACCCCATACCACACACCGTCTTCAACCGTTGGATGTGGGTATGCACCTTTTAAGGCCAAGCTAAAGATTGCTTTTAATGATTGGCATGTTAATAACCCGGGTAAAACTCTAAATATATGTAATATACCAAAACTAGCCAAAATTGCTTATTTTGAATCATTTAATTGTAAGAATATTACAAATGCTTTTGAAAAGACTACGATATGGCCATTTAAAAAATTGAATTTGCGGTTGTACAAGTTTACCACTCTAATTCTACAACTCCAGCAGTCCTACTTGACAACACACAAGAAAGTATACCCAAAAAAATAACTGAAACAGATAAATAATCGACGGTGCCTCTTGTATCATCATCTACACCATCTGTGGGATTTATATCACCAGAAATTATCCGACCATACCCTAAAGTGGACAGGAATTCTTCTAAAAAGAGGAAGAGAGAAAAACTGATAGAAAAATCAAGGATATATACAGACACTCCCGAAAAAAAAAAATTGATAGAAATAGAAAGGGCAAAAGAGCTGAAAAAACAAGAGAAAGAGAGAAAACAAAAAGCTAAGGAGATGAAACGAGCGTTAAATTTGTTGTCAGATTCAAATAAAGAAGAAAAATCAAGGAGTCAAAAGAAAACTATAGCGACTGATAGTGAAGATAAGACTGATACAAGTTTCAGATAAATTTCTTGTTTCCTCTTCATAGAGATATCCGAAAGATCGGATATTGAGAACGAAATTCCAGTTATAACAGAAAACATTAAGGATCAAAGCTTTATATTGGTTATGTTTTAAAAGAAAACGACTGTTATGTATTATATTGGTCAAGTTCTAACAAAATACAATCCCATGAAATATAAAGTTTCATTTCTGGGAAAGAAGCCGGGCATCTGGAAATTTGTTTTTCGTACATCAAAGATGAGGGAACGGTCTTCTTATCAGACGTAGTCTGTGTATTACCACCACCCAAATGTGTTTCTACAGCAAGAACAGCTAATATATTTAGCTTTGAAAAAGACCTTACTATATATAATATGCAATAGTAGACCTGTTATATGCATTATATGTTATACATGGTAAGATCTTTTTAAGCCACCGACCACACAGCCTATAGACGGCTAATGTTTGATTATTGATATATGATAGTATTTAAGTAAGACGAAGTGGGGTTGCAACGCCGTAATTGGCTAACTCAAGGCCACAGTGAAAGATAGTAATGTACAGAGCATCTGATTGGTCGACACTGATTACCCAATCACTACTCATTGGCGCGTGGACATTTACATCGGAACTATAAGTCAGATGTGTTGACACAAGTCATTCGCCTATTATTAGGTGTCTGTGTGTGTGTGTGTGTGTGTGGTGGCTGTGTGGTCGGTGTTTTAAGCAATCATTAACGTTACCCTAATTATAATGTTGCTATTACCAATTTTTTTTATTGTTAATTATAATAACATTTAAGGCTGATTTTGTGCTAATTTTGATCTCAATAAATGTTTAATGTCACATAAATAGTCTTTTTAATTAGTATGTACCAAGGCTCCCCATTATGTACGAATGCCCTTGACTCTATGTACGAAGCTACCCCGTGGGGTGGATACTTTCGTACAATTTTAATTTTTTTAGGAAACTTATCATTTTTGGGCAGTGTTACTTTGTACGAACAGTGAAATATTTTATTAAAAAAGCCAGATATGTAGTTAATAAAGTAGTAGTTAATAATTAATAAAAGTGATTTCATATAACTATTGAGGTTGATTTTATTTGACTTAGTGTAAAACGTGTACGAATGCTACCTGCTCTCCCCTTGTTGTCATGTCAAACAGAAAACCTCGTTTTTTCGTCGGTTGAAATAAAAAAAATAGTTAACATAGTATAATGTTAAATTACTTTATACGTGACTATGTGATAACGATTGATAGCAAATAAGCAAGGCAGAGAAAGATCGCCTGGATTGGATAAAACACTTGTTCTTTACGTAACGATTCCTGTCGGTTCACTCCTTTATAAACCGCATACAGGAACTTTATTCCTATGAATATAGGGCCAGAAAAATAGTTTGATAGTATTAAAAATATTGGGAATAGTTTTTTTTTAAATATATTATAAGATAGGAAACAAGCAGATGGGTCTCCTGATGGAAAGAGTCAACCATCGCCTATAGACACCAAAGGTGTTAATGGTGCGTTGCTATCTTGTGGCGAGATCTAATGCCACATGCATAAGTTTACCGGCTACCTTACCCTCCAAACCGGAACACGACAGCGACAAGCACTGACGCTATTGCGGCAGGAATAGGTAAGGCGGTGGTACCAGACCCGGGCGAGACAATGCCGAACTCTACCACCTAGTAGCCACGATGGTAGTGACTCAATAGTCAGTCGGTCGCTTTTTACGACCTGCCTTTCGTTGCGTACCCCTGGCAATTTACTAGTGTACCCTAAATAGCGAAACATATAGATCTCAATCCATTCGTCTCGTGATCTCTCGTATAAATATAACACATATTATTAATCATACCTCACTTTATCTATCTATACATAATCTAAAATAAAATCGTAGAAAAGTCAAAACTTTACATTGAATATTTTTTTTAAAAGAATACTTGAGGCGTGATCTACAATCGATATCGAAGCCAAAAATATAGTTTTTAGAATTTTTGTCTCTTTGTCTGTTTGTCTGTATGTATGTCCGGGGTAAACTCAAAAAGTACTGCATGGATTTACTTCAAATTTTGCATGAATATTACTAACAGGTCGGGTCAACATATAAGCTACATATTATCACGCTATCACCTACAGGGGAGGAGCAGTGCGGAGTAAACGAAGTCCGCGCGGATGAAGTCGCAGGCAACAGCTAGTTTTTAATAAATCTCGTATAATTATTCATAAATTGAATAATTATAGGTATTTGATAAATATGAATATAGAGCTACTAAAACTAGTTTAATACTATAAAAAATATTGGGAATTCTAGGGAAACCACACAAAACAAATAGCGTATATAAACTGTCCATGTCAATTTTCTTACGCAATTACCTAGTGTACCCTACATAGCGAAACACACTATATATATTTATATCCACTTTTAAGGCTTAATATTCGTCTCGTAATAATTATTGATTTATATATCAATAATAATGAAAGATTTGTGGACAAGTTGATTCTACTAGTTAAATTAACATGTCAACAGATAAAACTAAATAAGCACCGGTAGCTGACACATAGCACAATATTTAACATAAATTGGATAAAATCAATGCTTTGAGAGAACGCGAGTTATTTGTTGTAGACATGTCTGTTAATTTGTTAAATTAATAGTGCTATAAATCTGGATGGTAGATTGATCACGCTAGTTTTTAGGGCTCCGCACTTAAAAGTTAAAAACGGAACCCTATAACTAAGCCTCTGCCGTTTGTCCGTCTGTCTGTCTGTCACCAGGCTGTATCTTATAAACCGTGATAGCTAGAAAACTGAAAATTTCACAAATTATGTATTTCCGTTGCCCCTATAACAACAAATACTAAAAATAAAAAAATGAAAACATTAAGGGGGGTCTCCATACAATAAACGTGTTTTTTGTATTTTTTGCTCAATATTAATAACGATAACAGGTAGACATAATTTTCGCAAAATATTTAGTTGTATATTACCTTTCAAAATAAATAATTAAATAAAAATAAAGTAAATAAAAAAGTAATATAAAATCCCATACAATAAACGTAACATTTTACCAATTTTTTTACTCGATCTTAATTTTTCGAGCGCGAGTCTGACTCGCACTTGGCCGGTTTTTTATATCACAACATAACAAACAAGCTGATGGCTATGTGTATGTACTTCACTTTTCATTCCTACGCACGGCGGTCGCACTAGGGCTATCAACTTTGGCTAAAACTGTTAGTGACATTGTTGACAATCAAACAGGAAGAACGGAAATGTACACCAATAATAACTAAAATACTTTAATGTTTTTGTTATACCGATCCGATCCGGTAGTGATCTCTCTCTAAAATCTAAAAATATCGACTCGTCAAAAGTGGCTGCAAAGGTTTATTTGAATAAATTCCTGCCGCAATAGCGTCAGGGGTTGTCACTGCTAGCCAGTAAAATTATGCATGTGTCATTAGACCTCCCAAGAAGATAGCAACGCACCATTAACATATAGGCGATGGTTGACTCTCTCCAGCAGGATACCCATCTGCTTGTTTGCCATCTTATGATATAAACAAATAAAGCATTTTTTGAGTTTGAATACCTGTTACAAATTTTTTGCATAAATTTTTTTTTGGTATGTGTCCAAGCGAGTGGCACTCGCGCCGTAGAGTCCGTGAGAGGTTTCTATGTGTGCGTTGCTCGAACGCCCTTTGTACATACAAAGATTGACTTCTGTGCATATTTATAAACTAGCTGTTGCCAGCGACTTCAGCCGCGCGGACTTCGTTTACTCCGCACAGCTTCTCCCCCGTAAGTGATAGCGTGATAATATGTAGCTTATATGTTGACCCGACCTATTAGTAATATTCATGCAAAATTTGAAGTAAATTCATGCAGTACTTTTTGAGTTTACCCCGGACATACTAAAGACAAACAGACAGACAAAAATTCTAAAAAATATATATTTGGCTTCGATATCGATTGTAGATCACGGCCCAAGAATTCTTTTAAAAAAATATTCAATGTACAGTTTTGACTTTATACGAGTATAGATATTCACGGGACAAATTACACATAATATTGATCTAACCCCAAAGTAAGCAAATTATTTGCTTGTGTTATGAGTGTTAGTCAACGATACTAATACATAGAAATACATATATAAATACTTTTACATACATAATAAACACCCAAACCCAGAAATACGAACATTTATTCTCATCACACAAATGCTTGTCCCCATCGGGAATCGAACCCGAACCCCGTCGATTGCGTAGTCAGGGTGCGTAGTCACTCGACCAGTGGGGTGGTCATTTGTTTTGCCTATTTTGTTTTGTGCTGCGAGTGTGATGTAATGATGATGGAAGGTATAGAAACCAGATTATTTATTCAACACATAAAACTAATTTTTACGGTAAGTGTTGCCTCGATCTCTTACATAAATTACCTGCAGCTTTAAAAAAAGTTATTTTATGTAATAAGTTATTTTATAATATTGATGAATTTTTAATTGCAAATTGTAAAATAAAAGCTGCGAGAAATCATTTGACTTCCAATTTTAATATTTGAAAAACTAAAAAACAACAAAGAAAAATTTCGCACGCTAGGATTTGAGCCTGCGACCATCCCTCAAGCCGAGACGCTCTAACGTCACGCCAGATCCCTTACGGGATAGGCAGAGAGAAGCGAGTGCCATACATCACGATCCTTGCAGGCTTGTCTCGCTTCCTCCACATTCATCACTCTCTTCATACACACACGCCGGTTGCGAAGACTCTTGACACCAATTCGATCAATCTGATCATGGTATGTCAGTCTTAGTCTTCCCCGGTACCTACATCCTTCCACATTCGCATTGTATATCTGTTTTGTTAAACTTTCACCTACCATTCTTTGTACATGTCCGAACCAACGGAGCATGCACTTTCTCATCTTTATACCAACACTTTCTTTCAAGCCTAATCTCTCACTTCCACATTAATTTTTTAATTTTTCAATTTCTCCCAAGAAAGGGGTTAGTGCTAAAACACATATATAATTTTAATAATAATTTGGAAATGTACTACAAGTAAAGTTATTATTATTTAACTTTATGCTTGGTATAATTAAAATCTTTTTGTAATTAAATTAATTAAATTTTTAAAATGAGAATTTAATTTGGTTTGATTTTATAATTATTATCTACTAGCTGTTGCCCGTGACTTCGTTCGCGCGGACTTCGTTTCTCCACACAGCTCCTCCCCTGTAGCTGATAGCGTGATAATATGTAGCCTGTATGTTGACCCGACCTGTTAGTAATATTCATGCAAAATTTGAAGTAAATCCATGCAGTACTTTTTGAGTTCACCCCGGACATACATAATATGTATGTCCAGGGTACTTTCCTACGATTTTATTATATGTATATAGATATTCATATCTAATTCCTTCACCTACTAACACAGATATGAGTTTGAGTTTATTTTTAATATAAAGTGGTCTAGCGGTCCGGTGTCGGAGTTGACCACATGAGGTCTCGGTTCCGATTTCCAGGTCGGGCAATTAATGAAATGTGTTTTTTCAGTTTTCTGATAAAAACAACGTTGCCCGGGATTGGAAAGTGCCGGGTTTGGCGATAGGCTTACCACCTATCACATTGTGAGACTAAGTATCTTTGGCTGATCGTAGGTGGAGGGTGCACTTGTTGTACCTCTACCTATCTCTTCTGAAATACGGGCGTGAAGATACTTTACTTTCATATAATGTAACATATTTCATATCCTGCTAATATTTGAAAATGAAAAGAAATATAGATACCTGCACTAAAACAAACTAAAGTATCTCTTTGTATACATATAATATCGATAACTACTGCCTCAATACGTTTAAAAACATGTTTATTAGATGTGACAGGGCAACAAACATTTGTCCGTGTTAAAAACATTGAGTTGTTCAGTCAATTTCAGCAACTTTTAAGGTTTGACCTTTGGCTTTACTGATAGCCATACCAGACGCTAATTAAAGAATATATGTCGTGGCCAGATTGCAGAATTGCCCACATCATGAAAAGCTCAAGAATTTCATGAAGTGCTGGCATTTCATGGAATTTTTCACTGTCATTGGCCACATCATGATGTTCTCTGATCAGATCAATGATAAGAAATCGTTTATCGATATGGTAACTAAACGCGCAACTACTTCACGAAATGGTCAAAGGAGATGGTGATTTTTGGGCCCAAATGTAAGGTTGAAGTATGATTTAAAAAAATGCAACTATTTTTCTATTTCAAAGTTCAAAATATGAGCTTGATTCGCTTTCTGAGAAAAAAGAAATCACGAAAATAAGTTTGCGGTACTATAATTGTATAATCGATAAAATAATAATCGATTTATGTAAATAATTTTAATCATAATGTAAGCTCGTAACTATAGTTAAAGTATATTCTTGATTAATATTTAGTTTAATCAACAGTAAGTACCACATAATTTTACAAACCATTTATAATATAAAAAGAAAATGTATAATCGATACAATTTAAATAATCGATTGATTACATTACATCGAACTTGATAAGATTTAGTGACTATGGATTTAATACAACTAAAAGTGACAATGACAAATGACATCACTGACGGCTCGCAAGAATCTCAAGTCACGGACTTCTTAGTTATATTCGTTATATTGTTCTGTGCGGGCTTCACTCCTCGCTATTTTACGAACCTACAGGGAGATTAATTTGTGGTTTCCAAAAATCTTGTTTTAGTATTGTGTCAATTTATAAATATGAAACATAGTTGCCTGTATTACAAGTATCAGTTGTTTATATAATAGTAAACAGTTATAGTGAGTTAAACTATACCGTAGTACCGTAACTTTAGTTCTAGTGAATATCTTATATCTCTGTTCTCAGATTGCTAAAATCTGTAAAATTTTCAGTATTTTTATAATGTTAAACTAGCTATTAATTAACATAATTTTCATCTTATTACAAGAGGGCCCAAGATTGTATGCAACGGTATCAGTCTCCTTTAATTGATAATAGCGTAAAACAGTTACATTATCTACAGATAGAGGTGGTCCCGCCGTATGCGGAGGTAGGTTATACCAAAATGGGACGAGACTAGCGGGTTGTAGCAATATGGACTGTATGATAGGATAGAAGGTAAGAATGATGAAGGACTCACCTGGTGGATTGCACTGGCGGATTACACTTATCGCGGCTTGCGGTTACATGGCTCCAGCTATGTCTCGAGACGAGCGAGCGAGCGGGCGGTTGCGGCGCGACGCGAGCGGTTCCGTTTAGGCCTTTGTCAAGACGTTGCGAGCGTACTGGTATGCGATCACTCGCGATGCGGTCGACCAACGAACTAGCGTATGAGCGTGTGCGGACTGGCAATTCTGCGGCGCCGTCTTCCTCCAAGTGAGAGGAAGATGGCGCCGCAGAAGAAGGCATCCATCATGGATGCAGGAAGGAAAGAGACGGAGGGCCGGACTATTCCAGCGCAAACAAGAGGCGCTAGAGGCGCGTTGATAGTGTCTCAATGTGGCGGCTCCCTTATCGTGCGTTGTTTGGTAATGACCTGAAAACTATGTCGAACGGACTTATTTCCTAGCGTTCCTAGTATCAGTCGTACTCAAAAACATTAAACAATTTACTACTTGGACCACCCCGTTGGTAGAGTGGTTAGCGACACTGACTACGTAATCGACGGGGCTAGGGTTCGATCCTCGACGGGGACAAGCATTTGCGTGTTGAGCATAAATGTTTGTATTTCCGAATTTGGGTGTTTATTAAATATATTCCAGTATTTATATATGCATTTCTATGTATTTGTATCGTTGACTAACACTCATAACCACCACTATAACTTCTGTAAACCAGAATCAATAGTGGCAACCGTCCTGATAACCACTGACTTGCGAGCTCAGGGCGCCCTGGGGAAAAGCTAAGCTGTCTTGGTACCTGCAACGAAATTAATTTGAAGTATGTAGGAGGAGATGGAAAATATATCCTGTTTGCCTCCATTTAGAGCAGGAAACAGCAAAATGGTAAAAGCATAAAAAAAATTACGACATGAGACTTTTACAATCAGGTTAAGCCTGATTGCTATTCCACCAAGGCAATTCAGAAGTTCTTCTTCGAGTAGTAAGTATGATAAAATCGCTTGAATGCTCGTAAGTTCCCACGCGTCCCCACAAGTTCGAAGTAGTAAATTACACTGGATATACACCGAACACTAACAGGCATTTGACTACGTTCGTTTTGTCAGAGATTGATTACAGTTCCACAGAATGTGATGTGCAATTTCTTCATGTTTACAACTAGCTTCCCCCGTGTTGGTTCCGGGCTCCTTTGTAGAATAGGCCAACTGCCATTCTGCCAGGCAGGTCTTAAAAGGCGACTGATTAGCTACGTGAGTCACTACCATCGTGGCTCCTATAGGGTAGATTTCTCCATTATCTCGCCCGGGTCTGGTACCACCGACATACCTATTCCTGCCGCAAAAGCGTCAGTGCTTGTAACTGTCGTGTTCCGGTTTGGGGGCTAAGTAACGTAACCGGTAAACTTAAGTATGTGATATAAGATCTGGCCACATGATAGCAACGCTACGCTTACGCTGGTTGACTCTTTCTATCAGGAGACACATCTGCTTGTTTGCCGATGTAAAAAAATGTAAAATGATTTAATTTATAATATACAGGATATGCTTTAATATGCATGCATCCTATTCATTAACACATATACATAATTATGTATAATATTTTAAAGGAAAAAATTACGAGCACTAACATGGTCAACGGATGCATTCGTTTAGAAATTAACGGATGTAACTGACGCGATACATTTTAATCATATTTCAAAATATTTAATTTTAATATATTATATAAGTTTATAGTATAATGAGCTGTAACTGCTACCAGAGAATAAATAATAATATTACACACAGAAGTTGCACTCATTTGAATTTGAAGAAAGCCGGCGTTGTCATTGTTCTCAATTCTAATTCTAAATAACGGACAGGAACGGAAACATCGTACGTCCAAGCTTAATTAAACCTTAACACAATGTATTAGTGTATGCTTTCTATCATCAGGGATGATGGATGCCAGCAGCAATTATAGCGTCGGTGCTTATAACCAGAGTATAGCAAGTAACAGTACGGAAACTACCTATAAACGTTTGAAACGGCTCACTCACAGAAACATACGCATCTACGAGACCCTTAAGCTCATCACACACGGTTAAGATACTATTATATTTGATCTTAAGGTGCCCTAATATAAAATATTACAGTATCTTAACGTATCACACACGGCTAAGATACGATAATATTAGTCTGCGTCGTTGGAGTTTTATATACAGGTTGATGAACCATGAGTGATACGGCCTTACTCCTTGATTTGTTAGACAGCTGCTCAGACAACGATTTTGATATAGAATAATATGAAATATCCTTCTTGACTTATAAGTGATGTAACTAACACGACTTTTTTATACATATTGATGTATTTTACAATTTTTTTATTGATAAAAATATTAAAACGTTATATGTTCTTCAATAAATCAGCAATATGTTTTGAACAAATATTTTTTGCTGACATTCCTAATTTCACACTTGTGATATGAAGTTAATAACAAGCGCGATCTTATTCTCAGTTGGAACGCGTAGAAGTAAATAAAGAATTATTATTATTATTATTATTGTAGTAACTATTATATTATAGGTACTAGATGCACCGTGCAGCCCGCTGCATTAAAAAAGTTTTTTGTGAATCCCGCGGGATCAGCTAATTTTTTGGGATAAAACGTTACCTATGTGCCTATATATATATATATATATATATATATATATATATATATATATATATATATATATATATATATATATATATATATATATATATATATATATATATATATATATATATATATATATATATATATATATATATACATGTAACTTTCGCATTTATAATATTAATATAGATAGATAATATAGATTATGAGGCACTGCAACCGCGCATATCCCAAAATAAAAACATGCTGTACTTAGATTAAGTTACGAAGAAATATATATTTCGTATCTTAAGATATGAAATATATATTTCTACTTCGTTCGGTATCTTAAGATACTAGAGGTAAAATATATATTATATTAGTCGTGTGTGATGGTTCATACGATTTGTATGGTGAGCAATTTCTAAAATTTGCTTTAAGATATATTATATTAAGACATCTTAAGATTTTCAATAATCGAGATTAACCGACGTCATGAGATGCCTATTTAAATTATATGTGTATACTAGCTATTTCAATTTGATTAATTGATCACTACAGAACAAAGAATATTTTAAGTTAAAAAAACAATACCATAAAATATTAAAAGGGTTTTCACCTTTTCCTTCAAACAAAAATCAGAAATCAAAAGTACTTTATTCAATAAAACTTTTTACAAGTTATTTTGACGCGTCAACATTTTTTTACACTACTATGGGGTCGGAAACGCGGCCACAAATAAATGAAGCGTAGGTAATTATTTTATCAACTAGGCTTAGTTTCAATACACTTGCATCTTTATACTGTGTTGTAACTGTCCCGTTCGGGTTTAGGTAGTACAGCAGCCACGAACGGCAGAACGGCAGTTGGACTATTCTTCAAAGGAGGCCGGGACCAACACGGCGAAACATGTACTTAAGCTTTAACTGTGTCAAATTTCATACTCCAGTTTTTCCTCCACATATTAATATGTAGATAGGTCCTTCTTACATGGTTAACCAACCATTACTCTCTAATTTTGGCCGTCTCACTTTTCCCTTAATTTAAACGTTAAGTTAAACGTTCACGCCCTAATGAGTAATTAGCATACAAGGCGTATACCTGTAGGCGTTTTGAGCGCGTACGCAATAATACTGCCCATTTGGTATTGCCACAGAATATACATATAATAGTAATACTATTTCCTCTCCGTGTTGGTTCCGGGCTCCTTTGAAGAATAGACCATCTGCCGTTCTGCCAGGAAGGTCGTAAAAAGCGACCAAAAACTTCACTAATATCGTGACTACTAGGTTGTAGAGTTCTGCATTGTCTCGCCCGGGTTTGGTACTACCGCCTTGCCTATTCCTGCCGCAATAGCGTCAGTTCTTTTCACTGTCGTGTTTCGGTTTGGAGGGTAAGGTAGCCGGTAAACGTATGCATGTGGCATTAGACCTCGCCACAAGATAGCAACGCACCATTAACACCTTTGGTGTCTATAGGCGATGGTTGACTCTTTCCATCAGGAGACACATCTGCTTGTTTGCTATCTTATGATATAAAAAAAGCAGAAATAACACCGGTCGAGTTGAAATATACACTCACGCTCATATCCCTAAATAGGCAGGCAGAGGTACCACTAGTGCTTCTATGATTATTCAACTATATTAACTACCAATGTTGCGGCAGGTGGTCTCGCTATCGTTAAATGCATATCCACGTAAACATTTTCATACTATTTGTAAATGAAAAAGTCTGTCTGTCTGTTACACTTTCATGATTAACCGTTGAACCAATTTTGATGAAATTTAGCTAGGGATAGATGATGGCCCTTGGTTAAACACAGGCAATTATTAAAAAAAATCAACATCTAAGGCTTAATTCGCACAGGAGTTGAAAAAGCGTTGTGTTAAAACTAGTGTTTGTGTCTACGCTAATTACTAGTCACCCGGCTATCAACACGTGTTTTGTCCGTAATACTGAGCACCTGCATTAAACACTCGCACTCGCACTAATCAAAGTGTAACCGGGACCTAATTCTTCGAACTATAACACTAAACCAAATTGGGGATTTTCCTAATAAATAGAGCCCATAGCGCATAGAGCATAAAATAAACAGGGTTATCACTTATATCACATCAAGTTATACTTCTCCCTAAAATTTCTTAACTCCTTGTCGTCAGTCAGCAAAAAATCAAGCGTGTTAAGCCACGCGCAATGAGGGGTTTCTTAGTTGCCCATCACAATAATGTGGACTAAGAGGAGGGCATTTTTGTTCTCGTTTCGTGCTACATACATTTAACCTAATTATAGCCAATGTTATATCTGCACTACAGGTTCACAGCCTATAAAAAATTCTCCAAGTTTTATCAATTGGCCGACAATTACTCGTAAACTTCTAAAGCGTACTTAGCCTTACTTAATTACATCCTTTTAACTTCGTTAAAATATAATATCTTACTACCGTGAATTGTTTTTGTGTAACAATTCGCGGTAGTAAGATATATTTTCAAGGAACAACCAGCTGCTGCAGCTAGCTGGCAAAGGTGGGGTGGGAGATACTCGAATCTAACAAAAGTTATCATTTCAAAACTTAATATCTTACAAAGGGATCCCATTTGTAAGATATTAAGAATTTTAAGGGATTTTAAGAACCCTATACAACGATAC
Organism: Apodemia mormo; assembly: GCA_036924255.1. NCBI lineage: Eukaryota > Metazoa > Arthropoda > Insecta > Lepidoptera > Riodinidae > Apodemia > Apodemia mormo. The sequence continues at coordinate 12,555,358 of JAUPFN010000016.1, read as the reverse complement.
CTTATACTATGAGGGTTACGAGAAAACTTTACTTGTAGAAGGTACCCTAAAAATATATGTTTACCGTTTTGATGGCATGACTAATATATATAAACATACATACATATATATATATATATATATATAAATGCCAAATTACAGCTTTCTAGAACCAAGAATCTCTGAGCTAAGCTGCGGCCGGACGAACGGACTGACAGATGGAAAGTCATATGAAACTATAAGGGTTTCTTCATTTTTCAGAACCCTATAAATCCCTAAGTAGTACATAAAATTAAAACAATCTGATGGAAACAGCTTTCTAGTACCAAGGATCTCTGAGTTAAGCTGCGGACGGACGAATGGACTGACGGATGGACGGTCATATGAAACTATAAGGGTTTCTTGTTGATTTCAGAACCGTATAAATCCCTAAGTAGTAAAAAATACTAAAATTAAACCAACCTAATGAAAACGGTTGAAAAATCGAACAGTATTACGTAAAATATGAGATTTCATTAGTCTAAACAATCAGCGATCAGTAAAATTGTTAGTATCTGACCGTGGCGTGGGTATTCAATCGGTACTAATCGAAAGAAACCGGACGATTGCTGAAACGAGTAGAAACACCGATTTCAGCTGTGCAGTGAGCGACCTACAATAGCTGCAGCAACCACCTCTTCTACTGTTTCGAAGATGCAGCAGTGGTTTTTCTTAAACAGAAATTGATGATCTTTCAGATGAGCTTTGGTTCGTTCGGTCGGCCTCCTGCTCATTTCCCCTTTTTTCTATAAAAAAATCCTTGGTCATTTAAATGTAGATAAGTTTGTCCTTCACTTTCTTTCACTTAAATGAGTAATTTAGAAGTTATTACAGATTTAAAATTACACGCAACCAATGATATTCTAATTAGAATATCATTGCACGCAACTAATAAATTTAATAATAAATAAAATAATAAATAAAATAAAATAGTAGGGATTCGTTGGTTCCCGACCACCCGGGTCGTTGGGTCTGGATCCCTGTTTCTGTCCCACCTGTGTTTCTGACCCACTTGGTGGTCGGTCAAAACTAAAAAAAAAAAAAAAAAAAAAAAAAAATTTGGTGTCAAAATGGGGGTTTTCGGGTACGCCCGATCGATTGCAAGCATCCGTTTTTTGATATCTCGCACGGTTGCAAAGTTAGCATTCCTGGCTCTCCTTCGTTATCTAATCACCTCATTATCATTAAGCTCGAACGCCCGTCACACAATCGCACTATTAAAAGCTCATTAGGACGTCTCGCATTGCGTATCACTTGCAACTAATGAATATGGAATAAAATAAATATCATCAAGCTGATTCCCGTGTCGAGAAGGCAGAGCGAGCGTCTTAACGTTCCACTGCGATTCACCTGTTCAGCGGACAAAAGCACGATTATGGCGATCATTCTATTATCATTTTAGCAGCCTGTAAGACTTTTACTTTTTTTTTTCATAGTAATTTATATCATTAACATCGTGAGTACTGGCTAGTTGGTGAGTTCTGCAACGTCTCGACCGGGTTGAGTACCACCACCTTGACCCATCTTATTACATACATCATCAGTGCTAGTCGCTGTGGTGGTGCTATTATTACTGGGTTTGTGTGCTTATTAAATATATTCCAGTACTTGTATGCATGTAAAAAAGTATCTTCACGGCCATATCCCCGAAGAGGTAGACAGAGGTACAACTAATGCTCCCACGATTAGCCGAAGATACTAAGTTCCACAACGTGATAGGTGACAATCCCGACCCAGGAATCGAACCTAGGACCTCATGTGGCAAGCATCGACACCGCACCATTATGCCGCAGAGGTGATTTGTTTGAATGTATTTATTTAGTGTTGTTGACAAACACCCATATTGCATGATGTCTGGGCTAGCAGGATCGGTCACTTCCGGTATCAAAAGCTTCACATGCTCTTAAGGTATGTGGGTGTTTCGCAATACACAAGTATGAACTTCACTAACGATTCATTGGAATGTTGTATCATAATTGCTAATGCGAATGTGATGAGCAACAAGATTTGTAACAGAACGTGTTCGCTAATGTTAATTGCTTAAAACTTCCTATATAAACCTTGGATGAAAGCACATCTACAATATATCAAATAATTATTTTAACAGAGATAGTGCTACATTATTGTAACGTGTGTGTGTGTGTTATTGTGTTCACGTGCTACTTCGATAATATGGATGTAAGTATCTCATTTATTGCTCTTATAATATCTTATATATTAAATATGTGTAATGAATGTAGATATAATATTTTTGTCGTTTCATATTTTTACAATATTATTCATGTATTTCACCGGAGAGGAAAGTATACTTGTATGATGAACGTACACATATTTTTTCAGATTTGGTTAGAAAATAATATTTATACCTACATGCACACACAGAAATGATGTATGTGTTAAATCTATACATATGTGTACTACATGTATACTGAACAGAAATTTTACCTAAATATATTCAGTCGTTAAGGCGTGTAAGAACTTGTAACAAATATACACGCACAAACTTTAGATTTATAACATAGTATTAGGATTTTACGTTAGCTATGTCGTAGTGTCTAATATTTGGTATTATGTCCTTTACAGAATTCCTCGAGCATCCTTGAAGAGAACACTTTAAAACATTATTATTATCCACTGTCTGACGACGACGAGTCAGATTTACAATTGACACAGCCATTGAAAATAAAAAGAACACGTAGCAGCAGCAGTTTGGACGACCTATTTGAAAAGCCAGCCAAAAAGAAGAAAAAAATGTCGTCCTGCGTTGGAAGGGCGTCTCGAGATGGTGGAATGGCATACATATCAACCAATACCGACGATGGGGCGCAAGCCACACACTTTGTAAAAATAGAAGTTTACGATCTAAAAAAACTGGCGAGGATACCCCCAACTGATCATTGGAAACATGCAACCACTCGGATTAAATATTATGCGGCAAGTCATAGGCTCAACAAAATCAATGAAGTGATCTATGATATATCTAAGGAAATAGCCGATGCACCTGACGTAAAAAAATATCACTTCGACAAAAATACTTGATATTGTTCTTTCAATGACTGATTTTTTAAGTATGCTATTGTATAAAGTTTCAATGTAATTAGAGATAATAATGTGATTAATACTTGAATACTTAAATAAAGATTTTATTTTTGTTATCCCATTTGTTTTTTTTTGTATTCCTATGACATACAGGGTAAAATAATACAACGAAATTTCTTTATCAATTATATTTTATTACAGAAAAAGTATTTAAACAAATTATTTACAATTTTATCATTAATAACAGTATTAGTAGTAAACATATTAGTGAAGTTAAACATACATACTCCATAATATCTGAAATATATAAAAACTAGACAGTAAATTCCACACATAGAACTAAAACAATTTTGAATTACTTTATTATTATAATTCCACTTCTTACAATTTGTTACCAAAAATGACTCATGATAACCAGTTGGCTTTCTCCCGAAAGAATCAAAATATTCCCCAACACCATGTTTATCAATGCATATTGCTACCCAATGAGAACCAGGCTTTGTATCAGGATCTAAATTTGATATAGAATAAAAGGGTAAGCTAACATGTACTGGTATACGATTAGCTGCAAAAACATTAAGCTTTAAGCTACCATTAACCATATCCAGAAACTTTTGGATTTCTATAGAATCCATCATAGGATTTAATTTTTAAAAGCGTCTATTTTTAAAGATATGCTGAATGAAATTGACAGTAAATACACTAGCAATATAATATATAAGTACTATTTCATAAATTAATTAAAATTAAGATTAGCTATTATAATCTATAATAACCTCTCTATTTTTGTTTATTTCTATAACATTATCAAATTCTGCATATACTATACAATTTACTGTTGATGACAAAGTGCCTTCGAACCGTACTTCTATTCTAACACTTCCACGTTTTACTAAATTCCAATGAGTTGTAGAGTTTGCACTTAAGTCTGGAGTCATATCAAAAGCCATTAGACAGTACCCGTTTGCAAAAGCTTCTTTAGATATCGAATTACCTTCATTTAAAAAGTGTATACCGGTCCCAGAGAATAATGTATGATAAACGCTGGTAAAAGCATTGTCGGAAAAATTGGGAGTTAATGTTTTCGGTGGTATTTGCTGTCCATCTACATATACACTAAGCAGATTGAGGTTGTTGTGTTTAAAATCGAAGGGATTCGTTTCGAAACTGCCATTAAATGCTTTATTGCTAACGAATCCTATAATACACCTTTTAGGCATTTGCCCAAGAAATACATTATCAAGAACTTTCCCTTGAACACCAGATGGAATAGTTAATACTTTTACTTCAGCTCTAGCAACTGGGTACTTAGCTGTGGTTGTTGCTAGTACTTTTTCGTGTGCAAGTAATATTGATGGATTGATTCTTGCTTTACGGATTATGAGCGAAGCATTTATTATATTAACTTTGAATTTATTTTCTACTGTGGACGATATGAGATTAAAAGAATCTTTCGAACGAACTAATTTTAACCGCATTTCAATACCATTAACTAAAAATTTCCCTTGATTAAATATATCACCATGTAAATGACCTATCATTTCAATAGTTGAACTCTGCTTTGATAGTTGCTGTCGCTTAGCAAATCCTTCGTTAGTTGCGTCACACGAAGTAAACTTTCCTGGAGTATCTTCATACCATAAACCACAGGTAAGATGGGAAGCTTTCGCTGCTGGACCATAATTTAATAAAGTTTCTATATACGCACGATATGCATATGTGTTATTTGGTGGAGAAACAAGTTTCTGATTTAAATAAATATCCAACTGACTAAAAAGCGAGTGTAGCCAATTATTTACAGGTGCAACATTGGCATCGACAGCTAATCTTGATGAATCAATATTTTCTATTCGTGCACTGATACTAATCATTGTGTGTGATAAGTCAATATATTCATCACCAGCACCAGGTATTAAAAACTCGATAGGGCCATCATCAGTTAGCGATGATATCGGACGATATTGCATCCATTGACCACTCTCTATACTTGTTTGTGTTGTCGGTAAAGCAAAGATATCCAATTCTGATTTCACACATTCACAAGAATTATTGTGTAGGAACGCCATTTTTAATTTCCAAAAATATCTTTTTTATTTTTGAGAGCTCCTTTAAGAGTTCTTCTTTGTTTTGATGTCTTCTTGTGAGTGATAGACTTAAGTCTTTGCCTTTTATTTTTATAACCGGATCCTGCCATTATGGAGTCGAGTTTTTCATCAGCTTTTCTTTTTAAATTAGAAGTAGCGGTTCGGAATCGAGTTTTTATCGATTCATCAAGAGGTTGAGCTCCAACCAAATCACTTAGAAGACCAACTCCAGCGTTTAATGCTTCTTTTCCAAGAACCTTTGCGCCACTTTTTAAAATTGGAAATACTGACCTAAATAAACCCCCTAGAAAACTCCCTATGCCATGTCCACGTTGATATGGTGTTCCTTTATAAATTATACCTACACCAGATCCTGCTTGTGCAGAGTAATAGTGATGATAGGGACATACCATTTTTATATATTTAATGTAATATTAAGAACTTATTTTTTTGAAATGAAGCTTAATACATGAGGTTCCAAATTGAAATGGTACTCTTTCACCAATGCTCGTTCTTATATCAATTTCTATCACATCAAATTCCCTACGTAAAACAGGAAGATAGTGTGCAGGAGAAAATACATTAATTTTGTAGGCTCCATAAATATATTTTGTAGGATCTAATGGAATTATTCTCAGTAAAGATGACATTACATCTCCTATTATCTGTGGATGTACTATATCGGAGTAAATAAATAGTTGTGACGGTAGACCTAAATGTAAGTTTATTGGATACTTACCAATATTCTGCCTAACAAAATTTGTATTGGGTTCGAACCCAAGTTGAAGTGACAATTTGGGGTTAGCTGTTATTCGAGTAATGTTACTTGTCATATTTGTTACGGCGACAAGTCTTGATATTTCATCGTGTTGAAACTTTACTTTCCCATTTAATAAAGGATTTGCATTGAATGCGTTTAAGAAGTTACTAATATTTTCGTAGTTTGTTGCTGGTATATGGGATTTATATTCAACGTTAGCATAATCTGTTTTTGAATCGGGTAAATATACTTTTTTAGAAATGTATACTACATTTTCATGATCCTGTACATTTAACATACTACACGGATAGTGACATTCAACTAGACCGACCACCCATTCTCCTTCTAGCTTAATAGTTTTAGGTAGTTTAGTGAAGAAGTTTGCTGTTGTGTTTTCTGGAAAGTAGCCCATGGAGCTGTTACTAAGTAACGTTAAATAAAAACTATTATCCATTATATTTTCTTTAAATTTGATATAGGAACCCAAGTATTAAATTTATTCGGATAACCTACCCACTTCACAAGCACTTCTTTTCTGATTCCAGAATAACGTGAACCTATTATTTTATCAATTTTAAAATACGATGTGGGGTCATAAGAAACTTTTTGTAATTCATTCTCATAAAATGTACCTACAATTCCCTCGTTTAGAATATCTTTTATGGTATAAATCAATACAGGCTTACGTTTTACCGAGGCCACTATAAAAATTTCATCACTCCAATTAGTCTCATAGCCTTTTTTAAATATATGCTTATATTTAGTAATTCTAACGTAGTCGCCTATACTTAATTTTGGATCCTGATTATTGTGTACCATTTTTTTCCCCTGTAATCGTCCTTCGTTGATATTACGCCATACAGTCATTATATTATTAAAATTAACATCAACTGGGCGCATTTTTATAGTCGAATGAAAACTATAATTATAGGAATAGACTAATTCTTGCAATATATCTATGTATCTATATGTATTTTTGTGGGTGAAGTATCGCCACATTTTCGTTTTGAGAGTTCTCTGAAACCTTTCCACTATACTAGCCTTAATATCAGGGTTATTCGTTGTGTAATAATTAATATTCTTATTCATTAAATATTGTCTTACATCTTTTGATACGAATTCGGTTCCCTTATCCGATTGTATGTGACTAGGTGTGGCCTTTGCCTCGCAAAATATGCTCTCAAAACAATTTTTTATTGATTGTGAATTCTTTTTAATTAAGGGTCTAACAAATGCATATTTACTAAATACATCAATAACACACAAAATATAATTATAACCATCATTATATTGACTATACTTTCTCATATCACTTAAATCTACTTGCCAGAGTTCATTTAAGTTTGATAAGATATATCTGTTTCTTGGAAATTTTCTTTTTATAGGTTTATGAAGAGTATAAGTTTCCTGTTTTTGCAGCCATTCTTGAACTTGTTTTCGATTCATTTTACCTTTCATTGCTCTAGTTAATGCATTTACACTACTATATCCCGCCGGATTTGCTATATCATAGTAAGTACTATGTATATCTAATAAGGTGTCCATCTTTCCCAATCTATTTTTCTTCCTGGTTTAGATAATTTCGGTGTATTTAGTTTTGTAGGAGTATTAAGACGAAAATCTTCTACATACAATTCATTCATGAATTTATTTATTTCAGGATTACCAACACATATTAGTGGTACTTTAATATCTTTTAATGCTTTTGCAAACTTTTCCCACCCATCAGGTTTATATTTTAAGGGTCGGAGAGTTATATTTATGAGATCTATTATATTGCTTTGAGGTAAATGTTCTTTGTTGATCACAACAGTACCATCATCATTCCAGGAAATTTTATCGTTATTTTTATAAAGAGTATCTAAAAGAATGCTACCTTTCTTTTTGTAAGTTTTAGGAATAAGTCGTTTCAAATAATCAGCCGTGTAGTGTTTTAGTAATATATCCGGAGATTCCGGTGTCTGTACGTCCTGAACTGGTGATAACTCTTTTACAAATGGAATCATCTGCTTCTCGCTTGTGTTGTCTTTAACTTCTTCAATTGTGATAGGTAACTTTAAAGGTTTTTTATCTTCTTGTATTAAGTGTAAGTATTTCTGTAATTCTTGGAGGTATAATGACCATTTTTCACGATCATCAATTTTACTTTTTAATATTTTTTGCATTTCCTTGTCTAATCTTGACAAAGAATCATCAGAAATATTTTCTCTTTTCTTTAGTCGCTCCAATGCGTCTGGTTCAATCAATATCATTTTCTTTGTAGTATCCATTTTGTTTTTATTTATTTATTATGTAATTCAATAATCCACTTAATACTGTGCTAAGAATAATAGGAAGAAAAGCCCCACCTTTCTGTATAATGATTCGCTTTCTTAACCTATGTTTACCCTTCGACACTAGCAAACGCAACAGCTTTTTATATTTCTTTAATTTAGACTTTTCTGTTTCCTTCAATATTATTTTACCATTCAGAACATTATAAATACATTCACAAATACAGTTTATTTCCTCATCGCTACAGACTTTTAATAAGGCTGTACGATGTTTGGGTTTCAGTGTATGTAAAGCTCTTAATAAATCTTGATGTGTCTTCACTCTTTTCGACATAGCTCTACACTGAGAAATTTTAAGGTGTAAAATAGTTTATAAACGGTATCAAAAAACAACTGCACTGCAGAATGTTACCCGAAGACTTAGTGACATCTGCAAGTTTTCCATCAAAAATTTTATAAAGGTTTTCACAAATAAGATCTAATTCATTATCACTGTAAGATTGTATTAAAAGTTTGCGATATTTTGATTTAAAAGTGTATAAAATTTTTCTACTGGACTTTGCAGTAGACGCTGTTTCACCGACACCATTCATCGGATACTATTAAGAATCTCATCGTTCAAATCGTATTTAAATCCTTTTTTCGGTACATACACTATACAATGTTCATTTAAGGGAAATATTTTCGTCTTAAACCGATATGCGTCATTCGTAGCTTGTTTTAAATCTATCATCAAATACCCATGAGGCTCATTAGTAGCATCTCTGTAAGATTCTTCCACGAATTTTGGATTGTCGGGAAACACCTGACGGGCCAAATGTTTTATTTGTGTCCTATCTCGAGGATTTTTGAAATATATGAGATAGCTGGTATTTAGAGAAATATCTCTCTGACCTCTGCCCTGATGGAATAAGTTTTGGGTTATGTAAAATACACTTAAATTTCTGTGGTGGCTTCCTTTCGTGAAGATATCAACTATACGACCATCCGATTCTCTCATAAGATCATCGATAATGAGTAATTGAGGGTGTTTCCCATTAAACATATTCATATCAGGTATTCCTTGGATATATGTCACATCTATTCTATTATAAAGTGGTTGCATTTCATCATAACACCATAATATTTTATCAAACTTGACATCACATATATCTTTTATGTAAGTCAAAAAATTTGAAACAAAGTTAGACTTTCCACATCCACTAGGTCCAGCCACTATCGATGTGAATGGATGAATAAAGTGAATCATTTTTATTCCGTATTATATTAAACGTCTACCTCTTTATAAACAATAATTTATAATGGCATATGAAGAAATAAAACAGAGTCTTTATATACAAATAAATTTATTGCTCAGAACACATTTATACTATACATATTTTTACACAAATTATTTTATTTATTTATTTATTTTATAGAAAGAAACTTATTACTATACAAAGTATGTCATTTCACTTAAGTGCTACGGAGTTTATATTCTTAAAACTACAGTTACAAATATTAAAAATACTTAAAACTACGTTACATTTATTACAAATTACAAACAAAAATATTTACAATTTCTTTAAATTATCTTATTGAATAATGCCCCCATGCGAGGGTGTCTGTTGAATTAGGTATTAAATACCTTTTAGTATCATTAGAAGACAAACAAATCTTATTAATTTTTTGAGTAAAAACTATGTGCTTAATCGATCTGAATCTATACATTTCCGCTAATTTGATTGTGTTATTCATTAAACAGGACTCAAAATCTTTGAATGTTAATTTCTTAGTAACACTCTTATTAACACCCTTAGCTTTAGTTATTAATTTATTATCAACTATCATTGAATACATTTTTGATCGCAACCCAACAAATTCACGAAATATTTGCCCATTATTTTCATCTTTGAAAACCCCGATTTTTTTCTTGTTTATCAGGTTATAATTATAAATATTATTTTCCGGGTAATCTGAAGTATCGAAATATTTTTCTAAATCTGGTTTAATATCACTGTAAAAGTTTTTCGTATATATTTGGTATATTAAACTATCTGTATCAGTATATAGTAATTTTGGGCTTAAAAACTTACTTTTCATATAGGTGTAATGAAAATCAAACATTAAGGTTTTTGAAATATCCAGTATACAAAATCCGAGATATATTGGTTTATTGTATTCAAGTTTTACCTTTTTGAGTTGAACAGCTACTAAGTTTTCGGAAAATATAGAAAGACTATGAAATTCGGGACGTGCAATAAGTGATTGAGCTCCTTGGGTCTTTCCAAGATTTTCCCAATGGGTAAGTAACTTAACATCAACTCTTTTTTCTATGTTTTCCATCGTTTTACCAAATATTGAATTATTCATTAACTTATAGAAATCTTTTTCAAACTCATTTTTTGATAAAGTTCGAAGAGATGTGTTAAGATCTATGTATTGTTTTAACCAAGGACTTTGTCTAAATTTTAAAATTCTATGAACCTTTTTAAGTATTAAGCCCAGTGACAAACACTGTTTAAGATTTCGGTAATGAATTACGTATTTTGTTTTATTATTTAAATTTGTTACTAATTTGGGGTGAATAGATTGGTCTGTGCAAATACGTTCAGGACATAAAGGTAAATCTGAGTGAGTATCATGTAGGTTTTCAGGATATTCCAAATCTACTTCTACTATGTATCCATAATCAGAATCGTCAGAAACATCGAATTTTGTGTTGACATCTACCCATTCAAAGTTATTTATTGGAAGATATTGTGACATTGCCCACCCATATAAATTATTGGCATCCAAATATATCAGATAGGAATCAGGTTGTTCCTTATTATAATCTTCCATGTATTGATTGTTTGCTTTAGCATAGCGATTACTACACTGTGAAATACCACCTCGTATACCTGATTTTAAAAAAGAAATTATCTCAAAGTCTGTTAATAACTCCAATTCCACTTTTGTTAATTTCATCATGGCATCCCAACTTAACCCTGGTGCTGTGTAATAGTGACATGGATCCAAATAGTAAGTAGTTAAACATACATTTCTAAAATTCTCGAATACATCGGTCAGCAATAAAACATCTGTTTTTAAATATAGATCGGAATAATCACCCATATTTTTACATTTAAAATGTTGCCACACGTCCTTTGCATGTTTATAATCTTCATCTGACACATTAGAATCGGACATTGAATTATAAAACCTTTCCTTAGGGGGTAACGTTGTTAAATTTAAAGAATGAAATGATTGCATTTGTTCATACGGATAAATTCCTTTTCGCTTTACACGTACAAAGTCCTCATTATTTGGAAAGTTTTTACGTAATTCAATAAATTGTTCATTATTTAGGTTTTGAGATAATTTTTCTAAACTACTGGACATAAACTTTAAAGAATCTATAAATCGTATACTAATACTACGATTGTTGATCTTTATAGTTTTTGAAAAAGATATGTATTTTTCTTTGTTTTGTGGTATTACTTGAATGTTACCTTCAACTACGTGTAAAGCACGGACTATAAAGTGAGCATCATAATGGCTCATGTTATGTAATATGACTGGTACAAAGTCAGGCGTTACATATTTCTTACCACAAATTGTATGTGCAAAACCTTTAAATTCGCCAGTATATGAATCATACACGGTGAAATCTTCACAATTTAAATCTAAATCACAAACGTAACATTTACTATCATGTGTTGTAAAGTTTACATTTTGTTCAGATAGTGGTTTTGGTGATTTGCGGAAAGTGTTACGTTCTAAAATGTTTTCTAAATCTTTAATTAAACTCTGAATAAATACACACTCACAATCATTTCCTTTATAAGATACATATTTTGAAATGCTATCATCATATGAACATTTAATATAATAACCAAAGCTATATACATCATGTTTCTGTACATTTTCTGTGTGTGATGTACATGGATTATTCGAACAACTATAAATTGGCCTTAAAAATGATTCGAAATCTGCATATATTACAAATGGAATTTTTAGTTTTTTGTGATAGCTTTCAAATTTTAACTTATTGCTGTGTGTTAATGTACCAAACCAATCCTTCCTTAAAGCATTTACGGATGGAATTTCCGTACGGATTTGCATACAATCACTTTTTTGGTGATTCATTAAAGCATCTTTCTTAGTAAAGAATAGTAAACACCCATCGCAAATAAAAATTGCATTGTTTCGATTAGTAACTTGTTTTGACAATAAACGAGATAAGTTTTTAATGTAGCAATAATGATTAGTGTTGCCATGTGTTAATAACAATAAATTTACGTGAACAGGTCTACGTTGTTTTGTATGGTGTAAAGGCCCAACTACGATATTTCTTTTTTCTTTTTTACTGTACTCTAAACCAAAAACATTAATGCTTAGATTATTTAAAATTTCAAATTTTGAAATATCACGTAATTTTACTGGGAATGCTATTTGATTAAATTTTAATTTATTAGAGTGTTGGCTATAAGCAGTGACTCTATCAGAATGGTTTTGTGCAGGATATAAAGCGGAGAGAATTGCCCATTTGAAACAAAGAACATCTGTGTTTTTCACATTAATAACTGCCTTTTTAGAACGTATGTCACGTGGAAGCTCAATAAAAGAACTACCCCGACAGGGATTAAACTTTCCTACATTCAAATCTAATTCGGTCAGGTGTTGAAGGCTCCAACCACTATCTTTCCTTTCAAATTCACTAATCTTATTGGTTAAGATACTATAAACAGATGTAATTAGTTCATTAACATCAGTACTCATACAAACAATATAGTTGGAAGTCTGAAAATCAAATGAATTTTTTAAATCTTTCGTTTGCTGAATAAAACTCCCCCGCAATATAAAATTAACCTTAAATGTAGTAAATTGTTTTATACATTCGGAGAGTAGTTGCACAACACTGTTATTGATTGAAGAAAAATATAATTCCGGGGTTGTAAAATCCTTGGAAGAATTCGTACCTATCCTATATGTTAGTAATCGGTCTTTAAATGCAGTTTCAATTATATCTACGTTTTCCAAGGAGTGTTTCAATTTAAATAAGTTATTTTTATGTAAATGACTATTAACATGATTGGAAAAATACCTTTTTTTTACATTAACGTTGCAAGTAGTACACTTCATCATTTTCACAGTAGATGGTGTACATTCTTGAATCGACGTCTCTATATTATGAAATGTATGATCTTTAGATGTAGATGGTATTGCACCTGGTTCTCCACAACCCACTTGGATGAAAGTACTGAAAATTTATTAATAATTTAGAAACTGCATATAGCGGGTATATAAATAATAATATTTCATATAACAATAAATTGCGTTTACCTTTCAATAGTTTCACACATGTTGTAGAGTTCTGAGTCTAAATATTGAGAGTCAACGAAAGGCTGTGATCTATTTCGGTGACCATGACAAAACTCATCTTCATTGATTCGGCGATGTTTTTCATGATTGCCATTTTGATAATTATCTTCAGATTTACGTTTACATTGAGCTTGTTCCTTCTCTACTTTGCAACATATTTCATATAGTTCAGCATCGTACACGAATCATATAGTGACTCAACTAAAGTATCGTTACTTAATTCAAAATATAAACTTTTTATAAAAGACATTTTTACAGTTGGTTGTACGACAACTGCGTTAAAATATACAATAATAGCACTTGTTTAGTGCAACGCTGTTATATATATGGCACCTTTCCACGCCCACTTCATTAACTAAAGACCTTTAAAATTCTTTTAAAATTATTAACTGATGACTAAAATTAATCACCAATCACATTATTATCTCTAATTACATTGAAACTTTATACAATAGCATACTTAAAAAATCAGTCATTGAAAGAACAATATCAAGTATTTTTGTCGAAGTGATATTTTTTTACGTCAGGTGCATCGGCTATTTCCTTAGATATATCATAGATCACTTCATTGATTTTGTTGAGCCTATGACTTGCCGCATAATATTTAATCCGAGTGGTTGCATGTTTCCAATGATCAGTTGGGGGTATCCTCGCCAGTTTTTTTAGATCGTAAACTTCTATTTTTACAAAGTGTGTGGCTTGCGCCCCATCGTCGGTATTGGTTGATATGTATGCCATTCCACCATCTCGAGACGCCCTTCCAACGCAGGACGACATTTTTTTCTTCTTTTTGGCTGGCTTTTCAAATAGGTCGTCCAAACTGCTGCTGCTACGTGTTCTTTTTATTTTCAATGGCTGTGTCAATTGTAAATCTGACTCGTCGTCGTCAGACAGTGGATAATAATAATGTTTTAAAGTGTTCTCTTCAAGGATGCTCGAGGAATTCTGTAAAGGACATAATACCAAATATTAGACACTACGACATAGCTAACGTAAAATCCTAATACTATGTTATAAATCTAAAGTTTGTGCGTGTATATTTGTTACAAGTTCTTACACGCCTTAACGACTGAATATATTTAGGTAAAATTTCTGTTCAGTATACATGTAGTACACATATGTATAGATTTAACACATACATCATTTCTGTGTGTGCATGTAGGTATAAATATTATTTTCTAACCAAATCTGAAAAAATATGTGTACGTTCATCATACAAGTATACTTTCCTCTCCGGTGAAATACATGAATAATATTGTAAAAATATGAAACGACAAAAATATTATATCTACATTCATTACACATATTTAATATATAAGATATTATAAGAGCAATAAATGAGATACTTACATCCATATTATCGAAGTAGCACGTGAACACAATAACACACACACACACGTTACAATAATGTAGCACTATCTCTGTTAAAATAATTATTTGATATATTGTAGATGTGCTTTCATCCAAGGTTTATATAGGAAGTTTTAAGCAATTAACATTAGCGAACACGTTCTGTTACAAATCTTGTTGCTCATCACATTCGCATTAGCAATTATGATACAACATTCCAATGAATCGTTAGTGAAGTTCATACTTGTGTATTGCGAAACACCCACATACCTTAAGAGCATGTGAAGCTTTTGATACCGGAAGTGACCGATCCTGCTAGCCCAGACATCATGCAATATGGGTGTTTGTCAACAACACTAAATAAATACATTCAAACAAATCACCTCTGCGGCATAATGGTGCGGTGTCGATGCTTGCCACATGAGGTCCTAGGTTCGATTCCTGGGTCGGGATTGTCACCTATCACGTTGTGGAACTTAGTATCTTCGGCTAATCGTGGGAGCATTAGTTGTACCTCTGTCTACCTCTTCGGGGATATGGCCGTGAAGATACTTTTTTACATGCATACAAGTACTGGAATATATTTAATAAGCACACAAACCCAGTAATAATAGCACCACCACAGCGACTAGCACTGATGATGTATGTAATAAGATGGGTCAAGGTGGTGGTACTCAACCCGGTCGAGACGTTGCAGAACTCACCAACTAGCCAGTACTCACGATGTTAATGATATAAATTACTATGAAAAAAAAAAGTAAAAGTCTTACAGGCTGCTAAAATGATAATAGAATGATCGCCATAATCGTGCTTTTGTCCGCTGAACAGGTGAATCGCAGTGGAACGTTAAGACGCTCGCTCTGCCTTCTCGACACGGGAATCAGCTTGATGATATTTATTTTATTCCATATTCATTAGTTGCAAGTGATACGCAATGCGAGACGTCCTAATGAGCTTTTAATAGTGCGATTGTGTGACGGGCGTTCGAGCTTAATGATAATGAGGTGATTAGATAACGAAGGAGAGCCAGGAATGCTAACTTTGCAACCGTGCGAGATATCAAAAAACGGATGCTTGCAATCGATCGGGCGTACCCGAAAACCCCCATTTTGACACCAAATTTTTTTTTTTTTTTTTTTTTTTTTTTTTAGTTTTGACCGACCACCAAGTGGGTCAGAAACACAGGTGGGACAGAAACAGGGATCCAGACCCAACGACCCGGGTGGTCGGGAACCAACGAATCCCTACTACTGATTTCAGCTGTGCAGTGAGCGACCTACAATAGCTGCAGCAACCACCTCTTCTACTGTTTCGAAGATGCAGCAGTGGTTTTTCTTAAACAGAAATTGATGATCTTTCAGATGAGCTTTGGTTCGTTCGGTCGGCCTCCTGCTCATTTCCCCTTTTTTCTATAAAAAAATCCTTGGTCATTTAAATGTAGATAAGTTTGTCCTTCACTTTCTTTCACTTAAATGAGTAATTTAGAAGTTATTACAGATTTAAAATTACACGCAACCAATGATATTCTAATTAGAATATCATTGCACGCAACTAATAAATTTCTTACAGCCAAACGGCTGGCACCTAGCGTCCTCCAGAGCTGCATCTACATGCATCTTCTTTCTTAGTCCTCTTAGTCCACATTATTGTGATGGGCAACTAAGAAACCCCTCATTGCGCGTGGCTTAACACGCTTGATTTTTTGCTGACTGACGACAAGGAGTTAAGAAATTTTAGGGAGAAGTATAACTTGATGTGATATAAGTGATAACCCTGTTTATTTTATGCTCTATGCGCTATGGGCTCTATTTATTAGGAAAATCCCCAATTTGGTTTAGTGTTATAGTTCGAAGAATTAGGTCCCGGTTACACTTTGATTAGTGCGAGTGCGAGTGTTTAATGCAGGTGCTCAGTATTACGGACAAAACACGTGTTGATAGCCGGGTGACTAGTAATTAGCGTAGACATAAACACTAGTTTTAACACAACGCTTTTTTCAACTTAGGTGTTGATTTTTTTTTAATAATTGCCTGTGTTTAACCAAGGGCCATCATCTATCCCTAGCTAAATTTCATCAAAATTGGTTCAACGGTTAATCATGAAAGTGTAACAGACAGACAGACTTTTTCATTTACAAATAGTATGAAAATGTTTACGTGGATATGCATTTAACGATAGCGAGACCACCTGCCGCATCATTGGTAGTTAATATAGTTGAATAATCATAGAAGCACTAGTGGTACCTCTGCCTGCCTATTTAGGGATATGAGCGTGAGTGTATATTTCAACTCGACCGGTGTTATTTCTGCTAGATTTTACACTTTCAATCGTCGGCACTTGGTGAAATTCCATTATTTTTAGTTGAAACTAGTTTATCACTCACTTGTACTTTTAATACAAGTACAAGTGAGTGATAAACTAGTTTCAACTAAAAAAAAAAATTATTTCTGCTTTTTTTTATATCATAAGATAGCAAACAAGCAGATGTGTCTCCTGATGAAAAGAGTCAACCATCGCCTATAGACACCAAAGGTGTTAATGGTGCGTTGCTATCTTGTGGCGAGGTCTAATGCCACATGCATACGTTTACCGGCTACCTTACCCTCCAAACCGGAACACGACAGCAACAAGCACTGACGCTATTGCGGCAGGAATAGGTAAGGCGGTGGTACCAGACCCGGGCGAGACAATGCAGAACTCTACCACCTAGTAGCCACGATGGTAGTGACTCGATAGCCAATCGGTCGCCTTTTACGACCTGCCTGGCAGAACGGCAGTTGGCCTATTCTACAAAGGAGGCCGGGACCAACACGGCGAAAACTACTAATCTGGGAGTAACTTATAACTCTGATTTTTCTTGGAACACTCACATTAATAATCTAAGCTGTAAAGTGCATTTTGACTTACCCTTACCCTTCAAACCGAAACACGACAGTGAAAAGAACTGACGCTATTGCGGCAGGAATAGGCAAGGCGGTAGTACCAAACCCGGGCGAGACAATGCAGAACTCTACCACCTAGTAGTCACGATATTAGTGAAGTTTTTGGTCGCTTTTTACCACCTTCCTGGCAGAACGGCAGTTGGTCTATTCTTCAAAGAAGCCCGGAACCAACACGGAGAGGAAATAGTATTACTATTATATGTATATTCTGTGGCAATACCAAATGGGCAGTATTATTGCGTACGCGCTCAATGCATAAAAACGCCTACAGGTATACGCCTTGTATGCTAATTACTCATTAGGGCGTGAACGTTTAACTTAACGTTTAAATTAAGGGAAAAGTGAGACAGCCAAAATTAGAGAGTAATGGTTGGTTAACCATGTAAGAAGGACCTATCTACATATTAATATGTGGAGGAAAAACTTGAGTATGAAATTTGACACAGTTGAAGCTTAAGTACATTTTTCGCCGTGTTGGTCCCGGCCTCCTTTGAAGAATAGGCCAACTGCCGTTCTGCCAGGCAGGTCGTAAAAGGCGTCCGATTGGCTATCGAGTCACTCCCATCGTGGCTACTAGGTGGTAGAGTTCTGCATTGTCTCGCCCGGGTCTGGTACCACCACCTTACCTATTCCTGCCGCAATAGCGTTAGTGTTTGTCGCTGTCGTGTTCCGGTTTGGAGGGTAGGTAGGTAGGTAAACTTATGCATGTAGCATTAGACCTCGCCACAAGATAGCAACGCACCATTAACATCTTTGGTGTCTATAGGCGATGGTTGACACTTTCCATCAGGAGACCCATCTGCTTGTTTGCTATCTTATGATAAAAAAAAATAAAAAAACATTGCGGAAGTCTACAGAAACAATAGTTTATAATAATACTAGCTGCAGCATGCAGCCCGCTGCATTATAAAAGATTTTGGTGAGTCCCGTGGGATCACCTAACTTTTCCGGGATAAAAAGTAGCCTATGTGCTATTCCAGGTCATCATCTACCTGTGTACCAAATTCCATTCGAATCCGTTTAATAGTTTTTGCGTGCTTGAGTGACAAACATCCATCCATCCATCCATCCATCCAAACAGCCAAACTTTCGCATTTATAATTTTACTAGCCGCAGCGTGCAGCCCGCTGCATTATAAGAGTTTTTGGCGAATCCCGCGGGATCACCTAATTTGGCCGGGGTAAAAAGAAGCCTATGTGTTATTCCAGCTTTCATCTCAGAACCACTGAGAGCAAAACCTTTTATAAAAATCCCTGACTGGTAATTTTAAGCGGTATTTTTAAACACCACCACTAGACTCAAATGGCACTATTAACAATTAGTGATGTGCTGGATATCCGTATCCGGATCAAAACCGGAACATGAAAATGAAAAGCATTGTTTCTATTCCGAAACTAATAGGTAAGGTGGTGGTACCAAATACCCGGTGAGACATTGCGGAACTCTACCACCTCGTAGTCGCGATGGTAGTAACATGTATAACCCATTGGTCGCCTTATACGCCTGTCTGGTAGAACGGCAATTGGTCTATTCTTCAAAGGAGTCTAAAACAAGATGGAAGTTTATAAACATAATAATTACTATAGAAAGTTATAAAATATTTTTTTTTTTTTTAATAGAAGAGGGGGCAAACGAGCAAGAGGTGCACCTGATGGTAAGTGATCACCGCCGCCCATGGACATCTGCAATACCAGAAGACTTGCAGTTGCGTTGCCGGCCTTTTAAGAATGAGTAAGCTCTTTTCTTGAAGGTCCCTATGTCGTATCCGTTCGGAAATACCCCTGCCGGTAACTGATTCCACAACAGAGTAGTGCGAGGTAAAAAGTGTCGGGAGAAACGCACAGTTGTGGATTTCCAGACATCGAGATGGTGAGGATGGAACTTTGAATTTTGACGCGATGTCCGATGGAGGAATTCGGCGGCAGGGATTAATCCAAACAACTCGTCGGAGCACTCCCCATGATAAAGACGATAGAAGACGCAGAGTGAACCTACATCTCTGCGTAATGCCAAAGAGTCGAGCTGTTCCGAAATAGCCTGCTCGTCAACGATTCGAACCGCTCTACGCTGTATGCGATCAAGAGGAAGAAGCTGGTATTGGGGAGCTCCGGCCCAGAGATGAGAACAGTACTCCATGTGAGGCCGAATCTGTGCCTTATAAAGTTGAAGGCGATGGGCCGGCAAAAAGTACTGTCTCGCTCTGCTGAGCACACCGAGCTTTTTAGAGGCTAATTTAGCCTTGCCTTCCAAATGACCGCGAAACTGAACGTAATTCGATATGTCGACTCCCAGGATTCCGACACTAGCTGAGGCTGTCAGGAGAGTATCCCCAAATCGAGGTGATACGACAAAGGGTGTCTTTTTTGCGGTGAACACGCAAAGCTGTGTCTTCTTGGGGTTAAAAGTGACCAGGTTTTGACGACCCAATTCAGAGACATCAGTAAGTCGAGTCTCGACTTCAGACACAAGCTTGTTTCGGCACTCTTCGACGTGTTCCCGAGAAATACCGCTTCGGCCGGAGTATGTAGCATCACCAGTGCTGTCATCCGCATAGCAATGTATGTTGCGAATTCGCATCATGTCATTGATATGCAGAAGAAACAGAGTCGGTGATAGTACGCAGCCTTGAGGAACACCAGCATTGACAGATTTAAGGTCGGAGCATGCACCGTCGACAACGACCTTGATGCTCCGATCAGCCAAAAAACTGATGATCCACTTGCATAATTTCTCGGGAAGTCCATAGGAAGGCAGCTTCGCGAGAAGCGCTTTGTGCCATACCCGATCAAAGGCCTTCGCTATGTCCAAACTAACTGCCAACGCCTCCCCCTTGGACTCAACTGCTTCCACCCACCGATGAGTTAGGTATACTAGAAGGTCACCAGCTGAACGGCCGCGACGGAAACCGTACTGACGGTCGCTAATCAGCTGGTGCTCTTCTAAATACTTGAGGAGCTGAGAGTTGATGATCATCTCCATAATTTTGGAGAACAAGGAGGTTATGGCTATGGGTCGATAGTTAGACGGATTAGAGCGATCTCCTTTTTTAGGGATGGGATGAACCAAAGCTGTCTTCCATGAATTCGGTACCACGCCAAGTGAGTAGGAGAGCCGGAATAGGCGTGTTAATACTGGCGCCAACTCTGGAGCACACACTTTTAGCACGATCGGAGGGATGCTATCCGGCCCACTCGACTTGTGGATGTCCAAGGAAAGTAGTGCTTTACGCACAGATGACTGCGAATCTTCTCAGTTTGAGGCCGCGTTCCGACCCGGAAGTAGCTGTAAGATGGTTAACCCGTCAAAAGTGCCTGCCTATATTTATATAATTTGAATAAAACAATTTGACTTTGACTTGATAGAGGTAAATCAACTCACTCAAAAGTTATTCAAAGCTAAATTAAGATTCACATTCAATTCAATACTAAAATACTAGATGAAAACCCCGCTTCGCTTCGGTCTCATAATACGCAATCTTATATACTAACTTAAATAGTAGACATTAAAAAGTAGCAACACTGTAGTGACGTCTTTTTTAAACTATTACGTTGGTATAATAAAGTCAATACTATAGTGTTGCTATTTTTTAATTTCTACTCTTGTATGAACGAAGAGAAAATAAGTTTCACGATAGTCTGCGCTCTGTTCTACGATACTTTAATAAATGCTCACGCCATCTACACCACATATTTGTAACCTTTAAAGAAATATGGCCGATTTGTTTGTCAGCACCGTTAGAATTTTTAATCACTATTTTAACAAAATCCGACAATCCGAATTTTGCGGATATATGTTGTCGACTCAAAATTATTATTTTTCTACGCTTTACAGTTTAGGTAATGTCGAAACATTACCTTGAGTCCACCGTAACCCTTGACCAAATTATTAATATAGATATTAGCTGAACCCGGCCTCGTTTCACAGTGGTTTGAAAATGCTTAGAATTTTCCGTTTCCATTGAAAATTCGGAATAAGAAGTATATAAAAACAAAAGAATCAAACGTAGGGGTTACTAGTTGCCCAAAGTGACAGAATTTGTGACAACAATGCTTTGAAGGACTAAATAATGACTTCTAATTGATTATTTTAAATGTTTGCGTAATGATAATTTTGAAGGTTCTGTTTATTAAAAAAGATTAATATAATTTATTCTCACAGCAAGAGGTCCAACTAATTTTGGTGCTAACTGGTATTTTTAAATAAAATATCATTCCGCATGGTTAAAGTTCCTTATTACCCTCTTAAAACATGTTCTAAGTATAGCCAAACAACAATAACGTATTATTTTAGTCTAATTAGGGCAATGCTAGTTTATAGAAGTCAGGCGCTGCTATGCGGAAATCCGTACTTGAAAAAATTTGGGCAATTATTTTATCGACTAGTTTCAGTAATAGGTATAAAAGGATAGGATCTCTCTCATCTCATCTCTGATGACGTAGAAGTTTGAGATAACAATAATAATGGTGCAATGTCCACACATCCACCACATTTATCCAATATATTAGGCGCTTACATAAGAAATTCGCATGGGAATCTGGAAAAACCTTAAAAACAGCAATCAGTACAAACGACGTAATCGATCATATAGCAAAGAAGAATTTCGCCGCTTCGAGCCTGTCGACACTAGCTCAGCGGAAGAGCGTCCCGGCTTTAGGGAAATGGTCGCAGATTCAAATCCCGCGTGTCGATATTTTTCTTTGCTGTTTTTAAGGTTTTTCCAGATTCCCAAGCACGGGGTGAGTGCTATAACACAAAAATAATTAGAAATACGAAAGTACTGATCAAAATTATAAATTTGAATTTCATCTGTAACGATGAACTCATTTAACTAGTTATACGTATGTATAGTTAGCGATCAGTACAATCTACGTAATCGATCATATAGCAAAGAAGAATTTCGCCGCCTCGAGCCTGTCGACACTAGCTCAGCGGAAGAGCGTCCCGGCTTTAGGGAAATGGTCGCAGGTTCAAATCCCGCGTGTCGATATTTTTCTTTGCTGTTTTTAAGAAAATTCGCATGCTTTATATGGGAAAAGTAGATAGTATACAGGTTGTTGGTAAAAGACTGTATATATTGTAAGACACGATAGATAATGGTCATGTAATCAATAAAAATTTAATAAAAAGAGAGAATAAAAAGAGATTAAATAAAACGGTTAAGCCGTTTTTGATGCAATTTGTGCATTGGCCGCAATTTTATGAGGAATAGACCTGATTAGATTTTGTATTCAGTCGGTGCGTGCGTACGTGCGTACGTGCGTGCGTACATGCGTGCATGCATACGTGCGTGCGTGGGTGTATGCGTGTGTGCGTGCGCGTACGTAAACATCTCATAACTTTTGAA
Source organism: Apodemia mormo (assembly GCA_036924255.1). Lineage (NCBI taxonomy): Eukaryota > Metazoa > Arthropoda > Insecta > Lepidoptera > Riodinidae > Apodemia > Apodemia mormo. The sequence continues at coordinate 12,532,202 of JAUPFN010000016.1, read as the reverse complement.
CTGCTTGACCGATCGAAACGCAGCTGTTGGCATTTGATTGGGTTCCGCTTAACTTAGACTTTCTAAAGATTTTAACCAAGTCAGTCTAGGATATTTTGAGAAAGGCGGATGATGAAGCTCCATACAAATTTGGCCTAAAACGCAACACATGATGATAGTTGTTTATCGTACTGTAATACATCATTAATTTCTCCTGAAATGTAAATTGTATCATGGACACTTTTTATAATACGAAAATACACGAAACTCCTGTAAAGATTAATATTACTTGAATTTACAATCATTTTTGTATGACTCCTCATGAAGATTATTTGATTTTAACCGCTTAAAAAATAAAACACGATAAAAATTTTGTTTACATTAAAATATTTATTACTCGTTTACAGTGTAAATAGATGACACTTTTTTTTGTTTCTTTCGGATGATACCAATGACTTGTATACACGTTCACGTTATCACAATTATTCACGTTCGCGAATAATAGCAAATTTAATTAATTTCACATTTTTCATAATGGATTTCCGCAAAGTAGCACCTGAACCAATAAAATAAAACAACAATTATGCACGTCATTGATGACAATGTATACGCTTTTACATTAAACTTTTCGAAACTATAAACGATCTACCAGTCAATAAATTTAAAAAATGTATCAAAAGAAAACTATGTAAAAAAGGATATTACAAAATTTCCGATTATTTAGAAGACAAAAAGCCTGGAATTAATTGCTCCTCATACCGATCTCATATATATTTTTTGTAATATTGTGATATTCTAAAAAAAAATAGATGATATGAAAAAAAGACAAGCCCGCTGAGTTTCTTCCGCCGGATCTTCTCAGTATGTGACCGCGTTTTCGATTCGGTAGTAGGTTTAAAAAAACTATGTTGACGTGTCAAAATAACTTGTATAAAGTTTTATTTCTGATTTCTGATATTTAAAAATATTTTCAGTTATTTAACTTAAAAAACAGCATCAAATAGCGTAAATTGGATACATTGGTTGATTTGTTCGGGATTTATGAATAGTGAAAATTTTTGAAAAGTTTTTGACATTTCTTTGACATTTTTAAACTTTGTGGCTAATAAAACATAATGTTGAATGCCACTTGAAAGTTCAAATTTGAACATCATTTTGGAAATATATATATTTTCGAAAATTAAAATACTGTCATTATTTTTGTGTTCCCCCATGCTTGGGAAAACTTGAAAAACCTACAAACTAAGAATATTTTTTTATTAGAGTTTTAGAGGAGTCGTCGAGTTAGGGAGGAAAATAGGTTGAGTCGTTTTTGAGTTATTAAAATGTTTTTTCTAATCATGTCGATATGTATTGGTAAGGCTTAATCATAAACGATCTCTCTTTTGCGAGATAATCTATACAGGACTGCCTTACTTTCCTCACATATCATAGAATTCACGTTGATATAGAAATAGTATATAACGCCTACTTAACGCGTAAATTTTAATTTCGGAAAATATGCTTTGGAGGATTCCCAAAATCATTCTACAAGTAGCGGGTGCCGGGTTCCTCGTGTGTTCCGGGGTGTTCCGTGTCTTCGGCTTTATTTTGACATAGCAATTTCTAAATTGATGAAGCTGAAGTGTTATATGAACTTTTATAATTCGGCGAACGTACTACGAGAAGAGCTATACTAACGATCAAGTTATTCTTGTAAAGCATTTAATTCAATTTTAAACTATATAATAATAACATAATTGATTGAGTTATATCATTCCAAACCAGAAGTTATTTAACGTGCCTTTGCTCTATTATTACAATAAGAGAGCCGATTAATACATCAAGTAATTAACTAGAGTTAGACACAAGGCTAGAATATAAAACAATTATAATCCGTCTTGGGTAGGTTAAACTGCGTAAATGAAAAACAATTGTTTTTAATTTATGCAGATTAAACTTTTAAATAATAAAACAATAAAAAATAGAAATAAACTTATGTTTTATTACACCAGTTCGATAATGAATTTAATTACGGTACGTAAACGATAATATAAATGCAGTTTTTTATGTAATTATTTTAGTATCCAATATTATTATATAATATGTTTATAATTATAATAATTCCTGAAAGCTCCATACATATAAAAAGTGTCCCGAAACATGACGACAAACGGGCATGAGGCGACTACCAGGCTTTGCCAATTCTAGTAAAGATAAGAAAAAATCTAGGTCACTTGGTTCAGAAATAATAGGAATACTTTTAAATATTCTGAAAGTCAGCAGCCTAGAGGATATTTTTGGGTATCATGCTCACAAATCTCTTAATTTCATGTAAATTTTCTTTCTGTGTAATCGTAACTTCGCTCTTGGTGGCAGATAAATGCATAATGATTTATGTGATAAGTTATTGAGAAAAAAAAAAGTAATTGAGTTGTTATCAAAAAAACTTTTTTGCTAGTGAAATTTGTCAATTCATCATTTTAAAAAAAGTAGGTACTATTCTACCCCAGGCAAGTTATTAAGAAAACCGCCCAAGTGCGAGTCGGACTTGGAAAATAAAAAAAACTGCGAAAAATTAATTTTGTTGTATGGGAGCCCCCCTTAAATATTTATTTTTGTCTGTTTTTAGTATTTGTTGTTATAACGGCTACAGAAATATATCATTTGTGAAAATTTCAACTGTCTAGCGATCACGTCTCATGAGATGCAGCCTGGTCGCAGATAGACGGATAGACTTTGGTTAGGGAACCCTAAAAATGGCCTATTTAATAAAGAATTCAAAATGATACAACACTAGCTACCAGATTTCCAAAACAATATTTTTGTTTGTTTATTTGCAAATGAGGGCCTCATTTTAAGACACGTCACGTAAATAATTGTAGTTTTGTAAAAATAAACAAACAAAAATATCTTTTTTTTGGAAATAAAAGTAGCAAGACGCATTTATAATATTACTGTAGATGTATATTATAGATATAAATTTTTAAAACTTCCCACTAAAGGAAGTTTAGTTTATGGGCCTATCAGGGTTTCTAGGTCAGTGTGTTTATTAATGTACATATGTATGTATGTAAACCTCTCATAACTTATGAATGGTTATATATAATATTACCATTCATGAGTTATGAGAGTTATATAAATCATCCGAAACCAATCGAAACGCGGTTAACGGTATTCGATTAGGTTTCACCAAACTTATAGCGCGTGTTTTTGGGTAGCTTTTGGGAACGAACGCAAAGGGGCCTCGCCGATGCGACTTTGCCCACGTATATATTAGTCCACGCTACGCCACTGCCTACCGCAATAGCGTTAATGCTATTCGTTATCGTGTTTCGGTTCGAAGGGTACAGTAGTTGGTGGATTATTCATGTGGTAATGGCATCCCGCTACATATATAGCAACGGGCTATTAACATCTTTGGTGTCTATATGCGATGATTTCTCTTTCCATCAGGAGAACAATCTACTTGTTTGCTATTTAATGATATAAAATAAACTTCCAAATTGCATCGATTGCCGCTAGTGAAACGCGTCAAGTGGACTTCACAATCAATCGATTTTGAATCTTTTACAATATTTTAGGACTCAAAAACCCTTGTTGAATGCCGTTTGAAAAATCAAAATCGAATCAAGTGTTCCAAACTTATGGCTCTTCAAATCTTAAAATCAAAAAATTTACTTCAGTATTTTTAAGTAACTCACTGATACCAAAATCTGTTTAGATTCTTCTTTACAAACTGCGTCGAATGCCGTAAATAGGATCAAAACGGTTGATTCGTTCTTGTTGACGAGTTGAAAACAATGTTTTTTCTCACCACTTTGAGATTTCTCAACCAATCAATTCTGTAGCAAAGACAACATTTTAAGAGAAAATAATAAATAATAATAAATATTCACGGGACAAATTACACTTACTGATCTAACCCCAAAGTAAGCAAATTATTTGCTTGTGTTATAGGTGTTAGTCAACGATGCTAATACATAGAAATACATATATAAATACTAGAGTATATTTAATAAACACCCAAACCCGGAAATACAAACATATATGCTCATCACATAAATGCCTGTCCCCGTCGGGGATCGAACCCGAGCCCCGTCGATAGCGTAGTCAGGGTCGCTAACCACTCGACCAACGAGGGCGACCAAAATGGCGTAGAATACAGTTTGAAAGATCAAAATTTTCAAAATTAAAATTCAAAAGATATAGTTTTTCAAAATCAAAATAGTTTTGTTTTCAACAAACATTACTAGGTGGTAGAGTTCTGCATTTTCTCGCCCGGGTCTGGTACCACCGCCTTACCTATTCCTGCCGCAATAGCGTCAATGCTTGTCACTGTCGTGTCCGGGTTTGCGGGATAATGTAGCCGGTAAACTTATGCATGTGGCATTAGACCTCGCCACAAGATAGCAACGCACAATAAACATCTTTGGTCTATAGGCGATGGTTGACTCATTCCATCAGGAGACCCATCTGCTTGTTTGCTTTCTCACGATATAAAATAAAATTACATTTTCAAACTCCTCGAATTAAAAGATCCATGCTTATTGCTTTGGTATATATTTGACACCTTTGAGCTTAAAATACCTCAACTTGGTGGAAAGTTTCAGAGATTGTCTGCTGGGTCAACCGGTTAACGATTTGCAGCCTTTTGTGTTTGAAACAATTTACAATTGCAGCATTTGACTCCTGAGTTATATATGGTCGATATTTTACTAAGGTTTTCTGAAATGAACAACTTAAACGAGTCGTAATTACCATTTTATATCAGTAGTATTTACATGAAGGTCAGATAATACAAACATGCTATTATGATTGAGTCGTTAAAGTGTAGAAAATAACTAATATTAGGTCTTGAAGTGTCCTGGCTTCCTTGATTTGTTGTTATAAAAGAGACAATTCTTTATGGCAATTAATTAACTTAGTCCTAAACTAAAGAAACTTTCAAATATATAAAGGTCCTTTTAAAATAAGTAATCATATTTCAACGCAGCGTTCAGTACGTATTGGTACTAAAAATATCCAGCGAAAAGAAAAACTCACACTTAGCACTCTGATAACCAATAGCTACAAACGTCTGAAACGTAAGGAGTATCTATCTACTATCTACTCATGATATGCTAAAGGCAGAAATTTACCTATACCTTATCCTCCAAATGAGAACAATACAGTAACAAGCATAGACGGCTATGGCAGGAAAAGGTAAAACGGTAATACCAAATCCGGGTAAGACGTTGTAGAATTCAACAAACTAGCACTCACAATATCATTAGTGAAATGTTCGGCGGATCGTTCGCATCTTACGAACTACCTGCCGGAAAGCTTGATGGCCTATAGTCTAAAGAAATTTAAAAAAAACATAATTTATAAATAATTATAAGGTATCATATGTACATTTCATAACACAAACAACATATATACAGAAAAGCATATATCAATACAAATTTAATACCTCCCCATTTTTCAAGACTGTTAAAATAGGAAACTAAGGGACTCCACGGGGAATTAACTCAGAGCAAAGGTCACTTTGCTCTGAGTTAATTCCCCGTGGAGTTAGGGGATGAAAACCGAAATCCATCCAAAAAGAAAATGTATTGAAATCCCCCTAGTTAGGTTGGGACTCTTAAATTATGGCAATTTGCGTTCATTTTACTGTAAAATTATCAAAAATTCTAACAGATATTATTCACGATTTAGAACAGCTGATTGAATAATAGTGATCATCCGCCATTTTTAGCGTAATTTACAGGGTTCTAGCGTTCGCTAATCATCGGATCACAATTTTGCTTGTCAAAAGTTCCACTTGGCTAAGGTTTTGTATGAAAATGATCAAAAATGATCGATGCAATATAACGTTTCGTTTCACGAATGACACTTGGCTACCAATTACAAATTCGTTTACGCTCGTATCAACAGCTTATGTCAAATCCATACATTTTGTTTTCTATTCTCCTAGCGTTGATGCCACTTGTCTTGGGGGGCAGTTATATGCATCGAAACCATCCGTTATATATAACGCGAGCTAGATTTAATTTCACGCGGACGAAGCTACTACTTAGTACTTATGCTTATAATTCGCAGAAATCCAACGTGCGAAAGAGACAAAGCAACAACATTTGAGTAACACCGTGCCACCAGCTAGAAGAGAGAATATGTTCAATATGTTTTTTCGCTTTACTTTCACTTATAAATAGTAACCACTGCGCGGCGATATAACATAGGTACGGAATAAAATGCACGTACTGTGACAATAATCGTAACTAATAAAATATAATGATCATGATTAATCACCCGTGATATAACAGTAACAAAAAACAAATAACTTCACGATGTGATAATGAAATAAAAATAGCTACAATTCCCATCTCCACAATGAACTGACATTATAAAGCGCTTCAATTTACGTCTTATTTGATCCAGTTATTCATCATTTTACCGGCTATAAGGGTTAATTTCTAAGATAATCAACATTTTCATGCGCTCATCCGAGGCATTGGAAGCTAACAATCCAACATCGCTTCAGACAGCGACTGAGTCTTTTTTTCGAAATACCTTAAGAAGGTACAAGTTTTGGCCTAACTGGGATTGAAACTAGGACCATGATCTTACCTTACCTACCTATATATAATATCTATACGAGCCAGTAGGCCCTACTCATAGCCTATTTGTTGGTATATTCCCAACTAATGTTGCCATTTTTTATTAGAATTAAAGTTTACTTAGTCTTGCGAAGGAAAATAAACAGTATTTTAGAAGAAATAAGAGAATATAATTTTTTTAATGTTACAACTGACACACGCACACTATTCACGTTAGGCAGGTTTTGCTTAACGTGAATAATGTGCTAACCTAACGTTGACAACAAACACTTTGTTGTTTTGGGTCAAAACACAGGTTGACTATTTTTTCCAGTCACAAACTGGAAAATAGTCAACCTAACGTTTATACGCAAACGGTATAGGCTTCATACTTGTGATTTATATGGAACTACCGCTGACCCGGCAAACATTGTTTTACTAAATATATTTATAAACAGTATTTCTCTACTATAAATTGGATATTATTATAAATATAAACCTTTCTATTTAATTACTCTATATATTTAAAAAAATCGCATCAAAAATCCGTTGCGTAGTTTTAGAAATCTTAGCATACATAGGGACAGACAGCGGAAAGCGACTTTGTTTTATACTATGTAGTTATTTGTCTATTAACCAGAGCAATGAAATGTTTTAAAAAAATACACTGAATTTTTTTAGTCAACCCATTTGCAATATATTTATTGACATATTTAATTAGATAATAAATAATTTTCATCCATTAACCAGCTCGGTGAAGATCGTTCTATACTGGGATATCGTTCTATTCTAGACTTACTTTTACTTCCTTTTTTCCGAAATCACTCCCACAAATAATATCCGAGAGGGAAAATGTTACAAATCAGATATTGCTATTGTATTTCTCTTGTTTTCGTATGTTTTTAAACATGTCCTACATTTTTTGGTCCCACATATATGCCCCTGGTTATCTGGACCCCCCTGACCATAAAATCAACCGCAGACCGTTACGCTCTGGCCTTAATATGGATTTACCCAAGGAGTGTTTTAACTACTTGGGTAAATCCTTCTGATGTAGTACCAAATGGGTGTCATCCGATGTTTGGTCTTTTTCAGGTGAGTCGGATTCACCTTACTTCACGCCATCCAGAGTAATCAAGCCAGGGAGGCCCGGCAGAGGCAATCAGCGGACGGAGTTGACGACTTCCAGTGGAGACCCAATCGTGGAGGCGATTAGGTCACGCAGGTAAGACTTCGCATTCAGTGGACGCGCGAGCGATGGGAGGGGACCTTTATTTCGTGGTGTTCGAAGACTTTAGTCCTATCAAACATTTTATAAGTCAAATTGATGATAAAGTTATGGAGATTCTCGACTCTCATGTCCCTCTGGATTAGGCATGGCACATTTCACGCATCACTGGTTATATCACTCGTTATAAAATAATTCACGAGTCACACCAGTTATATGCATCGAAACCGTCCGTTATATATAACGCGAGCTAGATTTAATTTCACGCAGGCGAAGCTACTTTCTATGCAACGCGTTATATGACAAAGCAAAAACATTTTAGCAACATCGTACTACCAGCTAGAAGAGAGAATATGTTTAATATGTTATTTTACTTTACTAATCACCTATAAATAGTAATAACTGCGCAGCGATATATCTAACATATGAGATGAAATGCACTCACTGTGACAATAATGTCGCTAATAAAATATAACCGTCCTGATTTATCACCCGTGATATAACAGTGACAAAAAGCAAATAACTTCACGACGCGGTGACAGTGAAATAAAAGTAGCTATAATTCTCATCCCTACTCTGGATCAACCTGCTCCGGATGAAGCGGGGAGTGTTGACGATTCTTCTAATTGTGAGGTTTTGCTGTTGCTGTTCTGCTGTGCTATTGCCAGGCACATGTAAGTACAAAGCACAGAGTAAACACAGAGTAAACCAAACGTCTAAACAATTTCCGGTTCACCACGATTCACCGGTTTATCGGTTGACGAAATGAGTAGTGATCTTCAACGCTGCATTTTACTTACCTAATAACAATTATCGACTATTTCTAGCCAGTCAGTCAGTCATAACTAGGACCGACGGCTTTACATGGTCATCCGAAGCACGGAGGTGGTAATATAATACCTCTATGGTGAGGTATTACAAGTATGCTGGCAGCCTTATCTGCTTTTAATTTTTTTTTAAAGATAGAACAATATTGTGTAATTAATCTACGAATTGACATTGTTAGATAGAATTAGTCTTTCGATGGACTAAGACGTGTGCCCAAATAAATGGAAATTCCAGAATAATCTTTTATTCAATATAATAGTAAAAGTAAACGGCTTCGCGTACCTCTCAAGCTGCCAAGCAGTAAAATATACATACGCCCAGGCCATCGAAGTTCTCTACAAGTGGTGGAACCCCCGTGGAAGAGTTCCACGGGTGCCGGTCAATTGCTCCGTGCTCCGCACATTTGCTTGGCGCTACGTGCAGTCGCTAGACGAAGAAACCAGGAGAGCTAAGTATTTTGGTCAGAGGGTAAGATTCAAGATGGATGTCATCAAGCGCTTCGATGGAACGCAGAATTTTGCATTTGCAGAATTTATCAAAGATTTTAAAACAGTTGCGGCAGTGAATAAATGGGATGGAGAGGGAGTTTGTCATCGCTGTTGAGGCTGTATTTAGATGGGCCTGCATTGGCGTTTTATAGAATGATTTATAGCGATACGCCCAGGCAATCGAAGATTTCTACAAGTGGTGGAGCCCCCCCGGAAGAGTTCCAGAGTAACACGCCAACCGCCAGACTAAGAGCTGCTGCGGATATTTTGATATTTACGAGAAAAACCTAGAAAAACCTCAGTAACACTTTTTCCCGATCTGAAAATTGAACCTGGGACCTCATGACCTGAGCCGAATAGGCTAACCTATAGACCACGAGGCGTATAGAGTTACTCAAAATATTATTTAAATCATAGAATAGCAAACGAGGAGATAGCTTTCCTCTTAGAGATATTGCCGGTTGAAATGCCACATGCGTATTTGCATTGACTACCTTACCCTACAAACTGCAACACTATAGTGACAAACACTGCCGCTGTTACGACAGGAAGAGGTAAGGCGGTTATTAAAAAACCCGGGCGAGACGTTGCAGAGCTTTACCCCCTAGTTAGTAGTCACGATGTTAGTGACAACATTAACATCTATGACACAAAATAAATAGGTACAGAAGTGAATCTACATACAAAGGACGCTCGAGCAACGCACACATAAACACCTCTCATGGACGCAATATTTCGGAATTATTAGGAATAGTGCAAGCGCGAGTGCCACCCGCTTGTACATGCGTAAGTGAACTTTTATGTGCAGAAAAATTATATTAGGTACTAGCTGTTGCCCGCGACTTCTTCTGCGCGAACTTCGTTTACTCGGCAAAGCTCCTCCCCTGTAGGGGATAGCATGATAATATGTAGCCTATATGTTGACCCGACCTGTTAGTAATATTCATACAAAATTTGAAGTAAATCCATGCAGTACTTTTTGAGTTTACCCCGGACATACATACAGACAAACAGACAAAAATTCTAAAAACTATATTTTTGGCTTTGATATCGATTGTAGATCACGCCCCACGTATTCTTTTAAAAAAATATTCAATGTACAGTTTTGACTTTCTTACCATTTTATTATATGTATAGATTAGGTATGACAATAACATTAAAATATTTTAGTTTTTAGTTTTTACATATATTTTATATTTTAGTTTACATTTTCGTTCTTCTGGTTTCAATCTGAACAATAAGTCAACTAGATACGAGTGCAACTACCAGTGTTTGTGCATAAAACAAAGTTGATAACCCCAGCGCGACCGACAAGTGTGGGAATGAAAAGTGAAGTACATACAATGTACATGAGTTTGACTTCTGTATCTATTCATCTGTCTATCCATACTAATCCATACTATCCATACTATATTATATATATATATATATATATATATATATATATATATATATATATATATATATATATATATATATATATATATATATATATATATATATATATATATATATATATATATATATATATATATATATATATATATATATATATATATATATATATATATAAGAAAGGACATAGAATAGTTCTTATCCTGGAAATCCCACGGGAACGGGAACTATGCGGGTTTTATTTTAGAAATTTTTCCACGCGAACGAAGTCGCGGGCACAGCTAGTAGTGTAATAAGGGCGATGATTATCTCGTTCTATCAGGAGAAACATCTTCTTATTTGCTTATGTATAAATAAAAAAAATATTTTAAAAAACTAAAAGAAACCGACTGTTAAAAAACTGTAAGGCAATAAAAGTAAATTAATTAAATTAAACCAATTTTAAATATCTGTCAACTATGCCCATATTTTAAAAACTACTTAACCAATTTTGATGAAACATGGATTGTTCCCTAAGTTGAAATATACCTGATTTAAATCAAAAATGGATCATTTCGATGTGACTTTAAGTTTCCGAGAAATTCATGGATAAACTTACAAACATACATGCACTTACAAAATTTAATACACGTGCTTGAAAGCCTAAATCATACTCATATTTCAACAACATTATATACATACAGATAACTAATAATGTCTTTTTTGTGGTCGTTTTAAAACGAATACTGAAATCTGGAATTTTCTTGGTGGTTTCTCTCCATCATAAAATTGTTAACGTAGGAATTTAAAAAAATCTGTAAACCGGTTGACCCCTGAAACTTCCCGCTAAATTGAGGTATTCTAAACACAAAAGACCAAAAACCAAACCTAAGCATAGATTTTTTCAAATTTCAGAAATCTAAATTTTGCTGAAAAATAAACTGCATATTTGTGATTGATTTTTGTAATTGATTTTGATCTTTCAAATCATTCGACGCAATTTTTGAGCTCTAAAATGTTTTCTTACCTACATAATCTATAGGTTGAAAATGTTGAAGTAACGTCAACACATTTTTTTTTTCAAAAATTTATTTGTCAGATACATTAGAAGTTATTTTAAAAATATTAAGTTTGCTGTAAACAACAAAAAATATCAAAATTTGAAAAGCTGCAACTTTTGAACACTGGATTCTATTTTCATTTTTGAAACTGTATTTGATGTAGTTTTGTAAGTACTAAACTATTGCAAGAGATCAAAAAATCATTTGTTGAATTTTTTTGAAGTGAAAACTTCTTTAGGCGCGTTGAGCGTTTTGGTAGAGGGTAAAATCCTCGGTTCGCGTCACCGACATGCTAATGATAATAGTATATCTATAGCTATGTTTTGCATATAGTTTTAATTACTCTCAACTTAATAGTTCCGTTTTCACTTCTATCGGCAGTCCCACGACTTCGTGTAAGTGTTAAGTGTTTAGTGTTTAGTGTTTAGTGTTTACTGTTTACTGATAATATATTATGTTTGAAAAAGTTTTATATTTTTTTATATAGAAAATTCCTATCATTCGAAATTATTGTACTTTTTGTCAAGATTGTAGTGTTTACTGTTTAGTGTTAAGTGATTAGTGTTTAGTGTTAAGTGTTTAGTGTTAATTGTTAAGTGTTAAGTGTTAAGTGTTAAGTGTTAAGTGTTAAGTGTTAAGTGTTTAGTGATTAGTGTTTAGTTTTTACTGTTTACTGTTAAGTGTTAAGTGTTTAGTGTTTGCTGTTAAGTGTTTAGTGCTTAGTATTAAGTGTTTAGTGTTAAGTGTTAAGTGTTAAGTGTTAAGTGTTTAGTGTTAAGTGTTAAGTGTTAAGTGTTAAGTGTTAAGAGTTAAGTGTTAAGTGTTTAGTGTTAAGAGTTAAGTGTTTAGTGATTAGTGTTTAGTGTTAAGTGTTAAGTGTTTAGTGTTTAGTGTTTAGTGCTTAGTGTTTAGTGTTTAGTGTTTAGTGTTAAGTGTTAAGTGTTAAGTGTTTAGTGTTTAGTGTTTAGTGTTTCGTGTTTCGTGTTTCGTGTTTCGTGTTTCGTGTTTTGTGTTTCGTGTTTCGTGTTTCGTGTTAAGTGTTAAGTGTTTCGTGTTTCGTGTTTCGTGTTTAGTCTTTAGTGTTTCGTATTTAGTGTTTAGTGTTTAGTGTTTATTGTTAAGTGTTGTTAAGTGTGTAGTGTTTAGTGTTTATTGTTAAGTGATTAGTGTGTAGTGTTTAGTGTTTAGTGTTAAGAGTTAAGTGTTTAGTGTTTAGTGTTTAGTGTTTAGTATTTCGTGTTTCGTGTTTCGTGTTTCGTGTTTTGTGTTTCGTGTTTCGTGTTTCGTGTTAAGTGTTGTGTTTCGTGTTTCGTGTTAAGTGTTAAGTGTTTCGTGTTTCGTGTTTCGTGTTTAGTGTTTAGTGTTTCGTATTTAGTGTTTAGTGTTTAGTGTTTATTGTTAAGGTGTTCCGTGTTTCGTGTTTCGTGTTTAGTGTTTAGTGTTTAGTGTTTACCGTTTAGTTTTAAGTGTTTTGTGTTTCATCTTAAGTGATTATTGTTTAGTGTTTAGTGTTTAGTGTTTAGTGTTTAGTGTTAAGTGTTAAGTGTTAAGGGTTAAGTGTTAAGTGTTTAGTGATTAGTGTTAGGTGTTTAGTGTTTAGTGTTTAGTGTTTAGTGTTTACTGATAATATATTATGTTTGAAAAATAGTTTTATAAATTTTTTTATTTAGAAAATTCCTATCATTCGAAATTATTGTACTTTTTGTCTGTTTAGTTTTAAGTGTTTACTGTTTAGTGTTAAGTGTTAAGTGTTTATTGAACTTAACTTGTATTTTACTCTGTACGGAACCAAACCACCGTACAACGAGACTCTTTCAAATCGGCTTGATTCTTTGGCGTTACGTAGAGATGTGGCATCACTCTGCATCTTTTATCGGCTCTACCATGGGGAATGTTCCGAGGAACTGTTTGGACTAATTCCTGCTGCCGAATTTCACCATCGGACATCGCGACAAAATTCGAAGTTCCATCCTTACCATCTCGATGTCTGGAAATCCACAACCGTGCGATTCTCGAGGCACTTTTTGCCCCGCACCACTCCTTTGTGGAACCAGCTATCGGCAGAAATTTTTCCAAATGGATACGACTTAGGGACCTTCAAGAAAAGAGCTTACTCATTCTTAAAAGGCCGGCAACGCAATCACAAGACCTCTGGTAGTGTGGTTGTCTATGGGCGGCGGTAATCACTTACCATCAGGTGAGCCTCCTGTCCGTTTGCCCCCTCTTCTATAAAAAAAAAAAAAAAAAAAAAACTTGCGTGAAATAGGTACCCTTTCGCAGTGTCTTAAGACGCAGTCGACACCAAAAACGCGCACTCAGCTCGGTTTCAAACTAACTTACTTTGAGTATATAACCCTCTAATATATCTATGCTATCATTGCACCAAATTTCAATCAAATCGGTTCACTAGCTTCGGCGTGAAAAACAGATATACAGCCAGACAGTTACTTTCGCATCTATAATACTAGCTGCAGCGCGGACACCACTCCATGATAAAAGATTTTGGTGAATTTTTCGGGAACAACTCATTTTTTCGGGATAAAAGTAGCCCATGTGCCAGATCATCATCTACCAGACAGACAGACAGAGTACTTTCGCATTTATAATATTAATATGTATTTGATCAAAATATGGAATTAGTTTTTGAATTTTGAGTTTGACTAGTTTTGGTAGGTACCTTCGAATAGCGTAATTAGGGTTCAAATATTTTATTTCTGTATATTTTTATCAATTTATAGATATGTTTAGAGAGGGAGTTACCGGTGGGAGGGATGCGCTGTGCCACGCTCCCGGCCGCATGGGTACCACCATCTTGCCTATTTCTCGGCAGAATGCGGTTTCGGAGAGAAGGGCAAGACAGGCAGTGCAATTACTGGCACCGAGCTACCTGGGCCAGTTCCAGGTAAACTAGTATATTATGTTCACTGGCGACATCGACTACTTATCAATAGATGGCACGTCTGCGAGTTTGCCTGTCCAAGTAATATTAAAAAAAATTTAAAAAAAGTTCTGTACTACGGTACAGAAAAAACGTAACGTACTTGGTAAAAACGGAACCCTTGTAGGATTACTTCGTTGTCCAAAGTCAAAGTCAAAGTCAAAACATTTTTATTCAAATTATCCTTTACAGGCACTTTTGACGAGTCAACATTTTTTGAGTTACTACCGGATCGGAAACGCGGCCACACACTGAGAAGATCCGGCGGAAGAAACTCAGCGGGCTTGTCTTTTTTGAAGTGAAAACTTCTTTAGGCGCGTTGAGCGTTTTGGTAGAGGGTAAAATCCTCGGTTCGCGTCACCGACATGCTAATGATAATAGTATATCTATAGCTATGTTTTGCATATAGTTTTAATTACTCTCAACTTAATAGTTCCGTTTTCACTTCTATCGGCAGTCCCACGACTGCTACTGTTTTTTTTTTATATCATAAGATAGCAAACAAGCAAATGGCTCTCCTGACTGAAAGATAAAACTATCGCCTATAGACATCAAAGACGTTAATGGTGCTTGTGGCGAGGTCTTAATACTAAATGTATAAGTTTTCCGGCTACTATACCCTCAAAAACGGAACATGACAGCGACAAACACTGACATTATTGCGACAGGATTAGGTAACACGGTGGTACCAGACCCGGCGAGACAATGCTCCATCATTTTGATTTTATTAAATTAAACACTTTTAGGTACTGTTTTACAACTATAATGTATTTGTTTGAAGCCAACCGGTTTCGTTTATTAGAGCATCATGATTGCTGTTGATAACCTGATGATGCTCAATAGCGAAACCGGTTGGTTGCTAGAATTGAAAAACAGTACCGGAGTTTAATCATCCCTCGTGTTGGCCCGGGCTCCTTAGAATAATAGACCAACTGTCGTTCTGCTAGGCAGATCGAAAGAGGTGACAGAGTGGCTATACGTGTCACTAGCATTGTTACTACTAGGTGGTAGAGCTCTGCAAAGCCTCGCCCAGGTATTTTGTGCCACTGCTCTATCTATTCCTGCCGAAGTTTAACGCTTAGATTTAACGTTAGTTAAATCATGTCATTGTCGTGTTCCAGTTTGGAGGGTAAGGTAGCCGGTAGACTAATGCATGTGACATTCCCATCGCGCCACACGGATAGCAACGCACTATTAACATCTTTGGTGTCTGTAGGCGATGGTTTTTCTTTCCATCAGGAGAGATTTGCTATCTTACGATGTAGAAAGAAATTAAGAATATTTTTTAACGCACTAAAACTGCAGCAACCGACTTCTCATAACCTTCATCTCCGAAATCCAACATCAAGTCTTCACCAAATTAAAAATGGAACCACACGAAAAGTATACCTTTCTAAATAAAAAAAAAACAATTATCAAAATCGGTTCGTAAATGATCGAGTTTTGAGGTAACAAACAAAAAAACATACAGCCAAATTGATAACCTCGTTGTGGGAAGTCGGTTTTAAAATCTTTGCTTCCCTCTTATAAAATATTAGGCAGCAAGGCCGTTGGCTGCTTGTGAATATTTGTAAAGATAAAATAATCTAGACTTGATTTAAATAACACGCTTGATAAAAATAAATACTCTATAAGTAGACACGAAATAGCTCCACGTTTTAAAGTGCAAGGTTAACTGACGAATGCTTTTGTTTAAAATAGCATTTATTAGTCTAATTTTGCAAAAAATAGCTTAAGAAAATTAATTAAAATGTTAATTTTTAAGTTCTGTGAATCATTTATTCGCCAATGTTATATATCTTTTATAATATTATATCCATATATTAATACGTGAAGGAAAAACATTGCACTCCTTTTTAAAACAATTACGCAAACGGTGTAATATGAAATTTGGTACAGTTACAAATTACTTCTGTAAAAATGCTGTAAAATGATTATAACGACAAACAAACGCATTTTTCATTGCGACGCGGCCCGCCCCAGCCCGTTGTGTCACATCCCTGTGTGCTCGATCCTCAAACTGTATGTCAGCGATCTGTGGAGCGGCGGCGAGAGCGACGCGATAAGATAGAATCAAAATACAGATTCTTAATTATTAACTGAACTGGATAGCGGCGGCGCGGCGGCGGCGGTGCGAGCAGCTGTTCAGAGCGCTAAATCGCGCCGCTATCTCCGCCGCCGCGCCGCAATCGCTCACATCCAGTTAGAGGCCTAATGAATGGGACAGAAGTCACTAGTTCACTTCCAGCCTCAGCCAGCCAGACACTTGAATTTTTTTGTGTATTATACACGGAAAAACTTACTAAATACTAAAATATATCGTTTAGAAATAGAAATATCGTTTAGTAGCTGACCCACGTGGTTTCGCTCGCAAATAGATTAATATGTCGTCGATATAGATTTTCATGCTTTCATCTCCTATTTCAACCCTTCAGGGGTTGTTTTTTTAAAAAAGCAAATTTTAACTATCGCCATGCCAAATTTCATCAAAATACGGTTCATCGGTTTAGCCATAAAATGGTAACAGATGGACACATTTATAAATGACTAGCTGACCCGGCAAACGTTGTTTGGCCATGCAATTTGCAAATTACTTGTATTGAATATTTTGGTGGGGTATCTGTCTTTTAAATTGGACCAGACAGTCAACATCTACAAAATTGAAATCGGTTCTGTAGTTTCGGAGTCCACCGCGGGCAAACAACGTGACGCGTCTTTATGTATATTAAAATAATGTTATGTATATTATATTGTATAATAGATATGGATTTGCAATTTTTTTACTTTGACAAGAAACTTTAAGAACACTTTTGCCCGATCTGGTAATTTAAACCGTGATGCATGATCCGAGTTAACTAACCCTTTAAAACGATGTAGTGTGTAAATATATTTAGACGTTTTTGAAAAGCTGACGTTTCCGGTTAGTACAAGTAAGAAGCGATAATCGTTATGAGCCATGAGGTCTGTTAAATATGGTGATGGGGCAGGGGAGTAGCTACCGCCGTGTCAGTCGTATCAATGATACGGGTATGTCCACTTAATCTCGTGCCCTAGGGCTTCGATGGGACAGAACGGCTATCAGATTTATGACTATTGTCCAGAAAGGCAGAAAATTTAGAAAAACTGAAATCATCTTTCGTTATAGATGAAGTAATAATCGATTTGCCAAAAAAAGGCAAGAAAGTGTATATTTAATTTGACGCCCTTTGTCGTATCACCTCGATTTGAGGATCACTCATCACCTCATCACCTCCTGACAGCCTCAGCTAGTGTCGGAATCCTGGGAGTTGACATATCGAATTACTTTCAGTTTCGCGGTCATTTGGAAGGCAAGGCTAAACTAGCCTCCAAAAATCTCGGTGTGCTCAGCAGAGCGAAACAGTACTTTTTGACGGCCCATCGCCTTCAAATTTACAAAGCACAGGTTCGACCCCACATAGAGTACTGTTCGCATCTCTGGGCCGGAGCTCCCCAGTACCAGCTTCTTCCTCTTGATCGCATTCAACGTAGAGCGGTTCGAATCGTTGACGCCCAGGCTATTTCGAAACAACTTGACTCTTTGGCACTGCGCAGAGATATAGGTTCTCTCTGTGTCTTTTATCGTATATATCATGGAGAGTGTTTTGACGAGTTGTTTGGATTAATCCCTGCCGCCGAATTCCACCATCGGATATCGCGTCAAAATTTGAAGTTCCATCCTCACCATCTCGATGTCTGGAAATCCACAACCGTGCAATTCTCCCGACACTTTTTACCTCGCACTACTCTATTGTGGAACCAATTACCGGCAGGGGTATTTCCGAACGGATACGACATAGGGACCTTCAAGAACAGAGCTTACTCATTCTTAAAAGGCCGGCAACGCAAGTGCAAGACCTCTGGTATTGCAGATGTCCATGGGCGGCGTTGATCACTTACCATCAGGTGCACCTCTTGCTCGTTTGCCCCCTCTTCTATAAAAAAAAAATTGTTTGGCTAGCTCAACTTCTAGGAGGAAGTGAAAACTTATAATCGATAAATATTTATTTTAATTTCATGCAAGCATTTCTGTTTCTTTTGTGCGAAATATTCGCCCTTGATTTGGGCCCTCGACCAATTCTGATACCGGGCCCATCCACTACGATGAGACCGCCATTACCAATCAACAAACCGGTGAGTCATGGGCCATGACGAACCAGAACGTCTATTGATGTTAATTCATTTACCCATGCAGCAAGACACGACGATATTGTTACCACCACCCTATAAATTCCTGTCTCAACAGCGTCAGTTTTTGTCATTGTTGTGTTCCGGTCTAGAGAAAAAGGCAGCTGATTTTTATATTATAAGATAGCAAACAAGAGGCTAGCTCTCTTAATGAAAAGAAACAACCATCGCCCACAGACATCAAAGATGTTAATAGTGTTGCTATCCGTGTGACGGGATGGTAACTCTACGTTTATAAGTTTACCAGCTATCTTACTCTCCAAACTGGATTACGATAATGACATGTATTGATGCTTTAGCGACAGGAACAAGTTTGGCGGTAGTTCCAAACCCCGAGCAAGACGTTGCAGAATTTTATCACCTAATATTCACACACATACATACACACACACACACAAACAGACAAATACAGACACACACACACACACACACACACAACCTAATCTTCATGCTGGCAGTTACACGTTCAGCCAATCGTTCGCCTTTTACAAACGGCCTGGCAGAATGGCAAATCGTCTTTTCTTCAAAGAGGGCCAAGATTAAAACTTTTATGCGTATAAGTGGTATTATACTCCGCCATACGGATAGCAACGCACTACTAACACCTTTTGTTGTCTTTGTCCGCACCGTATCCGATGACGGCGACTCCTGAATGTTCAGTGGGTCAGTGTGATAGGCCTTAATGTGACTTGTAAAGCCAAATATCATTTTTAAGATAGAATCGCAAGGCTCACAATATAGGCCTGAAGATATAGTGTAATTTTAAAAGGTAGACTTCACAAGGTTTTAAAACAAAGCCTCTCAGCTATGAACAGCTTTTTAATTGACCCCGTTTCTTTGCGTTCAAACAAAATGGATGAAAAATACATGGATGTAGTAAAACTTACATAGCTTGTGCCAACAAAGGGAAACCTGGATATTGCAGTTTTTGTTCTGACTAAAATTGAAAATTAAAGTGTGGTAGTGAACGAGCTAACGACAGGAGTGACGTTCTCTGAGTTTACTGACTGTTGTATGGACTAGCCAAGGATTAAATGGATACACCTTTCAAGACAATTTCTTAGTTTGGCAGCTAAACTTGCGATCACATACAGAAATACAGAGTTATATTACTTACCAATGAAATAAAATCATTTAAAGTGTAATTTTTAAAACTTGGTATCTCATTCTGTACGATGAAACAGTACAACATGGGGATTATTTATATTTTTTCATAATATAATACAACCTACAAATTTATGAAATTTTTGACAGTAATAGGAGCATTTGCTCATATGCGCGGCGACACGTTTCCTTCCCAATGGCGTGTCTTTTAGTCATGTGATGTGTGGTCTAACCATTCGCGGTAGTTCAAGCAATCGCTCGCTGTTCAAAATTCGATAGTAAGTTTAATCATACACTAAATAAACAATTTTTTTTCTAAGTTTGACAACATACTTCAAAAGATCTCTTGGATCAAACAATTTCTATTTTGAAAGTCTAAGTTTGAAGGAACTCAACTCAATCGAATGCCATTAACCACATTTCGAACAGTCAAAACGTTCAAAATTTATGAGAGTTTATCTTTTGGGACATACTTACACATACTGATGTTATCGTGAAAATAGTTAGAAAAGGTTCTTAGGACGTCAAAACGTGGAAACCTGGTGAATACTTGGTTTTCGAAAATAGGGGCAAAATAAGTAGGTTCCTTATCTACATACGTAGTTGAAAGCTTCAACCATAAACAAAATATTATAAAATATGATTATGTGTGTCAAATGAATGGTAGTCTTTTAAATTCCGACTTGAAGTCTTCAACCATAAACAAAATATCATAAAATATGATTATGATGTGTGTCAAATGAATGGTAGTCTTTTAACTTCCGACTAAGTAAGGTAGTCGACAAACTTATGTATTTAGATTAACACCACCTGGTTGACAACGCAACATTAACATTATGTCATCATGTACATATGTGTAGTGGCACTCCCTAGGTATTTGATTTATTGTTGAAAATAAAACAGGAAGAACGGAAATAAAATTTTAATTTTTCGCCGTGTTGGTCCCGGCCTCCTTTGAAGAATAGGCCAACTGCCGTTCTGCCAGGCAGGTCGTAAAAGGCGACCGATTGGCTATCGAGTCACTACCATCGTGGCTACTAGGTGGTAGAGTTCTGCATTGTCTCGCCCGGGTCTGGTACCACCGCCTTACCTATTCCTGCCGCAATAGCGTCAGTGCTTGTCGCTGTCGTGTTCCGGTTTGGAGGGTAAGGTAGCCGGTAAACTTATGCATGTGGCATTAGACCTCGCCACAAGATAGCAACGCACCATTAACATCTTTGGTGTCTATAGGCGATGGTTGACTCTTTCCATCAGGAGACCCATCTGCTTGTTTGCTATCTTATGACATAAAAAAAAATAAAAAAAAAATAAAGCAATAATAACTAAATTATTATAAAGTTATTATCATACTTATTACAAATTTTCTGCTCAAAAAAGCTGTGTCCAAGCGGCTGACACTCGCGCTTGCACTATTCCAACCATTCCGAGATATCGCGTCCGTGAGAAGTGTCTATGTGTGTGTTGCTCGAGCGCTTTTTGTATGTAGATTCACTTCTGTACCAATTTATTTTGTGATTTAATCCTCCAAACCGGAACACGACAGTGAGAAGCACTGACTCTATTGCGGCAACATTGTATAAAAGATTACTTTGCGGAAATGTTATTCTGCTCGCGAGTGAAGCTACGCAGTCAAGGTAGTGTTAAATAGAGTCAAATGTGATTCGAATGCCGTTCGAGTAACGATACAAAGAAGACACATTATACAGAGTGAAAATGTTATCGGATTTCACAGCAAATATTGTCTGTATTCGTAACTCTATACATGGTGGGAGGCTGGGTTGAGGGTGTTTATGTCTCGACGAGCACGAGATAAAAGCTCTTTTATTAGAACATGAGGCCTCCCAACAAACACATGAATAGTGTAAACAGTTCATCGGGTCGTTTTAATTACACGGTACATTTAATCTCGTATCCACATTGAATAATTAAATTTTTCAGTGCTGTTAGGCCAGACAATTCGTAAAGTTGATTGGCTTATTATACGTGTCACAACCATCGTAACTACCATCGTTGTGATTTTAACCACGTTAGTTCTGCTTTTATGCCATACCCAGCTCTCGCTTCAATACAATAGTGTTTAAAGCAAAAATTTATGCAAGGCAAAACAAGCACACCATCATAATCTTTTTAACACTTAATATCTTTGGCACTTGGTTAATCTTTATTTTGACGATGTAGTTGTATACTTATATGTTTAATAACACTTGCATTATTTTACTCTATATATTGTACAAATGTAAATTAACATACAAATACTTAAGGGACTCAATTTTCTCTGTTTCTTGCAGTCACTCCCTTTTTTGTGTCTGTGGTGTGCCTTATTTCCTACTAAAAGCATATCGTAGTCCGTAGATATGCAAATTCATCAATTTTTTCCAACACATAAAATAAATAAAATAAAATAAAAAAGCCTTTTATTCCATGCTGTTTGTACATTTTACAGTAAATTATTGAGTTACATTATCTATATACATATAACTAGCTGTTACCCGCGGCTTCGCTCGCGCATATTCACTTTAGAACTTATTTAACCTTTCTTTATAAGCTACTTTATTGAAAATCTCTACAAAGTCGGGCGGGCCGCTAGTATTTTATAAAATATAATATTTACATTTTCATCTTATTTATTTATATACGATATTTTTATTATCAAAATTTAAGTAAAACACGTGAGATTAAAAATACCTGTCGGTAACATATCTATCGAACTAACTAACGTAGTCATAAAAGAAACTTGTAATACCTAACATAAATCTAACTATGACAATATTATATATACCGAATTATACCACAAACCTAAATAAATTATACCTATCTATTAGGATTGCTATATATGTAACACACCTATCTAACCAACTAATCTGTAAGCCGGTAAACCCTGCAGGTCCCTGAAACTTGCCGCTACATTGAGGTATTTTAAGCTCAAAGAAAAAAATATGCCTAAGTATAGATTTTTGAATTCAAAGAATTCAAAAATCTAAAGTTTTTTTAAAAATGGTGGTTATTCAGTGTTCGAAAAGCTGTCTGTATTAATTTTCGAAATGATGACCGACTTTGATTTTTCGAATAACATTCAACGCAATTTTTGAACTCTAAATTGTTTTATTAGGTAAAAAATGTCTAAGAAATATAAAAAAAAACTTTTTTAAAAACTTTCGTCATTGATAAATCCCGAAAAAATCAACCGATTTAAATCCATTTTACGGTATATGACGCAGTCTTTTAGGCAGAAGATTTTAAAATAAATCGCTAAATTAGCCTGAAATTTATTTTAAAAATACGAAGTAAATTTCCTGTAAACAGCGTAATTTTAATATTTGAAAATTTGAATCGATTTTAATTTTTTAAACGGCATTTGACATAGTTTTTTTAGTACTAAAATGATGTAGAAGACCAAAAAATATAGCTTGAAAAATTTCAAAACTTTGTTGAAAAAACACTTTATTCAAAATTTTTCGTCAACGATAACTTCTGAACGAATAAACCGATTTTGATGCAATTTGTGCATTGAAAGCAGTTTTTTGAGGAAAAGATCTCACAACATTTTTTAAAACAATAATTATAACATTGAATTAAATATGATATTTACTTAATTTTATTTATTTGATACGATATTTATGCTTAATTCTGATCGCATTAAAAAGATTATTAGATACAATTGTATAAATAGCATAAACTTGTTTGCTATATATATATATATATATATATATATATATATATATATATATATATATAGCAAACAAGTTTATGCTATTTATACAATATATATAGTTTATATTCTATACAATAGAACAAAGATTTAAGCAATGGGGTGAAGTTCGGTGTATATGGGCGATGGATTTAAAAAAAAAATATAAAAAGGTATAAGCAATCATCAGATATAATAAAATATAGTGCCAAAAATATCACTTCAAACTGTAAAAATAGTAATTAACAGAATTTAATCCCCATTTTGGTATGAAATTATAACCAATAAATTTATAACCTGCTAACCTACATAAAGCAAGTATCTCTAAAATAATTGCTGGACAACCCAGATAAAGTAAACAATCACCAAACATTTTATCGCATTATAATTTAAAATTTTATCCAAATGTTACATATTTTTATCCTATAAAGGTAAACGAATGTAGATAAATAATTGTTTACCCAAAAATTACTACCGAAAATGTCAATGCCAAAAAAAAGTGTGGCCTTCTTAGGGTTTTAAATAAAATAACGGTACTAAAACATCATTTTTCAAGCATTTATTGAATCTTTTATAAATTAAGAAATACAACAGGTTATTTAAAAATAAACTTAAAACTTGATAAGGCAGTCCTTTGTGTAATTTTATATTCTTAATGAAAAGTTAATCTTCAAAAAATTTAAAGTACTTACTCAGTTCTCTTTTGTAATTATAATTATTATAAAATCTTAATGAAGAATAACACGAAAACGCATTTTAAACAGACAGGTGGCATAGTTTAAAGCAAATCTAGTGATATATTTGGGTAGTAACAGCACAAAAAATTGCTTATTAAAATTTGGTGATTGTTTACCAAATTTGAATAACCAATAATGTAATTTTGGGTATTGAATACATTTTTAAGCGCAGACATGACTTAGATAGCTAGAAAGATTGTCGTCATTCAAGATATAATATTTTTGGTACAGATTTAGTTTTTTGTGCTTATTATATATGTTTTTGGTAAAGCATTTTATGAATTCAAATTTTTGTTTGGTGGTCATTACATTTCATCCCTAAAACAAGTACATAAATCAATCCACTCCTGGTTTGCATATTTCTTTAATACTATAACTATTATTAACTACTATTGACCGCCCTGTTGGTCGAGTGCTTAACGAACCTAGCTGCGAATCGATGGGGCCCGGTTTTGATTGTCGGCAGGGACAAACATTTATTTGATGTGCATAGATGTTTGTTTTTCTGGGTTTGGGTGTTTATTATGTATGTAAAAGTATTCATATATGTACCTAATTCTATGTATTAGTATCATTGACTAAAACCCATAACACAAGCAAATAATTTTGCTTACTTTTGGGTTAGATCGATTTGTGTAATTTGTTCAGCGATATTATTGTTATTATATCTAACCTAATAAACTCAAGGCAGGAAGGCTATATGTTTAAACTAGAATTATTCAAAAATAAATTTTATATAAATTTACCGAAATACAAAAACTAATACCTAAATATCTGTTACTCTCTATGGAGATTCAACGAAAATATTTAAACTATGTGCTCATATAATATGTCCCATTGTTATGTTTTATGTCACATTGTTAATGCGTCTTTTGTACAAGTTAAATTCCCAACGAAACTGAAAACTACTATTATAAAACCAATACATAAGCGGGTTTAAAATTGATAAATTGAATAACTTCAATATTTTCTAAAATTTTTGAAAAGCTTATATAATCTCGCTTAAATAAATTCCTTATAAAAGCAATATAATTGCTAAAGAACAAAATGCTTTTCGAAAAAATAAGTCTACCACACTTGCAATAAACTCCCTAGTAAGCCGTGCTACTGAATATATTGATAAAGGAATCCCCGTATTACCAATTCTGTTCGATATGACCATGGCATTAGATTGCGTAAATCATAAACTAATTTTAGAAAAGTGTGAAAACTATGTATGGCATTAGATGCACCGCATTAAAATGATTGTAAAGTTGCCTTACTGATAGAACCCAGTAAGTAGAAATTCACAAATTAGATGATAAGCTAATTCTATAATAATAGCATTCTTCCGCGAAAAAATGCGGAGTCTGATTAGAGGCAATTACCACAAGGCAGTGTTCTAGAGCCGTTAACATTCTTGTTCTTACATGCAACTCTTGCTCTTAAATGATCTACTGACAGCATCAAACCATGAATTTGTGATCTATGCTGACGATATATATGTTATAATAACTGTTAAAACATAAAAAGTGATTATGAAACTGAAGTTAATGATACAGTAAATAAAATTGTGCACAGGCTTGAAAATAATAATTCAAAAGTAAATCTGTCTAAAACAAATTACATTAAATTTTATATTAGAACATCGACTTCACATAAATAAAATAAAATAAGTTGTTGAATTCCTTTTGAAGAAACTAATGAAGCAAAATTCTTGAGAAATACGATTGATAATAATTGCAGCTAAAAATCGCAAGATTTTAAATTCAAAACTTAACCGCTTTGTTTTTGCTTTAACTTAGAGTAGCTGCAGAGGAAACTCTCATGTGTTTGTTAAAAATCATCCATACTCATTTCAATCATGGAACAACCCTGAAAAAAGGTCCCTGAGATACAACCAAAATACATTTTCCGATTTGTAACACCGCCTTTTATCAAAAGAATTGTGGAATGATAATAAAAGTTTTTAATTGCTTACCACAAATGATTAGGGATTTAAGTTCTTGTAGGTTTACAAAAGAACTAAGGAAGTGGTTAATTGATCGGTTGAAGAGTTCAAAATACCCACTTACGACGATTATTAACACAATTTTAACATTTGCCACGAAACAGGCAAAATAGGATTAAAGAGCAGCATTATGCACGCAATTTAAGCAAATAAGGAAATTATTATTATTAAATGCCGGCAACTTAAAATACGGTTAATCGTTTCATTTACAATCTAAGTATATACATAAAATATATTTGCATTGTTAATATCTTTAGCACATAATCCTCAACGCATAACTGTCAGGGAAGGTATGTTACTTTACTTATATTACTCTGTGGTCTAGTACTGCGATGTCGGTGTTGACCTCATAAGGTCCCGGGTTCGATTCCCGAATCGGGCAATCAGAAAATGTGTTTTTTCAATTTTCTGATAAAAACAACGCTATACGAGATTAAATAAGTGTCCGGTTGGTGATAGGTTTGCCATCTATTACATTGTGGGAATAAGTATCTTCGACTAATCGTGGGTGCATTAATTGTACCTCTGCCTACCTCTTCGGGGATTCAGGGATGAAGATACTTTAAACAAAAAATACTAAAAAAGCATTTCCCTCTTTCTCTTCTCTTCTGCCAGGCAGGTCGTAAAAGGCGACCGATCGACTATGCGAGTCACTACCGTCGTGGTTACTAGGTGGTAGAGTTCTGGATTGTCTCGCCCGGGGCTTATTCCTGCCTTACCTATTCCTGCCGCAATAGCGTCATTGCTCGCCACTGTCGTGTTCCGGTTTGAAAGTTAAGGTAGCCGGTAAACTTGTGCATTTGGCATTAAAACTGGCCACATGATGACAACGCACTATTAACACCTCTGGTCCTATAGGTGATGGTTGACTCTTTCCATCAGGAGACCCATCTGCTTGTTTGCTATCTTATAATATAAAAAAGCAGACGACTCTCAAGATAGAAGAAATAAAAACGCAGTAAAACTGCAATATTCAACTTTCAAAAACTTTAAAAACAACAAAGAAAAAAAGAAAAATATCGACACGCAGGATTTGAACCTGCGACCGTCTCCGTAAAGCCGGGACGCTCTACCACTGAGCTAGTGTCGACAAACTCGACGTGGCGAAATTCTTCTTTGCTATATGATCGATTCCGTCGTTCAAATCCTGCGTGTTAATATTTTTCTTTGTTGTTTTCAACGTTTTTTAAGTTTTCCCAAGCACACTATGTTTCCAAAAACGGCTAACTAGGTACATACATAAAAATTCATGTTAGATGTAAGATGTGAGAATAATATCTTGATAATGCAGTGATTATCAAGATATTATTCTCACATATCTCACACATTTGAAGATGAACAATTAATGTAAAAAAAAATAGTATATAAGTGTATTTGTGCGCTTAAATGAATTATGACCTGTAATATTTGATATAATGCTATCTCATATGCTCGTATTTCTATTGTAGCATAGTTCTGACTTATGCACAACATTTCAGTTACGTGTTACAATTTATGGCAGAATATTTAGAACGTGTATAGTGAATTACATGACATTAGAAAATACTTGATAGAAATTGGTTCAACACGAAGAAATAAATTTTTTTTTAATGAAACTAATATTTAAACAATACAATAATTACTTGGACAATATATGTAAAATAAAAAGGATTGAAAATCTAAGGATATTTTAATAAATAAGTATAATGAGGGTATAAGATTTATTTACTCTAAAATTCAGTCATTGTGTAAACACGTAGAAGAAAAAACTAATTATTTAAACATGGATAACAAAGTAGCGATAAAATTACCGGTTATGAATAATAATGAAACAAACACTAAACAATTGATAGGTGGGATAGAGTAGAATCAATTTTGGAAGATAGTTCCAAACCAAAGTTAATATCTCTTGTTCTCAAGAATCGGCTATCTCAAAGTGTCAAATGGTAACTTTATTCTAATTATAATAGTGTCAATGAAATGGTGCAGGACATAAAATTACACATATTGTTTAAGAAACCAGCAGAAGCATTGCAAACTACGTTAAAGACATTAAAACAAAATGATAATTCTATAACCGATATTGGGCAAGATCTATGGGAATTATTTGTCGACCTTACGATTTCTCAGTCTGACAGTGATAGCGATAAATTTGAAACATTGAAAAATCTTAATGAAAAGCTTGCAATTAAGCGTTTTGCTGACGGTCTTAGAAATCGAAGGTTGAGTACAATTATCGCAGCAAGAGATTATAAAATTTGAATGCAGTCCAAGCAGCGGTGGACGAAGGAATTATGTCAACATCTGTTTCAACAGATGTTTTTTCTATTAGCTGTAATCAAGAGAAATTTTATAACTTTAGAGGCCGAAGGACAGGTTACCAGTCAAATAGATTACCGGGTTCGAGAAATGGTAGGGAGCAGAGGGGCCGCGAGGATCCACAGCGACGAGATGGTTATCAGATATCGGAAATCAGAAATCAGAAGTACTTTACTCAATAAAAATTTTTACAAGTTATTTTGATGCGTCAACATTTTTTTAAACTACTACCGGATTGGAAACGCGGCGACGCACTGAAAAGGTCCACTAAAAGGCAAAGCAAAAAGATAAATTTTGGAGATATTTAATTGTGATAATTGATCAAAATATGTTTTCATAGCATTCAAATTCGCATTACCTCTTCTCCTTCAGTTACTGTTGGAATAGCCGAGGAGCCTCTTCAAATCGCTCTTACTGTCCAAGTGGGTCCTACTATAGAAAATGATAACAATAAAAATGACAACGATAAACTACAATTAGATGAATTTCTTCGAGCCCAATGATATCTATCATTATCTATCAATATATATCATTGAATCTTCATATTTTCGTACAATAATTGTCTACACGTATCGTTATTTCTAAAATGACATAAATTTGCATGGCTACTTGATACGGGTGCTTCCTTTTCAGCTGTGGAACACAACGTTGTTTTAAATTTAGATATACCGATACATCGTTGTCACGTAACTATAAATGGCAAAGGTGGGAAAGTACAGGCCCTAGAAAATGTATGGTTGCAACTTTAAAACAATAAAACAATATTCAACCATAAATTTTGTTTTTAATCAATTACCATGTAAAACACATGGCATTTTAGGCCTTGATTTTCTAAATAAGTATCAAGGAAATATTGATTTTGTGAGAATGACAGTGTCTTTTCGTTTAGAAGATAATTATAAGACTATATTGGAATTATTAAGGGATGAGAATAGTTGTTCATTTATAATTTCAGCTAGATCAGAAACAACACATTATTTAAACACAATCAATAGAGAAGAATGTGTAGTATTTGCTGCAGAGTTAAGTGATGGGATCTTCATGGATAGTGCTCTAGTCAAACCCATAAATGGCCAAATTCCGATTAAATACTTAATAGTTACTACTGAAAACGAGGTAACGAGGTAATAAAATATCATCAAACGCAGATAGAATAAAGACGTTATTTTCCAAATTATCATTATCACATTTAAATTCAAAGGAGCAGAAGTCAATCAAGAACCTATGTAATAAATATTATGATTTATTTCCTTCCTTCCTGGAGATAAAACAACTACAACTAATATATACAAACATACGATACATTTAAAACCAGAAACAGAGCCTATTTTTTTCAAATAGTACGAATTACCGCATTTTCAGAAACTCGAAATTTCAAAACAAATAGCTTCAATGTTAGATCAAGGTATAATTGAGCCTATAATTAGTGAACGGTCTAGCCCAGTTCTCTTAGTACCAAAAAAAAACAGACAAGGAGGGTAATAAAAAATTTAGGTTAGTTATTGATTACAGAAAAATTAATAATTGTGTACAAGATGATAAGTTTCCCCTTCCTAATATCACAGAAATATTAGACTCCCTTTTATAAAGGTATTTATTTTTCGCATCCAGATTTCGACATTAAAATACCCTTAGTGTGGGTATTTTAATGTCGAATTAGACCCAAAAATTCGAAAAAAAAACAGCTTTTTGTTCGGGTCTGTATCAAATGACCAGAATGCCAATGGGATTAAAAACTAGTCCCATCTCCTTTTCTAGAGTGATGATCATGGCCATGGCAGGACTAACCTAAGAAAAATGTTTTGTTTATTTAGATGATCTCATAATTTTTGGTAGGAATCTAGCAGATCATAACAAAAACTTGCAAGATGTAGAATACATCGATTGAGAAAAGTAAATTTAAGACTTAGACCGGAGAAATGTGACTTTTAAAAAAGAAAATCCTTTATCTGGGCCATGTAGTTGCTAATATTGGAGTTTTAAAAAATTCTGAAAAAACTGAAATAATGAAAAAAACATCCCGTTCCTAAAAATGTAGACAGTGTAAAAAGTTTTTTACATCATCTACATTGTAGTATTTGCTAACTATTATTGAAAATTCATAAAAGCTTTGTTGCAATTGCTAAACCATTAAATAATTTGTGTAAAAGGAACGTTAAATTTTGTTTGAGATTCAATATGTCAACAATCATTTAACAAGCGAAAAGCAAATCTAATACCCCCACCAGTTTTACAATATCCTAACTATTCAATTGAAAATAAATTTATACTTCAAACTGTTGCATCAGGATATGCTATTGGAGTATCTAGCTATCCGTCATATAATTACGAAAATTATCCCTTAGAGTTAAAATTTAGGTTACAGAATTCGCAAAGTGACGCTCGTAATTATTTAATAAAAAAACAAATTGATAAGAAAAGAAAATTATGATAAATCAATAAATCCAATTACATATAAGGAAAATGACATGGTCCTAATAAAAAATGAAACCGGTAACAAACTATCGCTACTTTATTTAGGGCCATATAAGGTATTTAGAGATTTATCGCCGAATGTAGAGGTTATAAAAAATGGAAAAATTTATGTAGTGCATAAAAGTAGAACAAAATTGTACCATGAGCCGTAATATTATATAATAAACAATTATACAACTTCTCATATTTGAAATAACGTTAAACATTCATTCTAAATAATTATTTAATTGGTGTTACTTAGAAGTAAGTATTGTAATTGCGGAAAATATGTATAACTTAGTCTGTAAGATAATTTCAATATTTAAATAGATCGACTTAACCATAGGTAACCATAGGTAGTTATTTTTACCATTGCCGTCGAGTACAGATCGGCGTTAATGGTCGGGTGGGTCTCCGTGCTTGTCACAAATATACACTTGGAACTCGTCCCAATGTGCTACCACATACTCGATTATAACAAGTCTAATCTCATATGACAACTCAATATTCGCGTACATAGAGAATGACAAAGAATGAAATTAAACACAAAACATCGCCAGGTATACGGACAATTCGGTGTGGGCACGGATGGTCATTCACATACAGTATGTCCAAATCCATTGCTACTACTGATACTGCAAGATGTAGGAATACACGTCCAAATCGTTAGTAAATAATATGAGTAAACCAATGAGTAAGCCTTCCAGTCGTCAAAGTATGTGATGATAAGTAATCGAAATTATAAACTAAACTCGCAAACTAACGTATTTATAAACTTTAAAATTATGCAAACAACATACAAATCGTAAGCAAATAATATCAGTGAGAACCAATTAGTAAGCCTTCCAATCGTCAAAGTACATAATAATAATAAATTGAAATTATAAACGAAAATCACAAACGAACGTATTTATATACCCAAAAACTATCAACATCCAAATCGTAAGCAAATAATATCAATAAACCAATGAGTAAGCCTTTCAGTCGTAAAAGTAATTTATCAATCGAAATTATGGACGAAAATCACAAATTTATAGGTTAGATTTCGAAGCATATCCGAACAACTGCAAGAGGGCGCTCGCGCGTATTAACTTTTTACGTGCCGCGCTCACTTGCATCGCTAGCGCGTATAATATTTCGGGTTTTTTAAATTAATCAATTTATCAATAATATAGCCGATTTGATTATTAGTGTTCTTTCTCTCATGGTAATTGGTTATTTCGAGCTATTTAGTCTATTCATTTGCAAGTTTTTTTTCATCGTATTTTGCTAGTGGATTGTTGTTTAGTTTCACAGGCTGAAGACACCCTTTCCCACTCTATACCCCCCTCCGGTTATGACTTATATATCTCGGTACCTATCTACAACTATTATTGCATTATACAGGTACAATAATTCATTAACTGCAAATATAAATTTGTATAATCCTATAAATTTATATGGGATTACAAAGTTATTCACGCAGTTTGTGTATCTAGAAAACTGGACAGAAATTATGGAATGTTTATGTGTTCCCTTGATTTAAATACTAAACACTAATTATATTCTAAATTTGAAAGTTCTATGTCTGCTAGGACTTTTGATGATCGGTCAGTGAGTCAGTTAGTCAGCGAGTGACAAAATTAAGAAAGTTTGACAAGTTACAATTTTTAAACTACTGGTTCAAATTGAATGAAATTTTAAATATAACGAGTTCACACAATTTCCTCTATATAAATGCCTGCTTAGTAACTGAAAATTCAAGCTTCTTGTTTTATCCACAACGAAAAAGGACCTGAATTGCTTCGAGGAAAGGATAATAACGGGCGTGCCACTTTTTTTGCTCGGCTTGGCGGGGGCACTGCCGTGCCCGTCCGTTTACATAACCAGTAATTCAAACAATATGCCATGGCAATTTGTACATGGTGGCGGCAATGACGATTTTTTTGGAATAAGGCATTTTCTAAAACGTATTTATCTTTGCAATCTGACGACGGACGCCATTTGTACATGGACGATTTATAGCATTTATCTGCGACATATGTAATACAGCATCCTTAAAAAAATATTTTAGACTGTACACAAAAAATATCCCAAAAACTAGATCTTATAATATCTTATACGTAGGTCACACTATAAGTTTTGCGTAACTTAAAAAAACATGTTATAACCAAAATATAATGTTTATTGCTTTTCAAAATACTAGCTGCAAACGTTTTTGGTGAATCCCGCATAAATGTCTCACTGCTCTGAGATAAAAAGTAGCCCATGTGCAGGTTATTATCTACCTGTGTACCAAGTTTCTTCCAATCTATTCAGTAGGTAGTTTTTACGTGATTGAGAAACAAACATACATTCAAAGATCCATCCATCCAAACATTCAAACATTCGTATTTATAAGATTAATATAGATATAGATTGATTATAATTGATTGAAAAAAATAAATGAAACATTTGGTGTTTAGTAGTTTCGCGCGCACGCACGCACAATCATATATATATATATATATATATATATATATATATATATATATATATATATATATATATATATATATATATATATATATATATATATATATATATATATATATATATATATATGTATATATATATATATATATATATATATATATATATATATATATATATATATATATATATATATATATATATATTCACCACCATTCATCACTCTCTTCATACACACACGCCGGTTGCGAAGACTCTTGACACCACCTTCGGACAGTCTTCGAACAGTCTGATCGTGGTATATATATATATATATATATATATATATATATATATATATATATATATATATATATATATATATATATATATATATATATATATATATATATATATATATATATATATATATATATATATATATATATATATATATATATATATATATATATAGACATAGACATACTAACGTCATCTTGAAAGATAGTCGGAAAAGGTTTCTAGGATCTTA
Organism: Apodemia mormo; assembly: GCA_036924255.1. Classification (NCBI taxonomy): domain Eukaryota; kingdom Metazoa; phylum Arthropoda; class Insecta; order Lepidoptera; family Riodinidae; genus Apodemia; species Apodemia mormo. Next base: position 12,498,307 of record JAUPFN010000016.1, on the reverse strand, counting down.
AAACGTGGAAATCTGGTAAAAACTCGATTTTCGAATCAGGGCAAAATCAACAACTTCCTTATATACATCCGTAACGGGAAGTCAAAATAATGAAGTTATCGTATAATAGACATCTAACGAACACATTTTAAAATTCCTAGTTTAACAAGCATCTTAAATTTTACAACAATAATTGGTCAATTTAACACAGATTTTGATAATTAATTACTAATTATGTACTGCTCTATCTTCAACATGTCTAGGTTAAGCATTCTTTTTTTACTAAAACTGAATCTATTTTATTCATATTTTACTAATACTATAACATAACACAGATAATTAGTAAATAGATTACTGTGGCTCCGCTGGTTCGTACCGCTGAAGGGTCATAGTGATGGAACCAGCGGGCCAGCTGCTTGTCAGGTGACGTCATTACTGTGGAGGTTGATAACGTCACACAAAGACAAGGAAGGGAAAAGGAAGATCTTCCCAGCCAGGCAAGGTGTACTGCCTGGGGACCGAAGTCCATTTGAGAAACGTTGAAACTTGTATATAGTGTTACAAGATAAATAATTGTGATATCGCGATTCAGGATTTTATTTTGAATTTCATTTTTTCCATTTGTTATTGATTTTTGTCCATTTTTTATTATTTTTTCTTGTAGCGTTTGTGATTGTTTTTTTGAGCCGCTACAATACTCTCCCCCAAGACCGAAGGTCGATCTAGTTGAGCGAGTGAAGCGTATGTGCCTTGAGTGCTCGAGTCTGCGGTGAGTCGAGACGAGCCGAATAAGCGCGGTCCTCGGTGAGTCGGGACGAGTGCGCCTCCGCTGTAGTTCGCAATGAGTCGGAACGAGCGGGACAGAGTTGCTGCATGGAGATCCAGTGAACGTAGGCAGTTCGAAGTGGATTCCGGAAAGCGTAGTTGAGGCGTAGCTTGTGAAGCTGGCTGATACTGTTTGGAAGCAGAGGGGAGTGAGTATATTAGACGCTAATGGTCAGAAGGCTGATGCGTGTTGTTTTGCCGAGGGTCACCACTGTGGCATGTTGATAACAGTTAGTGGTGATGATCACGTCGGGATAACCACTGTGGCGCCGCTGGTCCGTACAGCTGGAGGGTCGAAGTGATGGAACCAGCGGGCCAACTTCTTGTCAGTATGACGTCATTACTGTGGAGGTTGATGACGTCACACAAGGACAAGAGGGGAAAGGAAGATCTTCCCAGCCAGGCAAGGTGTACTGCCTGGGGACCGAAGTCCATTTGAGAAACGTTGAAACTTGTATATAGTGTTACAAGATAAATAATTGTGATATCGCGATTCAGGATTTTATTTTGAATTTCATTTTTTCCATTTGTTATTGATTTTTGTCCATTTTTTATTATTTTTTCTTGTAGCGTTTGTGATTGTTTTTTTGAGCCGCTACAATTATGTTCAGAACATTATCCCAACAAAAAATTTGCATTCCTGATTCCTGACTCGGATGAATAATTCCTGATGAAAAAAGTTGACTCTCCCAACTGTGACAACTGTCACTGTAGATGACATAGTACACACGCTTATGGAATGTCACAAATTTCAAAAAGAAAGGAAGGAATTGATGCAGAAATATGAAATTAATAAATATTATCTAGGAATTTTTCTAAACATACTAGCGCAACCAACTTCCAAAATTTCAAAATCTTTAATTAACATATTTCTGCACCAATAACGCTTTGGAATAAATTTATTAGTATAGAATACGTTGGGACTAACATGTTCCTAAGGAATAAAAGTCCCTTAATATTTTAAGGGACTTTTATTCCTTAGGAACATGTGAACCAGATTAAAAAAACACAGATATAAAGAATAACCCTAAATACTTTTAAAAAATATTTTTAAAATATAGTATACGCCTGTATACTGCCGATAACGGTGTCCATTTAATTGATACAGCATCCTTAAAAAAATATTTTAGACTGTACACAAAAAATATCCCAAAAACTAGATCTTATAATATCTTGTACGTAGGTCACACTATAAGTTTTGCGTAACTTATAAAAACAACATGTTATAACCAAAATATTATGTTTATTGCTTTTCAAAATAATCTCCTGTACATTTTAAACATTTTTTCATGCGATCGAACCATTTTTTAAAACAGGAGGACCACAGCAGATCTGTAGGCATGTTTGCTACGTGCTGATTGAACGCTATCACTGCCTCTTCGGAGTTGGTAAAAGTAAAACCTCTCATCAAATCTTTGATTTTGGGGAAAATACAGAAATCACAGGATGCTAGGTCGTCGCTATGCGCAGGATGAGTGACGAGATGTACTTTTTCGGAAGCTAAAAATGACTGTTTTGTTGGCTGTGTGTGAAGAAGCGTTTTATTTATTTATTTAATATTTTATTGTACACAACAGTAAATAATATAACAATTACAAACGAAAGAAAAATCGTACAAAAGGTAGACTTATCTCTACAGTATAGATTTCTTCCAGCCTACCTAGCTTATGAAGCTATTAAATAGAAGCAGCAGACATCGTGTACAAAACTAAAAGTAAATCACAACATACAACACTTTAAAACACGATAGTTAAAACTTAAAACGCGTGTAGGGAAATAGTGAAAAGATTACTTACTTAGCGTTATTATGGTGTAGGAGACTTAGCGTTATTATGGTGTAGGAGAATGCGGCTTTTGGGTCGTCTTTCGCGAACTTTTTCTAACACCCTGGGTAACAAATGGTAGAATACCAATTGGCATTAACACTCTTTTGATCTTCGAGTGGAATTGTACAGATGAGACCCGTAGCTGAGAAAAAAACGCGATCATTTTTTACCAACGTTTCTCGCCTGTCTCACTTTTGTTGGCCTGTTCTCATTTTCAAACACCCATTCACAAGATTGCTGTTTTTTTTCGGGTTCAAAACAATAAATCGTTTCGTCTTCTGTGACAATGTCATAAACAGCATTAGAATGGTCGTACTTCAGTAGCATCTGTGAGCACCATTCCACGCGCGCCCGCTTCTGCTCCGCTGTCAGTTCATGAGGGATCCAACGCCAACAAAGTTACCGAACTTTCAATTCTTCGTGTAAAATTTTCTGAATTTGGCTCATACCAATTCCCAATAGTCCTCCAATTGTCTCATAGGTAATTCGGGGGTTTTCTTCAATTAACCGCACAACAGTAGCCACATTATTGTCGTTGACGGCAGTTAAGGCCGCCCTTCTCGAAATTCGTCATGTAAAGAAACTCGACCTCTCTCAAATTCAGCAAACCATCGCCTTACGGTGCTCAAATAACGTGCTTCTCTCCCAAAAGCATTTTGAAGACGAGCGGCACAGTCTTGCGGAGAAAGAGAACTTTTAAAATCATAAAAAATCATCGCTCTAAAATCTTTCGAACTTAATAATTAATAATTCGACTTAATCCCATTTTCGTTGCGTACGTAGAACTTTGATGTGTAATAAAAAAACAATTGGCAAATCATTTCCCGTCAATTGTTTTTTTTTTACTAAGAAGTTTGCAACGTTTTAAAAATATGACATTCGAAATTCAAATAATTCCGATTAGCTAGAAGTGCAAAACTTTTAGTGTGCTCCATGTATAGTGTATGAGATTGTTTTCTTGTTACGCATTCACAGAAGTGATTTTGGTAAAATTTAGCATGGAGATAGTTGAAGATCCGAACTGAAACATAGATTTTTTTATATCACAAGATAGCAAACAAGTAGATGGTTGGCCCTCCTTATGGACTGAAAAAGCATCGCCTGTAGACACTAAATGTGTTAATGGTGCGTTGCTATCATGTGGCGAGGTCTAATGCCACATGCATAAGTTTACGGGCTACCTTACCCTCCAAACCGAGCACGACAGTGACAAGCGCTGACGCTATTGCGGCAGGAATAAGTCAGGCGGTGGTACCAGACCCCGCGAAACAATGCAGAACTCTACCACCAAGTAGCTACGATGGTAGTAACTCGTATAGCCAATCGGTCGCCTTTTATGACCTGATTGGCAAAATGGCAGTTGGCCTAATCTTCAAAGGAGCTTCAAGGGACCAACACGGGGGTTGGATCACTCTGCTTATCCCGCCAGGTAACCGGACGTTAAAATACCTACTGTGTACTTTTAGCAAATGATGGATTTGCTTAATTTAAAAGTACACCTGGTAAAATTGATATACGTAATCTGCCTCTTTATTTTTTAACTTCCCGCTACTTAGGGGCCATCCATAAAGTACGTCACACGTTAATGGGGAGGGAGGGTATCATCGAAGTGTGACATCGTGTGACAAGGGGTATGGGGGGGTCAATAGTTTTGTGACGTCACATGTTAAAATTTAAAATACTAAAACGCAAAGTGCCTGATTTACCAGTAATAGCTGATATAAAAGAGTGGATCCAAAGTCCATGGACACTCGATAATTAAATTTTTTATCTTTAATTAATATAATTAATCGTTTATTATTTTCTAACTAGTTGTTTGTTTTTTCGGTTTTATGAAATTTGTGACGTCACATCAGGAGGGGGGGGGGGGTTATAAAAATGTGACAACCTGTGACAAGGACGGGGGAGGGGTTCAAAAGTCCTAAAATTCGTGTGACGTACTTTATGGATGGCCCCTTATGAATATAAGGAAATTACTGATTTTGCCCCGATTTTCGAAATTCGAGTTTTCGCCAGAGTTTTTAAGGTCCGGTCCTAGGAACCTTTTCCAAGAATATTTTTTTTTAATATTAAGTCAAAATAAAGAGAATAAAATTAATATTTTAAACAAAAAAAAATACAGTGTATTTGGAATATAAAAAAAAAAAACTTTTTACCAGGTTTCTTGAAAAAAATCTGTTTTTTTTATATCATAAGATAGCAAACAAGCAAATGGGTCTCCTGACGGTAAGAGTCAACCATCGCCAACCAAAGATGTTAATGGTGCGTTGCTATCTTGTGGCGAGGTCTAATGCGGCATGCATAAGTTTACCGGCTACCTTACCCTCCAAACCGGAACACGACAGTGACAAGCACTGAAGCTATTGCGGCAGGAATAGGTAAGGCGGTGGTACCAGACCCGGGCGAGACAATGCAGAACTCTACCACCTAGTAGTCACGATTGTAGTGAATTACATAGCCAATCGGTCGCCTTTTACGACCTGCCTCACTCTGCCTCGAAATTTCTAAAACCTATTGATTATATAGCTAAAACAATATTTTAGATCTCAAAAACTTAACTGAATGTCATTCGAAAGACCTAAATTGATCACCGTTTCCAAAATATACAGCTTTACAAAAATCAAAATACTGTCATTTTTAACTAACTACTTAGATGTTTGAACTGAAAAAATCTATGCTTATAGTTTTTGCTTCTTTGCGCTTAAAATATCTCAATTTAGCGGGAAGTTTCAAGAATGGCCTGCAGGATCAACCATTTTTCTATGTGGCTCTGAACAAAATAGAAAACTGGATAGTTGTTCCATGGCATTTTATTTCTGCTGTATCATTACGGCAGAAATATATAGAGATAGATATATAGAGTTTATAGTTGACATTGACGCAATTTATGTTATTAACAATTTGCCTTCGGTCATTTGTATTGGCGGTTTACATTTTTAAAATAACGAGACAGTCCCTATAGAAGAATTATGAAAATTGCCTGCGACATGTACACAATGATCAAAAATCGTCATTTTCGTATTTGAATTAATATTATAAAATATCTGATAATGTCTAAAAAGAAAATTATTTATTATATAATGCAATTCTAACATTAAGCCGTGTTGGTCCCGGCTTCCTCTGAAGAATAGGCTAACTGCCAGGCAGGTCGTAAAAGGCGACCGATTGGCTATCGAGTCACTACCATCGTGGCTACTAGGTGGTAGAGTTCTGCATTGTCTCGTCCGGGTCTGGTACCACCGCCTTACCTATTCCTGCCACAATAGCGTCAGTGCTTGTCGCTGTCGTGTTCCGGTTTAGAGGGTAAGGTAGCCGGTAAACTTATGCATGTGGCATTAGTCCTCGCCTCAAGGTAGCAACGCACCATTAACACCTTTGGTGTCTATAGGCGATGGTTGACTCTTTCCATCACGAGACCCATCTGCTTGTTTGCTATCTTATGATATAAAAAAAAATTAGGTATCTTGATGTTAGCTAATTAGATACATAAATATGTATCAAGCATTCCAATGGACAATAATTATTTTAAGTCAACACATTGTAATACCCACCAGGAGGTATGCATGTTTAGATATAATTGTGAGTAATTAAGATAACGTTTATTCTAATACTCATATTCTTGGTTTACCTAACCGTGAAACTGCTCAGAGTAAACAAGTAGAAATTAGGTCAGTCTCAAAGTTTACGTAAAAAAAGAATTTTTTGGTTTGAAATGAGATTTGCAATCCTGATTATGCATTTTTGGAATTCCATTTTATTATGATATCATTATTTTATCCATGTTTTTTCAATTTCAATACTCTAAGACCTAATAAAAAATGTAGTCTCATATGTTTAATGAATAAAATAATTACCCGGCAAGGGAATCGGGTGTGATGATACTTTTTAATTAAAAGAAGACTATTAAATTAGACTAATATATAATATTTTACATTGCTAGCGACCTGTGTATCTATTACTGTTAAAAAAGTCAGATATCATTTTGAAATTTATAATTTTTAAACAATATAAATTTGTAAGCAAAACAAATCGGCAAACAATCGATAGTTGACTCTCGAACGGCAACACTACTGCATTACACTACTGCCGCAAAATAACTACAGAAGGCAATCTAGATACACGTAGTCTTCGAGCAACGCACACATAGACAGCTCTCACGGACGCGAAATCTCGGTAGTTGCGGTTCAATGCGACAGTGGACACAGCTAGTTTATAATGTTAATGATATTCTCCGCCGCCGTTAACAAACTGCCGCGGCATATTGTTTAAATTATTTTTGGTTTGTTAGTAAGTGGGTTAATTATTTTGAACTTCGATTTTATTATTATTATGTACAAATAAGAACGCCATTTATGTCATCAACTCAACAACAAATAAAATACCATTGTTCACAATTTTTGTCTGTCTGTCTGTTTGTTCCGGCTAATCTCTGAAACGGCTGGACCCATTTTGACGGGACTTTCACTGGCAGATAGCTAATGTAATAAGGAGTAACATAGGCTACTTTTATTTTAGAACTTTTTCTATTAGCTATTTCATTAATTTTTATGTATAGACTAGCTATCAGCTAGTCTATACATAAAAATTAATAAAATAGGAATGTCTGTTTGTAATATTAAAATAACTGCTTTTTACTAAATGCATATGAATGTATTCACAATACATATACCAAAACAGCATTTTTTACAATTTTTGTCTGTCTGTCTGTTCCGGCTAATCTCTGGAACGGCTGGACCGATTTTGACGGGACTTTCACTGGCAGATAGCTAATATGACAGGGAGTAACTTGGGCTACTTATTTCGAAATTTTTCCACGTGGACGAAGTCGCGGGCTCAGCTAGTTTAAAAGAAAAAGAACATCAAATTCATATCGTATCATTATTTCACATTCGATTATTTAATGTCATTATACATATTTAAAAGAGCTTAAAAAATATTAAGGCGAGGCATCGGGACAAACGGGAAAAAACTGGTTCACTAAATCACGTTTTTTGTATTGCTTGTTAAATAACAATTTTACAAAAAAAAAAACGATATACCTGAAGATATTATCTAAGGAATGTGCTAACTTATTGCATGATAGAATGTACTTTACTCGATCATATAAAATTCCGAAAACAGGCTAAAAAAATCTCTAAAACAAATAATTTGTTAATAATTTTTCTAATCTTCCACATGATTTTTATATGGTGATATTTAGTTTTAAATACAAAAAAGAATGTACTAAATTTTGGTTTTCAGCTGAAGTCCTATATTTATTTATCCGAATATTAACACGTTTCCCAGCGGTTTCAGAACATACCGCGCCGTCCATTTTCTATAGAACTGACGCGCGTCAAAAGACCTCGCCTTAATAGTCACATTTAAAATTTAATTTATATATACAAATAAATAAAATTGGAGTGTCTGTTTGTAATATTAAAATAAACGATTATTACTAAATGCATATGAATGTATACACGGTACATATGCCAAAATAATATGTTCTACAATTTTTGTCTGTCTGTGTGTTTATTCCGGCTAATCTCTGGAACGGCTGGACCGATTTTGATAGGACTTTCACTGGCAGATAGCTGATGTAATAAGTAGTAACTTAGGCTACTTTCATTTTCAAAATTTTACCATGCGGACGAAATCGCCGGCTCAGCTAGTCATTTATAAAATCATTCACCTAAAACTTAAAAACTTCTCTAACTCGGTTAATTTTGACCAGAGGAGGAAAAGTCATATAACCTTTTTGATGTAAAATTATAAGTTCTACGCATTTTATTCAGAACTTTTTCAGAAAAGCAAAAAACGATTTAATTTTTTTTCATTACTTGCCGGTGGTTGCCGACCAAATTACTTTTACACATCATTTTCATATCATTAAGACTACATTATATGCAAAATGTAAAGAAGAGTGACATATTTTGATTTAAAACTTTACTTTACTGGAGTAAGATACTAGTGTGTTTTTTGTGCATAAGTCAAAGTGACAACCCTAGCGCGACCGCCCAGTTTAGGTATAAAAAGTGAAGTACAAGATTGACTTCTGTCATATTCTGTGCTACTGCTCACCCGGTCCAGCATCGATAGCAGTCGCTAAAATGCGCGATTACGATCGCGATACCGCGCCTGAAAATATATAGGTAGACGCAAAATCGTGATGCAGTATCGATAGAATCGCTAAGACACTCGATTTCGATACTGCGTCCAAACGCCGATTCGCGAAAACGAGATGCATTATCGATGCAGTCGCAAAATCACCGATCACCGATGTTAAAAGTAACATATCTGCGGTAGCTCTTTACTTTAACTTTTGCAAATATGTCTAATATAAAAATGTAAATGTTAAAATATAAATACAGTTTCGCAATAAAATTAAAAGGTTTTGTGTAAGTGCTTTTGATATACAATGAGATAGCAAAAAGCAAATAGCTCTCCTAATGAAAAGAGATAACTTTTGTCGTAAACACAAAAGATGTTAATGTTGCGTTGTCATATATAGGATGTAAGGGATGGTTTACCGAAAATCAAAACCATAGCTTTGGACCATGTCTCTGTGGTGAAAACCGTTGGAAAATTGGGTAGGAAATTACCTTAATTTTGTGTATGTTAATTTATTATAATACCCTACAGCGCTTTTTCGAAAAAAAATAGTAAAATTCAAGGAAATGCACGAAACAAACAATGTATTATGCTCCACATGCATAATAAAAGGCTAGTTCGAGAATTCCGCGAGCGCGACAAGTTGGAGCAATGTTTACTTTACATTGCGTGGCGTGAAAATAAGAAAAAATCATAAAACGTAACTTTTTCATTTGCTACAAAAATGGAATTGCCATCATATTTTTCGGTAGATCTTCTCTTACACACTGTATATCTACAGGCATAAGTATAATTAACCAAAATAATTGAAATGTTATCAGTGTAGGGACGCCATGCCATGAAGATAAGACTAGCAAAAAGCAGAGCTTTGTAAGGGCTCGCTAAGTTATTACCTAGTAATATTCTTAGGAAAGTATTTTTACACGAATTACATATTTTAATGTATGGACTTTATTTATAATTAACTAACCTAAGAAATCCAGCGTATTTTCACCCAAACATTATATTCGCATCAAAGGCGTCGTCAGGCTTTGTATCTAGGGAGGCGCAGAAAAATAAAACCAAAAAAAAACTTGAGAGGTGTCAAGGGACACCCGGATGGAATGAAGTTCTTTGTATTATTATTTACAAAAAACCTGTATACACTCAACAAAAATAATCGTCGCGACACCACACTGTTCAATGCGAAATAGAAATGAAAATATCTGGCTTGCTTTCTATAAGAGAGAGAGAGAGAGAGAGAGAGAGAGAAACATGCGCACGCCGCACAGCTTACAATAGCTTACTATAGCAAAAAGTCGTGACAACTTTTTGTAAGAATTTTTTCCGTCTAGCCCCCTTTCACAACGCGCGATAAGGAACTTCGTTCCAATAAAAAAAATAAAATGTTTCTAAGATACATTTTTTAATACTTATGTATAAGAAAAATTCTTTAAAATTTTCTTGATTTATTAGAAACACGATTTAATATAATAATCAATGTTATCTACACAGAACAATTATAAAGGTTATCTACATATTTTACACCATATTTTCTGGTCTACCTATAATATAGTACCTACCTAAATTTTTTTCGAAGTTTTTTTTAAAGTTTTTTCAAAATTTCTCAAAATCTCTTGGGCTCATTTGGTTCAATTTTTCAGGAAGTATAAGTTGAGTGGAATCCAATCAAATGCCATCAACTGTGTTTCGATCGGTCCAGGCGTTCATAACTTATGAGTTGTTGACACACACACATTGCATTGCATCGGCTCGACCGGTAGGCGTATCATCTAATATTTGCAAATCGCCAGCGATCAGCGATGACTCTTAAACGTAATGAAAAAATCATCAAAAACGTCGCCAATTGCTTGCTGGTCACTAGATGCACTTTTTGCAATGTCACAGCATCAAAACTAATCAAGCGGCAACGACTACCACTAATGTACAAGGCTGTTATGTGTCTTGCAATAACTAAACAATCACAATAATTTCGCATTGCGAGTTACGTGATCACCCCGCCGGTCAGGTACCACCCCCTTAACTATTCCTGCCGCAATAGCGTCAGTGCTAGTCGCTGTCGTGTTCCAGTTTGGAGGGTAAGGTAGCCGGTAAACTTATGCATGTGGCATTGGACCTCGCCACAAGATAGCAACGCACCATTAACATCTTTGGTGTTTATAGGCGATGGTTGACTCTTTCCATCAGGAGACCCATCTGCTTGTTTGCTATCTTATGATACAAAAAAAACACACACACATACATAGAGACATACTGACGTCATCGCGAAAATAGTTAAAAATGGTTCCTAATAGCACAAAACTTGGACATCTGGTAAAAACTCCATTTTTGAAAATCGGAGCAAGATTAGTAACCTCCCTATCCACATACGTAGTGGGAAGTTAAAAAGTACAAGTGTTTTAATAGATTAATATTGTATTAAAATAGAGTGAATGAAAATGAATTAAATGAAATAAAACTACCATTCCAAAGCTTAAACCTAAAAGTGCGATATTTTTTTAGTAAAATGTACCACTAAAGGGCACAGATCGTCGCCTAGTGTAGCTTTGTAGCATTTTAACTCGTTACTTTTATAATAGATGGCGTTAGCGGTAATAAAATTCTAATACAAAATGTATCTTCTATTTTTTAATGTTTATGAAATAACATTTTAATGGTAGATAACATATCTAGACATGAATTTAAACCACCACGTCAACGCTCAAACCTAAAAGTGTGATACTTTTTTAGTAAAATGTACCACAAAAGTGCATAGAAAGTGGCCTAGTGTAGGGCTCGCTTCACTCGCCCTAATAATCTACAAAATACTGCGGATCCACTATGATTCAGACACATCTGGTTATACAGCGAGTAAGAAAAACTCTGTAAGACCAGAAAGGTACAAGTAAAGAGGTCGATGCTATTAAAAAAATATTAAAATAATTCTATTTCCAAAAATATGATGGAATTTTAGAACACCCTTCAATTTCCTTAATATTTAGGAAATATTTTAAACTTGGCAACACCCCGTGTTGGTCCCCGGCTCTTTTTAAGAATAGGCTAACTGTCATTCTGCCAGGCAGTACGTAAAAGGCGACCGATTGGCTATATGAGTCACTTAATCTCTTTTTATCCTCCCTTAATCGTGCTTGGTTAAGCTCGGTAAAGTGGCATCACCATCCCGCCACATGGATAGCAATGCATCATTAACATCTTTTGTGTCTATAGACGATGGCTATCTCTTTCATCAAGAGAGCCGTATTGTTTGCTATCTTATGAAACATAATTGAATTTGAAAAATTAATAAGACGAATATCTCAAAACCTACTGAACCCATTTTGGTGAAACTTGGACTGTTCCCAAAATTGGAATATAATCTCTGATAATATATAAGCAAAAAATACATCTATATTATTATTATTATAAATGCGAAGTTTAGATATTTGGATGGATGGATGTTTGTTACTCAATCACGCAAAAACTACTGTACGGATTTGAACGAAATTTGGCACACAAGTAGATGATGACCTGGAATACAGCACATACGCTACTTTTTACTCCGGAAAAGATCGATCCTCCCACGGGATTTACCAAAAACTTTTATAATATTTTTAATGAAAAACTAGTAATTTATAAACGGAGATATATTTAAAAGACAGTCAAACCCAGAACACATATATACTCATCATATAAATGCTTACCACTGTTAGGAATTGGAGCCAAGCCTGATAGATACTTTTTATATCATAGATAGCAAACATTCAGAAGGCTCTTCTGATGGAAAGAGAAACTGTCATTTATAGACACCAAAGACGATAATGGTGCGTTACATATAATACAATAAATGATTGAGTAATGAGTATTGCTATCTGGTGGGATGGATGTACCACATGCATAAATCTACCGGCTACGTTACCCTCCGAACCTAACACGACAGTAACAAACATTGACGCTATTGGGGCAGGAATAGATAAGGCGGTGGTACTTCAGTCATGTACGTATGTACGTGTGTACGTGTGTACGTGTGTACGTGTGTTCGTGTGTACGTGTAGAGAATTTTCTACCAATCATTAATTGACCATATATATAATACTTTAATACTTAAATAACTGCGTTGAATGCCATTTCAAAAATTAAAATCGAATCAAGTTTTAAAAAGTTAGAGCGTTTCGAATATCAAAACTATTTTGCTTACAACAAGCCTACTTCAAATTTTTTGGCTAATAGGTATAATGTTTGATTTACAGTACCCGGCGATAAATATTGCACATCGAACTTTGGAAAGAGACAATCGGATAATTTCGGCTTCGTAAAGCGTTATCTCTGTCCCACACTACCTATGTGACGTTTAGTCAGTCGTTGTTCAAGTACGATAGAGTGCAGTCGCGTCCCGAAAAAAATATTTATTTAGAGTTGATAACACCCACAAATTTAAATAATTTAAAGTTGTAATATGGCATCTTTCGGAAAAAGAGGAAAACCTTTACGAGGTCAGTCACGTGAAATTATCTACAATGTTTATAAATACTTTGTAAGCGAAGCTGATAGATTTAAAAAAAAAGTAGATGAAAATGTAAGTTGTTATTTTAAGAAGATTCAAGAGCGAGTTGCAAATGCCACTGGAATTTCAAGAAGAACTTTGAACAATATATTAAACGAAGTCAGTACTGAAACACATTCGACTGAAATTAAGTTCAGCACTCCAAAAAAAGGGAGACCAAAAAAGCAATTTCGTTTGGATATGGACGATTTTGATTACGATGTTGTTCGAAGAATGGTGTATGATTTTCACTTACGATTTAATGAACTGCCAACAATAAAATCATTAAAAGCTAAGTTATCTGAAGCTATTAATTACAATGGGTCTGAAAAAACGTTGAGAAAAATACTTCATGACATGGGATTTCAGTTCACTAAAATGGAAGATAATCGAAAAATTCTAATGGAAAAGCACGACGTTAGTCTCAAACGAATGGAATACCTTGATAAAATACGCAAATTTCGCGAAACAGGAAAAAATATCGTCTACATGGATGAGTCATATATACATGCATCCCACACTAAAGGGAAATCTTGGAGTGACGATAAGAAAAAAGGAGTAAAAAAGCCAATTTCAAAAGGTCAACGTTTGATAATAGTTCATGCGGGAAATGAAAAAGGCTTTGTACCCGGTGCTTTTTTAACGTATAAATCCACGGACACTACAGGTGACTATCACAATGAAATAAATAACGATAACTATGAGAAATGGCTGGTTAACCAATTAATCCCAAATATACCCAGTGATTCTGTTCTAGTTATCGACAACGCACCCTATCACAACAAGTATGTTGAGAGACCCCCCAACTCAAACACCATTAAACGGGAAATGATCAACTGGTTAAACAGACATGAAATTCCAGTTGATCCAAAATTAACAAAAACCCAGATTTACGCTATTATATGTCAGCACAAGGAGAGGTATACAGAGTTTTCTGTGGACAAAATACTTGCCGAACATGGGCACACTGTGTTGCGATTGCCACCATATCATCCGGATTTTAATCCAATTGAAAATATATGGTCTCAACTGAAAGGCTATGTAGCCTCTAGAAATGTGGGTATGAACTTAACTACAGTAAAAACATTATTGACTGAAAAAGTAAACATGATCGGCGCTGAAGAGTGGAAAAAGGTTTGCGATCATGCAATCAAATGTGAGAATGAATATAGAAGCATTCAACACAGTTTAGACAATTACACTGATAGATTAGTAATAAATACGGCTGATAGTGACAGTGATATTGACCTCTTTGAGAGCACAGATAGTGAAATGGAAGTAATTGAGAATTAGAATTATTATTATTTTTATTGCAATGTCTCATTTTAGCAATAGGTATAATGGTGTTTATTATGTACACTAAAGCTGTAATGTTCCAAAATAATTAAATACGTAAACATAATGTAAAAATGTTTTTTTATTTTATTTTACCCCAACCTAAAGCCATCACTTATAGAAAAATTAGTGTATTTTATACAAAGAATAAAAATATCAAAAGAAGCAAATCATACTTGTTTTAACAGCTCCTAATAGGTACCGGACTGTTTGTATTTTGTGCGACAGAGATAACGCTCTACGAAGCCGAAATTAGCCGATTGTCTCTTTCCAAAGGTCGATGTGCAATATTTATCGCCGGGTACTGTAAATATCTAATCAGCTTCTCTTTTTAAATAGCTGCTTCAACTACCGTAAATTGGATCAAAATCGGTCAATTTATTTCGGATTTATCAATGACGAAAACTTTAGTTTTTTTTTACATTAAGTACTTCGACATTTTTCAATTATGTAGTGTACTGAAGTTTATCGATTACTAGCGACCTGCCCGCGGTTTCACCCGCGTAGTTTTTGTTCCCGTAGGAATATCGGAAAGGTTTATATACTAAAATCTTCCTCAAAAATCAATCTATCTATTCAAAAAGCTTAGCAAAATCCGTTGCGTAGTTTTAAAGATTTAAGCATACATATGGACATAGGGACAGACAGAGAAAGCGACTTTGTTTTATACTATGTAGTGATGTAGCTTAAAACAACGTTACATTTCAAAAATTGCGTTGAATGCCATCCGAAAGATAACAATCGATCATCGATCGATTGTAATCTTCGATCGATCACCGGGCTCCTTTGAAGAATAGGCCAACTGCCGTTCTGCCAGGCAGGTAGTAAAAGGCGACCGATTGGCTATACGAGTCGCTATCATCGTGGCTACTAGGTGGTAGAGTTTTGCATTGTCTCGCCCGGGTCTGGTACCACCGCCTTACCTATTCCTGACGCAATAGCATCAGTGCTTATCACTGTCGTATTCTGGTTGTATATGTTCTGGTGGTATATATACATATATACATATATATATATATATATATATATATATATATATATATATATATATATATATATATATATATATATATATATGTGTAGGAAGTGGGTCAGATATGATGAATAAAATACGGATGTGGTGATATAACAGCTCTTTATATTTTGATCAACTTTCCATTATTAATTACTAGTTCTCATTAACAATGTAAACTATAATTATTCCTTACTAGTTACTACAAAAATTCTATGAATCAGATGAAGCGTTTTTGGAACGACAGAAGCATCTCATTAAAAACAAAGCATAAGCTGGATCGTACGTTGGTCTTCTCCATATTTATGTACGGCGCAGAGTCATGGAAACTAAGAGCTGCAGACAGACGTCGCATTGATGCGTTTGAAATGTGATGCTGGAGGAAAATGTTACGTATCCCCTGGACAGCACACAGGACCAATACTTCCATACTAAAACAACTTGGAGTAAAGACCAGAAAATAGAAAACAAAAGGCCACGTGGTCGTACTCCTATGCGATGGTCAGATCAGGTTTGCACCAATCTCATTTCTAAAAAGTTTTATGATGCTCTGCACGCCACTGAAGATAGAGTCCAATGGCGTAATATTGTGCTATCAAAAACGATTTAATGAGGAGGTTACGACCCTCAGTAATGAAGAACACGAAGCAAGGAGGAGGACACCAGTTAGTTATATTGGAGTCTGTTCCATCAGAATCAAAGTATATCAACTTAACGGGAGTAGATGCATTTACAGAATGTGAATTAATATTTTCTGCTATTTTTCAAAGAATAGTTTCCATACCACAAGCGAAAAGAGATAGTTACTACATAATTATTAACCGAAATATTTTGATGCTGAAGTAGGAGTGAATCCGATCCCACATCTGATGTAGGAAGTGGGTCAGATATGATGAATAAAATACGGATGTGGTGATATAACAGCTCTTTATATTTTGATCAACTTTCCATTATTAATTACTAGTTCTCATTAACAATGTAAACTATAATTATTCCTTACTAGTTACTACAAATAAGTCATAATTTAAGCAATAGATAGCCAATTATAAATTGTACTGCGACTAATTTATAGTTGACAATAATAATTAACTTGTTTGCACAAATTAATTATCCAAGAGTCAAGGATAAGCTATTAGCAAGATACAACAAGTGTACCGAGCCACGCCAGAGCCTAGACTGCCTTATCGGCGGGCGCTCAGAGCCTTTTATACAGGTAGCAAAACAAGTTGAGTAGTAGGGATATTGAACGATGCGTTTGCCGGCCCAGGCGGTGCATTTGTTGTTTACACTTTACAATATTCTTGCATTTGACGACGCGGACGCCGTCACGGCCATACTACATGCACACGTCCTCGTGTGCGCATCTTTATACATCTGAGGACAAGGAACGCCTCGTTCATCCTGACATATCTTTTATAAAACTTAACATAATCTTTTTTTTTACAACTCTATAATTAGCGTGAAATGTTACAATAGTGTGCTGGTCCGGTAACCCCTTCAGTAACTACAACTATTAAACCTTTCTCGTCAGTTTTCAAACCGGAGACTGGATCCTACTAAGCTAGGAATCCCTCATCAATTAAAAAAACCGGAGAGTGGATTGCACTAAGCTCCCTCTCATCAGTTAAAAACCGGAGACTGGAGTGCACTAAGCTCCCTCTCATCAGTTAAAAACCGGAGACTGGAGTGCACTAAGCTCCCTCTCATCAGTTAAAACCGGAGACTGGAGTGTACTAAGCTCCCTCTCATCAGGCTGATGATGCAGCCTCATGAACAGTGGCATTAGTTATTACAAGATTAGAGAATCTCCTTCGCAGGTAGTTCGAAGATATTAAAAACTGACTGTTATAACTATTCACAATATACAATGCATTTCTATCAATATTGTTTCTACCAGTTTTATGAACAAGATCATTATCATGAGTATACGCCGTCACGTCATCCTTGTTATAATTTTCATTTAGGTACCTCAAGAAACCCTACAGGAATATGGGGAACTTCGCAGAGGCTATCATGGGCGCACTTATTTGTCCTATTAGATCCATTGATATGTCTTAATTCTTACCTATTGTTTTCTAAAATTGCGGTAACTTTAAGGAGCCCTTATATTTTGAATCAAGTTTCTTTTAGTGTCGTTCTTCATTTCTAACAAAGACAAAGTCACTTACACTAAAAGGTACATCTCTTTTAGCTCTACTCTACCGTAAAATGTCCGATTGGACTGATTTTGTGATTCTGTTGGATACACTGGATCTTCAAAGCTTACGTAGATACTTTTGCGAGTTTTAGTTAGTTGCCTTGAATACCGAATGTCAAATCAATCGGGGTAAATCCAGATACACTACACCTAATGTTGTTGAGCGCGTGTTGAATATTACCTAACCGCTCTTCCCATGGTTTGTCAGAGTTATACTCCGCTATCATTATTCAACCCTACAATATTCGCATCACATTTTCGGAACGAGTGTTAGCTCTATATGTGCCTGTCGCAAGAAGATGTAAATCTGTATTGTTTTTTTTTAAATATTAATTTGAGTTCAGTTGGTAATAAACTTTAAGATCGTTATTAGCGGTCAAAGGGTCAAATAAATCAATTTAAGCTCGCCGGAATTAATTCAATTGCTTGTCAGTTGTTTTTTTTAAATATCTACCAAGCGATCTCTATCTTTACCTACAAGGTCAGTGTTTATCACACCCTTGCTAACAGATTTTGAAATGAGCAGGATTAAGTGTTTAAGTATTGCTAAGCATTAACCTGTTGTTGCTTAGTTCCTATTCTACCTTGCTCCAAAATTTTGCGACCTAACGAAATTTTTTTATTAAGACTCATCAGCTCAAACGTGAAATATAACCTCCAAATTTAAATTTTGCCCTGTGGTTAAACATTTGATCTGTTGAGTGGAAACTAGATTAGGACAAGCGACTACTTAGATTCTTGTTCATAAAACCGTTCTCTTACAAAGGAATTACAAGATATTTGTTAGATATGGCCTTCTGAACCAGAGTCAAATATAAAAAATAATTAAATTTCACTTAGTGTAATACACCATGTGACGCTCTGGAACAGATGTTGACTAGTTTTCTGTTTTCGGAACTCGATGTGGCAACTTCTTTCTTCTTGTAGCGCTTCGGACAAATGGAAGCTATGTGCCTGGGACGGGGACACAACATACATAGCAGACTACTGGACACGCCACCAGAGATAGTTGTAGATGACCTGCTTTCACTGCAAGCAAAAATAATTTGAGATAAGTTTCTGTTTATCACAGCATTCGTTGTCACGATATTCGATTCTATCACAAAATTGCAATTTCCTCGAAATGCAGTGGTGCTCTTAAATCGGTTCATATCTACGTCTAAAAGGAAGAGATCTTCAAGTTATATAAATATAGCTTGCCAAGACAGCAGCTTTGTGAAGTAGGTGATGGCATGACTCTTAAGTGAGCGAGTAGGTACAATGATTTGATCAACCCCGTCTAATTTTTCTTTTCTATAATTATTTTACTTAAGGTACATCAGCTAGTAAGGCACACCACAAAAATTCTATGAATCAGATGAAGCGTTTTTGGAACGACAGAAGCATCTCATTAAAAACAAAGCATAAGCTGGATCGTACGTTGGTCTTCTCCATATTTATGTACGGCGCAGAGTCATGGAAACTAAGAGCTGCAGACAGACGTCGCATTGATGCGTTTGAAATGTGATGCTGGAGGAAAATGTTACGTATCCCCTGGACAGCACACAGGACCAATACTTCCATACTAAAACAACTTGGAGTAAAGACCAGAAAATAGAAAACAAAAGGCCACGTGGTCGTACTCCTATGCGATGGTCAGATCAGGTTTGCACCAATCTCATTTCTAAAAAGTTTTATGATGCTCTGCACGCCACTGAAGATAGAGTCCAATGGCGTAATATTGTGCTATCAAAAACGATTTAATGAGGAGGTTACGACCCTCAGTAATGAAGAACACGAAGCAAGGAGGAGGACACCAGTTAGTTATATTGGAGTCTGTTCCATCAGAATCAAAGTATATCAACTTAACGGGAGTAGATGCATTTACAGAATGTGAATTAATATTTTCTGCTATTTTTCAAAGAATAGTTTCCATACCACAAGCGAAAAGAGATAGTTACTACATAATTATTAACCGAAATATTTTGATGCTGAAGTAGGAGTGAATCCGATCCCACATCTGATGTAGGAAGTGGGTCAGATATGATGAATAAAATACGGATGTGGTGATATAACAGCTCTTTATATTTTGATCAACTTTCCATTATTAATTACTAGTTCTCATTAACAATGTAAACTATAATTATTCCTTACTAGTTACTACAAATAAGTCATAATTTAAGCAATAGATAGCCAATTATAAATTGTACTGCGACTAATTTATAGTTGACAATAATAATTAACTTGTTTGCACAAATTAATTATCCAAGAGTCAAGGATAAGCTATTAGCAAGATACAACAAGTGTACCGAGCCACGCCAGAGCCTAGACTGCCTTATCGGCGGGCGCTCAGAGCCTTTTATACAGGTAGCAAAACAAGTTGAGTAGTAGGGATATTGAACGATGCGTTTGCCGGCCCAGGCGGTGCATTTGTTGTTTACACTTTACAATATTCTTGCATTTGACGACGCGGACGCCGTCATATATATATATATATATATATATATATATATATATATATATATATATATATATATATATATATATATATATATATATATATATATATATATATATATATATATATATATATATATATATATATATATATATATATATATATATATATATATATATTTATATATATATATATGTATATATATATATATATACAATTCATTTTCTTTCGGTTGTATTTCTAATAAAAATATAAACTATGATAAATTACAAATTTATTAAAATTTTGTATTAACTTTTTTGTTTCCCGCTTATTGTGTTATTTATTTATTTGTGTGTGTATGTGTGTCTGTATGTCAGTATGTGTAACATGTCAGGTATAAAAGTACAAAAAGTAAAATTGACAATGTAATGAAAAAAATAAATTTGAAACAAAAATTTGAATTTAAACATCATAATTTGTAATTTTTTTATCATTTTTCTACATTTTTAGTTACAAAAGTTACTGCAAGTTAAAAACTATGAGTCTGAGAGACTTAAGTTACGACCTTTTTTGAAGAGAATCAAATTTTTTATAAAAATATGTATTATTTTTTCCATCTATCAATCAATTTTCGCTGTAAAAATAAAAAAATGTGCATTTTATTCGAAAACATAACTTTGACAGATGGTACCAGTGAACCAAAGCAGGCGACATTAAAATTGACGAAAAGTCATTTAAAGAGCGTGGAATCCTGGATATATTTCAGCAATCAGAATGCCAATATCATTAAATGTGTCCAAGCATTAGAAATTTGAAAAAAAATAAAAATATTTACATGCATTTCTAATGGGAAAAAATCAAATTAAAACGGCAAGCACTTCATACTCGAATTAAGAGCTCTAACTTGGTGGAAATTTTTTTTTCAATATGTAGAACAAAATTTTGCTTGAGCACCTAAAAAAAAAATGTTTGTCGCAAATGAATCACCCTAATATATATATATATATATATATATATATATATATATATATATATATATATATATATATATATATATATATATATATATATATATATATATATATATATATATATATATATATATATATATATATATATATGTATATATATATATATATATATATATATATGTATATATATATATATATAAATATATATATATATATATATATAATAAAATCGTAGGAAAGTCAATGTATGTCCGAGGAGCTGTACGGAGTAAACGAAGTCCGCGCGAACGAAGTCGTGTGCAACAGCTAGTCCATACTAATATTATAAATGCAAAAGTAACTCTGTCTGTCTGTCTGTCTGTTACGCTTTCACGGCCAAACCACTGAACCGATTTGGATAAAATTTGGTACAAATATAGTTTGAGACCCAAGAAAGGACATAGGATAGTTCTTATCCCGGAAATCCCCCGGGAACGGGAACTATGCGAGTTTTTATTTTAGAATTTTTTCCACGCGAACGAAGTCGCGGGCACAGCTAGTATTTAATAAACTTTAGACTTTTGACCTTAGAAAAATATCTATGCTTATGTGCAGTTTTTGCTCCTTTGAACTTAAAATTTAGCAGGAAGTTCAAAAATGACCTGCAGGGTCAATCGATTTCCAGTTTTTTTAGAAATATTACTTCGAAACCAGGCTTTTCGGGCGAATACTCAGGCAGAGTTTAAATTAAATGAGCTAAGAGCCCGCCCTAAGGGTGTCTCCTTATAAACATGAGGTGTCACTCCTGTGAGACCGAACCTTAGGTTTGGGTAGTAATATCTTGACGATAAGTGGGGAGTAAGTGGCATCAGTATTTCAGCTCGTTAATAACCTTGACCGGGATTTATAATTTATTTATTTAACTCTATATGTACAAAAAACAAAATATCTTCTAACACTAATTGAATAAAATATTATACATAGGCGTGCTTATCTCTTTAAGAGATCTCTTCCAGCAAAACCGGTACAAGGACAGGTGTTGTAGAAAGATTATTACAAAGTAGGTAAGCGTACATTAGAGTTTATCACATGCAAGCATAAGTTCATGCAAATAATATATATATATATATATATATATATATATATATATATATATATATATATATATATATATATATATATATATATATATATATATATATATATAAAAAAAAGGACTAAACTGATTAATTAATTTTAACTTATATATAATCAGTTTAATCCTTTCGTATATATTATTGGCAAGCTGGAACGTGTAAAATAGTGTAGGCTGCAATAGGATCATCAGGTTCGGAAAGGTATTATTACTTCGTTTAAATCATTGTTACACAAACAAGTTTCTTAAAGTATCGTAACAAATTAATGAGTCTGACGCAGTTGTTTCATCGCTTCATTGACCAACAAAATTAGCATTACTATATAAACCAAAACGATTAGGAAAAAATAGCCAGCATTTAGGTCACTTACAAGGACATTGCTAATAATTAATTGTTTAATCAATACATCACGTGAAATAGATAACTGACAAATGGCCCCGTCCATGAAATAATTGCAGGAGTAATTAAAGTATGAATCCGGTCAACTTAAGACATGCAAAAAGAAGATACAGAAAATGGTTGACAGTAATTGAAGTGAATTGCTATTGATTTAGCACTCGTTTTACTAGGCCATTTAAACATACAGGCTGACTGAAGAGAGTGTTCACTGCTCGATTCTGATATCGAATGAATATGTTTAAAAAATAGTTACTTAAATTTTGACCAAATCTTCTATACAAATAAATTGAAGTGTAGGTTTGTAATATTAAAATAACCGCATTTTACTAAATGTATATGGATGTATACACGAAACATAGCCAAAATAATTTTTTTTTAAATTTTGCTATCTGTTTGTCTGTTTGTTCCGACTAATCTCTGGAACGACTGGACCGATTTTGACGGGACTTTCACTGGCAGAGGCTACTTTAAATCTAGTTCTATCTAGGCTAGTTTAAATCGGTTGCCTTTTACGACCTGCCTGGCAGAACGGCAGTGAAAACTTCTTTAGCCGCGTTAGACGATCTCTGGCAGAGGAAAATTTAATGGAATCGGAAGTCAGCAACATTCTATCCTTGGATGAGCGAACAGGAAATATGTTAACTATGAAATCAATGGGGCTAGGGTTCAAATCTTGATGGGGACTATTATTCGTATAATTAATAATTTAAGTATTTGTTGTTTTTTTAATATTTATTTATTTCATATTTAACTATTTATTTTTATGAATGTTCTATTTTAATCAAAATTTAAAAAAAATTTGTTTATTTAAAAAAATGGTACAAAAATAAGAGATAAATAAGAGAATAAGAAAAAATAAATAAGAGAAAGGTGAGAGGAGAGAAAGAGAGTGAGAGAGGGGAAATCGGGATAATGGGAATAGGGCAGAAGAAGCTAGGGGGAGGGAAGAGAGGTAAAGATGGGGGAGTATGGAGAGAAGAATAGACAAAGGGAGATGAGAGATATGGGTAGGGGGAAATTAGTCAAGGGGGAGCTAAAAGGAAGGGCAGATAGGGATAGAAGGTAGATAGTAGAAGAAGAAGAGATTTGAGTTAGAAGGGGAACTAGGGGTTGGGGGCAGGTGAGAGGAGGGGGAGATGGGGTGGGGATGATAGGGGGAGATGAGGATAGGGCAGATGGGATGAGGGGAGATAGGGTAAGGTAAGGAAGCGGGAAAGTAACAGAAAGGTAGCAGGAAGGTAGGGGAAGTAAGGGGGAAGTAAAGGGAAAGTAGGTGAAAGTTGGGTTAAGGTAGGAGAAGGTAGAGGAGGGGTCAGAATGTAGTAGAAAGGTAGTGGAATGGTAGCAGGAAGGAAGGAATTGACTTGAAAATCTTATCAGCTTTTCCCCTTTGAAAACTGCATCAAATACTGGATTTATCAATGAAGAAAATTAAAAATAAAATGGTTTTTTTGACATTGAATCGAAATTTTTCAACCTATCGATTATTTAGCTAAAGCAATATTTTAGATCTCAAAAATTGAGTTGAATGTCATCATATTTTTCTATATATACAGCTTTTAAAAAAATAATATACTGCCATATTTAACAAAATAGATGTTTGACCTGATAATCTATGCATTTATTTTTTACTCCTTTGAGCTTAAAATACCTAAATTTAGTGGGAAGTTTCAGGGATGGCCCGTAGGGTCAACCGTTTACACATTTAAAAAAAAATTATAATTCTTATAAAATATTTATTGATATAAATTTTTTTAAGTAAGAATTTTAATGGAACATAAAGTTCTACATAAACTTACATTCCATAAGAATTTGGAAAATCCTTTTTTAGTAGATGCCTACGTCAAAACAGGAATACGTGTGTGAAAGTCGTAAGGGTTTACCTGTGCATTTGTACAAAATTTTCATCCATTATTTTACGCTCTTTAGGGTTGAATTTTGGAAAACGCAGAAATACGTAATTCATTATTTTTGCCGCACTCAAATCATGCAAAATTTCATGCATATATTTCTAGGGAATAAAAAATGACATTAAAACTTTTATACTCTATTTCATCCTCTTGGGGCTAAATTCTGAAAATTACTTTCTTAAAGGATGCCCACGTCATAAGAGGAATACGTGTGCAAAATTTTAAGTTTATAGCTTTAAGGGTTTGGCCTGTGCTTTTATATAAAAAATGTTATCCCCTATTTTACCCTCTTAGGGATTGAATTTAGGAAAACGCTGTAACACATAACTCAACACTTTTTTTGTATTCAATTCATACGAAATTTCATAAAAATATATCCCGAGACTAAAAAATTAAGAAAAAGTATCTTCACGCCCATATCCCCGAAGGAGTAGGCAGAGGTACAACAAGTGCACCCACGATTAGCCGAAGATACTTGGTCCCACAAATGTGTTAGGTGGCAAGCCTATCGCCAACCGGGCACTTTCCAATCCTGGGCAACTTTGTGTTTCTCAGAAAACTGAAAAAACTAAACTAAACTAAACTAAACAATTACATACAAAATATTATCTCCTATTTCTTCCCCTCGGGGTTTAAGTTTTTAAAAACACTTTCTTAGTGGCTTTTCACGTCGTAAGAGAAACACGTAAAATTTCAAGTGTCTTGCCCTAATGGTTTAGCCTGTGCGGTTATATAAAACTTTTATCCACTATTTTACCCTTTTAGGGATTGAATTTTTAGGGAAAAATTGATGATTTTTTTTGTATTTAATTCAGGCGAAATTTCATGCAAATATATTCAGGGAACAAAAAGTTTCATACAAATTTTTATTCCCTTCGGGGTTTTATTTAAAAAAATAATCCTACATTAGTGGATGTCTACGTCATAAGAGAAATGTGTGCTAATTTCAAGTTTCTAGTCTTAAGGCTTTTGCCTGTGCGTTGATACATCAGTCAATCACTTTTGTCTTACCAAGACGGGGGAAATGCTTGTTTGCCTTGTTTGCTATCTTTTAATATTAAAAAATCTGATCGTTTCGGTCACTGGTTGTGGTTGTAACCTCCTAGTGCGCGAGGTGCCTTGCACTAATTTCGTTGAGTTTTACTACTTTTTAACTTCCCGATACGTATGTAGATAAGTAAGTTACTGATTTTGCCCTGATTTTCGCCAGATCTCGTTTTAAGATCATAGGAACCTTTTCCGACTATTTTCACGATGACTTCAGTATCTCTGTGTGTCTGTATTTTAGTAGAAAAAAGGATTTTCCAAATTCTTATGGAATGTAAGTTTATGTAGAACTTTATGTTCCATTAAAAGGCTTACTTAAAATATTTTATATCAATAAATATTTTTAAGAATTATAATTTAAGTTTTTTTAAAAAAAATGTGTAAATGGTTAACCCTACGGGCCATCCCTGAAACTTCCCACTAAATTTAGGTATTTTAAGCTCAAAGGAGTAAAAAATAAATGCAAAGATTTTTCAGGTCAAACATCTATTTTGTTAAATATGGCAGTATATTATTTTTTTAAAAGCTGTATATATAGAAAAATATGCTGGCATTCAACTCAATTTTTGAGATCTAAAATATTGCTTTAGCTAAATAATCGATGAATTGAAAAATTTCGATTCAATGTAAAAAAAACCATTTTATTTTTAATTTTCTTCATTGATAAATCCAGTATTTGATGCAGTTTTTAAAGGGGAAAAGCTGATAAGATTTTCAAGTCAATTCCTTCCTTCCTGCTACCATTCCACTACCTTTCCACTACATTCTGACCACCCCCTCTACCTTCTCCTACCTTAACCCAACATTCACCTATTTTCCCTTTACTTCCCCTACCTCCCTGCGACCTTTCTGTTACTTTCCCGCTTCCTTACCTTACCCTTATCTCCCCTCATCCTATCTGCCCTATCCTCATCTCCCCCTATCACCCCCACCCCATTTTCACCTACTCCCATCTGCCTCCAACCCCTAGTTCCCCTTCTAACTCAAATCTCTTCTTCTTCTACTATCTACCTCCTATCCCTATCTGCCCTTCCTCTTATCTCCCCCTTCACTAATTTCCCCCTACCCATATCTCTCATCTCCCTTTGTCTATTCTTCTCTCCATACTCCCCCATCTTTACCTCTCTTCCCTCCCCCTAGCTTCTTCTGCCCTATCCCCATTATCCCGATTTCCCCTCTCTCACTCTCTTTCTCTCCTCTCACTTTTTTCTTATTTAATTTTTCTTATTCTCTTATTTATCTCTTATTTTTGTACCATTTTTTTAAATAAACAAGTTTTTTTTTTAATTTTGATTAAAATAGAACATTCATAAAAATAAATAATTAAATATGAAATAAATAGATACTAAAAAGAACAACAAATACCTAAATTATTAATTATACGAATAATAGTCCCCATTAAGATTTGAACCCTAGCCCCATTGATTTCATAGTTAACATATTTCCTGTTCACTCATCCAAGGATAGAATGTTGCTGACTTCCGATTCCATTTAATTTTCCCCTGCCAGAGATCGTCTAACGCGGCTAAAGAAGTTTTCACTTCAAAAATTCTAAGTTCACCCAAAGCCGCGCAACTGAAGCTATGCCGTAGTCTCGTCGTAAAAACGGCGAGTCGCGACAGGACCACCAGCCTTTATAAGCTACTGACGAGGTGTAAGGGGAAAGAGTATTGCTCGGAGTGCGACACATAAGAGATATCTCATATATATTAAATTCATTCGGACCGTATCAGTGATAAAGTGCATTCTCATTGCTTTCTTTAGAAAACAAATGAGAAACAACCAGTAAGGGGAGTGCCTTTGCCCGAGATTGTCTCGGCGGCTGCAAAACAGCCGCCGATTATGGTCGCGAAGTGCTCCGATTTTATTTTTGTGTGTACCCTCACACAAAAATAAAAATATGAAGAAGATGGAGGGTAGTCAGAAATCTACCAGCGGCTCCCCGCAGAGCCAGAAAGAGACAGCCAGCATGCCGGCCAGCCAGCCAGCTGCGCCGAAAGCGCGGGTCAGCTCCGAGACGGACATTTCTGAAATGTCCGGCTGGGAAATGGTCCAACCGCGCAAACCGCGCACTACACCCAGTGTGTCGCCGTCATACTATTTAAAGAAAAAAACGGCAACACAACAGGTACCCACCCAGCCTTCACGTAAGTCACCCGACACTGTTAAGGTAGGTGCAAGTAAGCCGCCCTCGCCGAAGGCGGCACAAACTGAGCAGCCGTCCTGGAAATCGCCACAAATTAGAGTAGCCTCTTCGAAGGCGGCTCAATTTGAGACGGTAACCTCAGAGGCGGCTCAGTCTGGGCCGTCTACGTCAAAGGCGGCATTAACTGGAGCCATCCCTAAAGATCCACGTATTTACCGCCGTACAATTGAACGCCGCGCAAACCGCGACCGGGCCGTCTCCGGACCGCGTACCTCGGGTTCGCGCGACCGCTCCGCGCCGCGCGATTCCTCGGCGAGTAGTGACTCCTCCGCGCGCAGAGAGTCCTCCGCACAAAGTGACGCGTCGGTTCGCCGCGACTATACTAGCCAGAGTGAAAGCACTGGCACCCACCGAGACAACCGTGACGCGGAGATGCGCGCCCCGCCGGAATTGCCGTAACACTGCATGGAACTCTAACTTCTCATGCTCTAATGGGAAGAAACTAAGTCGAGACGCCGAACAACAAGGCTACCACACGATGGGCCCTGAAACCCCAACACACTACCCGGACTGCGATAGGATGCGCCCGGATGTAATAGATTTCGTAGTAGCCAAAGGACTCCCAACCAGCCAACTCACGGTCGAGACGCTAGATTACCACACGCACTCAGATCACCAACCCATCCTGGCGGTGCTAACTCAAGAACCAGTGCGGACTAGATTACTAGCACCAAGAGCCACAATCGATTGGAGTATCTTCCACCGGGAGCTAGGTAAGTCCACAGTCACTCGACCTATCATTCAGGCTGATGACGTGGACCACCTAGCGGAAGATCTCCAACAACAGATGGCAGAGGCTCTCCGAGAAGCCACTACTGAGAGACCCACAAGAAAGGCTCATCCTCCGTTTCCTAAGCACATCAGGGATATGCTAAAGGAAAAAAGAGAACTGCGAAAGATCTGGCAAAACACTAGATGTCCCAACCAAAAACGCCAACTAAATCGACTTGCCGAAAGAATTAAGACAGAAGTAGAGGCTTTCACCACCCAAAAATGGGAAGACCGAATACATGCGGCCACCGACGACTGGTCCTCATTACACCAACTCTGTCGGTCATTCACGAACGCCAAAACCCCGATCAGACCTCTTCGACACTCTGACGGCACAGTCAGATACAAAGCCAAAGACAGGGCAGAAATATTTGCGGGACATCTGGCGTGCCAATTCATGCCAAATCCTGCCAATGATGACGAGGAAGCCACAAATCTTGAACACCTACTCACACCTATTATAATATGGAAATTCCAGCAGAGGAGGATCATATATTCTTCTCACCAAATCAAGTCAGCCAAGTCATAAGCGTATAAGGTCATAGCGCTGACCAAATTACTAATACTGCTCTGCGACAAATGCCGTACCGCGCCTTGCCGGCATGGACTCGCCTTTTTAACGGGATAATGCGCACGGATCGCTTTCCCAAGGTCTGGAAGCTAGGACGCGTAATAATGCTGCCCAAAGCAGGGAAGAATATACTTCTACCATCCAGTTACCGGCCAATAACATTGCTGCCGTCAATCTCCAAAATATTTGAACGCCTCCTATTACAACACCTTAACCACCACTTCACTCCGAGAGAATAACAGATTGGGTTCAGAACAGAGCACAGTACCACGCTCCAGTTATCAAGAGTGCTGCACAAGATGACGTCGGCCCTAAACAAACGGGAGAAAGCCGCGGCCACATTCCTTGACATGGAAAAGGCTTTCGACCGGGTGTGGCACGCCGGCCTCATCTTCAAACTCCAAGAACTAGGAATACCACGCAGGATAGTACACGTCATCGCCTCGTTCCTTCATGAGAGAAAATTCCAGGTGTCGGTGGAAGACAGCCTATCCCAAGAACACGCAGTGAGAGCAGGGGTCCCTCAAGGCAGCTGTCTTTCACCAACCCTTTACTCGTGTTAAACTGATGACATCCCAGCGCCAGAGAGTGTAATGCTGGCGCTGTATGCAGATGATGCCGCGTACGTCAGCACATCCTTAAAAGCAGACCACGCAGCACTCAAGATACAGAGGGCGCTAGAGGTACTGGAGACATGGCTGAAGAGATGGAGATTGACGGTCAACGTCCAAAAACCCAGGCCATGATAATAGGTAGTCAGGCCAGGAACATACCAAAATTACAGCTCGCAGGTCAAGATATTGACTGGCAGCATAACTGCCAATACTTGGGAGTCACCATTGACTATAATTTAACAATGAAGACCCATACCAAGAAGGTGGTGGACAAGACGCGGGCAGCCAGAGCCCTACTCTATCCATATCTTTCTTCAAAATTACCGCTGGCCCAAAAACTGGCCATATACAAAATATACTTGCGACCTCGTCTCACATATGCTGCTCCAGCTTGGCATCAACTACTGAGTAGACAGAGCAAGAAAACCATAGAGGCCCAGCAGAACCAAGCACTGAGGACGATAGTGAACGCACCAAGATACGTGAAAAACTCGGTCATCCTCAGAGACCTTCGGATTGAACCCGTCGAGGACTTCATCAAAACTCTAGCGACGAGCATGTTTAGCAGAGCCGACATGTCAAGTCATCAACATATCCAAAACATCGCCCCATGGAGATCCACGTCTTTGGACAGAAGGTTATATCCTCGTGATATAACCACCCAGATAGCAGAGGGTATTACCTGATGAAATCGTCGCTTTCGCTGCCGGTCGCCTGCCGGGCTTCCCACAAGCGGGTTCCACCCAGAGCGGCTGACCTGCGCGGAGCGGCGTAAAGACTCGGGGAGTACCCCCCGGCTAAACAAGATGACCACGGAACACAAGAACACCAAAACCATAATATCAGAACACTTGAAACCTCTACCAACACAGTACAAATGACCATTTCCTTACCCCCCCTCCTCTCCCGCTCAAGCCACCGCTGCGTGTGCAAGCCCCATCAGGGACTCGACCTGCGGGGCGCATTACACGTGGCGGAGGGTGGACAGTGGGGGGGGAGACCCAACCTACCGATTCCTACTCCACACCAACCCTTCCACCCTCTAACTCAAACTTCGCCCTCTGTGTGCTTGATCCCCCGCTAGCGGGGCGGATCGCATGCGGAAGTGCCCGCGGGGGTGGACCACCTATCCTTTACCCATATCCATGCCGCAAACCAGAGGACTTGGGGCCATCGGCCCATACTCAACCCAAGGACCTAGCCGTCTTCACGGCTAGCGTGTGATACCACGGTCAGGGGGCTCAGCCCCGAAACCGTTTCCCCGCATCCGAGAGGTGCGCGAGAAGACCGACGTAGATAAGGGGAAAGACTTCGGACGCGCACCCTGTCGCGCGTCAGCCAGCTGAAGACCGCTAACTGCTAAGGACATTTGCAACGTTGTTCACATTACAATGCCGTTAATCGCATTGAAATCTATTTATGCGTTCGGAAGTTGTTGACGAAAAATTTGGAAAGTGTTTTGTCGACATAACTTCTAA
The DNA here is from genome assembly GCA_036924255.1 of Apodemia mormo. Taxonomy (NCBI): domain Eukaryota; kingdom Metazoa; phylum Arthropoda; class Insecta; order Lepidoptera; family Riodinidae; genus Apodemia; species Apodemia mormo. The sequence goes on along the minus strand of JAUPFN010000016.1, from coordinate 12,467,023 downwards.
ATTTTTTGATCTTCTACAATATTTTAGTACTTAAAAAACTAGGTGGAATATAATACTTCAATTTAGCGAGTTTTCGGGATGTCCTGCAGGGTCAACCGGCTTACAATTTTTTTTATATCATAAGATAGCAATCAAAGCAGATGGCTCTCCCGGTGGAAGGAGAAACCATCGCCTATAGACACCAAAGATGTTAATGGTGGGTCGCAGTCCGTGTGGCGAGATAGCAATGAACCATTCATAAGTCTACCGGCTACATTACCCTCCAAACCGGAACACGACAGTGACAAGCATTGACGCTATTAAGGCAGGAATAGGTAAGGCGGTACGCCAAATACCCGGGCGTAATAGAGGCTTTTGCGGTATTCTACCGCCTAACAATCTCGATGGTAGTCACACGTATAACTATGTGGTGTCAATATTTTTAAATTGTTTTATTATTACTAGCTGACCCGGCAAACGTTGTTCTGCCTTTTTAACTACTCTTATTTTTTCTGTATTTTCTCACCTTTTAAACCTTCCCCTGGACTTCAACAATTAATTCAAAACCAAAATTAGCCAAATCGATTCAGCCGTTCTAGAGTTTTAGCGAGACTAACGAGCAGCAATTGATTTATATATATAGATAGATAGAAGACTAGCTGACCTGGCAAACGTTGTTCTGTCTTTTTAACTACTCTTATTTTTTTCTATATTTTCTCACCTTTTAAACCTTCTCTGAACTTCAACAATTAATTCTATTACTATTTTATGTTTCTTTTATAAGATAGCAAACAAGCAGATGGATTTCTTATGGAAAGACTCAAGCATCGCCTATAGACACCAAAAATATTAATGTTGTGTTGCTATGTTGTGGCGAGGCTAATGCCACAGCACTGACGCTATTGCAACACGAATAGACAAGGTGATGGTACCAACTACCCGGGCGCGATACGTTGCGGAACTCTACCACCTGGTAGTCACAATGGTAGGTACTCGCATTTGGCCTATTCTTCAAAGGAGCCCAGAACTAAGACGTGCAATATATATATATATATATATATATATATATATATATATATATATATATATATATATATATATATATATATATATATATATATATATATACATATATATATATATATATATATATATATATATATATATATATATATATATATATATATATATATATATATATATATATATATATATGTATGGTGGGTGGCCACTGTTCCGGGAAGGGTCGCTATTAGGTATTACATATTTAATATTCAAAACATATTCCGTACTTTGCTTAACGCTGTCACCGGTAAAAACATTGTTCACGGATATTGCCAATATACGTCAGAGATTGCCAATATGATTCCGGCTTCTGGGAAAATTTGAGTTGACATTACGCACAGCATAGCTTACATTCGTGGACCCACGAGGATATTATTCAATATTATCTGATATATAAAATTCCCGTGTCACAATGTTAGTTACCGTACTCCTCCGAAACGGCTTGACCGATTTTGATGAAAATTCGTATACATATTCAGTGGGTCTGAAAATCGGCCAACATCCATTTTTCATCCCCCTAAATGTTAAGGGTTGTCCACCCCTAAAATTTATTTTTATTGAAATTTTGAAAATTCAGCATTGAAAAATACATACAACTCTAAATTTTTACCCTTCTATCACCAACCCTTATTTTTTAATTAAATAATTTATATGGCAAAACAACGTTTGCCGGGTCAGCTAGTTTTAATGTAAATATCCTTAGTATGAGTGTCAACATTTATACGGGTTGGCTAGTAAAAGACTGTACATACTCTAGAAGGGTGTTCCGTACTCGAATCTGATTTTCCAATAAAAATGTTTAGTACGGACATTCGCGTAACTCTAATAATCACAATAGTCGGACACATAGCAAAACGTTCGCCTTTTACGAACTGCCTGACAGAATGGCAGATGGTCTATCCTTAAAAAAGCGCCCGGACCTATACAGAGGTAGCCATTACGGGTACCCAAAGAGAACCGAGTGCTATATATCACAGTTCAGTAGACTTCACTTAACTTAGGTCTTCCTGCCATTTTTACCAACAGCTCAGAAAACGATTCGGATGCCAAGAAAGCTCATTTCGTATCCCTGTATTTAGTACGTAAAGCTGTCTCTCTCGCTTATTGCGCAGGCGCACGGCGCATTGAAGTTCAGTGTTTACAAATAACGATTAACCGAACTCACGACTAAACTCATTTGTACATTGTGCGGTGACCATAATTTTTGAATATTATACACTAACTTCGTTGCGGTGTTCTGCGTGGTTAAGAAACATTCTATATTTTTTACATTTTTATTTTTTACTTATGACCATTAACTTTTACGTCCTTCAATATATACAATTTACCAGTCATCACGTGTATAAAGGAATAACGAATATCCCTAATTAATTATATATCCCTCATTAATTATAGTTTTTAGCACATATATTATGCTAAGGAAATCTTTTAAAACAATAATTTTGACTGGATTTGACCTAACAGCCTTATCTAAAGCCGGGACACGCTCTGCCCAACCGAGCTACGTGTCGGTGGTACAACGTGGCGAAATCCTTTGTTTTGTGATAGACTCCGCCGATTATACTGATCGCTAGATATAGATAGGTATATACTACTAAATGAGTTCATTGCAGATGACATTGGGATATGAAAATACTGGGATGAAAATATTGAAAAATATTTTATCTCTTGTTATTTGTAAATAACGGCACCATCAACGCACGCGTTTTCTGAAGCTCGAGCACGTCGAGGATGTTAAAATTAATTACCAGAATCCATGATGCTTTTTCTGGTAAGAAAAATAAATAATTAACAATTCAGTTTATAATTAATTTCTAGACTTTGAAGCTCGAGCCAAATCAGATAGTAGTTGCTATCTGACTATCTGACTACAAGACAATCTATACTAGATTCGTATCAAGCCTCGAGTGTATCGTGGCCTCGTGACTAGAATGCGGTTGCCCCCGCGTTCTGCACCTCTCCATGTGCGTTGACGTCAATTGTTCAGGTCCGTAAATATTTCCGACAGGATGTTAATAATGTATAGTAAAAAAAAATTGAACTAATTGTAAGTACTATGTATATTGAAAGAGCAACTACGAGGTTCTTTTCCAGTATTTTCCTTGTCAGACTAGCCTTTCAAAACGGGGGTTTTATTACCGATTTATTCGACGTACCCAGCTTGAAATTGGCTTAAAAAATACCGATTAATAGAGATACTTAGCGGTTTTTGTAAAAGGTTTTGCTCGGAGCGTATCTATAATGAGAATATTTCATGAACCTATATAAACTGGTTTAAGCCAAAACTGTGAAATTGTACGTCACGCACAGTGCGGACAACATTGGGAGCAGCGAATATCAAAGAAATATTTCTAAAAAATCTCTATAAACTGGTTTAATATTTCAAACCCCTTATAATTTTGTTCAATAAGGTAACCGGTATTTTCGAAGTTAAGGTAAAACCAAACCCTTACAAAACGCTCCTTATGTACTAACATTGATTTAGGTTTGAAAATTAACCGGTTAAACAAGCCCTGCGACGAACTATAAACATTTTTAATAAAAAAAATATTCCTGTCCGTTCCTATGATGATCTCATTACAGCCTCTTCACAATTTACAGGCATAAGCGAAATCACCGCCGGCCGCGCCTGAGCCCGCTGTTTCAACCCACCAACATTTGTGACCCCGGTCAAGAGTTATTAAACAAGTCGAAATCCTGATGCCAATTACTCTCCCACTTATCGTCAAAATATCACTGCCCTAACCCGAGGTTCAGTCTCACAGGAGACACCCTTAGAGCGAGCTCTTAGCCCATTTTATTTAAACTCTGGCTTAGCACTCTTCTCGCCCGAAAGCTGGGTTTCGCAGTAACGGTCATTTGGACCAACTGTTTGAGTTAATTTCGAAAAAAACTGATTTATTAATGAACTAACATTTACTATACATACATAACAAACATATACTAGGTGGAGGAGCAGCGGTGGATTTACACTAGGGGCAGTCGGGGCAAGTGCCCAGGGCGGCAAATATTTTAGGGCGGCAAAATTTTGAAAGTGATAAAATTTTTTATTAGTCTTATCGAGATTCCCCAATATAATTAATTAGTTCCATTAATTTATATTTTTTTGTTTAATTGATAGTTCAAGAAATTCAATTCATTCATTATTTATGAGTTATAATTTTGGCACTTTTTTAGTAAAAATTAATAATCAAAATGATTTAATCAATTTGTTTCCTTGGAGATTTCAAATAATAATCGATTTTTCTATTTTCTGGAATTAAATAAATTTAATTAGTATTTATTTTTGAAAAATTGAAAAAATTTCGGAATTATTTTTTGCATTTCTTAAAACATCAACTTTAATAATCAATCAATAAAAAAAATGTTATAATTTATCGATTTCACCAATTAATTTTAATTTTAACGAAAAATCGCTACTTTTCAAGTTATATTGTCGTAAAATATGGAAAAATATAAATATATGTATGAAACAAACTGATAGTTTCAATATATAACATTAGTTTTCATACCTTAAGAAAATTATTAAAAAATCAGCATGAAAACGTCTTTCTGCACGTATTTCCCCTTAAGTAAAATTCTAGTAATAGGGCGGACTTTTTTCCGGTGCCCAGGAGCGGCATTGAGTTTAAATCCGGCCCTGTGGAAGAGTCTTATTTTATCTATTCCTGCCGCAATAGCGTCAATGTTTAGCACTGACGTGTTCCGATTTGGAGGGTAAGGTAGATGGTAAACTTACACATGTAGCATTAAGACCACGCCACAAGGATAATAACGCACATTTAACATTTTTGGTGTTGGTAAGCAATGGTTGTCTTTTTCCATCTTGAGACCCATCTGCTTGTTTGCTATCTTATGATATAAAATATTGTTACTTGCTTCGGGTTCGTTTTGTTCAAGAAAACGCCACTTATAATAAAACCGTGTATATACAACACAAATATATAAAATACCACAGTGCAATACGTAAATACACTATACTTTTCCTCTGTAGAACCAATTGCCGACAGGGGTTTTTCCAGGCGGATACGACATAGAGAACTTCAAGAAAAGAGCATACTATTTCTTAAAAGGCCGGCAACGCAACTGCAAATCATCTGATAGTGTGGTTGTCCATGGGCTGCGGTGATAACTTACCATCAGGTGAGCCTCCTGTCCGTTTGCCCCTTTTCTAAAAAAAATACACTTTAGTCACACTCACTGTACTAACACTAAACTTAACCGACTACGCTGAACGAAAACACTTCTCTTATTCACTCAAAGTGGTCGCCCGTACTATTGCTTCCGATCACTGTATAAAACTGCCCTCTATTTGTTAACACATCTCTATTTATACTCAGGGTAAAGTTCGACTTCATTCCTGAATCATCTATGCGTAAACCAGGCTAATCATAAACAAGTTACTTTAATGTAAACAAAAACAAGTTATTTTAATGTAAACAAGTCCTAGTACGCGCTGTTTTCCCTTATGCCCTAAGCGATAAGGTCAATTATGGCATAACTATTGGGGTAACGGTCGGCTATTTGTTTATCAATAGAAGTAGCTATCTCTTTCTTTTATTTCTAGATCTCTCCAGCGCTTCAACTCTTCACGTTTCTAGATTATTCGCAACAATATTTATAAAACCTTATATAACAAAATAAACATATGCTTTACTATAAAATTGTATGTCTAAATCAAAGAGAAACAACTTAAATGAAAATATATAAAATGACGTATTTTAGGGTAGCAAAGGGACTACCCCGTTTAAGGTCCATAGGAGGTTTTTAATTTTTTACATGTTGTCTAAGTCTTCATAACTTATCACATTTTTAGACTTTTTTCATTTATTTTCAATCTTAATAATTTTAATTACTATATGAAACTAAAACCCTAGATTTTTTTTCCACTTAGTGAATTATTCTTTATAGGCTAATGAATAGATTACCGTTACAAAATTTTGAAAATTTTGTAACGGTACCGTACCACTTTTTTATTAATAATTAAAAATTATAAATTAAAAAAGTAAATAATATTTTTTTTCTAAATCTCGATCATTTAGATCTGCGGTTAAAAGCTACTTAAAAATCATTTCTTTTTATTTTTTACTGTTGTTTAAAAATTTGTTATAAACAAATACATTGTTTATGAGTTTTTTTTTTTTGTATTATACTTTTTTTAAATGATAATTTTGCAATGGTAATCTATTCATTAGCCTATTAAGAATAATTTTACTGAGTGAAAAAAAAATCTAGGGTTTTAGTTTAATAACTATCGGGGTTTTTATGTTAACTTTAAATTTAGAAAAGTAATTAATAAACAAATGTTTAATAAATGTAAAAATTGATTAAAAATTCTTCAACGGCGGATTAATCTTCATTGATTTATTCTAATACTACATGAATTTTTTTATTCATCAATTTTCATGTTTAATACTTTTAATAAGTTTTTTTTGTTGCTGTGACGCAAAGCGCGGAAGCCAGACTATCCGTTTTTGGCTCTATTTTCAGGGCTCTGTAAAAATTATAAATACAAGAGGTACAGCTCCGGGAGTCGGGACTTAGTTTTAGCAAATTCGATGATCTTTTTTGACCTTTTTTATAATTTCGAAAATTTCTAAATATCGCCTCTGTGGTATAGTGGTCCAGCGTTGGCGTTGACCACATGAGGTCCCGGGTTCGATTCCCGGGTCGGGCACACAAAAAAAGTGTTTTTTCAGTTTTCTGTGAAACACAAAGTTGCCCGGGATTGGAAAGTGCCCGGTTGGCGATAGGCTTGCCACCTATCACATTGTGGGACTAAGTATCTTCGGCTAATCGTGGGTGCACTTGTTGTACCTCTGCCTACCCTTTCGGGGATATGGGCGTGAAGATACTTTTCTTTTTTTTTTTTCGAAAATTTCAAATATTTCTTGAGATATTAAAAAAACCCACTTTTTTGGCTTATTTGTTTATAACTTTTGCAATGTTTTTCAGCGCCTTTTCGGACTTTTTCTTAAACTTTTTATGTGACAATATGAATCGAATGACACCTTGGTCATGATTTTCGGAGAATATATAAAAAAAATACAAAAAATAGTACATGTGAACCAGACTATAACGTATTCCTGCTCCAAAAACGTCGGTGTTTATCGTTGCCGGTTTCCGGTTTGGAGAGTAATGTAGCCAGTAAACTAATGTATTTGGCGTTCCATCCCTGTCACATGGACAGCAATACATCATTTACATCTTAAGTGTTATTTATGATTCTCTCTTTTACATCAGGAGTGGCATTAATTTCTATGCTGTCCTATCATAATATAAGCACAGTTTGGCAGTTGACGGGTAAAAGATTACAATGTACATACTGAACGAGGGTGTTGAGTTCTCGATTTTGATACCGAATATGTAAAATGTAATTAATTTTAATTTAATTAAAACTAAGTTTTCAATATAAATATTTTGTACGGACACCCGCGCACGGCGCAATTACAGGCAGTGATTTACCAAACTCGCAAGTAAACTCGTTAGTACAATGTGCGGTAACCATATTTTTTAACATTAGTACACTAAGTTAACACGTTTACTGCGGCAAGTAAAATCATAATTCTTCATCTGGTGCGGTGGCGAGCCAAAATGCGCCCCCAATGATATTTCCGCCAGTGCGTGGCAGGTCTTTCTAGACCCACCAGCACTAGGACAGATTAAATTGCTATAAATTTGTGGAAACATAATGTATATATATTTTTTTATATTGTTAGAATGACTTTGAACCCATCTTCCTTAGGTTTGATTCGCCCCGGGATTTGCCAAACGGGAAATTAGAAATAAAGCAGGAAAAGCGACAGGCCGATATCGACCTGAACCGCACTAGAAAGTATTTTTAGTAATCATGGGACAGAGAAAAATAAGGGGATATCGAAAATAAAACAGAATTATAGTAAAAGAACTGAAAAATGTTTTTATTTACTTTTGCCTGTCTTAGAAACTTGTTACGCAAAGGTTTTGGTTGCATTTTCTGCAATATTTTTTTTATTTTATTAACTTTTTTTGCTATTAAAGGTTTTCCGCAGTCTGTTGTAGCACCCTGCACAATTTCTTCGTTTAGCGCTCATCTCAAGGACATGGCCATTGTCTTTAGGTATTACTTGATTTACTGAAATGAAATTACGTCATTATGAGTCTAAGGCTGATATGTTGATATGTGTAGGTAGTAAACAAAAGTTGCCGCTTGTGCTTCGTTTTGCGTGCATATTTGTTTCCAAATTCTTTGTATTTTTCTTAGTGGAAAATATTTCTTCACTGCTGTCACTACCACTGTCAATAACTGCAGGGCGAATTATTCTATTTTCCAAAATTTGTATTTTTCTTTTGTTGCTTGCCATCGTTGATTATATCGAACGCTACGTCAGATCAGTTAGATAGCACAACACTAAATGGCGGGGCGCGCGCTCTGTGCGGTATCGGGTCGCCAGCTGCCTGTTGGGAGGGCAGGCCGAAATAGGCCCACTGTCGCACTCAGCGGATGTTTTTCACCGTCAGTGCGTGGTAGGTTGATAAATACCTGACATCATATTTTGTTGTGGAACACCTACAATTTTGACCGCAAGATGAAATATATATTTGTCTCTGTCAAATTTTTACAAACACCTGAGATAATCGTTTCGCACAAGCGAGAGGGACTTAGTTTTCTTCGTCCGCACCAGCTAAAGTACCGCGGCAGGCCGATATCGGCCTGTTACGCAGTGAGCGTATTAAGGTTTACTATGTAGTTAAGTATTTTTCTCTTTTTGCTAATTTTTTCTTAATATAATATTATAGCAAACAAGCAGACGGCCCTCCTGGTGGAGAGAGAAACCATCACCTATAGACACCAACGATATTAATGGTGTGTTGCTTTCCGAGTGGCGGGATGACAATGCCACATGCATAAGTATACCGACTACTTTACTTTCCAAACCGAAACACGACATTGACAAGCATTGACCAATATGGATGCTGATGCAGTACACCTGTCCACGTTCCTGTCAGATCGTACAAGAGTGTAGTCAGAAGGTTGGTACCAGTTGATCATTTGGCAGTCAAGGACTCCTGATTTCAACCAGAATTAGCACGCCAGGAAGATAGGGATACTTGTCAAAAGCCATATATCTTCTCTTCCTATCCTCAGGGCCCTAAAATATTTGCCAACATAGCCTCCGAAACCTCGCTTTCAGTATGGCAAACCAGCTCAAAGCTGCAATCAAAGCCTGAAAAGGCAATCCCAAAAATTAAAATGAAAATAAGGCGCAAAACATATCTATTAACTAGCTGACCCGGCAAACGTTGTTCTGCCTTTTTAACTACTCTTATTTTTTCTATATTTTCTCACCTTTTAAACCTTCCCTGGACTTCAACAATTAATTCAAAACCCAAATTAGCCAAATCGGTTCAGCCGTTCTCGAGTTTTAGCGAGACTAACGAACAGCAATTGATTTTTATATATATAGATAAATAACTAAGATGAAAATGTAAATATTATTTTTTTATACAATACTAGCGGCCCGTCCGACTTTGTAGAGATAAAGTAGCTTATAAAGAAAGGTTAAATAAGTTCTAAAGTGAATATGCGTGAGCGAAGCCGCGGGTAACAGCTAGTATATAATATCTATCTATCTATATCTATCTATACATATACATATACATATACATATACATATACATATACATATACATATACATATACATATACATTAGGGTGGAGTGAAAAAAAAAAATTTTTTTTTTCTTCTTAGCCTGGGGGTCAAATTTGTAGCTTATAAAAAACAAAAATTTTTGAAAAAAAAATAAAATTTTTTACTCAACATCTTGAGGCGGCCCATTTTTAAAATTAATTACGAGTAAAAATATTTGGTTGCAAAAAAAAAATTTTTAAAAGCGTTCTAAAAACTTCAAAATATCCTCTTTTATGCCAATTAAAAATCACAAGTTAAAAAAAATTTTTGTGACTATTGTTTTAATATTTAAAAAAAATCCAAAAAAGTAACATTCCTCGTTAGGGCACTAGAATAAAATTTGAGTTGGAAATGATCATAATTGCCAATTCTTGGATGTTTTAAGACATTAAAAGACAAAATTTTTTTTTTTTTTGCAACCAAATATTTTTACTCGTAATTAATTTTAAAAATGAGTGGGCCGCCTCAAGATGTTGAGTAAAAAATTTTATTTTTTTTTCAAAAATTTTTGTTTTTTATAAGCTACAAATTTGACCCCCAGGCTAAGAAGAAAAAAAAAATTTTTTTTTTTCACTCCACCCTAATATACATATACATATACATATACATATACATATACATATACATATACATATACATATACATATACATATACATATACATATACATATACATATACATATACATATACATATACATATACATATACATATACATATACATATACATGTAATAAAACTGTAAAAGGTCGATTTCTGTACATTGAAGATATTTTAACAATTTTTTTTTGGAAGATACTCTTTAATCGATACTGAAGCGAAAAATGTAATTTTTTTAATTTTTGTCCGTCTGTCTGTCTGTCTGTATCAAGGCCGCGCATCACGCCGAATCTACTGAACGGATTCTAATGAAATTTAGCATGATTAGAATTCATACTCCGAAGAAGGTTATAGGATATTTTTTATCTCAAAATTCAGTATGGTTCCCATGAGATAGGTGATGAAAATAAAAACGTATATTTAGCTTAAATTCATTAACCTGTCATCATTGTCATTATTTTTGTGTTCAAAAGTAAGTACTATAAAGATTATCCCTTAAAAATTTCAAGTTATAATTTAGAAGTTACAGATATCACAAGTTTCAACGGTTTCGGGTGGTAAGTCCAGTTGAACGTGACACCCGGAGTGTATACAAAACCTTTGAACGCACGGCTCAATATAAGTTAGCGTTATCATTTTATAGTGTTTGTATAATGGATATAACCCGAGAGAATCAATTCTAGAATGTATACTTTCTTATTATATGTTATAAAAGCAATTTTACTAGTTTAAAAATTAGTAAAATGTTTGTAAAATATAAACCTAAACATTTTATTTATTTATATAAGAATAATTATAATATATCTATATCTATAAAAGGCAAAAGTGACTGACTGAGGTATCAATTTTTTACTCGAGCTTCAAAATTGTTCTGCCTTTTTAACTACTCTAATTTTTTCTATATTTTCTCACCTTTTAAACCTTCCCTGGCTTAACCTTAATTCAAAACCAAAATTAGCCAAATCGGTTCAGCCGTTCTCGAGTTTTAGCGAGACTAACGAACTTGATTTTTATATATAAGAAGATAAAATTGTATTATGTAAATATTGGGTCCTTCAAAATGTACAATCTTTTACCAATCATATTCAGGTTGTATATAAAAATTACAACAATCCTCGCGATGCGGTTTTCCCCGTTATAGTCTGCACTCCTCACAGCGTGTTTGATGACGTCAATTGTTCAGGGTCCGTAGATATTTCCGATGGGGTTTTATTATTATGATTATGAAGTAAAAAAAAGATTGTGCAGACTTGCAACTAGACACCTGCCTATAATATCTAACGTAATAAGTTTCGATAATGACAGGTGGTAACATATTTCATAGGTTACTCCGTACTCCGTACGTAAATGGTAAAAACGGAACCCTATTACTAAGCCTCCACGGTTTGTCTGTCCGTTTGTCTGTCAACAAGCTGTATCTCATAAACTCATAAAGTGTATCCGATAAAAAACCAATAAACTAGCCACTTTGTGGCGATGAGAGAGGCTCTAGAGTTTTTTACCATCATCCTTTCAGGTAAGCCTTCGGTTCGGGGGGGGGGGGGGGGGGGTCACATATATGAGGTTCAGTCGAGATAGGCTCAAATCCTTATCTAATTCTAATAAATCCATACCTAGACCCCTGCCTAGAGGGGGTCATGACCCCCATGAGATCTTTTTTTTATGTCATAAGACAACAAACAAGCAGATGAGCAACATCACCCATAGACACAAAAGGTGTAATGGTGCGTTGCTATCTTGTGACGAGGTCTAATGCCACATGCATAAGTTAACCGGCTACCTAACCCTCCAAACCGGAACACAACAGTGACTAGCACTGACGTTATTGCGGCAGGAATAGGTGAGGTGGTGGTACCAGACCCCGGCGTGACAATACAGAACTCGTTCAAAATCGGTCGCCTTTTACGACCTGCCTGGCAGAACGGCAGTTGGCTTATTCTTCAAAGGAGCTCGGTACCAACACGGGGAAGATCTAGTGGAAGGAACTCAGCGGACTTATTTATATTTTTCATTCACGTTTTTCTGTTAGAGCCGGTGCTGCATAATACGCACTGAATACAAATTATAGTAGTATAATTTATATGCAGTATTTTATATTTGACTTATACCAAAGAAACTACTTCTAGGTGGTAGATTTCTGCATTGTGCAACGTACCATTAACATATTTAGTGTCTACAGGCGATGGTTGACTTTTGCCATCGGGAGACCCATCAGCTTGTTTGCTATCTTATGGTATAAAGAATACCATACTTTACTAGGTGGTAGGGGTGGTAGAGTTCTGAATTGTCTCGCCCGGGTCTGGTACCACCGCCTTACTTATTCCTGCCGCAATAGCGTCAGTGCATGTCAATGTCGTGTTCCGGTTTGGGGGGTAAGGTAGCCGGCAAACTTATGCATGTGGCATTAGACCACACATCTTTGGTGTCTATTGGCGATGGTCGATTCTTATGATATTATATATATATATATATATATATATATATATATATATATATATATATATATATATATATATATATATATATATATATATATATATATATATATATATATATATATATATATATATATATATATATATATATATATATATATATATATCATATTTATCGTACATCGTAGAAAATACATTTAACAACATAAAATTTGCCACAGTATGTATTGAATGAGCGATGAAGTTCCTAAAGTCTACAGACGACGCGGCGGTTGTTTGAACCATGAAGCTGTATTATATCTAGAGGCAACACTTCTAATAGATACCTAAATGAAGCACAACTTTTAATACTGTTGTCATCTGCTGTGGTCTTACCCTCTCTTTCTAACACAGCTGTATAAAAAGAGATGGTGAGACCTCATAGACAGAGATAATATAATATAGGTGTATGTTTCAGGTGATTAATCCGAGTGCTAGCTCCACCTTTACCTAATTAATACTTCATGATTTGAAGATAATATAAATTAATGTGTGTAGCGCTAACCAGAACACGTGTGGGCGCGTTCCGGCATTTTTAAATGTCTACTTGACAAAAGTGCCTGGAAATGTTTATTGAATAAAATATTATTTTTTTACTTCCCGCTACGTATATAGATGGAAGTTACTGATTTTGCCCTGATTTTCGAAAATCGGGTTTCCACCAAACCTACACGTTTTAAGGTTCTAGGGATATGATGCAGTTTCACCAAGTGCCAACGATGGAAAATATAATTTATGTCCTAGGGAACTTTTTCGACTATTTTCACCATGACGTCAGTACGTCTGTATGTATGTGTGTGTGTGTGTGTGTGTGTGTGTGTGTGTGGGTGTGTGTGTATATGTGGGTATGTAAACATCCCATAACGTTTGAACGGTTTGACCGATCGAAACGTGGTTGATGGCATTCAATTGGATTTCGCTCAACTTAGACTTTTTGAAAATTTAAACCAATTCGGTTCAGCAGATTTTGAAAATTTTTGGAAATACTTAAAAAAGTTTTTTGGAGAAACAGTATTTTTTTAATATAACTTTCATATTATTATACTAATTGCGTACAAAATCTAATTAGCTCTTTTCCTTTAAAAAACTACATCCAATGCATAAATTGCTACAAATCAGTTTATTCGTTTGGGAGTTATCGTTGGCGGAAAATTTTGAGAAAAATTTTATTCGTCTTCGTATAACTTCGAGATTTTTTAACAGGTATTTTTTTGGCCTGCTCTTCTAATATTTTAATACTTATAAACATCAAGTTTTCAAAAGTTGCAGCTTTTTAAATATCAATTTTTTGTTATTCACAGCAAACTTACTTAATATTTTTCAAATAACTTTCAGGCTAATATACCAGTTGATTTAAAAATCTAATCAGCTTTTCTCGCTCAAAAACAGTGTCAAAAAGACAAAAATTTCAATAAAAATGTTTTTTGGCATTTCGTCGACGTTTTTCAACCTATAGATTATGCAGCTAAGAAAACAATTTAGAGTTCAAAATTTGCCTTAAGTGTCATTCGTAAAATCAAAATCGATTACAGTTTCCAAAATATACTTTTTAAAAATTACTATTATTTTTAACAAAATTTAGATTCTTGAACTCAACGCTGACTGAATAAACCTACGCTTAGATATACTTTTTGTTCTTTTGAGCTTGAAATACCTTAATTTAGCGGGAAGTTTCAGGGATGGCCTGCAGGATCAACCGGTTTACATTTTTTATTTTGATTTTGATTTTTGAACATTGTAAAATTTGACTGGCGAATTATACGTAGAGGTAAAAACACTTTGTAAGTTGAATGATAAGTTAAATAATTGAAGGGGTTGGAGAGATGTAGAGGTTGTTAGAGGGGGTCTGAAAATGAAATTTTAAAACTACGACATCACTAGTTCACAGCTTGGGGCGAACCACTAGTATTTAAAAACAATTTGAAAAATCCAAAAGTGCGCACCTAAAAAAATTGTTTTTGTAATTATCGTTACATGTGTGTTCCCCCATGTTGGTCCAGGCGCTTTTGAAGAATAGAACAACTGCCGCTCTGCCAGGCAGGTCATAAAAGGTGACCGATTTACCATACGATACGTGTTACTACAATCGTGAATAGTACACTAGATGGTGGAGTTCCGCAACATCTCGCCCAGGTATTTGGTACCACCGCCTCACCTATTCCTGCCGCAATGGCGTTAATGCTTGTCATTGTCATGTTCCGATTTCAAGTTTAAGGTAGCCGGTAGACTTACGCGTGTAGCATTGTCATCCTACCACACTGATAGCAAGGTACCATTTACATCTTTGGTGTCAGTATAGGCGATGGTTTCTCATTCCACGAGGAGAGCCATGTTTGCTATCTTATAATATAAAAAGTGTGGGAGACGTTTTTTTAACATCCCGTTAGTAAAAGGAAGTTAATGATTTTGCCCCGATTTTTGTAAATCCATTTTTTACCCAGATCTCGGTTTTGCGGTCCTAGGAACATATTCCGACTATTTCCACAATTTGCGAATTTAGTAGTTTCCTTCATCGTATGAATTTTGTTTGTCTTGCGGAAATTTCAAATTAAGTAGGGTATTCGAATTTCGTTTGTTTGTCTATTTTTATATAGAATAGGGACAAACGAACAGGAGGTGCACCTAATAGTAAGTGATCACCGCTGACCATAGACATCCGCAACACCTGAGGTCTTACAGTTGCGTTGCCGGCCTTTTGATAATAAGTAAGCTATTTTCTTGAAGGTCCTCAAGTCATATCCGTTCCCGGCCGATAATTTATTCCACAACAGAATGGTGGAATTGGTTATACGAGTCACTACCATAGTGGCTACTAAGTGGTAGAGTTCTGCATTGTCTCGCCCGGGTCTGGTACCACCGCCTTACATATTCCTGCCGCAATAGCGTCAGTGCTTGTTTTTTTTTTTGTTTTATATCATAAGATAGCAAACAAGCAAATGGGTCTCCTGATGAAAAGAGTCATCCATCACCTACAAACACCAAAGATGATAATGGTGCGTTACTATCTTGTGGCGAGATCTTATGCCACATGCATAAGTTTACCGGCTACCTTACCCTCCATACCGGAACACGATAGTGACAATCACTGACGCTATTGCGGCAGGAATAAGTAAGGCGGTGGTACCAGACCCGGGCGAGACAATTCAGAATTATACCACCTCTACCACCTAGTAAAGTATGGTAACTATACTAAAATGTCAACTATACTTATATCTCAAAAACTACTAAACCGATTCCGATGAAACTTAGACTGTTCCCAAAGTTAGAATATACCTAATTGAAATCAAAAACAATTGTCCTATATGGCTCTCGGCTCGGGTTCAGAACCGGGCTCTTTTTAATTTTTTCAAATCTGACTTGTAGTTTCAGAGTATAGCGCGTTCAAACAAACAAACAAAACTTCAGGTTTATTATTTGACCGCCGCGTTAGTCAAGTGGTTAGCGACCCTGACGACGCAATCGACGGGACTCGGGTTTGATCCCCGACGGGGACAAGCATTTGTGTGATGAGTATAAATGTTTGTATTTCCGGGTTTGGGCGTTTATTAAATATATTCTAGTATTTATATATGTATTTCTATGTCCCGTGAATATTTATTTATTATTATTATTTATTATAATTGTATAGATAAGCGGCCTGCGTGCTTAATTTTTATGTTCTGCCTAACACCCGCACGCTTCGCTGGGTGTAAATTCGTAGACGATAAAAAATTAAATGGCCTTTCATTTACGCTAACACGTGTTCTTCCTGTGTACCAATTTTCATCAAAATCGTTCAAGCAATTTAGAGTTATAATGAGACAAATATGCTGACAAAAAAAAATTGATGCTAGTGAGTTTTAAAACCAATATTTATCATAAAAATTGGCAATTTTTTTATATCATTAGATAGTAAACATGCAGACGGCTCTCCTGATGGAAATAGAAAACCATCGCCTAGACATCAAAGATGTCAATGGTGCGTTGCTATCCTTATGGCGAGGTCTTAATGCCACATGCATAAGTTTACCAGCTACTTTACCCTCCAAACCGGAACACGACAATAACAAGCACTGACACTATTGCGGCAGGAATAGGTAAGGCGGTGGTACTAGACCCGGTCAACGCAATGTAGAACTTAGTAGCTACGACGGTATTGGCTCGTATAGCCAATCGTTCGCGTTTTACGAATTGCGTGGCAGAACAACAGATGGCCTATTCTTCAAAGGGTCTCTGAACCATCGCAGCAAAAAATATACAGACAAACACTACAGACTTATATGTTAGCATAGAATCTATGCCATAGACGTAGATTAACTGCTGTCAAAAAAAAAACTCAGTTAAAAAAACGCTCACTCAGGTAATATTAAAAATCTTTAGCAGCCTAGGTTATTATTAATTTCAATCATACAATTTTAAAAGGTTTTCAGGGTTAGGTATACAGGTTTGAGAAAGGCAAATATAAAATAAGTAACTGATTAGTTCTTTAAAAACTACTAGGCAATCGATCATGCTCTAATACGATTTCCGACATAGACAAGCCTTTAGTAATAAATTAGTATCGAAGACTAATACCTATTTCACAGGTAAAATTAACCTATTTTTATATAATTTACATTTAATGTGAGTGTAAATTGTGTTTTTTTTTTCAATATCGTAGCTAGAGCTACCCCTATGAAATTATCCATCCATACATGTACTATAAATGTACTTAATTATTTAAAGAAATCAAATAAACAAAATTTAAGGAGAGAATCTAAATTAATGTCCTTCGTCAGACCTCTTTTTTTAATTAACAATGTGTTAATTATTACTATAATTAAAAAAAAAACAACTAACTAATATAATTGTAAATAGCGTTAATCTGAACATTTATTTTTTTAATAACCAGCATTCACGGCCTTAATATACATATAAATCAAATAGCACATACTCTACATTGTAACAAGAATGACAATAGCGAAGGGGCGAGTTTAGCGTTCAGTTATAGGTATATAAATGAAGTGCGATTTCGCAACCATACCAATATCAAATCTCGCCGCGATCCCGCCGCTCGGGGAGAACGTTTTAGCTACAGAACATTTTGCGCGGGAAGTGTCTCTTACAATTTTTCAAAATGGCGTTTACAAGTGATAGAAATATTTTAAATTTAAAGAAAAAGGGACATTTTGAACACGAAGAAACAAGGATTGATAAATATACGGTAAATATTCTTAGTGATAATTACATTAGTAGTGATTATTACGAAAAATAATTCACAATTAAAATATTATTACATACACCCTTGTCACTTGTAAATATTTAAATTTATTATTTACCCGCCTCACAGTTCAATATAATAAATTGTATCTATCACCGTAAACTTGTAAATACCGTTATAATTATAATCTATCGTAGTACCTAACATATTATTACACTGCTAAGCTAACCTAACCAAATTATAAACTCCCTAGGTAAGTAGGTATATGATAAATTAATGGTCTTGACAATTTTACGTTTACATGTCTATTACATATACATTTTACTTATTCTTTAGTATTTAATTACAGCGGTTTTCTTAATCTTTTTAATCTTCAGCGATCTTATGATACAAACTATGTACGGGTATAAAATTTCGGGTACCTCTATAAATATTCAAAATACCCAATTATATTCTAATAATAAATAGAATATCATTAAAAATATCTATGCCTGCTTGTAGATAAAAATCATTGAACTTATTTTGGTATTTACTTGTTTTTTTGGTAAGGTAGGATCTTTGATCCGAATATGTGATGTACGGTTTATATTTTTTAAAAAAACATTACTTAATGGGGCACTGGCCGGCTTTCATAAATCTAGGTGAAAGAGAGTGAGAATTCATCCAAATTATAAATGCGGTCCATATCACAAATGCTGACTGTCTGTCTATCTGTTTGTCTGTCGGTTACTCTTTCACTGCTAAACCGCTGAACCAATTCCAGATAAATTTGGCTTGGAAATAGTTGAAGATCCAGATCAAAGATAGGCTAATTTTTTCCCAAAAATCAACCCTCAAGGTGTTAGGTGTTGAAATAGGGGATGAAAAATTATATTTGACCGCTCCGTTGGTGAATTACCTAGTTAGCGATCCTGAATACGCGATCGGTGGGACTTGGGTTCAACTCCCGACGGGGACGAGCATTTGTGAGATGAGAGATAAATGTTTATATTTCTGGGTTTGGGCTTTGGGTGTTGTTAATTTTTTTTCGAAATGGCTACTGCAATTGACCATAAGGGTCGTTTCTGTGTCACCGGACTTTTTGGGCTAGCAGAGTGCTCAACCATGTTGTTAATAAATATATTTCAGCATTTATAAATAAACTAGCTGCAGCGTGCAGCCCGCTGCATTATAAAAGCTTTTGGCGAATCCCGCGGGAGCACCTAATTTTTCCGGGATAAAAAGTAGCCTATGTGCTATTCCAGGTCATTATCTACCTGTGTGCTAAATTGTATTCAAATCCGTTCAGTAGTTTTTCCGTGATTGAGTAACAAACATCCATCCAACGAAACATCCAAAATTTTTCCATTTATAATATTGTAATAAATAATATAAATGTAATAAATAATAAATAAATAAAATAAATTCCTATGTATTAGTTTCGTTGACAAACACCCATATCACACATTTCGTGTACATAATGATTATTTGGTTTGAACATTGAGTAAACAGACTAGAGACCTAAAAACAGACCCAATTGGCCTGTCTGTTCTGTCAACACTTCAAATTAATAGATATTATAATAATCGGAAATAATTGATAGCGACTATTCCAGTGACATAAACACGCGTGACAAAACACCGTACTTGAATTAGCTAATCGGAACACCGTGTTATTTGTCCCTGCACCTCAGATTATTTTGACAGAATTAATTTGATATTTTATTATTATTATTTCATAAGATACCAAACAAGCAGATGGGTCTCCTGATGAAAAGAGTCAACCATCACCTATAAACACAAAAGTTGTGTCACACTAGAACACACAGTGTCACACACTAACAGCTCTAAAATCTCTTCGACTTAATTCCATTTTCGTTGCGTACGTAGAAATTTGATGTGTGATAAAAAAAACAATTGACAAATAATTTCCCGCCAATTGTAATTTTTTATTACCTAGAAGGTTGCAACGTTTTAAAAATATAACATTCGAAATTCAAATAGTTCCGATTAGCTAGAAGTGCAAAACTTTTAGTGTGCCCCATGCATAATATAATATATATATATATATATATATATATATATATATATATATATATATATATATATATATATATATATATATAACACTTGTCAACAACCATGCTAACTGTTTCAGACATTTACAGGTAAACACCACATGCTTATAATATTATAAAATAACTTATTTAACTTAACAAAAAGAAACTAAAAATTATAAAAAAATGAGAAAAATAAACACAACTAAATTTAATTCTTAACATATACAAATCAATTGAAAATTTAAAAATCATATTTTTGGAATATTTTATGGAATTTGTTAGACGAATCAACATAAATGTCAATGTGGTCACTAAACTCATTAATATTAATGTTACTACTACTATTACTTTAGATAATCTAGCTAGAGGAGAGTTTGCACCTGCAACAGTTCTACGAAGTGGCGGGCAGATAGGTGTAATTTGACTTGGAGGACGTCCCCTGGATACACGAAAATCTATTTTACTTAGCAAAAGAGGGCAGTCTATTTCATTTCTAATTAATCTAACCATAAATAAAAAATCTAAAAGCTTCCTACAGCATTCTAATGATGTCATTTTAAATTTAAGTAGCCTAGTTTTTTAGGAATTATATTTTCTTGCTATGCCGTTACTGTATGCCATGTTCCATAGGAAACGCTTTTGCACTCTTTCTAATCTTAAAGAATGAGTAGCATAATGAGGTCTTCATACGACACTACAATATTCTATTAATCGTCTTACCAGGCTATAATACAAAAAAACTTTTCCTTTATT
This sequence comes from Apodemia mormo, assembly GCA_036924255.1. Taxonomy (NCBI): domain Eukaryota; kingdom Metazoa; phylum Arthropoda; class Insecta; order Lepidoptera; family Riodinidae; genus Apodemia; species Apodemia mormo. The sequence goes on along the minus strand of JAUPFN010000016.1, from coordinate 12,446,264 downwards.
AGATTTAAATACTTTGACGGTTCTGATTAGAAATCCCAAAATCCTGGAGGATTTCCGAACAACTTGCTCAATATGGGGTACAAATGTGAGTTTTTGATCGTTTATTTGTTTATATTGCGTGTGGCCCGACACGAACCAGCCGGTTATTTTGTTATATTTTTAAAGGTAACGTATGACCATTAATTATCATGTCCTTCAATACGTATCTACACTCTTACCAGTCTACCAGTATATGACTAATCGCGTAAGTAGATCCAGTCACTCGGACAAAAAGGTGTACCAAGAAACTGAATATTGCCAACACCGGAATTGACACCCAGCAATTCGTGCGTCTATAGGGCTCGGCAACCTTTTGACTCGGAAGAGGCATAAAAAATAATTTAAAAATTTCCAAGTTTTTAAAGAGCCACAAGTCCTTTTCGCGCAATAAATAGTACTTGCGTAAATAAGGGGATATATATATATATATATATATATATATATATATATATATATATATATATATATATATATATATAACACGGAGGAGTTATGGCATTTAAATTATTTGAAGTCCATTGAAAATAGTTCGGTTTTATTTCCTAATATTTTACGCTAAAAAATATTTACATGGATTGTAAATTGAATTCTAACGCGGTTTTCCGTCACGGATAATTTGCATAGTAAATTACTTTGTGGTTCTAATTAATAACAAAGATCCTTAAATACGTACCTATATCCGACTCAAAAATAAATCATGTATAGGATAGATATACATGGTCTAGAGTCTAAACTCCAGTATTACCGGGTTTACCAGCTACCTTACCCTCCAAACTGGTACACGACAGTGACAAGCACTGACGCTATTGCGGCAGGATTATGTAAGTCAGTGGTACCAGACCCGGGCGAGATAATGAAGAACTCTACCAACTAGTAGTCACGATAGCAGTGACTCGTATAGCCAATCGGTTGCCTCTTACGACTTGCCTGGCAGAACAGCAGTCGACCTATTCTTCAAAGAAGCCTGGGACTAACAATGGGAAAATCAATTATAGTAATCTTTTTCTTTAAAAATTTAAGGGATGAAATTGGGGATAAAATGTACATAAAACTTTTTACATGTGATGACATGTTAACTTACTCGCAGGCGAAGCTGCGTGGGTCATCTAGTAATATCATAAATGCGAAAGTCTGTCTGTAAAATTTGGCCTGGAGGTGGTTTTACCCCATTGTACTTGTCCAGGTCACTTTGAAGAATAGACCATTTAGATTTTACACTTTCAATCGTCGGCACTTGAAAAAATTCCATTATTATTGGTTGAAACTAGTTAACAACATACTTGTATTTTTATTTAACTATACATACTAATATTATAAATGCGAAAGTCTGTCTGTCTGTCTGTTATGCTTTCATGGCTAAACCGCTGGACCGATTTTCATGAAATTAGTCAGGAATATAGTTAAAGATCCGGGGTCAAACATAGGCTAATTTTTTTTCAAAAATCAGTCCCTGGGTGGCTGAAATAGGGGATGAAATTTTTATTAAAAGCTATTTGGACGACTTATTAATATACTCGCGGGCGAAGCTGCGCGGGTCAGCTAGTAATGTAAGTAAGTTCTATATATGTACGCGTTTTTGACCCGATTATATATTTTTAAAAATGATAGTAATCTATTATATATATAAAAGGCAAAAGTGACTGACTGACTGATGTATCAACGCACAGGCCAAACCCTTTCGCACACGTATTTCTCCTATGATATAGGCATCCACTAAGGAAGAATTTTTTAAAATTCAACCCCGAACGGGGTTGAATTTTGAAAGTTTGTATGAAACTTTTTATTCCCTGGACATATTTGCATGATATTTCGTATGAAAAAAAATAACGAATTACATATTTAATCGTTTTTCAAAATTCGACCTCTAAGAGTGTAAAATAAGTTCTAAAGTAAATATGCGCGAGCGAAGCCGCGGGTAACAGCTAGTTATACACTAAATTATTTAATTTAATCGACCGGTTTCGCTTTTTAAAGTATCTTCAGGGCGTAAATTAAAAAAAAAGAATTACGTCCTGAAGATGATTTCAAAAGCAAAATCGGTCGATTAAATTAAAGAATTTAGTGTATAATAATTATAGTGAAATTAAAGTATAAATGTATTGTTAACTAGTTTCAACTAATAATAGACCATCTTCTGATCTGCTAGGCAGGTAGTAGGTACTAGGTTAGAGACGAACGATTGACAATGCGAGTGGCTAACATCAAGGCTACTAGATGATAGAGTTCTGCATTATCCTGCCCGGTTCTGGTACGACCGCCGTACCTATAGTGCTTGTCACTGTCGGGTCCCGGTTTGGAGGGTAAGGTATCCGGTAAACTTATGCATATAGCAATAAGTAAAAAGTATCTTCACGCCTGTATCCGCGAAGATATTGGCAGAGGTACAACAAGTGCACCCACGATTAACCGACGAGTTACTCCCACAATGTGATAAAGGGCTAGCCCATCACCAACCGAGTACTTTTCCACTCCAAAGTAACGTTGCTTATGTCAGAAAACAGAAAAAAATACAATATTTTTAAATTTCAATACCCGGGAATCGAACCCGGGACCTTATGTGGTCAACTCCGACACCGGACCATTACACCACAGAAATGATATAGAATTAAAACCCAACAATAAAGATAACATCTTTGGTATCTATAGGCGATGGTTTTTCTTTACATCAGAAGATCCATCTGCTTGTTTGCTATCTTATGATACTCGTATAACAAAAGGAGCCCGAAACAACACAGGCTAAATATTATACTGTTATTATAATGTTGATATCTTGACCTCTGAGACACCAAGTCATCACAACCTTTCCTCGTTCATAGACAGTGATAAATACTTGTTATCAAACGGATGTATAAATAAAGGGCGTGCCCTTGCGTTTACTATATTTAGTTTATTAACTTTTTTAGCTCCTATTTAATGCATTAGTAAATCTTCCGCGTTACAACAACTATCCACTAGATGTTAGCCACGACCTCGTTCGTGTGAGTCCAAAACATTACTCCTTTTGCTAAGGCGGATGAAAAGGAGCTTATGTTACTTCTGGATATGGAGCTTTCTAATGATATTTAAATTTTTTAAGATATGTCCCGTAGTTTTTGTGTATTTGTGATGCTGGGGCCGCACTTGCGTCTATCGTCACAAAACTTCGTTCAATGACACGATAAATGTAGATGTGACCAGCTTTTATTCGCTATTTTCGCATATCGCTCATTTGGTGGAACATTGGCGTATTTACAGATTTACGTATTTTACAGGTTATTTTTTTAAATGAGTTTATGGTCTTATTATGGCAATTCATGCTTATTTTTTTATTTAAACAATAGTAATAGTATTTTAGTATTATTAAAACTTAGCTTTTTTATAATCGATCAATCAAGCAAACTTTGTCATATTTACTTCGATTTAAAAATAAAATACATTTCCGCCGATGATGTTCCACCAAATGAGCGATATATTCCGGATTGCGTGTGCCTTAACGCGTATAACTTCGGGACAATAGACGCAAGTACGCCTCCAGCATTACAAAAATACAAAATACAAATGTATTATTTTTCTAATATTACTATCTGTTATGGACGTCGAAAGTCACGTTGCCGTAGACCCCCCGTCCCACCTCGTCACATCTTGTCACAACGAACGTTTCCCCCCTCTCGGAACCCCCTACGGCCCCTTATAGTAGAAGTAAGTTGAAAATCTCTAAAATTTGTTATAATATATTTTTGTACACTTGAATTGCACACGTGCGAAGTTGGGACGGGTCGCTAGTCTAAACTAATATTATAAAAAGGAAAAATTTGATATTTTGTTTGTTTGTTGTTACGATTTAACTCAAAAAACTACTTGACTAAATCTACAGATAAAAAAAATGTTTTAAAAAAACCATGACATGGAAACACTAAATCGCGTCAGATTAAGGTATGGTAGGCTAATTGCCACCTAAAAATTAGAAAACCTGCTGATTCAAGTGTAGCGTAAGGGAGTGGGAGGGTCACAAAGTAGTAAAAGAAACTTTATTTTGACATTCTCCAGCTCGTCTGAATTTTCTTTTATTATATAGGAAATGATGTAAGAATAAAGAAAAAAATATAATCTGACAATTTCCACAAGCCGAAGTTATTGGGATTTTGTTTTTTTTTCTGCCATAGTTAGTCGCCTGTATATAAAAAGCTTATATTTGGTGGAGCTGGAGAGCCTCAACAGTATGCGAGGTACCCCCCGCCCCCCCTTATGTTAATCTAACGCACACGAGTAAATGCAAAAATCCCCTCTCGGGCTCCCCTACTATATCGACCCAATTTTGTTCAATTATGTATCGAGTCCGGCCACGGTTTTAGACATAACAAATAGTTTTTCTTAAAAAACTGCTTAAATAACATCAATTTCAACAAATTAGGTCTGAATTTCTATATTATATAGTTACTAGCATCTATAACACAAGCAAATAATTAGCTTCGAGTACTTTTGGGGTTTATTACATATGGGTTAGATCAATTCGTGTAATATGTCCAGCAACGTATATGACTGTCTTTCGTTTGACATGACAAGAACCATGATAACCAAGACTCTTTAAAACAATTTTAAACATTCATCAACTCAAATCACTTACATTATTAAAAATACAAAAGATGTTTTAAATAACGATATACTATAACGATATACTAATATAAATATTCTCTTACTGTTGAATAAGTTTTCACGGTCTTTGGACGACCGGAACATTACATTGTTACTGTTCAATTTACATGATCCTAGTGACGTCACGGAAAGCAGATAATGAGCACATTATTCTTAAATTCTTAACTTCATTAGTATAATTGTAGTATACAATGTCTCGGCGTTACACCGTGAAGGATCTTTACTTGATTTTATCGTATCTTTGAACACATATTTTTTTAAATTTTATTTTTACTAGCTATGTATTAGTCGCGATTTTATTCACGTGATCTAAAATCATTATTCCTTTTGCTTACTTGAGTAAAAGGTAGTCTATGTCCTGCTCTGTAAATTCCTCTATTTTTCAAAGATAGTTACATTAAAATCGGTTAGCCGTTCTAGAGATTACCCCGTATAAACAGAATGACAGACGGATAGACAAAAATTTTAAAAAAGGTTATTCAGGTATTAGTATCGTAAAAATAACACACTGCACTTGAAAAAACCTAGTTATTTTGACAGATAAAAACTTCAATTTTACTTATATGTATTACATTTCATAAGACAGCAAACAAGCAAATGTTTCTTCTAAAATAAAGAGATAACCATCGCATATAGATACCTAAAACTGAATAAACACATTTTCAATAGCCCGACCCAGGAATTTAATCCGTGACCTCATGTGGGCTTCAACACAGACATCGGATCACTAGATCACAAAGGCGAAAAAATTTAAATTTAAATTACTTAAAATGTGTAATTAAAATTTAAGTACACATATAAAGTTTTGATGTCAAATTTATTCCTCGTATAAACACCTTAACTTATGTTGCGGTACTGATAGCGGATACCTTCGGTAACGTTTACGTAGTATTTATGATATATGCATTACCATTGCATTTTGTGAGAGAAATTATAACTCCACTCTCTCGTTCATGTGTTTGTTATATTTATTATATACTTAGATCATGACATCCTGGGTTCGATTTCGGATCATACAAATTTTTCTGGTTACTGGTTTTTTTAATCACGATAACTTAATTGTATCTTTGAAGACGTAGGTATTAGTATTTCGTTTTAATGCAGATTCGTATCTATCTCGATAGTCTCATTATTGTATTTGTTCCGTTCAGGTCATAAGGTTCCAGGTTCAATTTCTGGATCATGCACATTGTTACAGTGTTTCTTGTAAATCAAGTTAACTTAATCCATTATCTTTGAATACGTGTGTATCAGTATTTAGTTTTATGGCAAATACAAAACAAACTCGATTACCTCGCTGTGTGTTAGTTCCGCTCAGATCATAACATCCTGGGATCGATTTCGAGTCACGCTAGTTATTACTGATTTTCATCAATCACGTAAACTTAATTATACGTAAATTTGAAGACGTATTAATACTTTTTTATGGCAAATACAAAATTAATTTAATAGCCTTGTTGTTTATTCCGCTCAGATCGTAAGGTCCTGACAGTCGTCAATTTGTAGCCTAGACGGGCTTTGTAGTACTAGTACCTAGTCTTGCCATAAATATTATTACAAAGAAAACATCATTTTTTCTATTTCACGTAACATTTATTACTATTACAGTGTGTTAGTTTATTACATTAATATAAAACCATTACAATATATATAAAGTTTATTCGAAGTGGTCTCCATTGCCTGCAATAAAGTTCTTAAAACGTTGAAGTCGAAGAACGAAGAAAATTCTTCACAGCCAATCGTATGGAATGTTTTAGGGACTCCAAATTATCATGGCATTTAGATCAAGTCATTTTCTCTAAAACTGACCATAAATCATAATCCATCGGATTAAGATCGAGACTAGATGACGGCTCTTCAGCTCTGATGTAGTCCGGAAAATTGGTTTCTAACCAAGATTGGGTGAATCGAGCTTTATGACCCGGCGTTAAGTCTTGCTGAAAGGACCAATTATGGTTATTAAACGTAGTGTTGTTAAGGGGTTTAACTACCTTCTCTATATCTTGATACACTTGTGCTGATGTTTTGATACCTTTCTCACAAAAACATGGTTCAGTCACTCTTTCATAGCTAATACCCGAATAAACCATAAATAAACCACCACTGAAGTCGGTTAATGTCCACGTTGTTCCCTGTTAACTAATTGGAAAACTTCCTTAGAGTTTTAAGCATAAGTACAGTCATTTGTAAAATATTGCTCAATTGTAAAAAAAAATCTCATGCGTAAATAACATTTTTCTATGATCTCCCTTTGCCTACCGTTTAAGTAGTTGTTTTGATTTTACCACCCTATTAATTTTTAAATTATCAGTTAAGAAATGACCAGTGTGTCTCTTATAGGCTGCAATTCCTAAGTCATCTTTTAAAATACGTGGCATGATTCTCGATGCTATTTTCATCTCCCGAGATATAAATCTTTTGCTTTCGGACAGGATTTCTTTGAATTTTTTCTCTTACTGCATTGATCGCTCTTTTCGTACAAGCATTACATGGACGACTAGATTTTTCTATGTCATAAACAAAGGGGATTTCACCTATCAATAGCTCGTTATACAAATATTTGACTAATACCAAGTGTATGGAGTGTTTTAAAAAAAATTATTTGGCTCCATACCTATTTTGTGTAATTCAATCACAGCGATTCTGTTCTCTTTATCACCCCACTTCATTTTAATATGACAAAATATTGACAATGTATTGACGCGAAAATGAGAAAACACAATGAACAATCATATGAAAATGTCAGATTCCAAGTTCACATGTAATATTTTGTTTATTTTTTATTGTAACAGTATTTATTGCCAGACTATATACATCACACATAATAGGAATGCCTCTGACTGTTAGTTATTCATCTGTACTAATATAAATGCGAAATTAACTTGGTAACCGAAATTCATAAAATTTGGCAAAATGTTTTTATTTTTTTATATATCATAAGATAGCAAACAAGCAGATGGGTCTCCTGATGGAAAGATTCAACCATCGCCTATAGACACCAAAGATGTTAATGGTGCGTTGCTATCTTGTGGCGAGGTCTAATGCCACATGCATAAATTTACCGGCTACCTTTCTGGCAGAACGGCAGTTGGCCTATATATATATATATATATATATATATATATATATATATATATATATATATATATATATATATATATATATATAACACTCGTCATGTCATACAAATCGATATGACATACTATAATAGATGCAATAAAATTGTGTTCGAGTATTACTCAGTATTTCACTATTGAGCTCCAGGAACTGGAATTTATAAACAATTATAGTTTTTTACGTGTCACAAAACGCGTCTACAATTAAGCGCAGCAAAATCATTAATTAAATACAAGTTCCTCAAACAATTCGCAACCATTACCATGTGGAGCAAAGCTAGATCGTTTAACCTTTGCTTTGTAATTGTTATGTGTAAGTAGTTTTTAACTCGTTGCAAACAAGAAAATTATCTTTTTACAGAACAGTTACGGGTAGACAGCGTTGAGCAAATCAACAAATTTTCCAATTAATTGATCAATCACTACGAGCACCTAACCCTATGCATGTAGATCAATTATGACTTATTTAATCATGTTCAATTTACTTATGATTAATTTAATCATGATTGAATGTTTTTTTTGTGATCATTGCTAAAGCCATTAGTCAAAAATCATTGAATCATTAATTTCGTAGATCTTCCAAAATCTCATAAATTTTCAGATAAAATGTTGATGAGTTTTTATGAAGAACAATTTAAATTACTTAAAATGTTAATTTACGGCTAGAACGATTTTTTAATTAGTATTAGATAAGCGTTATTCTAATTGCACAAAAATTACTTTTTAGTATTTCAATTTTTAAATTGAAATACTAGTTTTTAACATGTAATGCTGCTTAAGATTTTAAAATAACCGATTTTTATTCAGAATGTCAATAAAATTTTTAATGATATTAAAATCAATCATGATTGTTTGATTATGATTGAAACTAGCAAATGATTAATCACCACTAACTCTTTAAGCTAATTAGTCATTAGTCATCAATAATTAAAAAGGTATTCAATTATTAGTCACATTAATTTTTGCCTAAGACTGGACTGTGGTAGAGAATTATGGAACATCTCGCTGGGTTCAATATATAATCGCCTAAGCCGACCAGCTTTTTCTATTTTTATGTTGTAAGATTCATAAGATATCAAACAAGCAGATGGCTCTCCTGATGGAAAGAGACCACCATCGCCTATACACACCAGTGACGTTAATGGTGCATTGCTATCCTTGTAGCGGGGTCTTAATGTCACATGCTTAAGTTTATCGGCGACCTCACCATCCAAACCGGAACAGGACAATTACAAGCACTGACGCTATTGCGGCAGGAATAAAAGCTCTCGTCGGTCCAGCCCGGACGACATTTTATAATGTGATAAAGGAAATTAGAACGCGTGAACATAATTATTATATAATAAACCTTCTTTTTCAGTGTCGACAATATTTAGATAAACAAATATTTTTTAATACATTTTAAAATAGATATCTCTCCCTAAAAAGTTTTTGGTTACACCATGATTTTTGAAAATCAAATTTTCATCACAAATCAACGTTCTGAAGTCTTTGAAGTATTTCTAGTCAGAAATACGATGACGATTTTACGATGACCCGGAGCTCGGACTAACCGGAGGCCAGACAGCCCAGAGAATCGGATTAAAATCGGTTGATTCGTTCGGAAGTTATCATTAACGAATAATTTTGAAAAAATAATTTTCACATAAATTCAACCATTTGATTTCGTATCCAAGTTAATATATAATTTTAGAGATGTAAATGCGTTGAATGCCGTTCGAAAGGTCAAAATCGATAATCGCGTTCTAAAGTTACAGCTTTTCATAAATTACATAGATATTATTAATTTATCTATATTTAATTACATCTACTTTTAAATGTAATTAACATTCCAGAATATAAAACGAATTATTTTTTATTTTATTATGTGTAAGAAAAGACTAAACAATAAAATCATTTATTCATTTATGTTACGAAAACACTTAAAACTATACATAGGTATGTACTATATTTTAAATCCCGGAAACATAAAATATTTTTAATTGTATATATAATTTATGTATTACATATTTCATAATTGCATTATATACTGTATCAAATCCGCGTTTAATGCAATATATAAAAACGATTGCATATTTATGAAGTTGTTTGGCTACAATTTGGAATTAACAACTTTTAATTACTACGCAATTGTAGCATGGACCCTACTAAGGGCTCCTAATAAAAAGCACGAGTCGGGACATCCCGTTTCCACGGCCTAAATAATGTGTCCCGTGATGCATGTTTGCAGGACGCTAATTGTCCGATTTTTAGGTAAATTTGACCCAGGTTATCTACTATAGAATGAAAATTAATTGTCTTGTGATTATGGCTGTTAAGGGCGACTTGCACCATAATGCTTAAATCATTTTAAGTCAGTAAATACGTTTAAAGTTTTTAATTTAAGGCGTTTTGACATTTTCTAAACATGTTTAAGGGACTAAATGTATGTAAGGGACTAATGGTGCAAGCCGCCATGGGGGCGGCTTATATATATATATATATATCATCTCTATATATATAAAATTCTCGTGTCACAATGTTAGTCTCCATACTCCTCCGAAACGGCTGGACCGATTTTGATGAAATTTCGTATGCATATTCAGTGGGTCTGAGAATCGGCCAACATCTATTTTTCATCCCCCTAAATGTTAAGGGTTGTCCATCCCTAAATTTTTTTTTTTATTTTATGGACAAAAATTTTTATTTTTAGTTTTTAATGATTCAACATTGAAAAATATATACAACCCTTAATTTTCAACCCTCTACGATCAACCCCTATTTTGTAATTCAATAATTTATGCGGCAAAACAACGTTTGCCGGGTCAGCTAGTATATATATATATATATATATATATATATATATATATATATATATATATATATATATATATATATATATATATATATATATATATATATATATATATATATATATATATATATATATATATATATATATATATATATATATATATATATATATATATGTATATTAGTTTCATAATATAGCAAACAAGCATGTTTTGCCTAACAGAAATAGATAACACATCGCCTGTAAACACCAAAGATGTTAATGGTGCGTTACGAATTTTAATGCCATTTGCATAAGTTTACCATCTACTTTACCCTCCTCACTATAACACTACAGTGCATTTACGCCTATTAACTATAGACTGTTGTAAATAAAAATATAATAAGATAAAAAAAATCGGTTGTCTGTAAAGTTGGTTTACAGACGATAGTTGAACGTGACAACGTCTTAAGAAAATACTAATGGAATGGTAGCATTTACGGAACGCCTCAGAGCGAGGTAACGCCGCATGAGTCATGTTTTTTCGTGCGTGCAGCCAGCTCTATCGAATTATAAGACGTTGTCACGTCAAAAAAATATAGTTTTAAAATGTTACGGCTACCCCCCAATGGCCCAGAAACTTGGTGCGCCCATGCTACAGTGTATCGAGGATATTACGGCAGAAATTGATAAGGCGGTGATTCTTAGCCAGGATGGGACGTTGCAAAACTCTTAACATCTAGTAGTCACGATGATAGTGAAACGATAAATTGGGTATCGTTTCTAATGCGAATATATAAATGCGAAAGTTTGGATGTTTGGATGGACGTTTGTTACTCAATCACGCAAAAACTACTGAACAGATTTGAATAAAATTTGGCACACAGGTAGATGATAACCTGGAATAGCACATAGGCTACTTTTATCCTGGAAAAATTAAGTGCTCCCGCGGGATTCACCAAAAAACAAAAAATTTCTTAGGTTGTCAGTGTCACTTACATTTATACCCAGAAATACAGAGTTATAATACTTAACGATGACATAAAATCACTTCAAAGGTCCCTTAAGCCTAAGCTTTTTATTCTACTCATCCGAGGCACGGGAGTAATACACCACTCCGCCAGATTCCGAGCTGCCACTGAGGATTACTTAGATTTTCGAGAAAACCTCGAAATACCTCAATAGCACTTTTACCCGAACCGGGGATTGAACCCGGGATCTCATGGTCTAAGCCGAATAGGCTACCCAGTCGATAATAGGCAGTCGATAATAAAGGATATTTTAAATATAAAATACCGTCTAATGTATTCTATCTCATTCTCTCGTCCGCTTAATCCTTATACTTTTATGTGTTTCTATACTTTCCATCGTCGGCACTTGGTGAAATTCCATTGTTATTAGACACTTTTACTATTCCACTTGTACATAAATTTCACTTTTACACATATTTTTTAATATATTACTCGACCAGTTTTACTTTTTTAAAGCATCTTCAGGATGTAATGTACTTAACTGATTATTGTTGACTGTTGTGGAATATAAACAAACATAAAAAGGGTAAGCTTAAATATCGCTCAAAGGTGTTGTCAGCCTTAACAATTTTGCCCAAAAATGTGGGAAATTTTAATTTACAATTATATTGCTCTAATTTATAATTATAGGTACATATGGATACAAAAATGTCAATTGAATAATTAATTATGCTATATCAATAATGTCAAGTAAAACAAAATAAAAATAGATTAATATACCTATTATCTATTACACAGTTATTTATGTCAAAGATGAGTAAAAATAATTATCACTAAGTAAATAAAAATGAAAAATGTTTAAATGTCAAATTAATAATATAACTTAAAATATTTAAACTAAAATAATAATAATAATAATAAACAGAATCATAATCGAAAATGTCAAATTGAAATTGCATTAAAAAATTTATTACATTGAATTACGTTATAATTAATAACTATTTTTACTTTTAGTACATATCTGTGCCTATATAAATATTAAAAAGGGGTTTAACAAAGGAGAAGTATTGAGCTCCGCTTGGTCATTTAAGAGTCTTTGTTCACCTTTGTGTCGATTAATTTCAAGCGCTTCTAGGGCATTGAGCCTTCTTCTACCTTTGCTGCAGAAATGTAGTATTCTTAAATTTTTTGTACTATCAAAAGTATGACCTTTTATGTGTTTTTTTCCTTATCGTGACGCATTTCCGTTTCATCGTGTTTCAAACCACAACGATTCTAAAAGAGTTTCAGTCCATAAATCGGCATCCTATGTACATTATATAAATAATGCATTATTTTTACGGATTCAGAAAATCTTTAAATCTTTGGTAACAAACCTGTCACTTTAAATGTCCATGGGTGGTGGCCCCATAAATCCGTTTGATCGTATACAGCCGGATCTTTATAAAATAATTTAAAAGCAATAAAACTAATATTTCTGACATCAATAATTCGCCTTCAATAATCAAATTATGTCAATAAGAAAAGAAAACAGAGCAGCTGCTGGTGACAAGTTTTATTTACGACATAAACATTTTAATAATTAAATTTTGAACACTAAACTAATACGTCGGAAAAATAATGATTATCACTACGTAGTATAAAACAAAGTCGCTTTCTCTGTCTGTCCCTATGTCCCTATGTATGCTCAAATCTTTAAAACTACGCAACGGATTTCGATGCGTTTTTTTTTAATAGACAGATTGATCTTGAGGAAGAGTATATAACCTTTCCGATATTCCCACGGGAACAAAAACTACGCGGGTGAAACCGCGGGCAGGTTGCTAGTACTGTAATAAAGATTATATTCGTATAAATAATAAAATTTATCATAAATTTTGAAGAAGTAATTGAATGCTAATTTTTATCTCAATTTAACATAATAATGTTATTAATTGTATATCAATTAGGAATGGTTATATAGTTATAGAATTACGAATTATAGTCTTTGATACATCGGAATAAGGAAAAAACAAAAAAATGTAGACTGTAATCATTATGTCGATCAGAACACTTCAAATATTAACATACAAATGTGCGAAAATGTAAATGATGTTTTGCATTTTATTTCCTGTAATGGTGCGCTAGCATATATCGGGCTACGGCGAAGTATCGCACTAGCATGATGTATCGATCGACCTATCGTGCATTGCATCGCAATAGAGCTCAACGCGTCACTACAGTGGGCGTCAAACTGCGGTCCACAGGTGATATATTTAGCACATGAAGTTAACTAAATATTAACACAAACTTAGATATATTTAGCGCGGCCAATACAATAGATAATAAAATGATGATATACAATAATAATAATAGCAAACTATATATTGCACATGAAGTAAACTAAATATAAATACTTAGATATACCTATATAAGTTTCCTCTTATAACCCGTTCGCTTGCATTAAATCCTAGTTTTCAGTTTGATTAATGTAAGGTAACAAAAGAAATAAAACTATTTTAGTTTTTGTCCACTTTCACTTATTATTCTGTCCTTTGTATCACCAAACTGAAAAACTTAAATTCTTTTATTTCTGTGGTAGTTGGTGAAAGAGTTAGATATGAACATACATAATCAGAACGCTATGAACTGCCGTTTTGTCGTGTAGATACAGAGTATAGATACGTCCTATATCTGTACTCTGTTCTGTTCGTCCACTAAACGTGAAACTTTAGCAACCGTCGAAGATTGGTCCGGCTTGTGTCCTATAATCAATAGAGCCCGTTGAAGCCCCTGTGCACAAGGATTCGACGTACAATTATTTCGCCAGTAATTTTCTGGGCGAATGAATTAAGAAAAAGTTACATAAAGTAAAAGAGTTTAAGTAACGAATGTTAATGTTAATGAATTAAGAATTCAAGAAAAAATAATTTAAGGAATGTTATAATATTCTTGTTTGCTTTGTTGCGAGGCGCACAAATATCTCCCGCGGGCCGCTGCTTGATGACCAGTGATATCGTGACTTCATTATGACGTAAGCATTTATCGCAATGTAGTTCTGACAACATCGCCCTAGCGCGATACTTCGCCGTAGTCCGATATGTGTAAACACGCCATAACGTGTTTCAATTGTTTTCTAAATATAGATGTTTTAGTTTATAGATTTACTAGCTGTTGCCCGCGACTTAATCCACGCGGACTTCATTTACTCCGCACAGTTCTTCCCCCTTAGGTGCTAGCATGATAATATGTAGCCTATATGTTGACCCGACCTGTTAGTAATATTCATGCAAAATTTGAAGTAAATCCATGCAGTATTTTTGAATTTACCCCGGACATACATACAGACAAACACAAAAATTCTACAAACTATATTTTTGGCTTCGATATCGATTGTAGATCACGCCCCAAGTATTCTTTTAAAAAAATATTCAATGTACAGTTTTGACTTTCCTACGATTTTATTATATGTATAGACTAGCTGTTGCCCACGACTTCGTCCGCGCGAACTTCGTTTACTCCGCACAGCTCCTCCCCCGTAGGTGATAGCGTGATAATATGTAGCCTACATGTTGACCCGACCTGTTAGTAATATTCATGCAAAATTTGAAGTAAATTCATGCAGTACTTTTTGAGTTTACCCCGGACATACATACAGACAAACAGACATACAGACATAGAGACATACTGACAAACAGACAAACAGATAAACAGACAAACAGACAAAAATTCTAAAAAGTATATTTTTGGCTTCGATATCGATTGTAGATCACGCCCCAAGTATTCTTTTAAAAAAATATTCAATGTACAGTTTTGACTTTCCTATGATTTTATTATATGTATAGATATAGATATTATAGAATATTATAGATATTATAGATAAAGACATAATTTGATACAAAAACCTAATTGCACAAAAATGGCATTATTCGTTCTCAATATTGAGTTCAAATTCACTGCTTTTTATATAGAAATCTGATTTTTTACACAGAAACCATTTACCAGCCTTCAATTCATGTTCCAAAACCTTAATCGAATCGAAGCGCTTAGGGCTTTTACACATAAACGAAAAACAACACTGCGTGCTACGCGAGGCGGCACGGCTTATCTCAAACGCTTTGACTCGATTGACGTTTTGTTACGATTTCTTACGTGAATCAGGCCCGCGCGAAATAAAGGCTTTTAGCGCAAAATTTGACAATAACCCATTTTTTTACGATGCAAAGACGACTACACAGCGTGCCTCATGATGACTTCACTTTAAATGTTAAAAAAATCATAAACAAAAAATAATGCATGTTTAGTAAATTATTGAGATTTAAAATACCTTTATGCATACCTATTATGTATAAAATAAAAAAAGTGTACCAAAAATTTACTTTTACCCCGTTTTGGTCAAGACTCAGAACCCTATTTAAAGAATAGATTATTTGCCATTCTGGCGAGCAGTTCGTAAAATATAACCGATTTTCTATACGTGTCACTACCATCGTGACTACTAGGAGGTAAAGTTTTGCAAAGTCTTCCCCGCATGTATAGAACCACTGCCTTATCTATGTCTGCAACAATAGCGTCAATGATTCTTATTACTGTTTTCCGGTTTTGAGGGTAAGGTAGCTGGTAGACTGATGCATATGGGATGTTTATCCCTTAATACTGATAGCAACGCACCATTAACATCTGTGGTGTCTATAAGCGATGTTCCTTCTTGCCATCAGGGTGTTTGCTAGTTAAATATATTAAAAAAAAACAGAAATTAACCAATATTATTGACTTGTATTAAATGTAGGTACATTTCAGTAATTCTTGTTTCTATCAGTTCTTGAAATCAATGTATCTAAGAAGTATTCAAACAATCTACAACGATCTAAGGTAATAAATTTGCGCGAACCGGAACCAACTGTGTTTTATGACTTATCAATATTTATTAACAATTTCAATAATGCATCTGGTGCTTGCAATATGGTCTGTAAATCTTAATTATAAGAAACACAATGGAATCATTAATATTAATGTATTAATATACACATAATATTGTAAAACATTATCACGGAATCACGAATGATTAAATTTTTTTGTGTTGTATTTATTGCACAGATAATCTACGAGATGGATTTCCCGCTTATATTATACATAAATGCAAAATATTATGTTTATTATTACTTTACGCTGTAACAGCTTAACCGATTTGGATGAAATTACGTATACGGGCAGTCTATATTCAGACTTAACACGTAAACTACTTTTCATCCTGGAAAAAATCATTAGTTTATATATGGTATTTATTATAAAATAATCCTTGTGTTAGTCAATAATTCTAATACATAGAAATCCATGTAGAAAATACTAGAATAAAGTTATCATGTTATAACTTTCTATGATAAATATTTTGTTATGTTTAAAGCCCTTTTCACTCTTTATTTAGAACTAGCTGTTGCCCACAACTTCGTCCGCGCGGACTTTTACTCCGCACAGCTCCTCCCCCGAAGTATATATAGCGTATAATATGTAGCCTATATTTTGACCCGACCTGTTAGTAATATTCATGCAAAATTTGAAGTAAATTCATGCAGTATTTTTGAATTTACCCCGGACATACATACAGACAAACACAAAAATTCTACAAACTATATTTTTGGCTTCGATATCGACTGTATATCACGCCCCAAGTATTCTTTTAAAAAAATATTCAATGTACAGTTTTGACTTTTCTACGATTTTATTATATGTATAGACTAGCTGTTGCCCACGACTTCGTCCGCGCGGACTTCGTTTACTCCGCACAGCTCCTCCCCCGTAAGTGATAGCGTGATAATATGTAGCCTACATGTTGACTCGACCTGTTAGTAATATTCATGCAAAATTTGAAGTAAATCCATGCA
Source organism: Apodemia mormo (assembly GCA_036924255.1). Lineage (NCBI taxonomy): Eukaryota > Metazoa > Arthropoda > Insecta > Lepidoptera > Riodinidae > Apodemia > Apodemia mormo. The sequence goes on along the minus strand of JAUPFN010000016.1, from coordinate 12,428,872 downwards.
GTACTTTTTGAGGTTACCCCGGACATACATACGGACAAACAGACAAACAGATAAACAGACAAACAGACAAAAATTCTAAAAACTATATATTTGGCTTCGATATCGATTGTAGATCACGCCCCAAGTATTCTTTTAAAAAAATATTCAATGTACAGTTTTGACTTTCCTAAGATTTTATTATATGTATAAAGGAGACTGATACCGTTGCATACAAACTTGGGCCCCCTTGTAATAAGATGAATATTATGTTAATTAATAGCTAGTTTAACGTTATATAAATACTGAATTTTTTTCAGATTTTAGCAATCTGAGAACAGAGATATAAGATATTCACTAGAAGTAAGGTTACGGTACTATGGTATAGTTTAACTCACTGTAACCGTTTCCTATTATATAAACAACTGATACTTGTAATACAGGCAACTATGCGTCATGTTTATAAATTGACACAATACTAAAACACAGATTTTTGGAAAACACAAATTAAAGGATGCCTCTCTGTAGGTAGGTACGTAAAATAGCGAAGAGTGAAGTCCGCGACTTGCGAGTGCGACTCTTGCGAGCCGTCAGTCAGTGATGTCAGTTGAAATTGTCAATTTTAGCTGCATTAAATCCACAGACACTAAATCGTATTAAGTTTGAAGTAACTTTGGAAGTAACATAATCAATCGATTATATAAATTGCATCAATTATATTTTTTCTTTTTATATTATAAATGGTTTGTAAAGTAATTATGGTACTTACTGTTGATTATACTAAATATTAATCAAAAATACACTTTTACATATCCTTACGAGCTTATATTTCGATTAAAATTATTTACATAAATCGATTTTAATTTTATCGATTATACAATTATAGTACCACAAATTTATTTTCGTGATTTCTTTTTTCTCAGAAAGCGGATTAAGCTCATATTTTGAACTTTGAAATAGAAAAATAGTATCATTTTTTTTGAACCATACTTCAACCCTTTACATTTGGGCCCAAAAATCCCTCTCTCCTTTGCATATTTTATGAAATCTAACAATATAAAAGATCCGCCTAAAGAGTAACGGATGCGGATATCGGACACATCAGTAGTTTTACGGCATTGAGTCATCCATTGTACTGCAATTGTGCAAAAATTTAAATAAATAAATAAAATAGTTCTTAAATTAAAAAGTGTAATCGCGCAGCGAACACGTAGCAGGTCAATGAATTAAATAAATGTTATCAAATTGTATAGTGTCTTCGTAATATTGTATTATAATGTAATTTTCAGTACAGCATGTCTAAATAGCTTTCCGGTTACCACAAACTAAGACTTATTATGAATGTTTTTTAGAAGTTATAATTTTTGTCAACTATCTTTAACAGATAAACATTAGCCATCGATCCATTAGCCATAGACCTATAAAAGAGGAACAATCCTACCCTTAACCCTACATTATTTTGCTATAACTAAAAGTAAATACCTAGGCAGTGAGTGGTTGATAAGTCTACCAGTCGCCTTGATTTTCTCCAATATCTTCAACAATCATTGTCATATGTCATAATATTTTTTATTTAAAAGTTTTACACTATTTCGTAATAAACTATTTTAACCAATTTACACGAATCATACACTTTCCGAATCAATCGCTCATATGTATAGGTGAAAACCGCTTTTGAAAGATGAACGCACGGCAATTCATACTATTATTTTAAATACCAAAGTCTGTCTTTTTGCTACGCTTTCACAACTTTAATAAAATTTTGGCAAGGAGTTAGTTAAAGATACAGGGTCAAATAAAAGGCTATTGTTAAAAAATGAAATTAAAATTTGTATAAAAATATTATTAACTATATGTTAATTTACTGCTGGCTAAGTTGCGCGGGTCAGCTAGTTGATTTTTATATGTAGACATATTTTTATTTAGTTTTGTAATAATACTTTTTTATAGATAAAAAAGTATTATTACAAAACTAAATAAAAAGAGGTCATTATAAAATATCCGAATGTATATAGACGACAAAAGATAATTAATAGCCCTCATATATATATATATATATATATATATATATATATATATATATATATATATATATATATATATATATATATATATATATATATATATATATATATATATATATATATATATATATATATATATATATATATATATATATATATATAAACTTTTAAATAATTAAATATCTTAAAAATATCAAGAAATAAAAAAATGAGTCCGCTGATTTTCCGACCCAAAGAACACGGGTGAAACGCCACACATCGTTTGCTTTAGTGTTATCTTAAAGTTTAATGTATTACTTAAGATCCGATATCAATTCTTTAACATATATATTAATATATATTTTTCTATACTAATATTATAAATGCGAAGGTTTGGAACTCAGTCACGCAAAAACTACTAAACGGATTTGAATGAAACTTGGCACACAGGTAGACGATAACCTGAAATAGCATATAAGCTACTTTTTATCCCGGAAAAAATTGGTGATCCCGCGGGTTTCGCTTTTCGCTTTTATAAAATAGCGGGCTGCACGCTGCTAGTTACATAAGTTGAAATTTAGGTTGGATTAACGAAAACATTTAATTCTCTCTTTAATAGTACATGGTTAGGATTTATCTTGTCAATACAAAGAATATAGTTAATAGTAATTTGTCAACGTCGCTATAAATCATTAATCAATTATCAATTAGCTTTTGTATTATGCACACTAGTTTTGAATTAAACAATTCTATTTTAGAACCTTCATATAGGTATTTCATATTTCGTAATAAACTGTTTTACCTGGACCGGATGGCTGGAGCATTAGTTGGAGTTTATTCTTAAAAATACCAAGCAAAATAATGTACAAAATTAATGTACAAACAAAATAAAAACAATATATTGTGCAGAAATCTACACCTGTCTACCTTCTTACACAAATATCTTGGATAGAATAATCGAGATGTTTCGAATGATTGTCAACTGTCAACTAACCTTCACAGTTCTATTTAAGGTTGAACAACTTTGAAATTCATGAAATATTGCTATAATAAAATCGATAAATAATTACATAGTAGTGATACAGTAATTTCTTATTACCATACCATGAAATGTGAAACATGTTACGACGTAGTCAATCGATTTAAAAATCGAATAAAATAAGGGAATTTTGCCAATTTGAATCAACTTATACATTTTTTGTGGAAAACATAACTTGCCCGAGACTGGATTTGCTTATAGGTTGGCCACTTATATCATTTGGACTTAATACCGGATAATCATAGTTGCATTAGCTCTACCTCTACCCAAGGGCGGATACAAGGGGGGGGGGGGGGGGTCATGGAGTCATGACACCCCCTAGAAATACGGATTAGAGCGTATCTTGAACCTCAAATATGTGACCCCACCTGACCCGAAGGCTGGATCCACCCTTGCCTCTGCCAAACTCTTCGGAGACTTTATCCTTATTTGACGTATTAGGTATAATATATTAATATAGCTTTGTGTGCTACATGAATGCCAATGAAGACATCCTGTTATCAAATAAGCATCGATAACAATAAACCTATAGGTACATTGTGTAAAGGACGAACGTAAATCGAAACCATTGGGCCATGATTCTGATTCTGGCTGAAAACTGTTGGAAATTTATGTAGGAAATTTCTATTTTCTTGACGATTTTTTTACTTTATCTTTGCGAAATTTTATTTATTTTAATACTAGGTGGAAAAATTCCGCAAAGTCTCGCCTGGGTATTTAGTACCACCTTACCTATACCTATCGTGATAGCGTCGGTGCTAGTCATTAACGTGTTCCAATTTGGAGGGTAAAGTAGCCGGTAAAATTATGCATGTATCATTGCCATCCCGCCACCCGGATAGCAACTCACCATTAATATCTTTAGTGTCTATAGGCGATGAATTCTCTTTCCATCAGGATAGTCATCTGCTTATTTGCTATCTAATGAAATAAAAAACTCTTCTCTCATTCTTAATAAATAGTAAATCTTAAAGAAATACACAAAATTAAATAAGCAATGTATTATGTGCCACGTACCACACAAAATAAACAGCTGGTTCGAGAGTTCTGCGGACGCGACGAGTCGGAACAATGTACGCTTTACATTGCATAGTGTGAAAATAACAATAAATTATAAAAAGCCAATTTTGCATTTCCCACAAAAAAAGGAACTGCCATCATGGATAGAACGTAAAAATAGCATGTTTTCTTAATTTTTTGGTATACCGTCCACACACACTACGTTGTTACGCTTAGGGAACTTACACACTCTACGTTGTTACGCTTAGGGAATGCAATACTAGGATACTGGGATTACGTAGCCCTAGCCACGTTCTCATCGATCCCGACGACCCGACGACACGACACCGTCGACACTGCCGGCGGCAACGAGGAACTCTGTTTCGCCCATCGGCGAACCAAGCCCATGGGCAAGGACCAACCGACGGACAAACAATGCCACTAACCCTCTTATCGCAAACATAAAATAAACTCCATTATTTTTTCGTTACTGATTGTGTAATATGCAGTTAGGAGCTGTTTAGGGGATTAAAAACTACATATTTTAAACGCCTTTCTATGATCTATTTTTTCAAGTAGTAATAATTGCCTTAAAAGATATTATTAAATATTAAAAAAAAAACAGTAGCAGTCGTGGGACTGCCGATAGAAGTGAAAACGGAACTATTAAGTTGAGAGTAATTAAAACTATATGCAAAACATAGCTATAGATATACTATTATCATTAGCATGTCGTTGACGCGAACCGAGGATTTTACCCTCTACCAAAACGCTCAACGCGCCTAAAGAAGTTTTCACTTCAAAAAATCCTTAACGAACGTATCCCCAAAGCTGTAGACACACATACCGCCAGTGCACCCACGATTAGCCAGAGATACTTAGTCCCACAATGTGATAGCTGGCAAGCCTATCGCCAACTGGGCACTTATTCAATCCCGGGCAACGTTATTTTTTAACAGAAAATGGAAAAAACATGTTTTTTCATTTGAAACCATTTTTATTCTTGAAATTTCAGTAAGTCCCTTGTAAGGTGGCACTTGTTCATACATTTTCTCAGTCATTAACCACGCGACATTCAGCAAATACAGCAAAATCCAGCAAAGAATCCTAAAGAATTGCATTTCCTAATTACACCTAACCTATAATATAGCAATTATATTTTATCTATATGTTTCCCCCGTAATTAATGGTACGTTGCTACCTTGTGGCGAGGTCTAGTGTCACATGCATAAGTATATCAGCTACTTTTCCCCGTGTTGGTCCCGGGCTCCTTTGAAGAATAGGCCAACTGCCGTTCTGCCAGGCAGGTCGTAAAAGGCGACCGATTGGCTATACGAGTCACTACCATCGTGGCTACTAGTTGGTAGAGTTCTGCATTGTCTCACCCGGGTCTGGTACCACCGCCTTACCTATTCCTGTTTGTCATTGTCGTGTTCCGGTTTGGAGGGTAAGGTAGCCGGTAAACTTATGCATGTGGCATTAGACCTCGCCACAAGATAGCAACGCACCATTAACATCTTTGGTGTCTATAGGCGATGGTTGACTCTTTCCATCAGGAGACCCATCTGCTTGTTTGCTATCTTATGATATAAAAAAAAATGTGTTGGGATTTATCGCGATCGCGTACTTGCGCTGACGTGCAATTTGTTGATAATTCGGTCATATTTTATTATTTAACAAAAATAAATTATTGTGTAATGATTTTGCTGAATGAGTGATAAGTTAGCACTATGTATGTTTATGTCTGTTTATCAAAATTAAAAATAAGTGAGTTGAATTAATAAATATCGGAATGGACGCCAGTCCCTTCAACCGGAGTAGCAGGACCCCACGCACTCCACCTCACACGCCAGTGCCCCCACCTGTACCTCATCATGACGACGCTCCCAAAAAGGAAGACAATTTTCCAGAAGTAATTTCAACCCCTGAAATCCAAAATTGGTTGACGTCTATTGAGAATTGTCTCAGTGAAGTGTGCTCTATCGCAACAGAGGGCAAATTAAACTCAGACCAAAAATTGAGAATAAATGGCTTATGTCGTAAAATAGCTCATGGCACTTCGCAGATGGCAGTACAATATCAATCTCTTAAGCTAAGAACCATACAAGCTCACTCTACCATCAACAACCTCTCTCAAAAACTTGATGACCAAGATGATATTACGCAGCAAATACAGGACCTTAAAACAACCATTAAGGAGTCAACGAAACCAGCCATTCCTACTAAGGGTTTTTCCTTTGCCGACATGGTAAAAAAGAGCAGTACAGACTTCATTCAGCCGTTAAACATCAGTTCACTTGCCATATACCCAAATGATAAGTCAAAGTCCAGCGAGGAGACAAAAACATTGGTCCAAAAAATTATATGCCCTGAACAGCTGAAGTTACACGTAAGAGGTCTACGCAAGACAAGAAATGGCGGAGTCATAATCAGCACAGACACCAAAGAGGACATTGAAAAGCTGAAAAAGTCGGCGCAGCTGTCTAATTCCGGCCTTGTAATCGATGAACCATATAAACGGAGGCCTAGAATTGTGATAGTGGGAGTGCCTGCATCGATGCAAGAAAAAGAAGTTTTTACTTGTTTATTCCACCAAAATTTGGCTGACGATTCTCAAGGTCCATCTTTGGAAACCTTCTTGACCTCCATTAAGCTAAGCCATAGATCGGGTAAACGGGATGCGGAGACCTGTAACTATGTAGTCGAAGTTCCTGCAACTATTCGAAAAGCCCTAGTCTCAAAAGAAAGAGTCTTTATCAATTGGTCATCTTGCCCAGTGAGAGACTTCACTTTGGTCACACGTTGTTACAAGTGTCAGCAGTATGGACATGCGGCCAAATCATGTCGGGAGTCAATAAACACCTGCGGCCATTGTGGTGATCTAGGTCATTCTCTAAAGGAATGCCCTAAAAAAGAAGAGGATCGAAAATGCGCAACCTGCTGCCGTTTCAAAAAGCCCAGCAATCATAATACAGGTGCTGCTGACTGTCCAGCAAAAATAATGGCCGAAAAGAGGTACATTAACTCAATTGATTATGAAGGCGCCTAAGAGCGCCGCTTATTGTCGTAGATCGGACCTATTATCTCCCTCCTTTATTTTATAAGTTTTTAGATTTATAATAATTAAATAGATTAGTATGATTAATAACCTAATTAATGAATTAGATATTTTCTCTGTATCGGACGCCAAGCTTTGTGAAGTGGAAAATTGTAAACAATATATCTCTTCTTACAGGAATCCATTGACTATAATAACACAAAATATAAGGAGTGTTTATAAAAATTTTGATAACTTTAGCGTTTTTCAACAAAGACTTAACGTAAATTGCGACCTCATTGTTTTGACCGAATGCTGGCTTAACACTCAATATAATATACCACTAATAAATGGATACACGGGTTATAGTAGTAATATAAATTATAATCAAAATGACGGTGTAATAGTTTATGTTAGAAATGGCCTTAATGTCTCAGTCGAGGAACCACATATAAACGACTGTAACCGACTGTTGATCAGAATGGGAGCACAAACTGCTATATTAGCTTTGTATAGGCCCCCTTGTTTTAGAAATATAAAAAACTTTGTTGACTCTTTGAATGACACCTTGCAAACTATATCATCTTTCAAAAACATCATTATAATTGGAGATATAAATATAAACATTCTTCCACAAAATGACAATGTAGACGCTCAAGAATACCTAAACTTATGCTCTTTTCATGGTTTATTACCTGCTCATACATTACCTACTCATCAAAGTGGCTCATGCTTAGACCATATCATGCTTAAATCTCATTTTCCTTCACTCACACTTGTTACTAACTCAACAATAACTGATCATGATGCTGCTCTAATTACCTTAGATTGCAAATTACCCAAAACAAACAACGGTCGCACAGTATCGAAATTAAACAGAAAAAATCTCGAAGAATGTTTACGTAATGTAGACTTTGCCCCAGTTTACAATACCGCTGATCCGCAGATTTCTATGATGTATGTGATTGAACAACTTCAAGGTGCAATTCAGAAAAATACAACTGTTGTTCGTTTGACTAATAAAAATTATAATATAAAACCTTGGATTACGCCAGGTCTTATACGGTGCATGAGACATAGAGATAAACTGCATATGAAAGCCAAAGCTCACCCGCATAATTTGATTTTGCAACTATCTTACAAAAGATACAGAAATTTCTGCAATGAACTGATAAAAAAAGTGAAAATCAACTATGAACAAAAGTCCCTAGAACAAGCGGGCAACAATAATAAAAAGATCTGGAAATATATTAAAAAAGCAACATATACCAAAAAATGTGATGAGCCATCATTAAATCTATTACAGGCACATCCGACAGAAATGACATCAGCTAATATCGCTAATAACTTCTTTGTAAATGTCGGTAAGAGTTTAGCAGAAAAAGTGCAAGGTCAGCCATATTTTTCGAATGCAAGCACAACTTGTATGAGCAATACATCCAAGTCATCCTTTGTGCTACTAGATACTGATGAAGCCGAGGTAGAGAGCATTATTATGAGTCTAAAAGACGAATGTGCAGTAGGATGGGATAATATAACCAACCAAATTATTAAACAGTTTAGATATATATTAATTCCTCCACTAACATATATTTTCCAAAAATGTTTGTCTTTAGGACTTTTTCCAAAATGTCTTAAAAAAGCCGTTGTTATCCCTATTTTTAAATCTGGAAGTAAGGTTGATGTAACTAATTATAGGCCTATCTCCTTATTACCTTCTTTTTCTAAAATACTAGAAAAAATTATAAATAAAAGACTGGTAAATTACTTGGAGGAAAAATCGATATTATCGAAAACACAGTTTGGATTCAGGCCTAAATTATCGACTACTGACGCTGTACATCATCTAACGGAGTTTCTTGCACGAGAACTTGATAAAGGCAACCATACATTAGGAATCTTTCTTGATCTTGCTAAGGCTTTTGATACAGTCTCAATCCCTATCCTATTGAACAAGCTTGAAAATATAGGCGTAAGGGGCGAGCAGTTAAAACTTTTTACCAGTTATTTAGCAGAACGAACCCAATGCGTAAAAATAGGTAGTGTTGTTAGTACTGAACAAGAAAACACTTCCTTTGGAATTCCCCAAGGAAGTATTATAGGACCAACTCTATTTTTGATATATATAAATGACCTTTGTAATCTAAAGCTAGATAACGGCAAAATCATATCATACGCAGACGACACTGCCATTCTTTTCTCATCTGATTCAAAAAATGAATTATATAAGCACGCACAACAGGGATTTAATATTGTTAACAGCTGGCTTCGGCGTAATTTATTAACATTGAATACGGACAAAACTAGCTTTATAAAGTTTTCAATGCGAAAGTCACCCGAATTGAACTCAAAATTAATCGCTCATTGCTGTAATGACCACAATAATAACCAATGTGCATGTCCAACAATTAAAAACACAAATAAAATAAAATACCTCGGTATATTGATAGATGAAAATCTTACATTTAAATATCATATAGGGGCCTTATGTAATAGAATAAGAAAGCTGATATTTGTTTTTAAAAAACTGCGCTATATTGCTAACACTACAATAATTAGGCAAGTTTACTTTGCTCTATGTCAGTCAATAATAACTTACTGCATTACCTCATGGGGTGGTGCAGCTAAAACGCTACTAATATCCGTCGAGAGAGCGCAAAGAGCAATTCTCAAGGTGGCTACATTTCGCCCTTTCCTGTTCTCCACTAACCTTCTTTATAAATCATGTAAAGTGCTAACAGTCCGACAGCTTTTTATACTAAACATAGTACTAAAACAGCACGCAGCTCTTCCCTACTGTACAGAAATTACTAACAAAAGAAGAAAAGATATAGTTTGTTCCCATAAAATTGCCATAAAACATAGTTTTGTAACAAAATTTTACTTATTTCTAGGCCCATATCTCTACAATAGACTAAATGCACTGTTAGATATTTATCAATTATCTTTCCATAAATGCAAAAAAAGTCTCCAGTCATCCTTACAAAGTTTGTCCTACGAAGACACAGAGAATTTGTTAATAAGGTTAGAGTAGACTTTACCTATTTACGTGTATTTTGTGTATTTTTTTTTTTTTTTTGTATTATAAGTTATGTCTATTTGTAGTATAAATGATAAAATATGATTAGTTATTTAAAGTATACTTGCTCTTTCAGCCTGAAACACAGGTTTTCCTAGTTCAGGCACACGTTATATCATAAATATCTAAGAATACCTTGTAATTATAGATTTAAGTCTGATTATGTGATTTTCTGAAATAAACATTTATTATTATTATATTATTATTATTATAATCTACGAGATGGATTTCCCGCTTATATTATACATAAATGCAAAATATTATGTTTATTATTACTTTACGCTGTAACAGCTTAACCGATTTGGATGAAATTACGTATACGGGCAGTCTATATTCAGACTTAACACGTAAACTACTTTTCATCCTGGAAAAAATCATTAGTTTATATATGGTATTTATTATAAAATAATCCTTGTGTTAGTCAATAATTCTAATACATAGAAATCCATGTAGAAAATACTAGAATAAAGTTATCATGTTATAACTTTCTATGATAAATATTTTGTTATGTTTAAAGCCCTTTTCACTCTTTATTTAGAACTAGCTGTTGCCCACAACTTCGTCCGCGCGGACTTTTACTCCGCACAGCTCCTCCCCCGAAGTATATATAGCGTATAATATGTAGCCTATATTTTGACCCGACCTGTTAGTAATATTCATGCAAAATTTGAAGTAAATTCATGCAGTATTTTTGAATTTACCCCGGACATACATACAGACAAACACAAAAATTCTACAAACTATATTTTTGGCTTCGATATCGACTGTATATCACGCCCCAAGTATTCTTTTAAAAAAATATTCAATGTACAGTTTTGACTTTTCTACGATTTTATTATATGTATAGACTAGCTGTTGCCCACGACTTCGTCCGCGCGGACTTCGTTTACTCCGCACAGCTCCTCCCCCGTAAGTGATAGCGTGATAATATGTAGCCTACATGTTGACTCGACCTGTTAGTAATATTCATGCAAAATTTGAAGTAAATCCATGCAGTACTTTTTGAGGTTACCCCGGACATACATACGGACAAACAGACAAACAGATAAACAGACAAACAGACAAAAATTCTAAAAACTATATATTTGGCTTCGATATCGATTGTAGATCACGCCCCAAGTATTCTTTTAAAAAAATATTCAATGTACAGTTTTGACTTTCCTAAGATTTTATTATATGTATAAAGGAGACTGATACCGTTGCATACAAACTTGGGCCCCCTTGTAATAAGATGAATATTATGTTAATTAATAGCTAGTTTAACGTTATATAAATACTGAATTTTTTTCAGATTTTAGCAATCTGAGAACAGAGATATAAGATATTCACTAGAAGTAAGGTTACGGTACTATGGTATAGTTTAACTCACTGTAACCGTTTCCTATTATATAAACAACTGATACTTGTAATACAGGCAACTATGCGTCATGTTTATAAATTGACACAATACTAAAACACAGATTTTTGGAAAACACAAATTAAAGGATGCCTCTCTGTAGGTAGGTACGTAAAATAGCGAAGAGTGAAGTCCGCGACTTGCGAGTGCGACTCTTGCGAGCCGTCAGTCAGTGATGTCAGTTGAAATTGTCAATTTTAGCTGCATTAAATCCACAGACACTAAATCGTATTAAGTTTGAAGTAACTTTGGAAGTAACATAATCAATCGATTATATAAATTGCATCAATTATATTTTTTCTTTTTATATTATAAATGGTTTGTAAAGTAATTATGGTACTTACTGTTGATTATACTAAATATTAATCAAAAATACACTTTTACATATCCTTACGAGCTTATATTTCGATTAAAATTATTTACATAAATCGATTTTAATTTTATCGATTATACAATTATAGTACCACAAATTTATTTTCGTGATTTCTTTTTTCTCAGAAAGCGGATTAAGCTCATATTTTGAACTTTGAAATAGAAAAATAGTATCATTTTTTTTGAACCATACTTCAACCCTTTACATTTGGGCCCAAAAATCCCTCTCTCCTTTGCATATTTTATGAAATCTAACAATATAAAAGATCCGCCTAAAGAGTAACGGATGCGGATATCGGACACATCAGTAGTTTTACGGCATTGAGTCATCCATTGTACTGCAATTGTGCAAAAATTTAAATAAATAAATAAAATAGTTCTTAAATTAAAAAGTGTAATCGCGCAGCGAACACGTAGCAGGTCAATGAATTAAATAAATGTTATCAAATTGTATAGTGTCTTCGTAATATTGTATTATAATGTAATTTTCAGTACAGCATGTCTAAATAGCTTTCCGGTTACCACAAACTAAGACTTATTATGAATGTTTTTTAGAAGTTATAATTTTTGTCAACTATCTTTAACAGATAAACATTAGCCATCGATCCATTAGCCATAGACCTATAGAAGAGGAACAATCCTACCCTTAACCCTACATTATTTTGCTATAACTAAAAGTAAATACCTAGGCAGTGAGTGGTTGATAAGTCTACCAGTCGCCTTGATTTTCTCCAATATCTTCAACAATCATTGTCATATGTCATAATATTTTTTATTTAAAAGTTTTACACTATTTCGTAATAAACTATTTTAACCAATTTACACGAATCATACACTTTCCGAATCAATCGCTCATATGTATAGGTGAAAACCGCTTTTGAAAGATGAACGCACGGCAATTCATACTATTATTTTAAATACCAAAGTCTGTCTTTTTGCTACGCTTTCACAACTTTAATAAAATTTTGGCAAGGAGTTAGTTAAAGATACAGGGTCAAATAAAAGGCTATTGTTAAAAAATGAAATTAAAATTTGTATAAAAATATTATTAACTATATGTTAATTTACTGCTGGCTAAGTTGCGCGGGTCAGCTAGTTGATTTTTATATGTAGACATATTTTTATTTAGTTTTGTAATAATACTTTTTTATAGATAAAAAAGTATTATTACAAAACTAAATAAAAAGAGGTCATTATAAAATATCCGAATGTATATAGACGACAAAAGATAATTAATAGCCCTCATATATATATATATATATATATATATATATATATATATATATATATATATATATATATATATATATATATATATATATATATATATATATATATATATATATATATATATATATATATATATATATATATATATATATATATATATATAAACTTTTAAATAATTAAATATCTTAAAAATATCAAGAAATAAAAAAATGAGTCCGCTGATTTTCCGACCCAAAGAACACGGGTGAAACGCCACACATCGTTTGCTTTAGTGTTATCTTAAAGTTTAATGTATTACTTAAGATCCGATATCAATTCTTTAACATATATATTAATATATATTTTTCTATACTAATATTATAAATGCGAAGGTTTGGAACTCAGTCACGCAAAAACTACTAAACGGATTTGAATGAAACTTGGCACACAGGTAGACGATAACCTGAAATAGCATATAAGCTACTTTTTATCCCGGAAAAAATTGGTGATCCCGCGGGTTTCGCTTTTCGCTTTTATAAAATAGCGGGCTGCACGCTGCTAGTTACATAAGTTGAAATTTAGGTTGGATTAACGAAAACATTTAATTCTCTCTTTAATAGTACATGGTTAGGATTTATCTTGTCAATACAAAGAATATAGTTAATAGTAATTTGTCAACGTCGCTATAAATCATTAATCAATTATCAATTAGCTTTTGTATTATGCACACTAGTTTTGAATTAAACAATTCTATTTTAGAACCTTCATATAGGTATTTCATATTTCGTAATAAACTGTTTTACCTGGACCGGATGGCTGGAGCATTAGTTGGAGTTTATTCTTAAAAATACCAAGCAAAATAATGTACAAAATTAATGTACAAACAAAATAAAAACAATATATTGTGCAGAAATCTACACCTGTCTACCTTCTTACACAAATATCTTGGATAGAATAATCGAGATGTTTCGAATGATTGTCAACTGTCAACTAACCTTCACAGTTCTATTTAAGGTTGAACAACTTTGAAATTCATGAAATATTGCTATAATAAAATCGATAAATAATTACATAGTAGTGATACAGTAATTTCTTATTACCATACCATGAAATGTGAAACATGTTACGACGTAGTCAATCGATTTAAAAATCGAATAAAATAAGGGAATTTTGCCAATTTGAATCAACTTATACATTTTTTGTGGAAAACATAACTTGCCCGAGACTGGATTTGCTTATAGGTTGGCCACTTATATCATTTGGACTTAATACCGGATAATCATAGTTGCATTAGCTCTACCTCTACCCAAGGGCGGATACAAGGGGGGGGGGGGGGGTCATGGAGTCATGACACCCCCTAGAAATACGGATTAGAGCGTATCTTGAACCTCAAATATGTGACCCCACCTGACCCGAAGGCTGGATCCACCCTTGCCTCTGCCAAACTCTTCGGAGACTTTATCCTTATTTGACGTATTAGGTATAATATATTAATATAGCTTTGTGTGCTACATGAATGCCAATGAAGACATCCTGTTATCAAATAAGCATCGATAACAATAAACCTATAGGTACATTGTGTAAAGGACGAACGTAAATCGAAACCATTGGGCCATGATTCTGATTCTGGCTGAAAACTGTTGGAAATTTATGTAGGAAATTTCTATTTTCTTGACGATTTTTTTACTTTATCTTTGCGAAATTTTATTTATTTTAATACTAGGTGGAAAAATTCCGCAAAGTCTCGCCTGGGTATTTAGTACCACCTTACCTATACCTATCGTGATAGCGTCGGTGCTAGTCATTAACGTGTTCCAATTTGGAGGGTAAAGTAGCCGGTAAAATTATGCATGTATCATTGCCATCCCGCCACCCGGATAGCAACTCACCATTAATATCTTTAGTGTCTATAGGCGATGAATTCTCTTTCCATCAGGATAGTCATCTGCTTATTTGCTATCTAATGAAATAAAAAACTCTTCTCTCATTCTTAATAAATAGTAAATCTTAAAGAAATACACAAAATTAAATAAGCAATGTATTATGTGCCACGTACCACACAAAATAAACAGCTGGTTCGAGAGTTCTGCGGACGCGACGAGTCGGAACAATGTACGCTTTACATTGCATAGTGTGAAAATAACAATAAATTATAAAAAGCCAATTTTGCATTTCCCACAAAAAAAGGAACTGCCATCATGGATAGAACGTAAAAATAGCATGTTTTCTTAATTTTTTGGTATACCGTCCACACACACTACGTTGTTACGCTTAGGGAACTTACACACTCTACGTTGTTACGCTTAGGGAATGCAATACTAGGATACTGGGATTACGTAGCCCTAGCCACGTTCTCATCGATCCCGACGACCCGACGACACGACACCGTCGACACTGCCGGCGGCAACGAGGAACTCTGTTTCGCCCATCGGCGAACCAAGCCCATGGGCAAGGACCAACCGACGGACAAACAATGCCACTAACCCTCTTATCGCAAACATAAAATAAACTCCATTATTTTTTCGTTACTGATTGTGTAATATGCAGTTAGGAGCTGTTTAGGGGATTAAAAACTACATATTTTAAACGCCTTTCTATGATCTATTTTTTCAAGTAGTAATAATTGCCTTAAAAGATATTATTAAATATTAAAAAAAAAACAGTAGCAGTCGTGGGACTGCCGATAGAAGTGAAAACGGAACTATTAAGTTGAGAGTAATTAAAACTATATGCAAAACATAGCTATAGATATACTATTATCATTAGCATGTCGTTGACGCGAACCGAGGATTTTACCCTCTACCAAAACGCTCAACGCGCCTAAAGAAGTTTTCACTTCAAAAAATCCTTAACGAACGTATCCCCAAAGCTGTAGACACACATACCGCCAGTGCACCCACGATTAGCCAGAGATACTTAGTCCCACAATGTGATAGCTGGCAAGCCTATCGCCAACTGGGCACTTATTCAATCCCGGGCAACGTTATTTTTTAACAGAAAATGGAAAAAACATGTTTTTTCATTTGAAACCATTTTTATTCTTGAAATTTCAGTAAGTCCCTTGTAAGGTGGCACTTGTTCATACATTTTCTCAGTCATTAACCACGCGACATTCAGCAAATACAGCAAAATCCAGCAAAGAATCCTAAAGAATTGCATTTCCTAATTACACCTAACCTATAATATAGCAATTATATTTTATCTATATGTTTCCCCCGTAATTAATGGTACGTTGCTACCTTGTGGCGAGGTCTAGTGTCACATGCATAAGTATATCAGCTACTTTTCCCCGTGTTGGTCCCGGGCTCCTTTGAAGAATAGGCCAACTGCCGTTCTGCCAGGCAGGTCGTAAAAGGCGACCGATTGGCTATACGAGTCACTACCATCGTGGCTACTAGTTGGTAGAGTTCTGCATTGTCTCACCCGGGTCTGGTACCACCGCCTTACCTATTCCTGTTTGTCATTGTCGTGTTCCGGTTTGGAGGGTAAGGTAGCCGGTAAACTTATGCATGTGGCATTAGACCTCGCCACAAGATAGCAACGCACCATTAACATCTTTGGTGTCTATAGGCGATGGTTGACTCTTTCCATCAGGAGACCCATCTGCTTGTTTGCTATCTTATGATATAAAAAAAAATGTTACCGTAAAATTGTAAGAACCGTTAGATTATAATCTACCGTAGTAATATTATAAAGAAACTGCTAACCTAACCAAATTATAAACTCCCTAGGTATATTTTAAACTTACGGTTCTTACAATTTTACGGTGACATATTATATAGGTTGAGGTTGGTGTTGAAGTTTACCAAGCCTCAACAAATATTGAGTTATTCTGTTTTAATGGATTCAATTTACCACTCACTATTACCACAGAATAACTATTACTATCACCTTTTGTTCTTTCTTTTAGAATATATAAGTATTTTTTTAGCATAAGCTTCGATTTCTTTTTTGTTTTTGTATGGTAAATTATATTGTATGGTATGGTCCATTAATAAATAATTTCTAATTCTTATTCTTATATTATATAATAAAATACAATTGCTTATCAGTAATTGTTCGATGTAGATAATGGATTATACGCTAATCTACATACGTGACATCGCAGGATCTCACGACACGAGGTTACCAGATCGACCTTCTCATTGCCAATTATACGTGTATGCATATGTTGTCGGATGTCTCACGCCTTGAATTAACGTGTTTTGGAGACATTTATAATAACTTAAAAGAGGTAACGCAAGAGCATGTAATAAGACCAAAAATCCTTTCGCAATATTTTTTGTGATAAAACAAGCTTAATAAAAGGATGGTAATACAATTTTATTAAGACACGGATGGCTTGCTAAATAGTAAATACATTGTTTAACCTCTTTTTTCGTCTTTCTTTTTCTTTGTAATGCATATGTATTATGTACATATAAATATCCTACTAGTCCTACTAATCTTACCAATGTTATAAATGCGAAAGTATGTTTGGAGGATGGATAGATGTATAGAATAATAACGCGTTATTACTCTAAGGATAGATAGATGTATGTTACACTTTCACGCAAAACTGCCGAAATGATTTGGATGAAATTTGGCACGCATATAGATGATAACCTGAAATAGCACATAGGGATTTTTAATCCAGAAAAATAAGTTGTTCCCGTGGGATTCACACAAAAACTGTCCTTTGAAGCTGTGAAAAAATCAAACTTCTGAGTCAATGCAATCAAAAGATATAACCATTTATGCCGCAAATTTCCTCAAATTTTCGAAACTTGCAAGAGAATCAAAAACTACACGGTAGTTCCCGTAAACTCTGAATCTTGAAATATGGTCCGAACAATGACGTGTATAATGTGGTAATATTATACACGTCATTGGGTACAAAGCAACGTATTACAACACAGATAAAGTTAGTTCTTTATCTTTGTTGTAATAACTAATAAGTTGCGGAAACCTTACATTTTTAGTTACATCCAAAGACCTACATGTAGGTCTTTGGTTACATCTTTTAATAAAAATATCCCCCGTGTTGGTTCCGGGCTCCTCTGAAGAATAGACCAACTGCCGTTACGGAACCCTAAAAAATATGTATTTTACAAATAAAGTATGAAATATACAGGTTTTCAAAAATAAAAATACTGTAATTTTTAATAAACCTTAGATAAAAATCTATGCTATATCTATATAGTTTTGCACCTTTCAAGTTTAAAATACTTAAATTTGGTGGGACGTTTCAGAACTGGCCTTCAGGGTGAACTTGTTTACAGTTTTTTTTATAATGTCAGCTACAACATAATATTATATTACTTACATATCGGAATGCATATCGGTTAATTTTTAAAATCTACACTTTGTGAATATATTTAAAAGATATTACCTGTATTTTCCCATTACGATAACAATGTATTTAAAAGAAATTAAAATATAAAAACCTTATTTCTAGGATGCTTGTCAATTAAACCTCGGAATGACTGAGTAGATCTTGATGACTATTGATAGACTATAAATAATGTTACATCTAGACACCTCTAGTAGTAACACACGGAATATTATCATCGCAAGAAAACGATTTATTATTTTTATTTTATTTATTTTCTTATTTCGGAAATTCCCACATTAAAAAAAATTTGCACGGCAAATGGGCATATTTGTGTATTATGTATTTATTGTAATATAAAACTAGATCATAAATATGAATTACCAATGTACATAACAATTACTGCCGACAAACTGCTTTGCAATATGGCAGATAAAAAAATGTAATAACGAAAACTCTAGATTAAAAACATAACAGTAATGAAAAAAATCTGTAAACGGTTGAAACTGCCAGCCATCCCTGAAACTTTCTACTAAATTAAGGTATTTTAAGCTCAAAAGAGTAAAAACTATAAGCATAGTTTTTTTTAGTTCAAACATCTATTTTATTAAAAATGATAAAATGATTTTTTGGAAACGACTTCAACTCAATATTTGTAATCTAAAATATTGCTTTAGCTAAATAATCGTTAGGTTGAAAAATTTCGAAGCAATGTCAAAAAACATTTTTTTTCAAAAATTTTCGTCATTGATAAATCCCAAACAAATTGATCGATTTTGATACAATTAACGGTATTTAACGCACTTTTTAAGGACAAAAGTTGATAAAATTTTTAAGTCGATCGGTGTATTCGTTAGTTATTTCAAAAATATTAAGTAAGTTTGCTAAAACCAACGTAATTTTAACGTTTGAAAAGCTGTAACTTTTGAAAATTAGATTCGATTTTGATTTTTGAAACGGCATTTGACGTTATTTTTTTAAATATTATAATATCGTAGAATGCCAAAACTTATTGGTTGAAAAATTTCGAAATTATGTCGAAAAAACACTTTTTTCAAAATTTTTCATCAACGATTACTCCCAAACGGATAACCGATTTTGATGAAATTTATGCGTTAAATGTAATTGTTTGATGGAATAGAACTGACTAGTTTTTGTACTAAATCGGTACATTAATCTGGAAGTTATATTAAAAAAATAGTGTTCGCTATAGTTTTTTTGGGTTTTTTCAAAATTTCTCACAATCTCCTGGGCCGACTTGGATAAATTTTTTAGTAAGTCTAAGTTGAACGGAATCTAATCGAATGCCATCAACCGCGTTCGATCGGTCCAGCTGTTCTAAAGTAATGAGATGTTTACATACACACACACGTACACACACATAAATACATACAGACATACTGAGGTCATCGTGAAAATAGTCAGAAAAGGTTCCTAGGATCTCAAAATGTGGACATCTGGTGAAAATTCGATTTTCGAAAATCGGGGCAAAATCAGTAACTTCCTTATGTGGTATTATGTGTGTTATGTAGCGGGAAGTTAAAAAATGTAAACCTGCAACCTGCATGAAGTAGGTACGCCATGCCACACACAAAGAAGTAGGTAGATACCTATCTTGGCATTTTAAACCGTCGACAGTAGCTTAGTTGATAGTCTGCCGACCAGAAGTAACGTCGCAGATTTAAATACTGTAGTGTCTACATTTTTCTTCGTTATGTTTTTAAAGATTTTTCAAGCATGAAATAAGTGCTAAAACACATAGGTATATATTTAGAAACACGAACGTGTTGATCATTATTATAAATTTCGTCTCTAACTACGAACTTATTTAAATAGTAAATACCTACATGCGTATATCGAGCGATCAGTACAATCGACGTAATCGATTACAAAGGAAAGAAGAATTTAGCCAGATTGAACTAGTCGACAGTAGCTCAGTTGGTAAAGCGTGCTAGCGAGAAGCAAGGTCGTAGGTTCCAATCCTGTCGTATCAAAAAGTTTTTTTTTCAGGATTTTTGTTAAGTTTTTCCAAGGACGAGATAAGTATTGAGACACATATTATCTAGATTAAATATTTAATAATCTTTCGTTCGTTCGTTAGTCTCGCTAAAACTCGAGAACGGCAGAACCGATTTGGCTAATATCGGTTTTGAATTAAAAGTCCAGGGAAGGTTTAAAAGGTTAGACAATATAGAAAAAAAGAGTAGTTAAAAAGGCAGAACAACGTTTGCCGGGTCAGTTAGTCTATATATATAAAAATCAATTGCTGTTCGTTAGTCTCGCTACAACTCGAGAACGGCTGAACCGATTTGGCTAATATCGGTTTTGAATTAATTGTTGAAGTCCAGGGAAGGTTTAAAAGGTTAGACAATATAGAAAAAAAGAGTAGTTAAAAAGGCAGAACAACGTTTGCCGGGTCAGTTAGTCTATATATATAAAAATCAATTGCTGTTCGTTAGTCTCGCTACAACTCGAGAACGGCTGAACCGATTTGGCTAATTTTGGTTTTGAATTAATTGTTGAAGTCCAGGGAAGGTTTAAAAGGTGAAAAAATATAAAAAAAGAGTGGTAAAAAAGGCAGAACAACGTTTGCCGAGTCAGCTAGTAAATAAATAAATAATTAGGATTTCAAAGACAAAGCAACATTCAAATGATAAAGTTACTGCAAGGTACAGTAATTGATCTATAATAGATTCGCATGTTAACAAGTCCGGAATCGTGCAAACAAAACAATACTGCGCTTTGATAAGATAAAGAAACTGGCACGCGGTTTACAACGCGATAACAAGGTTACACAGGCGCTTCGTGCTTCATAAACATTATTCAATAACAACCACTAACGCCGATGTAATAAAACATACAATATTATCACTTTGAAATGATGAGTGAAATCTAGTTATTTACGTAGTGTTTTGTTCTGCAAATGATGCACATGAAGAAGAACGCTAATCTGATGACAAATAAATGGGTCAGGGATTATATGAATTGTTTTTTGGCGTCTTCATCTGTACAAATAAATAAAATGTCTGTTTGTAATACTAAAATAACCACTTTTTACTAAATATATGTGTATGGATATGTATACATGGTACATATATAAATACAACATTTTATACAATTTATGTCTGTCTGTTTGTTCCGGCTAATCTCTGAAACGGCTGGATCGATTTTGACGGGACTTTCGCTTGCGAAAGTAAAGGAAAGCTACTAATGTAATAAGGAGTAACTTAGGCTACTTTTATTTTAGAAAATTTTTCACGCGGACAAAGTCGCGTGACGTGACGAAGTACAGCTATTTGTCATAAAAATATATCATAGACTCAAACCGCCTTATTCCAAAACGAGATCTAAATATAGTACCGAACTTAATACCAGGGTTAGTTCTAGTATTAAATAAAACATTATTATAAAACCGGGTTTAACGCTAGTCCGAAGAAATAAGAATGAATTTTAGTATTGGAATTAACTTTAATACCGTAACAAACTTAGACTTCTTAGTCTTGATTTAAACCCGGTACTTACTAACAATGTTTTTGTAATAAGACGAATATTGTCGCTCTCAATCGCGCGGAATTTTACAATATCATACGAACTCTTCTTAAATATACTACTGTACCTATATTATTATTCTTTCACTATCAATTCCGTGAAACTTTGGAATTCACTTCCTTTACATTCCCTTCCCTTCATTAGTCACCTTTAAAAATCTTTAAAAGAATTTTATTTATCAGTCTAATTTTTAGGGCAAAAAGGCACTGTACGTATCAGAATGAAGTAATATAAAATAAAAAAAATTATACCTTTGTTGTATATTTTCTAAATTGATAATCTGAACACTTGTATTCAACATTTCTTTCACACTTTTTCACTGTTTTGGGTTTGCTGGAAGAAATCTCTTACAGAAATAAGCTCGCCTTTTGTGGAGTTTTAAAGTAATAAGTTTTAGAGGTCGGCCGGAACAAACACACAGACAGACGGACAGACAGACAAAAATTGTAAAAAATGTTGTTTTGGTATATTTACCGTGTATACATCCATTATGCATTTTGTAAAAATGTATTATTTTAGTATTACAAACAGACACTCCAATTTTATTTCTATGTATAGATGTGAGATGTGATGTGTGTAAAACCCGTGTATAACGAGCCCCCTTTGAAGTACTGACCGTCTGCCGTTTGACAGGTAATGCGTAAGAGGCGAGAAATTGACTATGCCAGTCATTACCATCGTAACTCTTGGTGCTGATCGACGGGCGAGCCTATGCCGCGGTCTTAATGGTCTAAGAGCCCTCGACACAAAACTTGTAGCCAATCGCACTACATATAACCGCGGTATTGTGATGATACACGGATGAGCTTTACCGACGAGCCATAAAACCATGGTATAGGGTCGCTCGTCGATCAGGACCTTAAAGGTCCTGATTTATCGGCCATAAGTTTTGTGTCGAGGGCTCTAAGACCATAAAGGCCGCGGTATAGGCTCGCCCGTCGATCAGCGACTTAAAGTGTTCCGTTTTGGAGGATATGGTAGCCGGTAAAATTATGCATGTGATCGTGCCACAAGGATAGCAACCCACCATTAGCATCTTTGATGTCTATAGGCGATGGTTGTCTCTTTCCATTAGGAGAGCCATATGTTTGTTTGCTGTCTTATAGTATAAAAAGACAAGCAGATAGCTGTCGTTAAGAGCCATTTCACAAAATCACCCGACTAAAATTTAAGTATTTTCTAATCGAAGCGGCCAGCTATACGTCGACGAGGTCATCGTACGCATAGTGCATTTCTTTCTGGTAAAATGAAAACAGTTTGATACTTTTAATATTTTTATTATTTTTAAATATTGCAACTATAGTAAATATTATATTACATTGTATATTAAATAGGAACTTAGATGTTTGTTTATATATATATATATATATATATATATATATATATATATATATATATGTATATATATATATATATATATATATATATATATATATATATATGTGTGTGTGTGTCGCAGGCATATTGTATGTTTCGTCGTAATACAAACGGCGTCGTAATTTTATAAACGCAGACACTAATACAAATTGCCGAAGGCAAAATGTCTATGGATTCAATCGCGTCAATGTCTACTTGGTTGCTACAGTAGGGTGACCATGATTAATAAAAAAGGATATTTTGCTTTTGTAGGAACTAATAAAACTCTACACTAAGTAAAGATTTGTGGCAAATTTTAGTTTTATAAACTTACTTAAAATATTTAGTTAAAGACACGGATACATCATGAATAAAAGGATGTATTGTTTTACGCGTGTATAGACTTGATTGATTCAATTGAAATCAAACCACAGGTGTAAATGGAAGATTACATTGTTTTGAGTGATTTTGAGTAGTTTACAAAGTGCTTTCCTGAAAATGAAAAGTTAGTAACTTTTTTATTTAGATGTTGCAAACCTTTTGTAAAATAAGTGTTAGAAAAATAATTACAATAAAATATAGATGTGGGTTTTTTGGTTTTGAAGTTCGTTCGATATGCAGCGTTTTGTAGTTACGTTATTGCGGCTGGAGTAGATAAGACGATGATATTCGCGCTCATTGATCAAGCGAGTCGCCGCAGGACTCTACCGCCGTTAAGGTCACGATATGATCTATTTCAAGTTTGAATTGGAATTTAGAGTGTATATTACCTACAAATCAAATAATTTGTGAAGTTTTTATAAATAATAAAGCTTCACAAATATCTTCACTAGTGAGGTTTTCGCTCCTGTACTTATGATGTAGTAAGTTTACTGAAAAATGAGCTTTTTAAACCGGGCATTGAACGTACTTAAATCATCAGTGGTTTGGGGGACAAGGTAGCCGGTAAACTTATACATGTGGCATTTAAAACCTAGTTTGCTTTTTTTAAAAAAATGGTGACGTACACTCACTTAATACAAGGAACAAAAACAATCTTGTTGTGCATGCATCTCGTCTCCACAGAATAAGTAACTCTTTTATGGGGCAATGTATACGCTTTTACAATAAACTTCCCGAAACTATAAGAGATCTACCAGTCAATAAATTAAAAAAATATGTTAAAACAAAACTGTGTAAAAAAGGATATTATAAAATCTCAGATTATTTAGAAGACAAAAAAGCCTGGGATTAATTGCTCCTCATACCGATCTCAAATATATTTTTTGTAATATTGTGATAATATAAAAAAATCAATGATATGAAAAAAAAAGACAAGCCCGCTGAGTTTCTTCCGCCGGATCTTCTCAGTGTGTGGCCGCGTTTCCGATCTGGTAGTAGTTTTTAAAAAAAATATGTTGACGTGTCAAAATAACTTGTAAAAAGTTTTATTGAATAAAGTATTTCTGATTTCTGATAGTAGCAACGCACCATTAACACCTTTGGTGTCTATAGGCGATGGTTGACTCTTTTCATCAGGTGACATATCTTCCTGTTTGCTATCTTATGTCTATAAACTCTGGTGGACTCCACCGTGTTTTTAGGTTTGCCTTTAGATATAATAACAATAAGTTAGCAAATAAATTTAGTTTGGCAGGTTTTGTAGTTAAAATAAAATCCCTAAAAATGGTAGCATTGCTTGAAACTTTTTTATTGACTTTATTGACAGTTGATACTTATTCATTTGACGGTTAGAAAATGGATGTCAATACTGTAAGAAATATACTTTAGTTAAGTCCACCACACTATTTCATATATGGGATCTTTTGGTAGGGAAATTCTGTAGAAATAGAAACTATATTTGTTTTGCAGATAAAGCTATAAGACGAACCGATAATCTTTACCCTAGGGTTTCCCTGATAGAAAAATTTAAAGAAATTAATATTGTAACCTGTATTTGGGAACTTAAAATAATATGTCCACAGTAGAATCATTTCTTTGTTTAAAAAAGT
Organism: Apodemia mormo; assembly: GCA_036924255.1. Classification (NCBI taxonomy): domain Eukaryota; kingdom Metazoa; phylum Arthropoda; class Insecta; order Lepidoptera; family Riodinidae; genus Apodemia; species Apodemia mormo. The sequence continues at coordinate 12,403,555 of JAUPFN010000016.1, read as the reverse complement.
GATAATGTACACTCACTAAATACAAGGAACAAAAATAATCTTGTGGAGCATGCATCTCGTCTACATAGAATACGTTACTTGCTACAGTTAAACTGCCGGATGGTATAAGAAATCTATGGTACATAATAGTAAATAAACAATTTAAAAAATTTGTTAAAACAAAACTGTGTAGGAGAGGGTAATGTAAAATCTTAAATTATTAAGAAGATAAGAATATCTGTTTGCCAAACACATTCTTTTCATTTAGTACATTCTTTTTTCTGTTTTTCTGTTTTCTTGAACCGTATCTGTATAATAAATTAAATCATAAATTAAATATAGTAGTAGTATCTTCACGCCCGTATCCCGGAAAGGGTAGGCAGAGGTACAAGAAGTGCACCCACGATTAGCCGAAGATACTTGGTCCCACTATGTGATAGGTGGCAAGCCTATCGCCAACCGGGCACTTTCCAATCCCGGGCAATGTTGTTTTTATCAGAAACTGAAAAAACACATTTCTGAATTGCCCGACCCAAGAATCGAAGCCGGGACCTCTGTGATCAACTCCGACACCGGACCACTACACCACAGAGGCGATAACTAAATATATTTTCGTTAAATAAATACAATTGTAATTTAATAGTAACAAAGATGCTCAAAACTTTAAATTATGATCAAACAGAATCACTCTTAACTCATGCCATATAAGCGCAATAAATCATAAATATATTCAAATAATACTATTTCCCCCACTATCCATGAGGTAATTTAAGGATTTTAATTAGATTACCGTTAAACTGATACGTTAAATATCATAAGCACTCTTGGCTAACACTTTTTAATACTCGGCTGCGCACAAGTTAACATGTAGGTAAACACACACACACACACACAAACAACACTAACGCATATACGATTCAATGTTCAAGTAAATCCACAACCTCAAGAAAGCATCTAACTTATACGATAACATACAAACTAATAATCTTATGCATTCGTTATAGTGGCTTCATTAAAAAATAATAATTGTAGAGTGGCTTCATTAAAAATTTAATTCTAATTTGTGTATAGCTCAGAATAAGCTGTATACAAATTAGAATAAGTTATTCATAGTAGATATGCTTCATACTTTTTCTATCGGTGGAAGAGCGCTGGTGACCTGTGTCTCAGGTTTTCTTATATACCTTTTCAGGCACCAGACTCTCACAAAGTTGGAATAAGTTTCAAAATGTAATAAACTAATTTATAAAATAAACTAGCCCAGTACATGTTTTGCAACCTGTATAATTAGAAATTGTACTAACTTTGTGATGAGTAAATAAATTATATTATTATTATTATTATTTACTTTAACCTTCACTTTTTATATTGAAAGCAGGGATAACAAAAATTAAGGTTGGGCACACCAACTACACTAGTGTGCGTGGCTGGATAACTGTAAGTACACAAGTCCCACTCGTTGATATTTCACACAAGCAGATTTTTCTGAGGACATATTTAACTGTCAGTCGCTTAGGAATACTCTCTCTGGAGGTATATTTTTTATAGAATAAGTTAGCAAACAAGCAAATGGGTCACCTGATGAAAAGAGTCAACCATCGCCTATAGACACCAAAGGTGTTAATGGTGCGTTGCTATCTTGTGGCGAGGTCTTATGCCACATGCGTAAGTTTACCGGCTACCTTACCCTCCAAACCGGAACACGACAGTGCCAAGCACTAACGCTATTGCGGTAGGAATAGGTAAGGCGGTGGTACCAGACCCGGGCGAAAAAATACAGAACTCTACCACCTAGTAGCCACGATGTTAGTGACTCGTATAGCCAATCGGTCGCCTTTTACGACCTGCCTGGCAGAACGGCAGCTGGCCTATTCTTCAAAGGAGCCCAGGAACAACACGATATATACTCATAGATATCAACGCAACATTAACATCTATGGTGTCTATAGGCGATGGTTGACTCTTTCATCAGGAAACCCAACCAATTTGTTTACTATCTATATAAATATTTTAAAAAATCTTTGTCCGTAATGAGGTAAAAAATAGGCTCTTTTGTAGAAGTCGGTTACAAACGACTAAAAATAGTCTATGGAAAATATTTTCATCCTCACGTCTCTTTTACTTTCTTTAATCCAGGAGTAAAAATATACTTTCTTTTTCTTGCGCCACAATAACGGCGATCGGAATCTTTCCGTCCCATCGTTATTATCGCTAAAACAATACAACAACGTAAATAGTAACCCTTATAGATATATAAAACAAGTCGCTATTTCATTAAAATTAAAAGTGAAAAATAAAATACTTACTTTTCAGTATCAAGACCTTTCGGTTGTCATACCGTATATTCTATCGGAATTTACGTACCTGGAAGCTTGGAAAAAATAACATAGCTCCACCTTCAACAAGCGCTCGCGCGGTACTAATTTTGGCAAACCGACGTAGCGGATTTTATACTATTTTATAGTATTCACTTTTATTTATTATTGAAATAACAATTAAATAAATATTATTTAAGTGACTTATTTTTGAATAAGAATAGAATATAGTTTTATTCTATGCCAATTTCGATAGAAAAATGTCATTATTTGATAACAAAAAACCCAGTCAATGTTTCGTCGTTGAAATAGGCATATTATTTGCTTAATTAATTAGATACAGCTATAGATCTTTTAGGAAAAAAGCAACTTATTCAGACACAAAAGTTGGATGTTTCTGGTAACTTAGTATTTTTTTCTAATGAAGTTTATTGATTCTAGCAGTAGCAATACCTTTTGGAAAAATAGCTTCCTTGCGTAGTTATCGAAACTTGATTTCGGAGAACAGTTATTATAAGAAATACAGTTGATCATTACAAAATCTGTTTCATTAACGGGATTTTTAAAAGATTAAACTATCTAATGGTACCATTTAATTAAATAAAAGTACCTTATAATATGAAAAATTAGGAGCTAGAAAATTTGATTTTTCGTCAAAAGGTGGTCTAAAGTGTAAACTGCCTCTTAAGGCGCCAGACACTGCCATTAGCATGGCGGATATACTGCCACGTGCATAAGTTTCACTCCATCAATCATAAGTAAGAAACTAATTTATTACTAATATTACGTTTAATATATATAAAATAGCGTTGTTCGAGTGTTCGTAATCTCATCTCCTATCTCTATAGGGCTTGCCTAATTTTGACGACTTTGTGTATTTGTGAGGTTACTCAATACTCAATAATTTATTATATTATATGTTACAAACTATTGTTATGTTAGGTGTTACAATAATTAACAAGTAATTACATTTACACCCTATTAGGGTATTTCAATGTAGGACTGGACCTATCCATTTTATAAAAGATTTCTGCGATTGTTATTTACGGAAGTCGTAAATAGTGTAGTAACATTTTTCTATAAAAAGATTTTTCACAAGTTTTATAAATATACGGCCTTTCTTCTGATTTAATTTTATTTGGTAATTTGTTATATATTTTCACATACATTATATTTGGTCTGAAACTGTACATTTTTGATAGTGTCAATTTTAATTTATATTTAAATCTACTTGCGAAGCGTCGTGGAATTTCAGTTTTATTTTTAAAAAATTGAGGATATTCTCTTATAAATTTAATAGCTTCAATAATGTACATTGACGTCACGTTAAAATTTTTAGGCTTATAAAATATTGTCTACAGTTTTCGGTCCCTCTAAATATTTTTCAGGTACGTATACATTTCTTTTGGGAAACAATATGTGAACCTCACTTGATCACAATAGAGAGTTTTTCTTTCAGCACACTTAGACAGATGTTTTCACATTATAAAAATTATTTACTATAAAATAAATGTAAATGTACCAATCCTCGCAGTCTACCACATAGTCTCCTTCTTCAAAATTTTATTTTCCAACGAAGAAAATTATTAAATTTGCAAATTTCCGCGAACTTTCACGTGTAGTCTTGTGATCTCACTGAAAGAGAAAAATAAAAAGCGATGTAAAAAAATGGAACAAACAAACCGTAGGAGTATTTTATTTCGCTTTTAATAATTATAATAGCCATTTTGGCGAAGCTTTCCACTTAATACCTTAGGTCTTATCGTTCTTCTTGTTCTACTCTATGGCTAAAGCTTTCTGATTGGTCTTTAGTGGTAAGATTTTTTTTTTCTACAACCTGCTGAGTTTAGTAGATAACTCATAAATCACACAAGTAAATCAGATGTAAGAAAACCAGTAAGCTTTGCAATAGTATACGCTGTATAACATTTGAACCATAAGTGATTAAGTTTTGTAAGTTGCAACTTACAATCTGATGTCCAAGGCGGACTCCGCGCGCTTATTGGTCAGTTCAAATAGCACGCGCTCATTGGTCAATTCACATAACGAGCGCTTTCTTGAATTCCTATTATACAATTCCGTTGCATTTAACGAAATCACTCCCAAAGATTGCAAGAAAGCGAGAGGAAATTTTTGACGTGTGACATACACGTCAAAAATTGTGCGCATTTGTGTTCTCTTACTCTGGTCCGCTCCGCAAGTAAAAAAGCATCTTCACGCTCGTATCCCTAAAGGGGCAAGCAGAGGTACAACCAGTGCACCCACAATAATCCGAAATGCTTATGGCCAATTGCACTAACATTGTCTTAGCTTAAGACAATCCTAAATAGTATGCTGTCACATTCTTTTCATTTAAGACAAGAAGTGACAGCATACTGTTTAGGATTGTCCTGAGCTAAGACAATGTTAGTGCAATTGGCCATAAGTCCCACAATGTGATAGGTGGCAAGCCTATCGCCAACTGGGCTCTTATCCAATCCCGAACAACGTTCTATTTGTCAGAAAAATGAAAAAACACATTTTTGAATTGCCCGACCCGGGAATCGAGGACTTCATGTGATCTACACCGACACTAGACCACTATACCACATAGCCTCGCCTCTATGGTCTAGTGGTCCAGTATCGGTGACCGGAGATTCAAAGTAAGTTCTAAATAGATACAATAAAATAAATGCCTATTAAACAAACCAAGTCAAACTAGTTAATTACCTTATGCTATACTGTATATTAATTCGCGAAGCATAAAATTTGTACCCATTTTTACAAAAAATACGCAAACGGCGGAGCGAAAGCAATTATAAATTTTTCACCGTAAAGTTGACATTGTGAAGGAGTGCAAGCTTAATATTTTTAAATTCCCACTACGTATGTAGATAAGGAAGTTACCGCTTTTGTCCCGATTTTCGATAATCGAGTTTTCTCTAGATCTACACGTTTTGAGGTCCTAGGAACCTTTTCAGACTATCTTCACAATGACTTCAGAATGTCGTATGTATGTGTATGTGTGTGTGTGTGTGTGTGTGTGTGTGTGTGTGAGTGTGTGAGTGTGTGAGTGTGTGAGTGTGTGTGTGTGTTTAAGCCAAATCCGCCAATTTTTGCCCGCACTTTGCGTGTCGTACGCACAGTGCTGACATAAATAATTTGGAGCAGCGAACATGAAAGTAAAATTTAAAAAACAATCTATAAACTGGTTTATTGATTCAAAATCATTATCTTATAAAAAAAATCATATCACAACCACTTTTTACAGCCAATCGATATCGCCTATCGCCATCATCAGGGCTTCTAGTTTACATTATATTATTTTAAAAATATAATTCTGTACACATACAAAGACAACTAGAATGCATATCTTAATATAATATATAAATTACGTGTCACGTTGTCTGTCCGCTATGGATTCCTAAACTACTGGACGGATTTCAATGAAATTTTGTAGATATCTACTGTTTAGTCCAACTTAAAAGATAGGATAGTTTTTATCTCAATCGACCTCCTCCACCCTCCCTCTCATGTACCCCACCAAGTAATTTCTATGGCAAAACAACATTTGCCAGGTCTGCCAGTAGGTTATATAAGAAGGCAGTTCTATTTTGCTAAAGGAACTGGGCCACAGAGGAAAGCCTAAAAACGCTTTATTTATTTTCGCCGTGTTGGTCCCGGCCTCCTTTGAAGAATAGGCCAACTGCCGTTCTGCCAGGCAGGTCGTAAAAGGCGACCGGTTGGCTATCGAGTCACTAACATCGTGGCTACTAGGTGGTAGAGTTCTGCATTGTCTCGCCCGGGTCTGGTACCACCGCTTTACCTATTCCTGCCGCAATAACGTCAGTGCTTGTTGCTGTCGTGTTCCGGTTTGGAGGGTAAGGTAGCCGGTAAAGTTATGCATGTGGCATTAGACCTCGCCACAAGGTAGCAACGCACCATTAACATCTTTGGTGTCTATAGGCGATGGGTGACTCTTTCCATCAGGAGACCCATCTGCTTGTTTGCTATCTTATGATATAAAAAAAAACGCCATTACTAATTACACTCATGCAAAATCGGGTCGAATACCTATTTTAGTATATGTAATTATATTACCTATATATATTATTAAGTACTTAGTTGTAATAATTTCAGTGGTAATTACATTTCGATATAGACTTCCTTCTTGTAATAATGGAATGTTTTTATATCAATTGAGATTTAATATAAACTACAGTATAAAATAATTGCAATTTTATTTGTATTGTACTTTTAGTTTTTTAATCTATTAATTAGTTATGTGGTATTTTAGACAACCCGTGTTGGTCTGGGTCCCTTTTGAAAGGCAGTTCGATAAATACGAGGTTTGGTGCCATTAACTAGGTGATAGAGTTTTGCATCGTCTCGCCCGGGTCTGGTTCCACCGCCTTGCCTATTCCTGCCGCAATAGCGTCAGTGCTTGTCGCTGTCGTGTTCCGGTTTGGAGGGTAAGGTAGTCTTAAAATTATGCATGTGGCATTAGACCTCGCCACAAGATAGCAACCATTAACATCTTTGGTGTCTATAGGCGATGGTTGACTCTTTCCATCTGCTTGTTTGCTATCATATAAAAAATCATAACCTTAACATTTTGCGGGCTACAATAACTTCTGTGTATGTACCATGAATTAAATGGATAGGTACACCTTTCAAAGCTATATCTTAGTTTGGTAGCGTAGCTTGCATTCACATATAGAAATAAACTACTTTCCGACGAAATAAAATCACTCCATGGGCAATTTTAAACCTTTTCATCTCATTCGATACAAAAAATAGTACATCATGAACTATTTCTATTTTTTCGTAATATAATTCCTTCCCAATGTCTATCAGTATTAATGTGGTCTGTGGTATGTACCTACCGTGTTCCGGTTTGCACGGTAATGCAAACGATAAACTTATCTCCCCGTGTTGGGTCCGGGCTCCCCGTGTTAGTTCCGGGCTTCTTTGAAGAATAGACGAACTACCGTTCTGCCCGGCAGGTCGTAAATAGCGACCGATTGGCTATGCGAGTCACTACCATCGTGGTTACTAGGTGACAGAGTTCTGCATTGTCTCGCCCGTGTCAGGTACCACCGGTTATAATGTAATAGCGTTAGTGCTTGCTGTCGTGTCCCGGTTTGGAGGGTAAGGTAGCCGGTAAACTTATGCATGTGGCATTAGACCTCCCCACAAGATAGCAACGCACCATTAACATCTTTTGTGTCTATGGGCGATGGTTGACTCTCCATCAGGAGATCCATCTGGTTGTTTGCTATCTTATAAAAAAAAAATTGAAATAAAACTTATTCATCGTCGCCATAATATGTATGGTGACGCACCATTAATATCTCATGTCATTTGCAAGTTATCTGAACAGACCACATAAGTTATTGACCACTTGACGGTTGACAGATAGTACTTTACGGTACCATTAACATAGAGGTAGGTACTATAGAGTAGGCGGGCCAAATAAGAACTCGCCCTGTCTATAGAGAGAGAAAGAAAATCAATTTCGTCCTCGTTTCTTTTTTCTTGAAGACGAATACGCAGCAGAAAAACATAATAAAGTAAAATAATGATTCGCGAATAAATTACAGAAGAAACCAATCATATGATAACATAATGCGCGTAAAGCATTAAAGAGAAACATATACAAAACTATTTCTATCAACGGGACTTTATCACAAACAGTATCCCTGTGACTATAAACAGCCGTAAGTAACGTGCATACGATTCACGGTTCTTTAAGGGTAGTGCGAGCGGCACTCTAACTTTTTTTGTTTTTGATTATGCCATATTGCACGCCTCTGCGAAGCAAGGTTTACTTTCGCTTTACCAAAATCATGTAACCTGAACTAAAAATGTCTGTGTTTTTATATAGCACTTTTAGAATGCAAATACACGTTTGTCAAGACCGGTCAAGACAAACACTCGTTTTAAAGTATTTGATATTTTTAAAATACATTTATTTTATTTAGTGTAAAAATAATTGATTAAAAAAAATCTGATCCTGTATGTACGGATTTAGCACGATTACGGCCGCAAAATTTAACATAATATGGAGATATTTTTTATTAGCTTCAGCATTGTAGCGCGGAGTTTCCTTTTGCAAATGGCTGTGATTCCGTGCCGTTTATTTACAATTTAAAAAAAAATCGAGTGGTCTTTGTAACATCTATCATATAAATATTATTACTATAAAATAGGGGGTTATAAAGGATTGTCGCCCCTGGGCTTCAATTTCCATCACATTCCATACTGTGTTTCCACAGTTTCCTTAATCTAAGATAATAATGAACATTTTTGATCCGTTTTTTTTTATTTTCTTCGTTTGATCAGTTTTGACTTTGATTTTATGACATAAAGAGGCACAGATCTTTCAGCCAACAGCCAACCCCATATGTAATATAGAAGCAGCCAACTTATTTTAATTCGGATTCTTCGCTGTATTGGTTTAAACCAGGACCTATACTTAAGCATTGAATCCCATATAATATAAAGATAATCACGAAAACTAACTTTTTCAGTGCATTTTTGGATATTCCAAACATTTTATTACTTTTAACACAGCAATTATTCCTATACAATATAGTTTCGTTGTTTCACATTTGCCAGGTGTCTCAAGACGGCCATTTATTTTTCAACCAATTAGCTTAACGCATATAAAAAATATAATTGTTTGTTGTTGCCTTAAACTTCCTATTCAATTAGCACAGTAATCTGCAGTCATGCTGATCGCCTTGGTAGCGATCAAGGTCTAGAGTTCGTTGTACGCCTTTCACCTAGACTTATCGAATAATTGTATGCAAAATACTACGTTATGTAATTACGAATAAACATTCATAAATATGCACTTTGTGCCATGCAGTTTGTAAAAAGTGAACAATTGATCAAACGCACCATCGGACTGGTCATATAGTCGAGACAGCGTTTGGTAGCCAGGCCGTAGCCCCGACAACCTTCAGAGGCACCGCCTGGCTTGCGTCAAGCCCCGTAAGGGGTATATATTATACATGACAAAACTTGGTGAGCTTGCCTTTTTTATCTACCTTTCTTATTTAAAAAAGGTAGATAGAAAAGAGAAGCTCGCTAAGTTTCTTCCATCAGATCTCAGTGTGTAATTAAAATAAGTGCATGAAAGACCACGCGCAATGTAGGGTTCTGTAATTGACTATTCCAATAATGCGCACTAAGAAGATGGCATTTATAGCCAGCTCTTAAGCAGATAGCTTTCCGATGGAAAAAGACAAACAAAGACACCAAAGATGTTAACTGTGCTTTGCTATCCATGTGGCGGGATGTCAATGTCACATGTATAAGTCTACCGGCTACCTTATCTTCCAAACCGGAACACGACAAAAACAAGCATTGTCTTTATTGTGGCAGGAATAAATAAGGGGATGGTACGAGACCCGGACGAGACGTTACGAAGTCATCATCCTTTTTAGGGAGTCAATTGAAAATCAGAGTTACCCCAATCGACTAATTGATTTTTCATCACAACCTTTTCAGTTCGTGTTCATCCGAGCCCCATTAAAAGAATAGACCAACTGCCTTCCTGCTAGGCATATCGTTAAAGATGAGAAAAACATAATATGTGTCTATTGTGAGACCCATATAATTTTACTCAAGAAGGAAGCCGGTATTTTTGACGTTAAGATAGAGCCAAACCTTAACAAAACTTTAGGTTTGAAATTTAACCGATAGGTAGGTGGTGCCGGGCCGCCTAAGAATAAACCATCCGTCACTCTGCCAACGATTGATTGTACGTGTCACTATCATCGTGACTACTAAATGATAGAGTTCTGCAATATCTTGACTGGGTTTTGGTACCACCACCTTACTTATTCCTGGCGCAATAGCGTCAGTGCTTATCGCTGTCGTATTCCGGATCGGAGGGTAATTTAGCCGGTAAACTTAGGTATGCATCTGGTATTCCATCCCTGCCACGCGGGTAGCAACGCACTATTAACATCATTGTCATGTATATACGCGATGGTTTTCTCATTCCGTCAAGAGAAAGAAACAATGATTCGCATGTTTGCATAGATATAAAAAGTATCGGAACCCTGGAAGATTTCTGTGAAAGATTACTAAATATATCAGCAATCTATCAAACAAATCTTTGGCACGGTCCTTACTTCCTTATCAAAATGGCGGATATGAATGGCCCTATGTAGACTATAGTCATAAATCGTGCCTACATTGTTGCCATTGGCTTTCAAGCTTCCGATATTATTACCACGACTTTTAATGCATTTATCGTGCCTTAAATTATATTTCCTTAGATAAATATCTTAGCTTCTATTCTATTATGAGCATAGATAGGAATAGTTAGTGCAATTTTCCGGGATTGCTTGATATTATCTTAGTATGGATACGTCATTAAATCCCACTAGTTATTGTATACAAGACAAAACGAAACTAGATAGTATATTCTTTAAAGGAGGTGACTAACACAACCTGAATTTTTACAAAACATTTTTGTACGATTTTTTATATTATTTTTATTTTGCCGCAGCCATTAATTAAACCTATGCCAATAGAAAGAAAACAATGATACAAATAAAAAATATTGCTAAGATAGAAAGCAAAGTTATAGGACTTCGAAAAAAATATAATTAACGTGACCATACGTCCCATTTTAAACGGGACTGTTCCGGTTTCAACAACTCTGTCCCAGTGTCCCCAAGTATATTTAAGGGATGTGAAAATATCCCGATTTTAAAAAATGTACACAGTCACGGCATAAAAACTTTCAAATTGCTTGAAAATTTGTCGGCAATCACATCTAATTTGACGATTGTTCACTCAGACATAAGCCTAACACAGAAATCGTGTATTTTTTTTTATACATTTAATAGAATAATAAAACTATTTTAAAATGTTCAAACTTTAGATTTAAGTCAACATTGGTACTTAATTTCAGTGCTCCTTAAATACATATAATATTAAATAGATATAATATATCCTACAGACATCACTGCTATTATTTATTGCTTGCATAGTTCACATCAAAGTAATGTCCCATTTAAAGATCAAAAAAATATGGTCTCAATGGCGTGTCCATACTAAGACTCGGCTCAAGCTCGGCAAATTGCGCTACCTGTTTCGGTTCATGATTGAGTTAAGCCACAGAGTAAAGTTGTATTACGGTTGCCATTTTACACTGCAGCTTACTATGATTTACCGGTTTTTCTGCTGGTAAGATTTTGAATACCGATATTATTAGCCGTGACGCGGAAGCTTGTTAACAGCAAAAATCAAAATCAATAGCTTCAAGCGGTCTCCGAGATTGCTTATTGCTTATCGTGCATTACTTATCCAATTTGCTTTAAATTATCTTTATGCCCGTATCCCCGAAGAGGTAGGCAGAAGCACAACAAATGCACCCGCGATTTGCCGAAGAGACTGAAATCCCACAATGTCATAAATTAAAAATTCTTTAGGAATCATTAATTTGACTAGCAAATTATACGAAGTTCCGAACAAACATTAATATATACACTAGCGACCCGACCCAGCTTTGCACGTTACGATGGAAGCGCACAAAAATATGTTTTTACAACAAATTTTTGAAATTCTGTTCACAAACTGTGTTACACAGTACAAAACAAAGTCGCTTTCTCTGTCTGTCCCTATATCCCTATGTCCCTATGTATGCTTAAATCTTTAAAACCACGCAACGGATTATGATGCGGTTTTCTTTGATAGATAGAGTGATTAAAGAGGAAGGTTTATGTGTATAATAACATTCAATATAGAGTCGAGAAATACTGCAATTTTTGAGTTTTCTGATGTCATGTCGTAAATAATTATATTTTTTTTCGCTTACATTGCAAACGCTGGCTAAATCCTACGAGATCTATCAAAATAATGTACTAAGTATTTGTACACCTTGAAAAGGTCTACAGAAAACTCCGCGATGGTATATCTCTTATGGATAACCCACAATAGCATTTTTTCGTCATTTACTTTTTACGAGAAATAATTGCTTTTCTTCGAAGCAATTTTAAGCAATACAGTACTAATCCTTATCCATTTAAATACCTTAAATATATTGTTGATTTAATATAGATCAATATGGCCGTTTACAGCATGTAATTTAAATGAATATTTTCGAAGATATTACAGATTTAAAATGCAGGGGCATAGCGGTTGCGGGGTCGGCCGGTCGGCGGCGCGCGCGCGGTATGTTCTGAAACTGCTGGGAAACGTGTTAATTTTCGGATAAATAAATCGACGGGTCCCAAGAACAAAATCGTATCTACAAAATTACCAAATTACAATATGTTTATTTGTGGGAGTACATTGTAGATAAGATGATGTTCACTTGAGTATTTCCAAAAAAAGACCAATAAATATAAAAAAGTATATTGTAGCTTTATGCGTGTTTAATGCGAATTTTATTATAATACCAATTTAGTCTGATCTCTCCATAAGATTTTGTTCTTGGGACCCATCGTTAATATAGGACTTCAGCTGAACATCAAAATTTGGTACATTCTTTTTTTTAAACTAAATATCACCATATAAAAACCATGTGGATGATTAGAAATAGTATAAACAAATTATTTGTTTTAGAGATTTTTTTAGCCTGTTTTCGGAATTTTATATGATCAAGTAAAGTACATTCTATCATGTAATAAGTTAGCACATTCCTTAGTTAATAACTTCAGGTATATCGTATAATTTTTGTAAAATTGTTATTTAACAATCAATGTAAAAACACGTATATTGCAATCCAATTTTTAATTTCCCACTACGTATGTAGATAAGGAAGATAGGTACTGATTTTACCTCGATTTTCGAAAATCAAGTTTTCACCAGATGTCCACGTTTTGAGGTCCTAGGAATCTGTTGCCGACTATGTTCACGATAACGTCAGTATGTCTGTATGTACGTATGTGTGTGTGTATGTGTGTATGTAAACATGTCATAACTTTTGAACGGCTAGACAGATCGAAACGCGGTTGATAGCATTCCATTGGATTCCGCTTAACTTAGATTTCCTGAAAATTTGAACCAATTTGATCCAGAAGATTTTAAAAAAATTTGAAAAACCACCAAAAAAAATTTGAAAAAACACCAAAAGAAACAGTATTTTTATAATATAACTTCCAGATTTATGTATCGAGTACAAAAACTAGTCAGCTCTATTCCTCAAATAACTACGTCTAATACATAAATTGCATCAAAATCGGTTTATCCGTTTGGGAGTAATTGTTGACGATAAATTTTGAAAAAAGTGTTTTTTCGACATAGCTTCGAAATTTTTCAACCAATAATTTTTTGGTGTTCTACGATATTTTAGTACTAAAAAAACTACGTCAAATGCCATTTCAAAAATCAAAATCGAATCTAATTCTCAAAACTTATAGCTTTTCAAATATTAAAATTACGTTGTTCTTAGCAAATTTACTTAATTTTTTGAAATAACTTTCAACTTTCAAGTTAATTTACCGATTGAATTAAAACTATTATCAGCTTTTGTTGTTTAAAAACTGCGTCAAATACCGTTAATTTAATCAAAATCGGTCAATTTGTTTGGGATTTATCAATGAAGAAAATTAAAAATAAAATGTTTTTTGACATAGCATCGACATGTTTCAACCTATCCGTTTTTTAGCTAAAATAATATTTTAGATCTCAAAAATTGAGTTGAATGCCATCATCGTTTTCAAATATACAGCTTTTTAAAAATTAATAATACTGCTATTTTTAACAAAATAGATGATTGAACTGAAAAATCTAAGCTTATATTTTTTACTCTTTTGAGCTTAAAATACCTTTATTTAGCGAAAAGTTTCAGGGATGGCCCGCAGGGTCAACCATTTAGACATTTTTTCCCGTTTGTCCCGATGCCTCGCAACGTTGCAGGCTTAGATTTGAGCGTTGACTGTTTTTCACATGGCCAACTATATGTCGCTCTTTCAAGAGTAACCTCTAAAGAAAACATGTTTGTATTGTCTAATGGCAAGAAAGCTGTGAACGTTGTATATAAAGACATTCTGTAATATATTAATTATAAAAATAAAAGAAATAAAAAAATAAAGAAATAGATAAAATAGTAAAAACAAAAAATGTAGTACCTATATGAATTTAGATGTTCCAAAGATAGCAGGAAATCTTCATAGTATAGGAAAAGGGGAATTGTTTGCGGGCCATGGGCAGTAATAAATAAATTAAAACTACTGATCGATTTTAATTATTTTTTTTCACTGAGTGTCATAGGCTGTATATTTTATACCCGTGCAAAGCCGGGGCGGGCCGCTAGTTAGCTTATATATTTTTAATTATGCAACGGTTACGGTTTTCACCGATAGACAGAGTGATTCAAGAGGAAGGTTTGTGTACAATGCATGCATATTTTAGTAGAAAATAGCCGAGAATTTCAAAAATTTGTTGTAAAAACATTGTGTAAAAATGTAAACGCCGTATTTTTTCAGTAAATTTAGAGTACTTAGTTCGCTTCGCTCGCTTATTCAATAGGTTGCACTTTTATTATATTGATTTTTGTCAACTCTATCATTAAATTATATTAAATACTATTTAATGAATCTTTTTAAATTCGAAAAAAAAATATCCTTTGTAATGTTTATTCTGGCCTTCACAATTATAATTTCAAAAATATTTTACCTCATTTTTAAAAATAGGTTATGAAAATTTTAAAAGACAGTTAAATTAAAACATTTTGTTAAATTAAAATAATGAATAATTAATGTTTGGGTATTAACTTTTAGTTTTATGCAATGCATTTTACAAAGTTTAAAAAACCAACGGAAATTTCATGAATAGTTACACTTTTGATATAATTCACCTGTCACGTCTAACATTTTATTCCATATTATTGCTCGTTTTTTTAACATTATAAGTTTAATAATTTCTTTTTTAATTCAATTAATTGATAATTTATTCATTATTTTTGAGTAAATATTTCGTTTTATGTATCACAGTAGACAATAAAGTGTTATTTTTTACTTTATATTTAAGCAGAAGCATAAAATTAATTTATCGACAACTAACTGTGTCCGCGAATTCGTTCGCGTGGAAAAAATTCTAAAATGAAAACCCGCATAGTTCCCGTTCCCGTGGGATTTCCGGGAACTATCCTATGTCCTTTCTTGGGTCTCAAACTATATTTGTACCAAATTTTATCCAAATCGGTTCAGTAGTTTGGCCGTGAAAGCGTCACAGACAGACAGACAGACAGACAGAGTTACTTTCCCATTTATAATATTAGTATGGATAAGGCAGAATATGTTAGAATAAAGTCTTGGTCTTGTAGAATAAAGTTTATTTGGCAGCCCTAGGGACAAGTGCGTAACTGCCATTCGTAACACGCATTCATGTGTAGGTATGTGTCGATTTGGGCGGTCCCTTTAGATTTTGACTGATGTGGGCGTTCTTGTTTCCACTATAGAGTTATCATGTTATCATAATATACATTTTAAATTGCATTCCCGATTCCCCCAACATTAAATTCCGTTACGTACATTGAACAATGTACATATCTATTTTTTATTACATTTTGTTTGAAAAAATATGGTAATTCATTGTTTGTTTTATGTGTATTTAATGATTCATGTTAAATATATTATACACACATTTTTTATTATAATAGTGTTACGTACTTCGGGTTCGTAATTTAAGAAAACACCACTTATATTAAATCCGTGTATTTACAATACAAATCCCATCCTTTCATACGCTTGGGTAGCGTTTACCTACCTCCTCCGAACGGACTTGCATCCGTTGCAAGTGGTACAAAATAAATTCCTGCGTATTGCCACGGGAACACCGTGGTATATGCGCAACGTAGACCTCCATAACGATCTTGAATTGCCGAGCTTAGCAAAGCATTTCAAAGAAATCTCTAAAAGATACTTCGATCGTGCCATCTCGCATCCGAACCCACTGGTGGTAGCCGCGGCTGACTACATCCCAGACCCTAATCCCGATCCCAAATTACGTAGGCCCCGCCACGTTCTTACCGATCCCGATGACCCGATAACTCTGGCCAACGGTTTACACGATAACACTACTAACCTACATTCGCGACACCGTCGTCGCCGGCGGCGACGAGGACCCCTGTTTCGCCCTTCGGCGAACCGAGCCCAAGGGCAAGGTTCGGCGGACGGACAAAACAATGCCACTAGCCGTCTCATCGCAAATCACGACCCCACCCTAAGCCGAGGTTCGGTCTCGCAGGAGACACCCTTAGGGCGGAGGGCGTACAGCCCTACACCTATAAATTCTGGCTGAGCACTCTGCTCGCCCCCGCGACCGGTGAAGCTGTAACAGCCCATAAGGCTAGCAGTAATTGAGCCGTTCCGAAAAAAAAACAATACAAATACACAAAACAACACAATATAATACTCAAATACTCTGATTAACACTAGTCACTCACTGTACTATCACTAAACTTAACCGACTACACAATAAAACATTTCTCGCTTCGCACGGGTCGCTTCAAGTATCGCTCTCGATCGCTTTATAAAAACTGCTTTGTATTTGTCAACATATCTCTATTTATACCCAGGGTAAAGTTCTACCTGGGTCCAGAAAAATCTAAATGTATCGGGTAAACAATGAATCACTTGTTATTGTAAACAACTTATGATAGTACACGCTTTTTTCATCCTTATGCCTCAAACCACAAAGTCCATTATGGCATAGCTATTCTGATACCGGCCAACTATTTGTTTATTAATAGGAGTAGCTATCTCTTTCTTTTATTTCTAGATCCCTCCAGATGAAGAAACACCAGATGTTAAAAAATAATTGTAGATAAATAGGGAGTGATGTTTAGACTGGTTTTAGAGTAACGCTGACCGCACGCTGACGGTCGGCGCTGATGGGTCAATATGTATGTAGTCGTAGGTAGTGTTTTTGAATCGCGCTGACTGCTCAGCGTTGACGGCCCTCAGACTATAATATACGTACTGACCCATCAGCGCTACCCGTCAGCGTGCGTTCAGCGTGACACTAAAACCAGCCTATATGTATGTGAATTAAAACAACTTTAAAATACGCTTAGCCAATCTTTCGCACTTTACGAACTGCCTGGCAGAGTGACAGATAGTTCATACAATATTTTATATCTATTTACAAATAGTACAAGTGTTTTTAATATAAAATATTGTATGAACAGTGCCGACGACAAAGTGTGTAGAATAAATTCTTCAAAAGGAGCCCGGACTAATATTCGTTACTACTTACTATTTATAGTACGTTTCTAAAAATTTTGCAAATTAAATCAGTAATTTATAAGCAATATTTTTAAAAAATTCAACATTATATTGATGTCGGAAAAATTAAGAACACGAATACAGAAACTTCCTGAATAGATCACAATAAGTATTTGTATGATAAGTAATAATACAAAGTCTTCATCGGCATTTTACTACTAGTTTAACCTCGAATATAATTTGATTTTAAGGCAGACTTTATTTATTACTAATTTAACCGTGCAACCCGCTGCATTATTTTGTGTTTAAGAAACTTTATTCTCATCAAAAAAAATTATCAGAATTTACAATTCACTTACATGAGAAATATTTACAATCTGACTAAATTAACAATTAAACGTCTCGACGAGCGCAGGATCAACAAATACACAGATTTGCTAATAGATAGGTACCTAATATAACTTAGAACAAAATGTGGAATCATTTATGTTGTAAAAATAAATGAAGATAGTTTTGTAAAAGCAAAAGATATCTATACTAATATCCCTCCTCTCCCCTTCCTCTCAAGTACCCCCACCAAAATATTCAATACAAGACATTTGTATGAGAAAACAACGTTTGCGGGGCCTGCTAGTATTAATATAGATTTACAGTAAATTTATTAAAGATAGATTTAAAGTAATCTTAATACAGAATTTACTGGAGCACTGACGCAATTGCTGCAAAAAAACGTGATGTTTACCAGTTCTGGGGAGATGATATAAAGCCCTATTATGTAGTACATATGGTGGTAGCCATATTTTTGGCCTCAATTCATCTTTTAGCTAGGTCTAAGCTCCCTTTAAAGAATAGATCAACTGTCATTCCGCCAGGCACGTCGTAAATTGGCAATTGGCATTACGTGTCACTACCATTATGGCTACTAGGTGGTAAGCTCCGCAACGTCCGCCCGGGTATATGTTACCACCGCCTTACCTATTCCTGTAGAAATAGCGTCTATGCTTGTCACTGACGTGTGCCGGTTTGGAGGTTAATAAAGCCTTATGCATGTGACATTGCCATCCCGCCACACCAATTGCAACGCACCTATAACATATTTGGTGTCTGTAGGCGATAATTGTCTCATTACATCAAGAGAATTATTCGCTGTCTAAAAATGTAAAGGGCTTGAAACAACATGAATAAAAAAAAAGTTATACTACATATTATTATATATGTTGACTGGTAAAAGATTAAACATTCTGATAATGTTGAGTACGCGATTCTGATACCGAATATGTGAAAAAATTGGTGCGTAAATTTGAACACAATTATCCAATAAAAATATTAAGTACGGCCACTGCACCCGTCAATTAACATTGAAATGCAAAATACTCTTGAAATGAAGTTTATTATCTATATAAACGGCGGCGCAGCGTTTGCTGCCCCGGCGCGTGTTGGTCAAGGCGCGCACCTGTCAAGGGACGGGCGCACGGTGACAATTTTTTTGAATATACACTAATCTCACTGAGATTTACTATAAATTAACTAATATTCTCTTTTTATTACATTCTTTAACTTCCCGCTACGTTTGTAGATAAGGAAGTTACTGATTTTGCCACGATTCTCTAAAATCGTGTTTTCACCAGATCTCCACGTTTTGAAGCCTTAGGAACCTTATTTGACTACTTTCACGATGAATCAAGGTTTCGAAAATTACAGCTTTTCAAATATTAAAATTAGGTTGTTTAAAGCAAAATTACGTAAATTTTTTATAATATTTACCACGCTAATAAACCAATTTATTTAAAAATCTAGTCAGCTCTTATATTAAAAAAACTGCGTCAAATACTATAACCCAGATTAAAATCGGTTGATTCGTTCGGGAGTTATCAATGGCGAAAATTTTCGAGAAAGTTTTCTTTTGGATTTTGAAGAAGGTTCTTCAAATTTTTTTAACCTATCGACTTTGTAGCTAATAAAACAATTTAAAGCTCAAACTGCGTAGAGTACCATTCAAAACATCTACCTAAATCGGTCATCAATTGGAAAATATACATCGTTTCGAAAATTAAAATATGACGATATTTTTTACAAACTTTAGGTTTACATTCTTCGAGCTCAAAAATGTATGCTTAGGTACAGTTTTTGCACCTTTGACCTTAAAACACCAAACTTTAGCGGAAAGTTACTGGGATGATCTGCAGGGTCAACCGGCTGACAGATTTTTTGGTTATATTTGATTAATAACTATCCTGTCCTATAAAATGTAATCTTTTGCCAGTCAGATTCAGATCCAGCCAGTCAACCCGTAAAAAATATTTACCTATTATTGTTTAAACTTATTGCTAACTAAAGCAAAAACGTTTAAAAACACACTGATCTTTAAAGTTATAAGGGAAGTGTGTTATTACATTATAATTATACACGCTTGTTCCGCGAATTAAACAAAACAATTAATTTTAGATTAGATAATACACAGGTTTCAAACAGCCTGGCAAAATCGCAGATGATCTACTAATTAACGAGTAGTATTTGACCACCAAGTTGGTCGAGTGGTTAGCGAACGTAACTACGAATTGATAAGGCTCGGGTTCGATTCCTGACAGGGACAAACATTTGTGTGATGAACATAGATTGTATTTCTGGGTTTGGGGGTTTATTCCGTATTTATATATAAATATGTATATGTAACAACTAACAGCATTTATATCATGTATTTCTATGTATTAGTATCATAGGCAAACACCCATTACACAAGCAAATAATTTGCTTACTTTAATTATATTTATTATTATAAAAGTATCTTCACGTACATGTCCCCGAAGATGTAGGCAGAAGTGCAAGTGCAACCACGATCAGCCGAAGATACTTAGTCGCACAATGTGATAGGTGGCATGCCTATTGTCAACCGGGCACTTATCCATTTCCGGGCAACGTTGTTTTTATCAGAAAACTGAAAAATTACATTTTTTAATGCCCGACCCGGGAATCAAACCCGAGACCTCATATGGTCAACACCGACACCGGACCACTAGGCCACGGTAATGTTTATTGATAACATTACCGTGACTAGGCCATAGGTGCGTTAATTTGATTATTATTTGGTGTACATAATCTATCTATATATATATATAAATCAAATGCTGTTCGTTAGTCTCGCTAAAACTCGAGAACGGCTAAACGGATTTGGCTAATTTTGGTTTTGAATTAATTGTTGAAGTCCAGAGAAGGTTTAAAAAGTGAGAAAATATAGAAAAAAATATAGGAGTAGCTAAAAAGGCAGAAAAACGTTTGCCGGGTCAGCTAGTAATTACTAATTATATATTTTTTATATCGACTACGATTTCACCATACATCCCGAGAGTAGAACCACGTTCAAGGCCCTGATTACACTTTGATTAGTGCATGTGCGAGTGTTTAATGCAGGTGCTTAGTATTAAGCAAAAAATAGGTGAAAACAGCTGTCGATCAGTGCGAGAGATTAGCAATCAGCGTAGTAAAAGTACTACGCTGATTATTAATCACTCGTACTGATCTACGGCTGTCTTCACGTATTTTTTGCTTAATACTAAGCACCTGCATTTAACATTCGCACTCGCACTAATCAAAATGTAATCGGGATTTAAGTTTAAGTACAGTTCAGTAAGTGTAATTTATCCCTTTATTATTTAAGTGTAAATAAATTATGGTAGATAATAAAATAAATAAATAATAATAAATATTCACATTTATTATTATTTATTTATTTTATTATCTACCATTCTTTCTACATGTCCGAATCAACGGAGCATGCTCTTTCTCATTCTTACACCGACACTTTCTTTCAGGCCTTTTTAACTCACACTCTTTATTCAATGCAAGCAAAGTCGCGAACAACACCTAATATTACAAAATTATACAGAATCCTATTTGCTAAAGGAAACAATCCAGTTTTGTCCACCAAGGACAGCCGTTCACTATTCAAGGCTTAGCAACTTGAGATCGGTATGTACTAAGGGCTTAATAGCGTGAATATTGAACTAATTTATCCGAACAAGGAATTCACGCGTCCTTTGTTCTCCAGACTGTTTGACAGCTTTATCAAATTAAACGTGACATTTTTATACAGCGTAAGGGACGGTCTATCGAAAAATTAAGAAAACATGCCATTTTCACGTCCTTTTCGTGATGTCAGTTCCTTTTTTGTGGGAAATGCAAAGAACACAGGCGATTTTGGTTTTGTACATCGCTTACGTGTCTTTCGGAGTGACGAATATTAGATAAACTAGAATAATTTTCTACGATTTATTAATCAATTAAATAAAATATATCGCTAGGAACAATCATATAAAAAATATTGAGACTAATTTGATTGAATTCTGTCATCATATTTAAGTTTCCCATTGTATAAAACTTAAATTACATTTTCATTAAAACAGCAATCAATTTATATGTCATATTTTCATTATAAGTATCAAATATACATTCTTCTTATATTTGTATTAAAAGATAGTTTAATACTAATTTATTTTTTTTGTTCTTTTGAGTACCTATAAAGTGTAATTCGCAAAATCTTAGCTCAGAATTCTGCTAATCTAACTTAGATTTCTGAGATTAGCAGCTGTTATACTGCAGACACTGACAAGATAAATACCTAACCACAGACTACTAAGTAGGGAATTGATTGTTTACGTTAACTTTACCTAAATTCCAACTTTATTTAACTACTATTCCCCAACTTAAAAAAATATTTATCAAATGCGGATAAGTTAAGGAGTTGATCTAGAAGCTCAAGGAATATATTTAACTTAAGGTAATGACTAAAAAAAACGATGTATGAAGTCTTGCTCGTATTCTTTGGTTTTATGATTTTTTTCTTATTTTACGACACGCGATTAAACACAAATTACTCCGAAAATTAAATTTTATTATTTTTTTAGAAAAAAGCACTGAAGAGCATTTTACAGTAAAATATGTAATACAAAATTAAGGTTAAAATATCGTTAAAAATATCAAAAATTTCCCATACAAATTTCCAACGGCTTTCATCTCAGGCTCATGGTCCCAATCTATGGTTTCGAATTTCGATAGACCGTCACGCTGTATTGTTTTAAACGCAGATATATACCTACAACGAGATTGTCTTAAGCGCAGATAAACATCAAGATTGTCTTAAGCACAGGCATACATCAAGGCATGTGTTTGTGATCTTAAGTTTAAAATACAAATTACCGCAGATACTATCAATTTAATTTTACATAATACATACGGATTTTACTAGTCCATATAATTACTAATACATCTACTAATAATAATACATCGAGAATATCTTAAGCGCAGATATACATCAAAAAACATTAAGGCATGGGTACGTGTACTAATATGTATTCTGTAGCGTGGGCCTGTGATCTTAAGTTTAAAATACAAAGTACCGCTGATACTATCAATTTAATTTTACACACGGGTTTTTACTAGTCCATATAAATACTTCGTAATAGTAAAATAATTATTTTACTTAAAAGAAAGATAAAAAAAAATCAAAAAACTAATTCGTTATTATATCACACAAAACGTGAACAGCCTTTGCATGCATGCTTTGTTATCATTTACGATAACATTGTCTGCGGACTGCGACACCATAGTATTAGATTTTAAGCAGCAATTTCATTGCCTGGCCTAGGATAGCACCAGGCAATTTGTTATTGAACCAATTACAACGCATTATTTGTAAAACAACGTTTAATAAACAAAATAGAAAATGTAAAAAAAGTATTTTCACGCCCGTATCCCCGAAAGGGTAGGCAGAGGTACAACAAGTGCACCCACGATTAGCCGAAGATACTTGGTCCCACAATGTGATAGGTGGCCACCCTATCGCCAACCGGGCACTTTCCAATTCCGGGCAACATTGTTTTTATCAGAAAACTGAAAAAAACACATTTTTAAATTGCCCGACCCAGGAATCGAACCCGGGACAGAATATGTGTTAAAAAAATTAGGAAATCTAAAAATAATCTGTGTCTAAGCTTATGAGTTTCTTGGACTTTTTTTTGTGTACGAGGTAAAGCGAAAATGGTTGGAGATATAAACAAAATAAAAAAGTGTGTTGTGAAACAGTACAAGTGTATTTACATAACAATGGAGTTTCACCAAGTGCCGACGACTAAAAATATAAAATATTATAGTAATATTAAAGCATAAATATCGATTAGACAAATTATAGGATAAACGAAATATGACTCAGTTTGATTATCTATATTAATATTATAAATGCACAAATTTGGATGTTTGGATGGATGGATGTTTGTTACTCAATCACGCAAAAACTACTGAACGGATTTTAATGAAATTTAGCACACAGGTAGATGATGACATGGAATAGCATATAGGCTACTTTTATCCCGGGAAAATAAGGCGATCCCTCCTTCACCTAAGACTGTTGTAATGCAGCGGGCTTCACGCTGCAGCTAGTAGGTTATATTTAAATCATTCTATTCTCTACTAGCTGTTACTCGCGACTTTCATTCGAAAGTCATTACATATTTCCTTTTGCTGACTCAGGGTATAAAATAGCCTATAAATACCTCTACCTTTTAGTGATAGTTTCATTAAAATCTATCTAGCCGCTGCTGAGATTACCCCAAGCCAAAATATTGACAGACAGACAGAAATTTAAAAAAAAAAGTTGTTTAGGTATTAATAGTGTAAGAATAACACACTGCACTTGAAAAAACCTAGTTATTTCAAAATCTATAGTATGTATGGATAACAGACATTATTATTATCGTTCATGAACAAAATAGTATACACGTGTGTGTGTCAAACGACTTGTATTGTGTGTAATATTTTTAACTTTCCGCTACGTACCTATGTAGATTTTTTCGCCTATTTTCACGCTGATTTCAGTATGTCTGTATGTGTGTGTGTGTGTGTGTATGTATGTGAGTATGTAAATATTTCATAGCTTTTGAACTGCTTGTCGTTCGAAACGCGGTTGATGGCATTCGATTGGATTCTACTCAACTTAGACTTTCTGAAAATTTGAGACAATTCGGCCAAGGAGATTATGAGAAATTGAAAATATCTTCAAAAATGTTGGTGAAACAGTATTTTTTTAATATAACTTCCAAATTTATATACCGATCGAGCACAAAATCTAATCAGCTCTATTACTCAAAAAACTGAGCCCATTGCATTAGTTGCATCAAAATAGGTTTATCGTTCGCAATATTCACAGGACAAATTACACTTACTGATCTAACCCCAAAGTAAGCAAATTATTTGCTTGTCTTATGGAGGTTTGTCAACGACACTAATACATAGAAATACATAGATATATAAATACTGGAATATATTTAATAAACACCCAAACCCGGAAATATAAACATTTATGCTCATCACACAAATGCTTGTCCCCGTCGGGGATCGAACCCGAGCACCGTCGATTACGTAGTTAGAGTCACCAACCACTCGACCAACTGGGCGCTTATATAAAACTATTATTATTCGTACACATGTACCTAGTTAAATACTTGTTAAACGAAAATTAGTATGCGCAAACAATTAAATAAGCATAAATTACAGAAATATAATTATGAAAATGTAAGTAATATTGAACAATATTAAACAACAAATATTACTACATACCGCCTTATTAATAAACATAGCTTATTAATCCAAAGCATTTTTATCCTGAGTATCTGCAAACAAAATCGACATTTATTACCAACAAGTAAGTTTCAATGTCTTATAACATTAGTTCTTACTGATACCAATTTTATGTTAATCCATTTTTATTAATAAGCTTAGATTAATAAGACAACAGGGCTTATGTAAAACCAATACAAAATTACTTCCAGGTACTAGATAGATAGAGAAAATCCACTAATTATATACTTAAGTCAATGTCAAAACATATTTCATTTAAATTAAACCTTTATAATATGAACTTTACACAAATCAATACTTTTGCAGTAAAAACTTCTGTAGGCAGCCACATTAGACGATTTCTGGCAGGGAAAAATCTAATGAATTCGCGCCAGCAACATTCTATCCTTGATCGAACGAACAGGAAATATTTAGCTATGAAATCGATGGGGCTAGGATTCGAATCCTAATGGGGACAATTATTTGTATGATTAATCCATTTAAGTATGTATTGTTTATGTTGGTATTTATTTTTGCACGATCTATTTAAATAAAATTAAAAAATATTTTCAGATTTATTTAAAAAAAATGATACAATAAATGGAAGAAAACCTTATTAAAAGGGAAGTGGAGGAGAGAGGGTGAAAGAGGGTAGTTATTAATATTGGATGCAGTTTTTCAAGTCAAGTAATTTTGATGCAATATAGCTAATTGCATTGAATAGGTTATCCATTTGAAAAGATTGTTGTCGATCACTTTGACATTTTTCAACTAATCGATTTTATAAAAAAAGTATCTTCACGCCCGTATCCCCGAAGTGGTAGGCAGAGGTACAACAAGTGCACCCACGATTAGCCGAAGATACTTGGTCCCACAATGTGATAGGTGGCCACCCTATCGCCAACCGGGCACTTTCCAATTCCGGGCAACATTGTTTTTATCAGAAAACTGAAAAAAACACATTTTTAAATTGCCCGACCCAGGAATCGAACCCGGGACAGAATATGTGTTAAAAAAATTAGGAAATCTAAAAATAATCTGTGTCTAAGCTTATGAGTTTCTTGGACTTTTTTTTGTGTACGAGGTAAAGCGAAAATGGTTGGAGATATAAACAAAATAAAAAAGTGTGTTGTGAAACAGTACAAGTGTATTTACATAACAATGGAGTTTCACCAAGTGCCGACGACTAAAAATATAAAATATTATAGTAATATTAAAGCATAAATATCGATTAGACAAATTATAGGATAAACGAAATATGACTCAGTTTGATTATCTATATTAATATTATAAATGCACAAATTTGGATGTTTGGATGGATGGATGTTTGTTACTCAATCACGCAAAAACTACTGAACGGATTTTAATGAAATTTAGCACACAGGTAGATGATGACATGGAATAGCATATAGGCTACTTTTATCCCGGGAAAATAAGGCGATCCCTCCTTCACCTAAGACTGTTGTAATGCAGCGGGCTTCACGCTGCAGCTAGTAGGTTATATTTAAATCATTCTATTCTCTACTAGCTGTTACTCGCGACTTTCATTCGAAAGTCATTACATA
Organism: Apodemia mormo; assembly: GCA_036924255.1. Lineage (NCBI taxonomy): Eukaryota > Metazoa > Arthropoda > Insecta > Lepidoptera > Riodinidae > Apodemia > Apodemia mormo. The sequence continues at coordinate 12,376,912 of JAUPFN010000016.1, read as the reverse complement.
TTTCCTTTTGCTGACTCAGGGTATAAAATAGCCTATAAATACCTCTACCTTTTAGTGATAGTTTCATTAAAATCTATCTAGCCGCTGCTGAGATTACCCCAAGCCAAAATATTGACAGACAGACAGAAATTTAAAAAAAAAAGTTGTTTAGGTATTAATAGTGTAAGAATAACACACTGCACTTGAAAAAACCTAGTTATTTCAAAATCTATAGTATGTATGGATAACAGACATTATTATTATCGTTCATGAACAAAATAGTATACACGTGTGTGTGTCAAACGACTTGTATTGTGTGTAATATTTTTAACTTTCCGCTACGTACCTATGTAGATTTTTTCGCCTATTTTCACGCTGATTTCAGTATGTCTGTATGTGTGTGTGTGTGTGTGTATGTATGTGAGTATGTAAATATTTCATAGCTTTTGAACTGCTTGTCGTTCGAAACGCGGTTGATGGCATTCGATTGGATTCTACTCAACTTAGACTTTCTGAAAATTTGAGACAATTCGGCCAAGGAGATTATGAGAAATTGAAAATATCTTCAAAAATGTTGGTGAAACAGTATTTTTTTAATATAACTTCCAAATTTATATACCGATCGAGCACAAAATCTAATCAGCTCTATTACTCAAAAAACTGAGCCCATTGCATTAGTTGCATCAAAATAGGTTTATCGTTCGCAATATTCACAGGACAAATTACACTTACTGATCTAACCCCAAAGTAAGCAAATTATTTGCTTGTCTTATGGAGGTTTGTCAACGACACTAATACATAGAAATACATATATAAATACTGGAATATATTTAATAAACACCCAAACCCGGAAATATAAACATTTATGCTCATCACACAAATGCTTGTCCCCGTCGGGGATCGAACCCGAGCACCGTCGATTACGTAGTTAGAGTCACCAACCACTCGACCAACTGGGCGCTTATATAAAACTATTATTATTCGTACACATGTACCTAGTTAAATACTTGTTAAACGAAAATTAGTATGCGCAAACAATTAAATAAGCATAAATTACAGAAATATAATTATGAAAATGTAAGTAATATTGAACAATATTAAACAACAAATATTACTACATACCGCCTTATTAATAAACATAGCTTATTAATCCAAAGCATTTTTATCCTGAGTATCTGCAAACAAAATCGACATTTATTACCAACAAGTAAGTTTCAATGTCTTATAACATTAGTTCTTACTGATACCAATTTTATGTTAATCCATTTTTATTAATAAGCTTAGATTAATAAGACAACAGGGCTTATGTAAAACCAATACAAAATTACTTCCAGGTACTAGATAGATAGAGAAAATCCACTAATTATATACTTAAGTCAATGTCAAAACATATTTCATTTAAATTAAACCTTTATAATATGAACTTTACACAAATCAATACTTTTGCAGTAAAAACTTCTGTAGGCAGCCACATTAGACGATTTCTGGCAGGGAAAAATCTAATGAATTCGCGCCAGCAACATTCTATCCTTGATCGAACGAACAGGAAATATTTAGCTATGAAATCGATGGGGCTAGGATTCGAATCCTAATGGGGACAATTATTTGTATGATTAATCCATTTAAGTATGTATTGTTTATGTTGGTATTTATTTTTGCACGATCTATTTAAATAAAATTAAAAAATATTTTCAGATTTATTTAAAAAAAATGATACAATAAATGGAAGAAAACCTTATTAAAAGGGAAGTGGAGGAGAGAGGGTGAAAGAGGGTAGTTATTAATATTGGATGCAGTTTTTCAAGTCAAGTAATTTTGATGCAATATAGCTAATTGCATTGAATAGGTTATCCATTTGAAAAGATTGTTGTCGATCACTTTGACATTTTTCAACTAATCGATTTTATAAAAAAAGTATCTTCACGCCCGTATCCCCGAAGTGGTAGGCAGAGGTACAACAAGTGCACCCACGATTAGCCTAAGATATTTCGTCCCACAAATGTGATAAGTGGCAAGCCTATCGCCAACCAGGCACTTTCTAATCCCGGGCAACTTTGTGTTTATCAGAAAAAACACTTTTTTTTTAATTGCCCGACCCGGGAATCGAACTCATGTAGTCAACGCCAACGCTGGACCACTAGACCACAGAGGCGACAACTATTTTATAACTACTATTTATATGTTAAAAAATTGCGTTAAATTCCAAAAGAACAAACTTGATCAATGTGTTCAAAATATATAACTTTTCAAAAATTAAGGCACTCATGTTTTAAACATACTTCGGTATATTTTTTACTCCTTTGAGCTTCAAATGCCTCAAATTAACGAGAAGTTTCAGGGAGAATCTGCAGGGTCACCCGATTTACAGATTTTCTTATATTTATTTATATAAAACACATTTAATTCATATGTAAGGACCTAATATACCTACTATTAAAACATTAAATATGGCAAACGATAAGCATACGGCGGTTCATTCAAGTGTGAAACAGACTGAAACTGATATTAAATTAGAGATGAGTAAGCGGATGGTCATAAAACAATTACGTTTCCAGTATCAGGTTGCGGCATGACGCACTTTATCCCATCACCCTGTTATCCACGACAATTAACTTCGCATCTTCGTTTGAACCCAGATCAAATGTTAACTCACCTCACTTTTACGTCTTACAGAAACGGCTCACTCATTGTTGTTTTATATCATAGGATAACAAACAAACTGACGGTTCTCCAGATGGAGACAATCATCGCGTATATACATAAGGGATGTTAATCATGCCTTGATATCCGTGTGGCAGGGATAAAATACTAAATGCATAAGATTAACGGCTACTTCACCCCTGAAACTGTAACAAAACAGCGACAAACACCGATGCTATTGCGACAGGAACAGGTAAGGCGGTGATACCAGATCAACAAGGATTTTTTTTTCGTAACATTGTCATACATGTAGCGGAATTTAATTCCAAATTACTTTAAATTTAAACACTTGCACTGTTTCATAATTCGCACATTATAAACAATGTCCGTTCGATCATCAAAGGCATGTTTAGTAGCTTAATACAATCATAATATAGGTAGGTACTCCTCGTATATTAAGCTATTATTTTGCGGACAGGCAAATTTTTGTCGATCATATATTTTCTTTCGCTATTAATTATTTCTAATATTTTTACGGCAACAGAATACCAGACGAAAATGGTTGCAAACACAACAGGTACTCGACGTAATGTTGTACAGTTTGAAATATTCGCCAAATTTTAGCAAAGTTAAAGATTAAATACGATGATTTCAAAATAGCATAATATTTTTATTAATAGAGTCATATTTTCATTATTTTTTTATATTTATATGCCCGTTTCGGACTAAAAAGGATATTTTACACGCTGTAAATATATGTTATTATCTTATTAACCAACCGGTTTCATATTTTACTGCATCATTGGGGCTTATTCTTTTGACAATTTAAGTAAAACGTGAAACCGGTTATCAAATATAGTACAAAAAAATAGTGTGAATTGTGGAATAGTATATTATGAACAAATCTAAAAACATAATTAGTAATTTCAAAAGTATTATTTTTATCGGCGTTACCTTACCCTGCAATATAGATCACGACAGTGCCGACTGCCGATCACAGACGCTAATGTCATAGGTGGAAGTGAGGTGGTGGTAAGAAGTTTGAGCAAAACGTTGAAGAACTCTACCTACCAATTAATCGTGATAATTGAAGACATCAGATACCTTTTACGGATTGGCCGGCGGGAAATTAGATGGTCTTTTCCTCAAATAGGTTTCGGACCAATTTAGGAAAATTGTATTTTAGCCCTTATAGAAATTTAGCCTTTTAGCTGTTAAGAAGCTCCAACAAGCTTCTTGACAGCATGTAAAACGACCGCAGGAAAAATATTTAAATATGGAGCTCTTTCGAATATTTATTTATGCTACTAGAACTAAATACTCGTAATAAATAGGTAGGTATCTCTGGAAAAATCACAAAATTGATCTAGCCCCAAAGTAAGCAAATTTTTTGCTTATTATATTAACTAATACGTAAAAATACGTATATAAATACTAGAATATATTTTATAATTATCCAAACCAAAAAATACAAATATCCATGCTCAACCCCATCCATTGTAATCGCTTTCGTTAACCACTCGACCAACAACAATCAGTCTCCAATCAGTAATTATTTTTTGTGTATGATGTGTGAGTTATATTTTATGTTTTTTTTTTTGTTATAGCTTGCTGATGAGCTGCCAGCACAACTTACAGAACTCTCCTTACGTCCCCGATCCCAAGATTACACCCTCGTCAGACTCTCAGAGAAGGATCGGGAACCAGTCATCGAATTTCTGGCGAGGTAGGATATGAACACTAATGTATATCAAAATATAATAATAAATATAAGAATTAATATAACTAGAGATGGGCCGAATGTGGTTTGAACCGAAATCGAACTTCGGCCGAACATTCGGTGAAAATAAAAAATTCGGACGAATTTCAGCCGAACTTCGGTTTAACTTTAGTGCGCTTTTTCGAGAGCAACACGTCGTGACTTGTTTACCAATTTATTTAAATTATTTTATATATCGTTAGTAGCTTTCGCAGCGCACGTGAAATAGTGACGTACTTATCAGCAAAATTTTTATACCTTGGATTACATTGTTTCAACTTAAGTAGGGATCTCTACTTTTTTGAAAATATAATATAATCTTTGTTACTTGGGGATAATTCTAATGGTGAAAGAATTTTTAAAATCGGTCCAGCAGTTTTTGAGCTTATTTGGCACACATAAAAATACAAAAATACAAACTTTCCCCTTTATAATATTAGTGTAGATTTCAGTCAAAATAGTGCAAGTGGTACTGTTTTTGTAGTGCCGAGTTCGGCATTTAAACCGAATTTCTGCCGATTGTCGAAGTTTGGCACAAGCTGCCGAAATTCGGTTAAACCGAATATAAAACGAATTTCAGCCCATCCCTAAATATAACATATACCGTTATATGAGTACGTAACGTAACGTATATAAATATAAAGTATTTGCTTGTGTTATGAGTATCAGTCAACGATACTAATAATATATATAAAAACACTCCAAATATTTTACAAATACCCAAACCCAGAAATATAAACATCTATGCTCACCACACAAATGTTTTTGACGGAAATCAAACCCTTGAAGGGAAACAAAATTTTAGTTCAACTCAGGATTTGAATCCAAAACCTCAGTATGAACGTGCAAATTCAAAAACCACTAAGCAACGTTAAATTTGAATCTATATTAATATTATAAAAATACGAAAGTTTGGATGTTTGAATGTTTAGATGAATGGATGTTTGGATGGAAGAAGAAGATGACCTGGAGTAGCACATAATCTACTTTTTATCCCGGAAAAATTAGGTGATCCCGCGGGATTCGCCAAAAACTTTTATAATGCAGCGGGCTGCACACTGCAGCTAGTAAATCATAAGTGCAGCAAATGAACTAATAATAAAATATATAAAATTCAAAGGTATAAAATTTTTAAAGGAGTCAAGGAGTTTTTTGCGAATGTTAAAAAATATAGAAATTGATTCAGCCACGCTAACAATAATTCCTAGCCAGGTCTATGGTTCTGCGTTCAGGTATTATAGGTAAAGATGTGGTAAACGGCTTAATTTAACACGCTTAAACGTTGTACTTATTTTCATAAGCGCGCTTAGTAAACAGCTGTTCACTTATAACGCTTTTTTACAGAAAACACTTGCAATGAACCACAAGCGCCAAAATACATTATGTGAAACATACACGCCGCGCTGTGCTAAATACAAAAAAATACGAACTAAAAAAGTGGTTGCTTGTTGCTTATTAAACGAAAGTTAACCGACCAAATTTAGCAGTCAAAATGTGCCGACACTTATAATAGCTAATAAGTACTTAAATTTAGTAGCTTTTAAGCACGCTTATATAGTTTTGTAGAAAAGCAAACTTTTTAAGTGGCTTTTCGTTTAACGCTCATCTCTAATTATAGAACTAGTATGAGACAAATTTTCAGCGTGCGTCAAATAGCTACCCTAAATTGTTCATAAGCGACAGCGACGAATAAGACAGCTAAAAGGCGTGCAAAACCAAAATAAACTTGTAATGAGAAAAATCAAAGCACCTTTCAAATTTTAATTTTTCTTTTCCTATCATAAGATAGCAAATAAGCAGATGGCTCTCCTGAGGAAAAGAGAAACTATCGCCTATAGACACGGTGCGTTGTTACTGTGTGACAGGATGGCAATGCCACATGCATAAGTTTACCGGGTACCTTACCCTCTAAACCGGAACACAACAATGACAAGCATTGACATTGCGGCAGAAATAAGTAAAATATTTCAGTATTTATTAGAATGAATATAAGTACATTTACAGACACAAATCAGAAATTAGAAGTACTTTATTCAATAAAACTTTTTACAAGTTATTTTGACACGTCAACATATTTTTCTATCCAATAACCGTCCAACTCAGTTTTTCTATGTAAAATGTTTTGTTTTATAATAGGATATAACAATAGGGACAGTTTTAGTTGAAATTGTTCTGTTTTTTCCAGTCATTTAATTTTAACAAAAATGAAAAATATACGGGTTATTGATCAAATTTAAGTTTTACAATAAAAACTCGAAAACTTTTAATGGAAGTGTAAAAATCTAAATTTACTTTGAAATTTGGACTGGGAAATATTATCCCACTCCTCAACCACCGCAATCTTTAGCTCATTAACACAGATAGGCCCCGGAATACGACTTCGCACTCGCTTTTTAATGTTGTCCCAGATCTGCTCAATTGGATTTAGGTGCAGCGAGCTAACTATGGTCATCAGTAAATCATAAACATATTTCTTTTGAGAAAAAATATTTTAAGTACCTAGTTTGAGTTTTTCAATTTCGATTCTCAATCATAATCACATTTCTTTTAGGAACATATGTTGTATTGTATCTTCAGACCCGTATCCCCGAAGAAATAGGCAAAGCTACAACAAGTGCACCCACGATGAGCCGAAGATACTTTATCCCACAGAATGTGACAGGTGTCAAGCCTCTCGCCAACCGTATCCAATCTCGGGCAAAATTGTTTTTATCAGAAAATGACTCTCCTTTTCTCCTCGCACGCATTCTGTTTAATTGTCCTCGTCTGAGTGTTCGCTTCAAAATGGTGTTTTATGTCCCTATTTTTCGAACTAAGTATGTCCAAAATCAGTTCTTGATATGAGCTTGTAATACATATAATAAATATTATTTTCACATTGATATATTTTATTATAAACTAAAAATGTATGTTTCACTTGTTAAAAAAGTTGTGCATGATTAATAATTTTGTTAATTAAATACCGTTGGGATTAATATCTATACATGCCATTATGCTTTGGTTCTTTAACGTATCAAAATTATTAGCAGTTTTCATAGTAATTATTGTGTATTTTCGATTTTGTATTTTTTTAATTTCTATATCACACACGCTGTAGTGGCTTTTTAGTGGCTTATGAACTATCCAAAAAATTATTGTAATCATATGTGTTATATGGTAGCTGTAAGTTTTCCTAAATACATAAAAACTGAAAAAGCACATTTTTTGAATTGCTCGACCCAGAAATCAAACCCGGGACCTCATGTGGTCAACACCGACACCGAGTCATTAGACCATAGACATTAGGTATAGAAACAAATATAATAAGTAGCTTGGAGTTCCAATTCCGATTCTTAATCTATACATATAATAAAATCGTAGGAAAGTCAAAACTGTATATTGAATATTTTTTTAAATATATTCAATATACAGTTTTGAATACTTGGGGCGTAATCTACAATCGATGTCGAAGCCAAAAATATAGTTTTTAGAATTTTTGTCTGTTTGTCTATTTGTCTGTACGTATGTTCGGGATAAACTCAAAAATACTGCATGGATTTACTTCAAATTTTGCATGAATGTTACTAATAGATCGGGTCAACATATAGGCTACATATTATCACGCTATCACCTACGGGGTAGGGGCTGTGCAGAGTACACGAAGTTCACGCGGACGAAGTCGCTGGCAACAGCTAGTTATAAATATATTTCTTGTTAAAAACAAATATAACAGTAATTTGAGGATTCCACTTCAATCTGTAATCAAAAACAATTCTGACGGTAAACAATATAAAACTAATATTTGTTCGCTTGTTTAGATTCTTCTTCCGGGATGAGCCCCTGAACATAGCTGTAAAACTATTGGAAACCCCTGACGACCGATGCTTGGAGTTGGAAGAGTATGTAGCTGGTTCACTTCCTGATGGTGTTTCTGTAGCGGCTGTCGACCAAAACGGAGACTATGTCGGCATCATGATTAACGGAATCACTAAAAGGGAGGTAAGAACAAAAGTGGCATCAAATTAAAAAAAGTAGTTTTTTGTCTAGGTGTACCCCTAGAGCTTGTTGTTTGACTGATTTTTTTGTGAATCTTACGATGACTTTATTTTTTCAGGAAATAAAGTAGAAAAGCGGACTTTTTCTTAGTCTGATTGTTTCCAATTAAATCTCAATTCCAGGTTCAATCGCCGAAATGAAGTGACAATGTTGATTGTCATTGACTAAATGTTGAATGAATTGACAAATCAGTAAATCGTAGTTAAACAGAGCGTTCAGCCCACACAATATATATACATATATATATATATATATATATATATATATATATATATATATATATATATATATATATATATATATATATATATATATATATATATATATATATATATATATATATATATATATATATATATGTATATACACACACATACATATGTGTGTGTGTGTGTTTCGCCCGCAGGTAGATAGTCCGCAGTAGATGTTACTGTACGAAATACGAATATACACTGTTTCTTTGAATAAATCATTCATAATGCCCTTTCTTCTCCATTTGGGTCTTTAGCTGCAACTTTAACTTCTACTAAATTCTCGTCTTTAGGATATTTCTCCCACTAACAAGCTCCACTTTCTCGTCGCGCCATTTTCTTAAACTTTGTATTCTGACAACGTTGAGCTTGATCGTATAAATCATTGCCTTTGTCTTCCTAAAATATTAACAATACAGTTTATTTCTTATTCATTTTATTCGAAACTTGCTGACCGGTGCAGCTTCGCACTTTTACCGTAAAAGTAACATTATCAATATATATTTTCTATACATACTTTCTTTCCCTATTTCAGCCTCTTAGGGGTTGAATTTCATAAAAAAGTAGCCTGTGCTTGACCCCCGATTCTTTAACTATCTCCTTGCCAAATTTCCTAAAAATCGGTACAGTGGTTTAGCCGTGACAGCGTAACACAGACAGACAAACATTTGCATTTATAATATGAGTATGGATTTGAACAAAAGTTAAAAAAATATTTTAAAAAGAGATTATGGTATTTAATTTGCAAAATTTCCACGAAACCTCATATGAAACTGCTGTGATGCAATTAAAATGAAAGATGTAAGGAATGGGGCAAACTTATCCAAGGCCTGAAAATTAGAGAAAACCATATCGGCGCAATAGTCCATTCACTTCCACCACACTTTCTCACACGTCAGAAGCAAAGGCAGTCACACACAAATTATGTACTCAACGCACGTTTCACTTCGCAACCGAAGCTTCGCACTTTAGGAGAATCGAATAGCACTACACCCTATGAAGGGTGAAGCATTAATGATTTAAATAAAGTAAATAAAAAATTTTCCTTTCCTGAATACGATTATCGGTCGTGGCCCTTTGTGAATATATTTTGATGACTAAAAATTGAATGGGCCCGACTGTTAATCGTTGATGCATTAAAATTCATGAATTGCTTTATGTGTACATCGATTAAAGATATATTTGAATAGTGTAGTTATTCATTATTACCTTAACATTATTCTAAATTACTGGGCTTGTTTCTTTCTTTTTTTTAGTATTTATTTAAGTCAATGAATTTTTCAAGATTAATAAATGCAGTGGGTTTTTCTGTTTAGAAATATTTTTATTTGTATTAACACTGCTGGGTTAAACCGTGACTAACAGACAAATAGACGGAAATGATAAAACTATACGGATTTCTGATTGTACTATGGAACCATAAAAAGTTGTCATTAAGTATTTACGCAACGATGACTCATTCAAAAGAAACTAGGTATATTTATATTGTTTTCAAACTTCCGCCCAGGTGTCGTACGACAATAGTGACAAGATTAGATTTATAATCAGGTTGCTGCATGACATGAAATTATTAACAACTAATCGTAAATTACGGATTTGCTGAGGTGCATTATGGCGGTCGAAAAAAAAACAACTTTTGACTTTTGCCCCGTTAAGAGTTTTTTCGACTGTCTCTTGGTCTACAAGCTCGGTTGACGATAGGCTTGCCACCTGCCATATTGTGCGACGAAGATATTTTTTCCATAGGAACCATATGACAGTCTTGCAAATAAAAAACTAAAAAAAGTGTTTTCATACTCGGATTCCGTTCGGCGTAGGTAATAAGTTTTTAGTTTAAGTGTTCAGTTCCAGAAACTTCGGTATGTCTCACATTTTATAATAAACACTTTTTTAAGATTAATCGCTAAAATTCCCCATATTGCTTCCGGACTCCTTTGAAGAATAGGCCAACTGCTGTTCTGCAAGGCAGGTCGTAAAAGGCGACCGAGTGGCTATGCGCGTCACTATCATCGTGACTACTAGGTGGTAGAGTTCTGCATTGGCTCGACCGGGTCTGGTACCACCGCCTTACTTATTCCTGCCGCAATAGCGTCAGTGCTAGTCACCGTCGTGTTCCGGTTTGGAGGGTAAGTTAGCCGGTAAACTTATGCATGTGACATTGAAAAATTGCGACAAGATAGCAACGTACCATTTACATCTTTGGTGTCTATAGGCGATGGTTGACTCTTTCCATCAGGAGACCCATCTGCTTGTTTGCTATCTTATGATATAAAAAAAAACTCGCGTACGGACCATCGGTGAGTCTCATCCATTTGTTAGTTAAACCGACGTCTTCTTTTCGGTACCATCGCGGGAGATACATTAAATATTACACTGATAATAGAAAATTTAATTAATTTCATCTTTTTAAACAATATCTTCTTACACTATTATCTTTAAAACAATGCAGTCTTTTACCCAACGTTTTCTGTTTGTGCTTAGTTTACAACGCGCTCGCGAATATTATTGCTATAGCTACCTTTCTCCTAGAATCCATGATTTATTTCGGATTTATTCAATTACTAGCTGACCCGCGCAGCTTCGCCCGTGAGTAGATAAACATGTCGTCCAAATAGCTTTTAATACAAATTTCATCCCCTATTTCAGCCCTTCAGGGGCTGATTTTTGATAAAAATTTTAGCCTATGTTTGACCACGGATTTTCAACTATTTCTAAGCCAAATTGAATGAAAATCGGTCCAGCAGTTTAGCCGTAAAAGCGTAGCAGACAGACAGACAGACTTTCGCATTTATAATATTAGTATTAGTATGGGGATGATCTTGTAAGAAATTACTTAACTCTCGTATTTTCAACTGTGTACTGACGATGGTATTACTGACAATGTAATAGCTCATTTCAATACTTGTGATATCACTTATTATTAGGATCATGATAACATTAACAAATGTAACATACCCTTATGAATTTTATTGAAGAAAAATTTTGCTAAATATAGCTTAGAATATTTGCTATGGCTTAAGTCAACTAGAATTCACCGGACTTTTTTCATGTCACTATTTTATATGTATACTAGCTGTTGCCCGCGACTTCGTTCGCGCGGACTTCGTTTACTCCGCACAGCTCCTACCGCGTAGGTAATAGCGTGATTATATGTAGCCTATATGTTGACCCGACCTATAAGTAATATTCATGCAAAATTTGAAGTAAATTCATGCAGTACTTTTTGAGTTTACCCCGGACATACATACAGACAAACAGAAGAAAATTCTTAAAACTATATTTTTGGCTTTGATATCGATTGTAGGTCACGTCCCAAGTATTCTTTTGAAAAATATTTAATGTACAGTTCTGACTTTCCTACGATTTTATTATATGTATAGATTCATTGTTTGGAGAATTTTAAGATGTTACGAGTAAAAAATATACATGATTAGAACAATTGATTACAAAACTCGTAGTACCTACACAAAGACGGCCTTATCGGTCTTATCTTTGGTGACAAGGATAAAACTAAGGTAGCGTAGGATATAAATAACATATGTACTTTACAATAGATTGTACCTGTTAATGTTTTGTCTATACGTACAAATTTACTCGCACACATTAACAAAACGAAAATTACAACACTAAAATACATTTACACATAAATAAAAACACTAAAAAAATACACAGAACACAGAATATTGAGAGAAAAAATGTCGTTCTTCATCAGGATGAGTAAGTTGGACGAGTTCCTCGTCGTGTGAATTTAGCCGATAATTTAATTTTAGCATGGCAATAACGCACACATGGAGAGAATTGTTACTTTCAAATACCTATCCACGTTCTACCACAGAAAGGATCTAATTCGCATTTTGCATTGTCATGTCGTGTGAAACCAAGCCTTGGCCTTGCTGTCATATCTAACAAATGTCAATTGTTGTTACTAAATGTAGATTAAATAATTGTGGTCAATATTTTTTGGAAACAAAGAAACATTGCCGGTCGGCCTCAGGTGATTTCAATCAAACATCTGTAATCTAATCACGGACATAAAATCATTAGACCATAGTTTTTAGTTTGGATGGATGAATGTTTGTTACTTAATCACGCAAAAACTACTGAACGGATTTGAACGAAATTTGGCACACAGGTAGATGATGACTTGGAATAGCACATAGGCTACTTTTATCCCGGAAAAAATTAGGTGATCCCGCGGAATTTGCCAAAAACTTTTATAATGGAGCGGGCTGCACGCTGCAGCTGCAGCAGCAGTACATAATAAAATGATCAGCAGCATCAAGCTGTTAAATACGCAAGGTTTAAATAATCGTTAAGTTCAGTTCGTTTAATTGAAAAATGGTATTTTTTTTCTTAAAGCCTTATACAATACCAAATAGGTATTATAAATCTTCGTTGGTCGAGTGATTAACCACCCTAACCACCCAATCAACGGCATTTGGGTTCGATTCCCGACAAACAAACAAACATTTGTTCATACAAATGAATGAAATGAAAAAGTATGATGCATATGTATTATACGAGATGTCTTTTACTTAATACGAAAGCTGAAACTAGTTTGTTCAGAATCAGCAGCAGAATCGATTGCAATAGTTTTTGAAGTGTGTTATATTTTACAACAAAAATTTATAAAATAATTTTTATGTGGACACTCTAGTTTGTTCGGAGAATTTTGTTATTTAGATAATTATTCTTTGCTCAAATCACCTAAATTCTTACCATTGATCCCTTCTGACAGTCAAAAGTCTGTAAATATGATGGGTAATGTTATCATCATATGTTTAATAGTACCTACCGGTGTGGGCTTTCAGTCCGGTTCATTTAAGCGTAGGGTGACCTTACATTTGGGGCGTCACTGATATAACTAAGTCTATCGATAACTCAACTTTTTATAGTATAAGATAGCAAACAAGCAGATGAGTCTCCTGACGGAAAGAGTCAGCCATCGCCTATAGACACCAAAGATGTTAATGGTGCGTTGCTATCTTGTGGCGAGGTCTTATGCCACATGCATAAGTTTACCGGCTACCTTACCCTCCTAACCGGAACACGACAGTGACAAGCTCTGACGCTATTGCGGCAGGAATAGGTAAGGCGGTGGTACCAGACCCGGACGAGACAATGCAGAACTCTACCACTAGTAGCCACGATGTTAGTGACTCGTATAGTTAATCAGTCGCCTTTTACGACCTGCCTGGCAGAACGACAGTTGGCCTATTCTTCAAAGGAGCCCGGGACCAACAATGTTTTATTAATTGTTCATATAAAAATACGGTTGGCGTATTGCGGCTTTTGTATCAAGTAAAAGACAACGTGTATATGTCGGAAGAGGCCTCAAGCGGTCTTGGCAGTTAGTATCTATCGTGAGCGTTGTGACAACAAGAATTTCAAAATAAAGGCGCCGTCGCATTGTCTAACGTCTTATTACTTGGTTATTTCACAGTTTTACACTAAATCGCACACAATCGATAAGACTTAACTAGATTAAGAGCCAGTCAGGTTGGCACGCTCACCTCGTATGGCAGTTTTCAACAGAATGACGTCTGCCATTACTCGTTGCGACATCTACTATTCGGTGTTATCGGTTCATATTTTCGTAACTTATAATATATACAGGCAGTTTTGTAGCCGTGGGACCTGCAGAAGGAGTGCACTCATATCAATTATATTGCTATAAATACGTACGTATACGTGCCATTAGTCAATAAACAACGCTACGCTAGCACAAAGATTATTGAAGACGTGATGACACGAGCGCCAGCCGCCAGCCGGCCGCGGAGCCCCGCGTGCCTTTAGTTGTGTCAGTCTTGCGACGTCCGGATGTGTTTCCGCGCAATGCTATATGCGGCCTCGCATATTATTCTGATAGTGTTAGCACAAATACTAATAATAATAATGTCATCTTTTCAGTGTTCCAATGACGAATATTTGGATATGGTATATGCCTTATTTGGTGCCTAGGTATTTTTAGCTGTCCTCCCTAAATAAACCAGGAACAGGGAAAATGAATCACAATTCACACTAGTTTAATACGGGGAGGTAAATTATATTATCCACCTACCTAAAACTAATGATATGATTATGATGATTCGTAAATCGTGAAGAGTAGCGCAACAGCTATGACGCCTAGGGTAACCATGAGTTTCGAGACTGTAACAATATCTCAATTACTGGTTTTTGGTTATTTCACACATATTTTTTTTAATACATACACACACACCACACACATCCCTTACGGGGTAGCCAGAGAGAACCGAGTGCCATACATCACGATCCTTGCAGGATCGATAAAATTTTATCGACCCGTTTTATCGACATTTATATGTCAATTTCTCTATGAGTTAACGCATTTGACACTTGATTCGACATGATACTTCAAAGGAAGAGAAAATGATCACTTACTCGATAGTAGTTGTTTTCTCTGCCAATCGAAAATCTTGCTGTTGTTGTTATTGTGTATTTTTAACGACAAACTATATAAACTTTTGCCTTGAATACAATATCTTAACCACATCTCGCTTGGTACCTAGTTGATATAGTTTTGTAAGCATATTGCGAGCATCACCGCATTTTTTTCGAATACCGAATTATACAGATTGCCGATAACATGTATATTATATTATGTCACAACCATGAATCTTCAAACCGATTTTGAACCGCAAATCATTCACATAATTATTTATAGGTACATAATACATAAAAAATGACTTAATGTTGTATATTTACGTCCTACGGTGTTTAAACGGTAGGAACCTTGTATTGTTACCTACTATTCAATTTGCATGATGCTAGTGACGTCACGGAAAACAGATAATGAGCACATTATTCTTAAATTGTTAACTTCATTATAGTACAATGCTTTGGCATTGCACCGTGAAGGACTTTTACCGAGCTAGGGGTAAATTGACATTTTTTAAAGAAAAATTGCGAAAATGATTGGCTTTATGTTTCGCTAGTGACTATTAACATTGTCGGAACTGCAAAATCGCATGTTTCTGTTTTTTTTTTTTTTGTAAAACGTTCCTAAATAACCAAGTCTATAATCAGATGAAAAGAAAAAAAATATTTTATGTATACTTTTTAAATTACTTAATTTAAAAATGTCGAATATTATGTTGACAGATCACTAACAATGTCAGATAATAACTTCTAACGTTGTTGGCGGTGCGCAGGACTGAGTGTTTTTTTTCTCATATTTACACATTAAATACCGGCTACTCATAATATTGTCTTAAATATAAATAACTTGTAGAGCATTACTCTAAAATTTCAAAATCCTGCTTATAATAAGTAAAAAGATGCACGCAATTTACACTTTGCATCGCTCTCCTGTAAAGTTGCTTTTTTTCATATCCGACATTTTTAATAGTCATGAGCGGTTTGTTGTTAACTAATAACTACTCGGGGAGTTTCCTTTTTGTAGAAAAGGATACCCAACGAGCAGACGAAGAACAGTAAGAGACTAACTTTGCCAATAGATATTAATCATGCGTTACTATGCGTCTTCTAAAATCTGAATAATAAAAATAATAATCAATATTTATTTTATAATTTTTATCAATTTGTAATAACAAAAATTTTAGTCAACAACATATATGGTTTATCAAATTCCCAATTCCCGTCCCTAATCCCATTATTATTATAAAATAGCTGCGACCCGCAGCCTGCTGATTTCTAAATGATTTTGTTAAATCCCACGGGAACAATGTAATTTTTCGAGGTGTAAATTAGCCTATGTGGTATTGTAGATTTTAATCTATTTCTGTGGCAATTATATCCAGATCTTATTGGTGTCCGTAAAAAAAGTCTTAGATGTGGACCAGCGAACGCGCTTAGAGTATAATATCCACATTTCACTTTTTTCACATTATCACAATTAAGCCCCTAATTTTCTTATTTCATTATAACGAGAATCGAGTACCGAGTACTCTAGGTATATATATATATATATATATATATATATATATATATATGTGTGTATGTATGTGTATATATCCATACTAATATTATAAATGCGAAAGTAACTCTGTCTGTCTGTCTGTCTGTCTGTCTGTCTGTCTGTCTGTCTGTTACGCTTTCACGCTTAAACCACTGGACCGATTTTGATGAAATTTGGCATAAACATAGATAAGACGTCGAGAACGGACATAGGCTACTTTTTATCGCGGGAAAATATTTCGTTCCCACAGGAAATAAAATTAATCGAAAGAAATCGGAGCATAAAGCGTAACGTAGAACACATTAACTAGATGGCGCTGCACGAAAATACATCGCGCTAACGTATTGAAACACATATACATGTAATTAAATCGTTGAGTTTAGAATTACCTTTATTATGATACTAGCTGTGCCGCGACTTCGTTCGCGTGGAACAAATTCTAAAATAAAAACCCGTATAGATCCCGTTCCCATGGAATTTCCGGGATATTCAGTGGTTTGGCCGTGAAAGCGTAACAGACAGAGTTACTTTCGCCTTTATAATATTAGTATGGATGATATGATATGATACGAGCATTTTAACGTTTGTTTGTTCATTGAATGCGCTAAATGCTAATTCCTGGAACTACAAGTCGGATTGAAAAAAAAATTATGTGTATGTTTAATGATAGCTACATTCATGAGGATTACGTTACAATTATTCTTAGCGTAGTTAAAATATCGATATTTGTAAAATAAGTCGGAAGAAAAAGCGGTATCGAACGGCTGTATCCGCGTGCGCTTGCTGGCGTAATGCTTAAGTACACGTAAGTACAATGTACTACAAACATAGAATAATAACGCATAGAAACCGAGTCGACCCGCGCAATATTAAGCCATTTCAAAGAAGCCTGAAAAGGCCTCTTACGTTCGCCGGCCCCTCAGGCATGCGACACGTGCCACGCGGAGTACAGCTCTCGCAATTTCAAAAAATGTGAGTTACTGTGTGGTGAAATGCTGTCACCGTGCTTCACAAAAGCGTATTTAGGACTTGAAGATAACATTTTACCGATAAAAACTACTTGGCATCGGATATTTTTGTATAAAATCTAAACAAATAAATCATAAATATCTAAGTAGAACGATATTCAAAATGTTGCCAGCCAAAGGGAAAAATATTCTACCACGTATTTGTTTTTACCTATTTTCATTATAATTAATAATATGTGTATTCCTATTTTATGTGCGATATTACATAGCCTGGACTTTGCTTTTGCATAAAAAATAGTTTTTAAGTGTTGAGACTCACCCATTATACTGACACAAATATTACAAATCCGTTTGTCAGACCAATATTATGAAGCATTTATTCGTATATAATGAGGACTTTTAGAAGACAAAAAAAATGTTCCAACTAGCATTCTAGATGCCACAGTGACCATCAGAAAAAAACTCTGTCACTACCAAAGTCATTTTTTTTTTAATTTTCTTATTAAATAATATGCCATCTTACTGCATTATTTCGTATTGCTTAGTGTCAAGTAGTTTTATTAGCGATATTTTCGACTTTTATCCACGAAAACATGTAGGGTAACGTGCCCTAAAATCGGTCTGCGCCTAATGTCGACCTCCTAATATGTTTATACTGATAATTAAGCTAATATTCCACATAACTTTTAAGAACGCGGGCAAGACTTCATACATCGTTTTTTAATTATTATCTTAAAGTTTAATGTGTTTCTTAAGATTCTATATCAACTGCTTAATTTATCCGCATTTAATAAATATTTTTTAACTTGGGGAATAGTAGTTAAATAAAGTTGGAATTTAGGTAAGGTTAACGTAAGCAATCAGTTCTTTCCTTAGTAGTCTTTATTTGATACTTATAATGAAAATTATAATATATAAACTTATTGCTGTTTTAATGAGAATGTAAATTAAGTTTTATACAATGATAACACTTAAATTTGATGATAGAATTCAATCAAATTAAAGTCTCAATATTTTTTATATAATTGTTCCTAGCGATATATTTTATTTAATTGATTTAACAATCGTAGAAAATTATTCTAGTTTTATTCTAATAGTGAAAAATAAAACTTTGAATATCAAGTGCCTTTAAATTGTTTCCTTTCTTTGACTACAACTTAATAAAAATAAGTACCCTAAAATAGTTATATTGAAGATTATTTGATATAGACAAAAAATAATTTATATAAATCGTTTTATTTAAAAAAATATCACAATATTGAATATTTAATGCTCATTTCTCTTAATTTTGAGGACCAGCAAGTAACGATCTAATGTAATTTTTACATATCAAATTTTTTCTGCGTAGTTTTAAAGAGACTAAAATATCAATTTATTTCATTTATTTTATGTCTCAAAGAAAGAGACTCAATCATTAAAATTGGTGACCATTTAGATTTTTTCTTTTACAGTTTTTATCAAATTAAAAAGATCATTTAAATACATACCATAAAAAATTGAGGGCATATTATGTTTACAAAAGTTATTTAATAAAATTAAAGTAAATTTTAATGCAAAGTCAATACCTTATTTCAATTTCAAACATCCTTTACTGGCTAACATTAGAGAAAAATGGGGCTGAAATTAGGGAAAAATTGACCGACAATAGAAAAGAAACCAGGATAGAGAGGGTAATCATTTAAAACTTAACACGTTTACATATTTTTATTTCGTTGTTGAAATCAATTCGAAACATCAATAGTGTAAAATTTAAATATTGATTAACACGAAAAAGAAAATTAATATTTTCTTCCCGATAACGGTTTAAGCCTAATAGGGTCCGAAAGTTATTTATTTGGTTAGGCGGCCAAAATTTGGCTATTTTACCCTATAAATTTCTACATCACTGAGA
The DNA here is from genome assembly GCA_036924255.1 of Apodemia mormo. Classification (NCBI taxonomy): domain Eukaryota; kingdom Metazoa; phylum Arthropoda; class Insecta; order Lepidoptera; family Riodinidae; genus Apodemia; species Apodemia mormo. Next base: position 12,357,450 of record JAUPFN010000016.1, on the reverse strand, counting down.
TTAATTTTAATTTTTAAAATTTTAAATAAATAATTTGATTATTAAGTATGCATATTTTCGTGTCACAATTTGCACAAAAACGAAAAAATCCAAGGTGAAATAGCTTTGGAACGTAGAATTATAACACGTAGAAACCGAGTGGGCCGCGATGTTTTAAGCCATTTCAAAGTAGCCTTAAAAGGCTACGCATGCGCTTGCCGTCCGCTCAGAATCGCGATACATGTCATACGGAGTGCAGGTCTCGCAATTCGAAAAAAATATGACTTACTGTGTTGTTAAAGACAAAAAAAGACAAATAAAATAAATGCTGAATTATCAAAAAGTACCCTCGAGCTAAATTATTTTCATAAGACTTAGTATAAATAATAGTTAAAGCAAATACAATAATTAATTTTCTTAACATTAAGGTCTAACTAAAAATATCGTGCGCAATTTTTTTTCCACAACTAGCAACTGTATAGTGATAAGTTAAGTGTTTCAAATTATCTATTTTTAGTCGATTTACATAACAGAAAAATTATAAATTGTAAGTATTTACCTGTGAAATGTTCACTTTTTTTGTTTTTCTAAGGTGTTAAAACACTTCTTTATAATGCAATAAGTCATTTCGAATTATTTTTCGTAAACTGTGTCCGATATAACCTGATCTTATTAAGCATTGACAACTCGCAAAACGAATTGAGCCGTTTCTGGTTCAGTTTTATTTACTCGTTTTTTGTGGTTTCTAGGCGTTATTATTCTAAGATCAGAACCAAAACAGTTGCGGACGCTATGTGGTGCTCAAGTCGTGCACAGAGCCAATAGTAGCCAATATAGTACGTTTAGCTTAAACCATTTAAATTTTTTAAGTTGATTTAAATAAATACTTGATTAATAAGTATCTTATTAATTTTTACCTTAAAACGTTCGTCTATAACGTAAGTATTGTTTCTGCTTGCCCACCCATTTGCTAATTTTCAAGATAGTTTAAGGTTTAGAACCATGGCAAGATTTGTATGAAAGTTAAAATAAAAAAGGTTCCAAGGTAATAGCTTTGAACAAACATACATACACATACACGCACACAGACATACACATAATAACACACAAGTATTTGCCAAGCAATGTATTTCAAACATTTGTATGATATAGGATAATATATTAGTAGATACATATCAATAAGGTTTTTTTTTGTAAGAATTACTTCAATCACTGTTTTTATAACTTAAATAACGTAAATTCGTATTGACCATATTTTTTATTTACGCTCGGTGCCGGTTGGTTACCGCTGTTTAATTACTGAAATTTAAAAAAAAAATCTTTAGAACCTCTAAAACATTTTCCTGTAATTCTACTCATTTTACCTCACCAGAATAAAAATTGTAAGTTCTAAATTTTCTATATGACTAATAATACTATTGGAAAGACAGACAATCTTTATTTCAGTGAGGTAAAAATATTTTAAATCACAAATAAAAGCACAAAAGCTAAAAAATATAAGGTTAAATAGCTTTGAAATCATCTTGAGAACATCTAGAATATTTCCCGGCATTTAACATATTTTACCTAACCGAATAAAAAGTGTAAGTTTCAAGTTTATACTAAATGATTAATAATGTTATAGTATGAAAGATTATTTGTATACCGGTCAGGTAGATATATTTTAAATACCGTCTTGGGAAAATATTATTTACTTGCAACACTATTCGAGTCTTTGGAGTCTTTGTGTGCGTGACGACGCAAGTGATTACACGAAGCTTACACGGACATTGACACGGTTTTGGCCTAAAATATGAACGAAGCGTTGAATGCAATTATCCCTCTAAGCGTTATTACTCTATGACTACAAATATATTGGTTTTTAGTAGATGCACAAAAAAGTCCACGACACTATATATATATATATCTCTCTTATAACAACACAATAAGGAATTTTGAGTCGAAAAATTATAGAAAATTAATAGGTGAATTTTAATCCTTATCATATTAATCCTTACTAACGAAAAGTACTTCATCAACACGAAGATCTTAGGAAGACAAACTTTGGCTCTTATACCACGTTATTTAGATGCATAGTTTAAAAAAAATGTAAAACGAAAATAACTCAACATACCTAGGTACTATCTAGGTATTAACCGAAAGGCTGTGTGCAGTGTGCACGATGCGGCGCACTACTCTGACCGCCGAACGAGAACCGAACATTGCCGAGAAGAGCCGAACTGTGAGAGCGTTGGCTTTACTATACTTTTTAAGGTTCCAAACTCAAAGTTTAAAACGGGACCCCATTACTAAGACACCACTGTCCATCCGTGCGTTTGTACGTCTATCTATCTGTCCGTCACCAGGCTGTATCTCATGAACCATGATAGTTGAAATTTTCACAGATGATGTAGGTATTTATGTTGCCTTTTATTTATGTATAATAACTAAAACTAAAAAAAGAATAAAATAAATATTTAAGGGTGACCACCATACAACAAACGTGTTTTTTTGCATAAACTCTCTTTTGCATTTGCATAAAATCACTTTAAAAATAAATAATTAAAATAAAATAAATATTAAGAAGGCTCCCATTCAACAAACGTGATTGTTTGCCGTTTTTTTATAGATTATGGTACGGAACCCTTAATGCGCGAGTTCGACTCGCAATTGGCCGGTTTTTTTAAGGTACATGAGTGGAATCATATACCTTTAACCTCTGCGGCCCGCGCGGAGTACAGTACCCGGCGATAAATATTGCACATCGAACTTTGGAAAGAGACAATCGGATAATTTCGGCTTCGTAAAGCGTTATCTCTGTCCCACACTACCTATGTGACGTTTAGTCAGTCGTTGTTCAAGTACGATAGAGTGCAGTCGCGTCCCGAAAAAAAATATATATTTAGAGTTGATAACACCCACAAATTTAAATAATTTAAAGTTGTAATATGGCATCTTTCGGAAAAAGAGGGAAACCTTTACGAGGTCAAGAAGATTCAAGAGCGAGTTGCAAATGCCACTGGAATTTCAAGAAGAACTTTGAACAATATATTAAACGAAGTCAGTACTGAAACACATTCGACTGAAATTAAGTTCAGCACTCCAAAAAAAGGGAGACCAAAAAAGCAATTTCGTTTGGATATGGACGATTTTGATTACGATGTTGTTCGAAGAATGGTGTATGATTTTCACTTACGATTTAATGAACTGCCAACAATAAAATCATTAAAAGCTAAGTTATCTGAAGCTATTAATTACAATGGGTCTGAAAAAACGTTGAGAAAAATACTTCATGACATGGGATTTCAGTTCACTAAAATGGAAGATAATCGAAAAATTCTAATGGAAAAGCACGACGTTAGTCTCAAACGAATGGAATACCTTGATAAAATACGCAAATTTCGCGAAACAGGAAAAAATATCGTCTACGTGGATGAGTCATGTATACATGCATCCCACACTAAAGGGAAATCTTGGAGTGACGATAAGAAAAAAGGAGTAAAAAAGCCAATTTCAAAAGGTCAACGTTTGATAATAGTTCATGCGGGAAATGAAAAAGGCTTTGTACCCGGTGCTTTTTTAACGTATAAATCCACGGACACTACAGGTGACTATCACAATGAAATGAATAACGATAACTATGAGAAATGGCTGGTTAACCAATTAATCCCAAATATACCCAGTGATTCTGTTCTAGTTATCGACAACGCACCCTATCACAACAAGTATGTTGAGAGACCCCCCAACTCAAACACCATTAAACGGGAAATGATCAACTGGTTAAACAGACATGAAATTCCAGTTGATCCAAAATTAACAAAAACCCAGATTTACGCTATTATATGTCAGCACAAGGAGAGGTATACAGAGTTTTCTGTGGACAAAATACTTGCCGAACATGGGCACACTGTGTTGCGATTGCCACCATATCATCCGGATTTTAATCCAATTGAAAATATATGGTCTCAACTGAAAGGCTATGTAGCCTCTAGAAATGTGGGTATGAACTTAACTACAGTAAAAACATTATTGACTGAAAAAGTAAACATGATCGGCGCTGAAGAGTGGAAAAAGGTTTGCGATCATGCAATCAAATGTGAGAATGAATATAGAAGCATTCAACACAGTTTAGACAATTACACTGATAGATTAGTAATAAATACGGCTGATAGTGACAGTGATATTGACCTCTTTGAGAGCACAGATAGTGAAATGGAAGTAATTGAGAATTAGAATTATTATTATTTTTATTGCAATGTCTCATTTTAGCAATAGGTATAATGGTGTTTATTATGTACACTAAAGCTGTAATGTTCCAAAATAATTAAATACGTAAACATAATGTAAAAATGTTTTTTTATTTTATTTTACCCCAACCTAAAGCCATCACTTATAGAAAAATTAGTGTATTTTATACAAAGAATAAAAATATCAAAAGAAGCAAATCATACTTGTTTTAACAGCTCCTAATAGGTACCGGACTGTTTGTATTTTGTGCGACAGAGATAACGCTCTACGAAGCCGAAATTAGCCGATTGTCTCTTTCCAAAGGTCGATGTGCAATATTTATCGCCGGGTATTGTAGACATGTGACCGGCTCCTTTCGCAATAGACTTCTTTGATACGGAACGTTGGATTTTCCTTCTTTGAAAAAAAATCACTTTACTTTGTAGTAGTTGAATATTCGATCTATTTTGTGTATTTTATGGTGTTGTTGAGGGATACATGATCGTTCGCTTTGGACTGATATGTGTCTAATTCGTTAGTAAGTAGGTGTAAGTACTGTATTTGTATAGCTACTTAATAAGGATTTGTAGTTATAATATTATTAAATCTTGCTTTAAATCTTCCCCATTGTGGAAAACTGTTTAATTTTTGAAGCTGTAGGTATACCAACATAAGCAATCATTTAGGTAGAAGAAGCACAAATTTTCCAAACAAGATCATATTGATTGGTTAGTGGTTACTTAGGGAAAAATCCTGAATCAGGCTACAAAAAAATTTTACATAGGTAAAGACCTTCGTGAAATCGTAACCAACATTAAAGACTTGATATTTAAAGTGTACCCGGAATTCGGATATGATAGATTTACCAAAAAAAAATCAATTGATGTGTGTAAGGGCAATTTTATCTGCAAGAAATGCAAGCGTTGACACCATCTATACAAATAAATAAAATTGGGGTGTCTGTTTGTAATATTAAAATAACCGTTTTTACTAAATGCATATGGATGTATACACGGTACGTATACCAAAATAACATTGTTTAGAATTTTTGTCTGTCTGTCTGTTTGTTCCGGCTAATCTCTGGAACGACTGGACCGATTTTGACGGGACTTTCACTGAAAGATAGCTGATATGATAGCGAGTACCTTAGGCTATTTTTTTTTTAATTTTTCCACGCGGACGAAGTCGCGGGCTCAGCTAGTATATATATATATATATATATATATATATATATATATATATATATATATATATATATATATATATATATATATATATATATATATATACCATCTTACCGTGAGGACGAGCAGCTAAACTTTTTATTAAAATTCTGCCCTCACGGGGACATGACACCGTGCGAAATTCTGTTCGCACGGTGTCATGTGAAAAAAGCCTTATCGCACCACGAATCTTTGTCCGATGATGGAATCCCGAGATACTATATCACAAAATTCTATTGGAAACATTTTAATGCTGTTAACATTTCCAGGAAGCCACGTACGAAGACAAGTCCGAAAGTTGCCCAAACCCCAAATTCAAGCGTATCTTGAAAGTTTTGAGTCACTTAGAACGTGAATCCAGAATATGGGATAAATTGCCTAAATCCTGCCACACGGTGTTGGAAATGCGGTTGGTATCTACGCATTTGGACTGGAGAGGCAGGGGTCTTATGAAAGCAATGTGTGCGGAATCAGAGTAAGTACCTTTGATATAAAAAGCCGGTTGCGAACCGGATTTAATTATTCTTCATTTGAACCTGAAATCTGTTAACACAAGCGTTTAAACGTTGACATATACACTTATATTATGCGTTCCAACTAAAAATAGGATCGCGCTTGTTATCAACTTCATACCACAAGTGTGAATTTAGTAATGTCAGCAAAAAATATTTGTTCAAAAAATATTGCCGATTTATTGATTTTATTGAAAAACAATTAAGGTTTTAATAATATTATTTTCATCGATAAAAAATGTGTAAAAAGCACCAGTCTAGTTATTCAGCTATGTATTATATAAAGATGTGTCATTTACAACACCTACAACTCAAAAACGACTTTGCCAATTTTGTTGCGATTTTTATGGGTTCGTATTGTCTTTGTCCAGAATAGGCTAAAAAGTATTAAAATATAATATTCATCAATAAAAAACAGTAAAATATACCGTCTAGCCGTTCATCTACATATACGTATATATAAAAGTCGTGTTTATTATTTTACACCTTATTTTAATACATGGTTACATAATATGTAACCATGGGATGGGAATCTAAATAAAAAATATACCAATTAGAATTAAACTAATTTTTTAAAGTATTTCTTTGTTAGAATTTTTTTGCACACCTTATTTTTACGAAGTTTTTGCAAAACGCGGAGCAATATGTCATCCTGACAGTCCTATTCTTATTTGGAACGCATAGTACTTAAACAATAACACAAGCCCTGTTCGACCAGAAATTGGTATAGTACATTATCATAAACGAAATGAAGAAATAATAAAATTACCCTATTGTTAGAAACACTTTCCGCCAGAAAAAAAAACACAAACGACATCGCTTCTATAAAAGGCATCTAACCTGTGTGCGGCGCGCGCCGCGCTCATTTTGGCATTAGTGCTCGAGGTATTCACACGAGCCGAAAACACTTTATTAAATTCATTTGTATCAGAATCATTCATATTTCTATTCTAACCGTTAATTTACTTATAGGTTATATTTTCAGCTAATAATAATGGAAACAGGTAACACTATTTATCAAAATAAGTCAATGTTAAAATACTCGTGTATACCTTAAATTTCGTTCAAATTTTGCGAATATTGTAAACTGGACACTACATCGCGTTAGCGGCGGAACGCGTTTAATCTCGTAACGGGCATAACATGGAGACACTTATGACTTCTAAGGAGTACAAATTACTTCAAAATCGATCCAGTAGGTATAGTCGAAATAATGTCAAAAAATACTTTTTAAAATTTTTGTCATTGATAAATTCCAAACAATTAGATCGATTTTGATCCAATTAAAGTTCTTTAACGCAGGTTTTTAGAGAGAATAGCTGATTATATTTGGAAATCAAAAATTAAAAAAAAATATGAATGAAATTTACAGTAAATAACATAATTTTAATATTTAAATAGCTGTAACTTATGCATTAGACACAGTTTTTTTAAGGAAAAGATGATTAGATTTTGTAATCATTCGGTATTTATTTTGAAAGTTATTAAAAAATCACTGTTTTGCGGAATTTTTGGAAGTTTTTCCAAAATTTCTCAAAATCTCTTAGGCCAAATCGGTTCATATTTATAATTCTAAGTTTGGCAAAACCCAACCGAAGGCCATCAACCACCTTTCGATCTGTCAAACCTTTCGAAAATTATACAGACATACTGACGTCATCGTGAAAATAGTTGGAAAAAATTCCCGGACCTCAAACCAAAAAGTCTGGTGAAAACTATTTTCGAAAATCGGGGCAAAATCAGTACATTCCCTACATACGTAGAAGTTAAAAAAAAAACATTAAATATGTTTTGGAACTCATTATTTATTATTATTTATTAAAACTCTTTATTACACAAAATATACATCAGGCGAACTTAAAGCGAGGTATTTCGATGCGTGTCAATTCTATAGAAAATGGGTGGCGCGGTATGTTCTGAAACCGCTGGGAAACGTGTTAATTTTCAGATAAATAAATATAGGACATCAGCTGAAAACTAAAATTTAGCACATTTTTTTTTGTATTTACAACTAATCACCATATAAAAATCATGTGGAAGATTAGAAATATTATTAACAAATTTGTTAAAGAGATTATTTTAGCCTATTTTGTACATTCTGTCATGTAATAAGTTAGCATATTCCTTAGATAATATCTTCAGGTATATCTTGTAATTTATGTAAAATTGTTATTTAAAAATCAATACAAAAAAACGTGATTTAGATAACCAGTTTTTTCCCGTTTATCGCGATGCCTCGCCTTAACGTCTATAGACATTTTCTTCCAGGTAACCTATATTTACTTTGTAGGAAACTTGTAAAGGACAATGCACGAGAAAAGTACTATTGAACAACTGTAGGTACATAATTTTACATTAAACAAAGAAAATGAACACTTGTCTACGTTAACGGGCAGATAAATCTATTTTATATATACAGTGTGTAAAGAAAACCCTGTCGGATAATTAAAGGTTTTATTTGGTACCATAACACGGTTACATATTTGTTTTTATTTTATGAATATTAATTAATTAGTTTTCCCAAAAAAAAGTAATCTTAAATTGTATGGTAATGGTAGTAATGGTAAAAAAAGTAATCTTAAGTATGACAACACCTACAAATAAGTAAATCCAATTATCAAAGAATGCCGCGCAAGTCGGATGTTACCGAAGATCATGTGGAACGTGTGCGGCGCGTTTAAAGTTCCTTTGTAAAAAGCCGAAAAACGAACACCGCGCCTTCGCGCGTGTTTGTGCGAAACCCGTCAAAGCCAAACAACAGCGACAAGGTTTTGTCGATTTTAAAATGTTTGCTTAACTCAATGAAATATAAGTAAATATACGAATGTTAAAAACACGATATCTTTTTTATTTCAGAAATAAAATCATTTTAATATTTTTTTTCAGAAATGACTAACCAACCTATATGCCTCTTTCAGATCGGACAGGGTTTTCCTTACATACTGTATATGTAAGGAAAACCCTGTCCGTGTATATACATGTATACATATGTATATCATGTACATATGTACATATAAAATATGCATAACTATACAGTCACATAATAAATACAGAGATTCAGAGTTACTTAGAGCCAAAATTAAAATTATCAAAATTACCACAATTTTAAAACTAAAAACATAACTATTAAATATGTTTTTGTGTGTCTCCTATTATGTTTTTTTTTGTTTCGACAGTTTATTAAAATCGTGTCTATTGCGTAACCATATAATTGTGTCTATTGCGTAATTATAGTCTCGACTAATCTTAACCATTACTGAAGTGTGGCAGCTTAATATATAATGGCTCAGAGAGCATCTATAATTACTTGTGGTCGCTCAGTGGTCGAAATTCGACTTATTCGACCATGGTTTATTTAAAATTTAAGTTTAAGCGTTATCATAGTTTTATTATTAAAAACTATAACTTGAACTTCTTCAAGTTATAGTTTTTAACACTTTTTAACACTCTAACAACATACTCAGTTGCCTTTAAAAATTATGAATTATATGACATTTTAATAAAAAAAACTGAATCCAAGCAATAAAGACTGAAATAAAATACACCATTTTACATATTTTCTATTCTGAATTTCCTTGAACATTATATTCAGAAAATCACCACCACCACCACTCAGTATCACCATTTGGAAAATGTAGTGGATACGCTAAAGGGTCTAATGATGAATCCAAAACTGAGATATTTTTAATGACACCATTAATTTCTGAAAATGGCATTATATTTCGTTAGGTGGCTCACCATTAACTGTAATATATTTTGTTGTAACTGTGCTACATCATTTTGAACTACATCATTAAAATGGCGTAGATTCAAATCATAATTTACTTTAATGAGCATACAAATTTTTTATTTTGATTTTCAACTTTGATTTTGCATTGCAACGAATGACCGAATAACCGGACTACTGAGTTTCAATTTAAGAGAATTTTTGCGCATTTTTTGTCATTGCAGATTTAATTAGTTCTTGTATTCTCTATAAATATCTGGTTGACCGAGCTTTGCTCGGTTTTTCACATACCCATATCTTGGTAACCAAGCTTTTCTTAGACCTGGAACCTTGATAAATCGATTCGTGGGCCCGAAAAACCCCTAATTTGTGACTTTTATGAAAATCGTTGGAGCCGATTCCGAGATTCCAATTATATATATACAAGAATTGCTCGTTTATATTAGATTGACAGCAGCGTCTACATCATAAAAATATAATGGCTCATAACATGGCAAGCGACCATATTCAGCAGTCATAGGACCTGATCTGTGATAAAAAAAAACATTATTCTGACTTACACGCCACTTGTAATGGCCTTTAGGGACTTTAACTTCTGAGATCCCCATAGCGAATGAATGATGAGGCGAATTCAAACGATTATTCTTGTCAAGAATGGTAATTTTGTTTTACCCTTATGACAACATGAAGTGAATGCAGTCCTGTCACCTAAAGTTACATTAGATTCGAAATGTTTTGCATTGCAAAATCTGCATTGAAAACCCATAAATCCACAACTATGAGTACAAAAAGTTTTAGAATGACATTGAGTGCATACTTAAATGTATCTACAAAAATTAGATATCAATTTGATTATTGTTTACGTTAATTGAACATTCATACCGTCTATTATATAAATTACTAGCTGTGCCCGCGACTTCGTCCGCGTGGGATTTTTTTCACTTCCCACTACGTATGTAGATAAGGAAGTTACTGATTTTACCCCAATTTTAGAAAATCGAATTTTAATGTTTGATAAGCTGTAACTTTTAAAAATTTGACTCGATTTTGATTTTTGAAATTCAATGTAGTTTTTTTAGTAAGTACTAAAATATTGCAGAAGATTAAAAATGATTAGTTAAAAAAATTCGAAGTTATATCGAAAAAACACGTATGCAAAATTTTTCGTCAACTACAACTCCCGAACAGATAAATAAATTTTGATGCAATTTATGCATTGGACGCAGTTTTTTGTGAAGTAAAGCTGATTAAATTTTGTACTATATCGGTTCATTAATCTGGAAATCGTATTAAAAAATACTGTTTCGCCAAAAACCTTTGTGAGGTTTTCCAAAATTTCTCAAAATCTCCTTGAATTATTTAAAACTGGCTGAATTAGATAAAATTTTCAGGAAGTCTAATTTGGGTGGAATCCAGTCGAATCCCATTAACCACGTTTCAATCGGTCAAGCCGTTCAAAGTTATGAAATGTTTACATACACACATACACATTCATGCACACACACACACGTCATCGTGAAAATAGGTGGAGATCTGGTGAACTTTCGATTTTCGAAAATCGGGGCAAAATCAGTAACTTCCTTATCTAGACGCGTAGCGGGAAGTTAAAAATGTATACCTAATTAGAAAGATGAAAAGTTATTTATTCAGATTTATTTTTTGAATAATTTTTATTTATTTAAAGCAATTTTCGTAGCGGGAAGTTAAAAATAAATTTATTAACACATGGCTTTGTAGTTTGTTATTAATAAAAAAGGAGCCTTTAACGAAGAAGTTTATTGAAAACAATTGCAATAAAAAAATATCTTGTTGCACTTTTCTTAAATTTATTATTATTTTAATTCTCTTAAAATATTTTTAATGTAAATTTGTATCATTTTCAATAAGCAAGATAAGGAGTCAAGGGTTTTTATTATTATAATAAACTCTCTGCCTCGTGGTCTAGGGACAGCCTATTCGGCTCAGATAATGAGGTCCCGGGTTCGATCCCCAGGTCGGACAAAGATGTTATTCAGATATTTTCGAGGATTTTCTTGAAAATCTAAAATCTCAGTAGCAACTCGGAAACTGGCGGAGTGGTGTATATATTACCACTCTCGTATCTCGGGTGAGCACGTAAAACTTTCGGTCCCAGTTATCGCTAAAAATAGTCGATAATTGTTAACGTGTCAGTATATGCGGCGATGAGGAATACCATTTATCTCACCAACCGACAAACCGGTGAATCGCGGTGAACCGGAAAGTCTATAGACGGTCGGTTTACTCTGCCTACGCCACAAGCGAATCGCGCAATGATACTTTAATAAAAAACAACAACGCCAAGTATTTTTTTCTCACATTTTTGATTTTTGATTCTCACAAATAAAGGAATGTTAAGTATCTTTTGATTGAATTTGTGTTGATGAAGTTATATGTGTCTAAAGTTTTTCTGTAAGATGTGATCTTATTCTGGACTGAACTTATAAGTACATGTCCGTATATTCTACTTAACAATTTTTTTAAAGTATTTTGAAGTCCGACTTTAGTGAGTATACTAAGTAGCTTAGGCACTTCAACATCTACACTTTGCAGAAGTTTCATTCATTTTAAAAGTTAACCGATTGATATATCTAATTTTGAAATATTTACCGTGTTGTCTGGCGGTCCGTTGTCGTCGTTGACCGTATGAGGTCCCGGGTCCGATTTCCGGGACAGGCAAAACAAAATGTGCTTTTTCAGTTTTCTGATAAAACAACGTTGCCCGGGATTGGAAAGGACCCGGTTGGCAATAGGCTTGCCACTTTTCACACTGTGTGAGATAGTATTTTCGGCTAATCGTGGGTACACAACTTGTACCTCTGCCTACGTATGGGCGTGTAGATACTTTTTTACCCTTTTGTTACGTTATGCAATGTAAAAACAAAATAGTGAATTTTCGCAATAGTCTATCCTTACATTAAATTTTATAAAGAACAAATTCTATTAGTGTACTCAATTTCAATAAGATGCATATTTTCTGAGATATTATCAAAAACCTAAAAAATTACCTGTTTTATTTTCAAATATATTATAATTATTCTTATATAAATAAATAAAATGTATAGATTTATATTTTACACATATTAAGTTAAAGAAAGAAAGAAAGAAAGAAAGAAATCATTTATTTGCCAGAATATGGGAGTTACAAGTTATTAAAATTTGATTAAGTTACCAACATATTCTACCATGATATGGTGTGCAAATATTTTAAAATTATAATTATTTATCATTAAACTAAAAATGTTGTGAGTCGATTTTTACAATTACTACCGGATCGGAACGCGGCCACACACTGAGAAGATCCGGCGGAAGAAACTCAGCGGGCTTGTTTTTTTTTTTTTTTTTTAATTATAGTTACATGATACAATTACACACATTAATTGACATCACAACTTATTTTTATGAATTACAAAATTAATTTTTGTTTAATTAAAATATTGACATTTTACAAAGTTTAAACACAGAAGAAAGATATTAGATAATTTGTATCAATTTAGTTAAGTTGTACAATTTAATGTATATTTATCAACATGTTCTACCTTATAAACTAAATTTTTTAATATGCAATTTTATAAACTACATACTTGTAATTTAAAAAGAGTAATTTCTAATTTATGTTAGTTTAAATTTATTAATTACAACATTTTTTTATAATTATACACAATAAAAGATTTATTATTAGATTAATATTTAATTTTATCAGCAAGAAATTCATTTACATTATAATAAGATTTGTCTAGTAGTAAATCAAATAGTTGTTTGCGGAATTTATTAAGAGGTAAGGATTTAAGACTATCAGGAATATGATTGTATATATTAATTGCCATACAATAGGCATTTCTTTTAAAAATGTGGAGTCTTTGGCTGGGCACATGTAGTTTTTCACTATTCCTAAAATATGTATTACCTAATACTTCAGCATTTGTTTTAAACAAGTGTTGATGTTTTTTTACAAATACGCATACTGCCAGGATATAAAGACAAGGTAATGGTAGTATTTTAAGTTTTTTAAAAAGTGGTTTACAAGAATAAAGTTGATTCACATTACATATTGCACGTATACATTTCTTTTGTATTCTAAATATTTTTATTAAATCTACTGAGTTTCCCCAAATAGGGATTCCGTATTGCAATACAGATGAGACATATCCATGATATGCTAACAAGGTAGCGTTTAAGTTTGCTATTTCTCTTATTCTTCTTAAAACATACACAAATCTATCAATTTTATTGCAAAGGGAATCAATGTGTGCTTTCCAGTTACAATGTTTGTCAATTAATATTCCTAGAAATTTAGCATTATCTGTATTTTCTATATTGGTATTGTTAAAAAATATGTTTGAACTTTTGATATTATTACTGTAATATGTTTGAAATTCAACTATTTTTGTTTTACTCAGGTTAATTTTAAGATTGTTGCTTTTAAACCATTCTGAAACTTTAAGTAAGGTTTCAGATGTTTCCTTTACTAAAAGATTTTTGTTTTTACATTTAATAAGGAGGGTTGTGTCATCTGCAAATAAAAATGATTCATGTTCGATAGTTTCTGGGAGATCATTAATATAAATTAGAAAAAGCAAGGGCCCTAAAACACTTCCCTGTGGTATTCCACAGTCACTACAGCAATAACTTGAAGTAAATATTTTTTGATGATTGCCACATACTTTTGTAATTTTAACACATTGTTTCCTTTTATCTAAATAACTTTGTATCCACTCTAATGATTTTCCTCTGATGCCATACTTTTCAAGCTTTGTCAACAGAATTCTATGTGAAACAAAATCAAATGCCTTACTCATATCTAAAAATACACAAAGTGGATACATTTTTGTATTCAGGCATTCCGTAATACTTTTTACTAACTCAAAACATGCTAAGGTTGTAGATCTACCTTTCCTAAATCCATATTGATTATTTTTTAGTAATTTAAATTCCAGTAAATAATTATAAAGTCTTTCATACATAGCTTTTTCAAAAATTTTTGAGAAAACTGGAATTAAAGTAATAGGCCTATAATTACTCAAATCAAACTTATCTCCTTTTTTAAACAATGTACTTACAATAGATTTTTTCTTCTAAAAATGACAAATTAACAATATGGCTGAGTAGTTTTGATATTACTGGAGCAACATATTTGATTAATTTTGTACTAATATTATCATAACCAGTTGCATTAGTGTTTTTTAGAGAATGTATGATTCTAAATATTTCATGCTCATCTACTGGTCTTAAAAACATAGTTTTATTACTATTGGAGAATGTATGTGATTTTGGAATATTTGTGAGTGTATGATTGTTATTACTTGTTTTTGCCTGGTTTATAAAAAAATCATTAAATAGTTCACATATTGTTTGAGTGTTTGTATAAACTGAGTTATTTACTCTTATTTTCTCAATTTCTTTATTATTTGTTTTATTCTCAAAAGTGTTTTTAATTAAATCCCATGACGCTTTGCATTTATTAGATGATTTATCAATAAATTTCAGAGATGACTGCTTTTGTGATTCTAATATACATTTAGATAGAATTTTTTTGTAACGCAAGTAATTACTTTTATTTTCTTTTTTATTATACTTAGTGTGACGATAATTCAAGTACAACTGACGTTTGACTTTGCAACATTTAAGAAGACCTTTTGTGAGCCATTTATTTTTTATTGGTTTATTTGACACTTTGATTTGAACTTTTGGAAAGCATAACTCAAAAAACAATAAGAATATGTCCTGAAAATTATTAAATGCCTCTTCACTGTTTGTATTTGCAAAAACCTCACTAAAACTTAAAGATGATAAACATTCATAAAATTTTTTCTTATTTTCCTTACTGAAGAGTCGTCTCGTTTCAAAGCAAAAAGCTCTTCTTGTTTTATAGTTTGAGACTGATTCAATATTTACTTTTATACTCTGTGCCATTTCATGGTCAGATAAACCAAGTGGATGAGTGAGAGATTGGACATTTTCCAAATTGCTAGCAATTACATCTAAACATGCATTCTTCCTAGTAGGTTTTAGTATGTGTTGATTAATATTATTATTTAAAAGAATGCCTTGTAATTGTTTATGTGCATAGTTATTCTGCATTAAATCTATATTCCAATCTCCACAAAGAATAATTTTTTTCTTAGAGTTTTTCATAATATGTTCTAATAATAATTCTAATTTATTTAGGAAATTTTCAACATTTGAACTAGGTGTACGATAAATACAAATTATTATTAATTTGTAACATGTTATTTCAACAGCACAGCATTCGAAAGAAAATGGTAAGCGTATTTGTAAATCAAGAGTTTTAAATTGTAGATCATTTCTTACCATAATACAAGTGCCACCACGACGCTGGTTAACACGAGAAAAATGAGAGGCCATAGTATAACCATTTAGTTTAAAGTTTTGTTCAGAACCTTGTTTCAGGAATGTTTCTGAGAGGCAGATAACATCAATTTTTCCTAATGTATCCCTAAGTTCAGTTATAGCTAATTGCAAATAATCTTGTTTACTCAGTGCACCTGCTATATTTTGATGTAATAATTTAAACTGGCAATCATTTAAGAAAAAACTGATTTTTAGTATGTGTATTTTCTAAGTTATTACCTGATTTAATCCTAAAGTAATATGGGATTGTACCCTTTTTGATTATACTATCAGATACTAAAAGATTTGAGTTATTTATCTCTTTTTTACTTCTCAATTTTAAATTAAAGTAATATGGTATTGTACCTTTGTTTATCTTAGCGGTAGATTGATCACTAATCCTTCTTTTACACACTAATTTTTCTAAGTTTTCCATATATTCATTAAATGTAATTTTTGTTTTATCTAACTGCTTAATTTTATTCTCACTACTTACTTTACTATGTTTTTGTTCAGAAAATGGCAAAAATTTATTTTTGTATTCCTGATAATCCATTTCTATAGTTAGTTTAGTATACAAACAATTTATATATGTATTATGTGCATAATTATTATATTTTGGTAAATAATTATCTAAATCGATAAATGTACAGTTACTATATTGCTTAGCAATTAGATTTAGTTTATAATTAAGTAGTCCGACATTCAAATATCTATTTGATTTAACTTTCACTAAGAACACTTGTTTACACATCTTTAGTCTATCTAAAATATTACACAAATGCGTAAAGACAGAGTAAGGTTCCTTGTCATTAGTACCAATACCTAGAATAGCAAAATCTTTGTTACATAGATTTGACAGGTCATTAAAATTATGCAATATATCTGATGACTTTGCATTAGGTTTTATGGTTGAGAACTGAAAATGTGTTTGGTTTATATTTCAATAATTTTGTTGCCAAACCCCGAAGTCTTTGATCTCCTAATATTAATATCTTGTTTTTTTGTGTATTTAAGGGATCTTGATTACATTTTTCAGAACACACTTTTAATGAACTACACACATCTTTTTTCGGACTGGAATTGTTAAATTTCCTTACTTCTACTTCTTTCTTGTTAGCAGACTGTTGAATTTTTGAAAGATTTGTGTTTGATTTTGGTATGTTCTTTGTGGTGACTTCAGAAGTTAAATTTAGCAAAGACATACTTGCATTCTTTTGTTTACTTGATTTTCCACGCTTGTTCTTTGGTGTAGAACATTTATAACTTTTCCTAGGTGAATTTTTTGTTATTTTATTTAAAATTTCAATGTTTTTTGCCTGTTCCTCATTCACTTTGCGCAGAGAATTAATTTCTAAAATTAAGTTTTCAATTTCATTATGTGCACTTTGTAACTGACACTTCAGAGTATTTATTTCTTCACGCAATTCCTTATCTGTGTTGTCGCTTACTGCTGACAAATCCGGTAGACTTCTAGCAACATAATCCGAAGTAGTTGTCTCAAAGGACTCCATCGAGGCATTGGACATGGATATATTTTTTCTTCTTAAAGTAACATTTTCATAGACAAAATCCATTGTGATAGTGTCTGGTTCTGCAAGATATTAAATTTTTTTATACAAAATAACAACACTATTTAGGGTGAAATGGGACAAAAGTTTGTAGTATTATGTATTTGTTTTGAATATAGGTACGTTAATAATTTATGTGAAAAGATTTATAGTTGGTTTAAAAGGATTACTATTACAATTCATGTATTTTATCTACGATGATTTGAATGTATTGACTTTATTGTAAATAGTTATACGTAATTAAAGTTAAAATTGTATAGGAAAAAGTAAAGTGTAAAGAATGAACTGATCTAAAACTAATACTTCCCCGGTTTTCCGTTTTGAATTTGAATTGTTTTCTCTCGATGACGTCAATTTTACAAAGGCGATTTCTTGTAGTTTGTGTTACTTTTTACAAAAGTCTTTATTATTTACGATAATAAACTTTAATTATTAGTTATTTTACACACTTTTGATATTTATTTAAGCTATTTATATGTTAAATTATTTAAAAATTATCACAGCTGTTTGAAATCACTTTTGACACGTCTAGGGTTGCTAAAATTACATTTATAACATTTTAATAAAAAAGTACACATTCTAGAACTGATTCTCACGGATTATATCCATTATACAAACACTATGAAATGATTACGCTAACTTATAATGAGCCGTGCGTTCAAAGGTTTTGTATACATTCCGGGTGTCACGTTCAACTGGACTTACCGCCCGAAACCGTTGAAACTTGTGATGTCTGTAACTTCTAAATTATAAAACTCATGACCTTGAATTTTTAAGGGATAATCTTTATAGTATTTACTTTTGAACAAAAAAATAATAAAGGATTTCGGACTACAGGTTAATGAATTAAAGCTAAATATACGTTTTTGTTTTCATCCCCTATCCCACGGGAACCGTACTGAATTTTGGGATAAAAATTATCCTATAACCTTCTTCGGAGTATGAACTCTAATTATGCTAAATTTCATTTGAATCCGTTCAGTAGATTCGGCGTGATGCGCGGCCTTGATACAGACAGACAGACAGACAAAAATTAAAAAAAAATACATTTTTCGCTTCAGTATCGATTAAAGAGTATCTTCCAAAAAAAATTTTTAAAATATCTTCAATGTACAGAAATCGACCTGTTACAGTTTTATTGTATACATATGTATAGATATAGATAGATTTCATCTCTGCCTCCAATTGCCTCCCATTTTGTCCCGTCAGTGTTCTGTGTCGAGGCATAGTGTAGTACTGTGTGCTAAGTGTGAGTTTTTCTTTTCGCATTCGATCGTGAGCGCGTTTGGAGTTTACTAGGAATTTGTATGTGATTTGTACAGCGCCACCTAGTGGTAAACGTGAGAAAACGTGAAAAACTCACAGTTAGCACTCAGATTGATTTTTGGATGACGGTGACTCGTTTTTACGGTTAATAAATAGGGAGTTCACTCGACACTATGACGGCTAGAAATGATACCCGTATGGCCATATTAAAACCACTTGTACAAACTTTTCAACTACCTTGCGATGACATTTTTTAAAGTTTTTTTTATCAATACATACTAATATTTTAAATGTGAAAATCTGTCTGTCTGTCTGTCCATCCGTCTAAACGTCACGGCTAAACCACTGGACTAATTTTTACGAAATTTTGCATGAAGATAGTTAAAGATCTGGCGTCAAATAAAGGTCATTTTTTTTCAAAAATCAACCCCTGAACAACAAACATAGGGGATGAAATTTGTAGAAAAACCATATCGATGACGTATTAATCTACTCGCGGGCAAAGCTGAGCGGGTCAGCTAATATTTCACAGATTTAGGCGTTACTTGGCGAGAATCCATTCTTCCTTAATTTTTTAACATCTATGTTACCTTTTATTTTTAGCCGGCTCCAAAAAAACGGAGGCAGTTCTCAATTCCTCAAAAGACGAAATCTTTTTATTTTTGTAATTTCAACTATTTCCTTAAGACGTTTGAACCGATTTTAAAAATTCTTTTTCGGTTTAAATACTTCCCAGGTGGTTCCATTTTAATTTGGTGAAGATCTGAAACAAGGTTCCGAAGATACAGGAAATGAGAAGTCGGTTGTTTACACTTTTAATGCGCTTAAATTATAAGGAAAATAAGTTTATACGTGTTTCAACATCTAACTATAAACTACAGACAATTCAAACTCACATCAAATGAATAACTAATTTGCAGACATTGTACGTGCTGTCAAGCAAACAATCAGAGGATTCGACCTTTCCCCTGAGACGTATGACTCGATTCAGTTGTTGGCTCGGGCCAAGGTTTACCTGTCCTCATTAACTGGATTACAACAATATATAGTCGCGTTTCAATACTTCAAATACGACACGATTTGTTACAAAAACTTTGTTCAATCTTGAAAAGCATTATTTGGAAGCTTAATACAACTTAAAAAATAACAGAAAAATTTCGATACGCCAGGACCTGAACTTGCGACCTTCCCTTTAACTGAAATGCTCTAACCAATTGAACCAGTGTCGACTAGCTAAAAGTGGCGGAAGAGGCGAAAAGACTGACTTGGTTAGAGCGTCTCAGCTAGAGCAAAGGTCGCAGATTCAAGTCCTGGCGTATTGAACTTTTTCTTTGTTGTTATTAAAGTTTTCAAGTTTTTCCAAACACGGGGTGAGTGCTAACACATATATATAGTGTCTATAGGCGATAGCTTTGTCTTTCCATCAGGTAGCCATTTGTTTGTGTGCGAGTAAGAAGAATATGTATTGTGAGAGGCATAATACCGAAACCCGAGCGAAACCTCGCAGAACTCTACCATCTAGTAGTCACGATGATAGTGACGCGTAAAATCAGACGAAGAAAACTAGTTATTTTGCTAATTTCCGCGAACAAAACTCTATGCTTAGGCATAGTTTGTTTCTTTGAGCTTAAAATACCTCAATTTAGCGGGACATTTCAGGTGACCCGTAGGGTCACAGATTTTTTTAATATAGTTACATTAGTTGGTTACATAGGTGTGTTACATACATATCAATCCTAATAGATACGTATATTTAGTTTGGAGTATAGTTTAGTACATATAATATTATTGCCAAAGGTAATTTTAGATTAGATATTTCCTGTTAATTATAAATTTCTTTTATAATTACGTTAGTTTGTTCGATAGGTGTGTTACTAATAGGTATTTTTAGTTTGAGGTATAGTTAGTTATGATATTAGGGTACCTATAGAAAATTTAGAAGTTATAGGAAGTTCAGGTCTTACGTTTTTTACTTAAATTTTAATAACACTACAAGGGAAAACATATAAAAGCAATGAAAGAAATGGAACAAACTCACCGTAGACCTAAAAAATAATAAAGACCCCCAGCGGTACAGTTATCCACCCTCGTCCACCACACTTTACACCTTTAACAACGTCAAACGTTTGACTTTTACGATCTGCCTGGCGCATTGGCAGATGGTCTATTCTTCATTGGGACTGGAACCAAAATACCTACTTTATATGAAACTCAGGCGACATTAATTATATAATATTTACTTTCATTTTCCAAAACACAAATCAATTTTAACAAGCATGCCTGTGCTTAACATATTTTTTTAGAAGCAATGATGACACAGATTAATTGCTAGTTAAAATTAATTTGCGTTTCGAAAACCGGCCGTTACTATTTGCTCGGGCTGAGCACTTTGCTCGCCTGGATTTGTTATAGCCCTTCATGTTATAAGCTATAGTTAAAAAACAGAACATACATTCGATGTGGTGTTCCACTTGTTGCTTTGGGCCCTTTGAAGAATCATCTGCCGTTCTGCCAAGCGGTTCGTAAAAAGCAAAGATTGACTATAAGTGTCAGTGCCATCGTAACTACTAGGGGTAGAGTTCCGCAACATCTCGCTCAAGTCTGGGGCAACCGATAGTCAAGTACAACAGCGTCAATGTTCGTCACTTTCGTGTTCCGATTTGTATGATAAGGTAGCCGGTAAACTTATGCAAGAGGTATTATCATCCCGCCACATGAATAGCAACGCAGCATTTACATCTTTAGTGCCTATAGGCGATGGTCATTTCTTTCCATCAAAAGAGCCATCTGCTTGTTCGGTATCTTAAGATAATAAAAAGTAGCCTCTCTCCTCTTACGAGATGCCTAACAGTAAGGCAGTTGATCTATTCTTAAAAGGGGACATAACATGTTTTTATTTGATAGTATGATGTTTCACTTAGTGTAACTCAATAATTCATACATGAAATTACGCTCATTTAATTTGTAACTTTCAACCAAATCACACACAGCCTAACATAAACGCCCGGCTGAAATATGACCAATAAAGCTGAAAATTTCTCGGGTGGTTCTTATGAATCAAATGGGGAATAATAATACCTAGGGCCAGACGCAAAAGGTGGCAGTACTAGGATCAGTACGTATTGTGAGGAGGTTTCTTTCTCTGTCAGCCCGACCACCGGCATATTCATTTTATTTATTTAAATACTTTATTGCACAAATAAGTATAAAGGCGTCACTTGTATATATAGCTTGTACAAGATAAATAATTGTGATATCGCGATTCAGGATTTTATTTTTGAATTTCAACATTTTCTATTTTTTATTATTTTTTCTTGTAGGGTTAGTGATTGTTTGAGCCGCTACATACGCATAAATTTTGCGAATGATTTCAGTAACATGTCGTGATCGCTTCACGACATGTTATTGGTTTATATAAACTCAAGTTTTTTACAGATGAAAAAGAAGGGAAATTTTTACAATTTAGGCTCACAGAAGAAACAGTTTGTAGATAAATTTGTGATAAGAATTTTTCTTGCCCAATCAACACCACTTACGTCTTATCAGGATTTCACCAAGGGCGGATCCAGTGTGGAGTCATGGGGGTCATGCTCTCTCACCCCCCAGGTTGCGGTCTAGGTATGGATTTATTAGGAT
Source organism: Apodemia mormo (assembly GCA_036924255.1). NCBI lineage: Eukaryota > Metazoa > Arthropoda > Insecta > Lepidoptera > Riodinidae > Apodemia > Apodemia mormo. The sequence goes on along the minus strand of JAUPFN010000016.1, from coordinate 12,334,961 downwards.
TAGATAAAGATTAGAGCCTTTCTTGACTGTACCTCAAATATGTGACCCCCTTGGATTTCACACCCATAGTTTTCTGCCCAAGTATAGATTGGATTAAAATGAGTATTCGTGTTAGTAACGCCATTGTGTAGATTGACCGGTTTAAGAGGTAAATAGGACTGCAAATCGTCTGCTTACAGATAGTAAGAACAAAAATGGATGCATGAGATAACTGCATTTATAAATACAGAAAACAGTAGAAGAGATAACACACCGGCCTGTGGTACACCACGGAAAACATCATACCATCCGACTTAGCTGCCAGTTGCACGTCAACGGAAAATCATTTTTTTAAATTAATTTTATATCAAAAAATTGATATAAATAAAAATAAATATGTAAAGAGAATAATAATAATATCGGTGGACAAATTACACGAATTCATCTAATCCCATAGTAATCAAACTATTTGCCTGTGTTATGGGTGTAACTCAACGATAATAATACATACAAATACTTATATAAATACTATAACACACAATTATGTCTATATAATAAACACCCAAATCCAGAAATACAAATATCTATGGTCATCACACAAATGTTTATCACTTTCGGGAATCGAACTCGAGCCCCATCGATTCCTGGTTAGATTCGCTAACTAATCGACTAAGGGGGCGATAAGGATATTTCAAAATTCATCCCCTGACATGACGAAACGAGGTATGAAATATTGTAGGAAATTTCTTGCATTAAAGACATGTTGATTTATTCGCGAGCGAAGTCAGGGTCAGTGATCTGCTGGTCTTATATAATATACGACTTCTACAATGTTACTTTGCAATGCTGCCTTTGTTACACAATGCGCCTATTATCCATCCCAGCAAGTAATTGTTTCTTAAAATTTTGATAGACATAGTCCACTTTCAGAACTTCAAAATTACCACGGATGCTTCTTGAAAAATTTTTGTTGGTAGGGAAGGATACCATTGTTGGAATTTTATATGATAAAAAATGACAGTGTAATATAAATAAATATTAAATTATAATAAACTAGCAAAAAGCAGAGCTTTGCAAGGGCTAGTACGTGCTTTTTCTACCTAGTAACATTATTTAGGCCAGTTTTTTAACAGAATATTTTAATGTATGGATTTTATTTATATCTAACCGAAAAAATCCAGTGTATCTTAACCAAACTATTCGCAATTCAGTGATTCATATCGATAATAACTCTTTAGATTTTTAACATATTCTATAGTTAGCAGGTACTAACCATGAAGTATTAGATAACGGTGGAGCTAGCACTCGGAATAATCACTTGAAACATATACCTATGTTATATCTCTGTCTATGAGCTCTCGCCATCTTTTTTTGCAGCTGTGTTAGAAAGAGAGGGTTAAACCTCAGAAGATGACAGCAGTATTTAAAGTTCTGTTTCAAGTAGGTAGGTATTATAAGTGTTACCTCCAGATATAATATAGCTTCATGGTACTAACAGCCAAATTGAGAAAGTTAGTACTTATGGTTTACACATGCCTAATTAGTTTTGTAATTTTTGACAGATGGCGATGGTAATACAATAAAATTCTAATAATTGTATGTTTTTTGTATGTTTATAAAATTGTATTTTTATAATATTATATAACACATGAATATAGACACATGAATATAAATTACTATGCTAAAGCCCAAACCTAGGGGTGTGATAATTTTTCAATAAAGTGTGCATAGATTGTGGAATAGTGTCAGATAGTATAAAGTAGAGATAATTGGTAGTGAGTGAACTAAGTGATTGTGGACCCTGGTTATCACATCATGGATCTCTTGCAGGTCCATGGACCACACTTTAAGAAATCCCGAAGGAGTGGAACTAGGAAGGTATAAAATCGAATTAAATTACGGCGCTCCTAATTATCCAACCCTATAAACAATACCGTAATTGGTCAAATTGTTCAGTGGGTTAGGTTATTAGAAGCGCTATATTTTTTCTGTGCTATAAAAACTAGCGATTATCTTAAGCATACTTTACAAAACAAAGCTAAAAATCGTTTATATTAATTTTTATCGTAATTTTCATCATTGTGTTTCAGTTTCATTTCGTGTTAAACGTTTAGAATTCATTGTTTTCAAACCTTAATCTGTCAAGATGTTAATTATATATAATTTTTTACAATCTCGAGCAAAATTGCGAGCAGTTAATTACTGGTCATTTGGTGCGTGATTTTTAAAATGAGGTTGTAAGTAAAACTCAATGAAATCAATTAACCGACTACTTTGTAATTTACTTCTATACGATATTGACGTAAACAAATTAGTGTTTAATTATAAATTTATTGTTAGTACGTAGTTGTTGAATTTGAATAATGACTTTGCTAGCTTGTTGCTTCATAGCCGATATTCAAGTACCGATTCTGTTATGAAGGATATATATCTTTAAATAGATTTTATAATCATACAAAAGTACTAGAGGCTTCATTTATTAAACATTTCAAATTTGAATTAAATTAACAAACTGATATATACCGTGTTGGCCTGGGCCACATTTTGAAGAATAGACTAACGGCCGTTTCGCCAGGCAGTTTGTAAAGGCGATCGATTGCCAACTGAGCGGTAGTTTCGCAACGTTGTGTATAAAAATAAAACACTTGTTGTATACTTAATAATAATTTTTCTACGCGACTTCGTTCGCGTAGAAAAATTTCTAAAATAAAAATCCGCATAGTTCCCGTTCCCGTGGTATTTCCGGGATAAAAACTATTTTACACCCTTTGTCGGGTCTCAAACTATCCTTCTACCAAATTTCATCCAAGTCGGTTCAGTGGTTTAGGCGTAAAGAAGAGACAGACAGAGTTAATTTCGCAATTATAATATTAGTATGAATAAGATTTTAAATAAAATTCGTGGACGATTTTTTGAAAATAGGTTTGCTAGGTTTGCTTTCCTGACAATGACGGGAACCGAGTTCCATAGTTTGATAGCCTGGACAGTGAAAGAAAATTTATAAAAAGTACAATGGTACTGAGGGAATTTCAATAGAAGTGTTTTAGATGATCGTTCAGCCAGTATTCTGTGGTTCAGAGATTTCTTGACAATTTAGATAAGTAAATTTTTCTTTGAGATATAATGGGGCAATAGGGCCAAAAAGTATACTGTATAACAGATTACGTATGTGCGCATTTCTGCGGATGCGAATAGGTAGCCACTTAAGCTTAGTGCGAAAAAAGGAGACGTGGTCGTATTTGCGGATTCCGAATACAAACCTTATTACAAAATTTTGGAGGCGCTCAAGTTAGTAAATTTACTTAATAAATAATTCACTTGTACTTTTATTTAACTATTCTACACATACAGATATTATTACCTATTAGGGTAGGGCGGGGTTAGTTGAGCAATTTTTCACTTGAGCGTTTATAACTCGTCAACGACAAGTCTTACTGACTTATTACGTATACTGATGGATTACTATTTTATCCCTTTGCAAAATTGTCCATAGTAATTTATTTCTAACTAGTCAAATTCAGAAGTTACAGATGTTTAAATGCATAAAGTCAAGTATGCTCAACTTACCTCATAAGTGGGGTAAGTTGAGCAACGGTAAGGGGCAAATTAAGCAGTTAAAAAGTCTAGGCAAACCGTAGGTTCAATGGTAACTAGTCATGAAATAAAACATTGTTTATCAATTTAAATTTTTATTTATAGTCTTTTAGTGACAAAACAGCAAAATCAAAAGTAATTTTGTTTAAATAACAAACTGAAAATAGAATCAACATATCATTAACGTATATTAAGCTTAAATTTAGGATTAGATTCAGTCTTTTTGTTCTAAATCAGACGTAAATGTTTATATAATTATTAATATAGATATTATTAAAGTAAAAATAGTCAATATTGGAAACTTAATCATCATTATCGCTGTCGCAATTGAGATTTTTTGCAAACTTGACACTGAATCTATGTTTCTCCTGGTAAATTTTCAAAAAAGCCTTCACAACAAACAGACAGGCTTAATTATCATTGTCGCTTTCCTCACTTGATTGAAAAAATGTTCCAGAAACACTCTTCTTACTTTTTTATGAAGCTTCTTCCTTGGCTTTTTAGTGGTTAATATTGTTCCTCTTGTTAAGTCATCCGTTTAAAATTGACTTCTTTGGTGGCAGCATTCACACTTTTCCCCTTGTCGTTGACAACTTTTTTTAAGTTTTGAGTGAAGTAATAACACCTTGCAGTCTTTTTTTAATTCGTCCGCATGCTAAAAAAATAAATAAACATATATTACTATTATTTTAAATCATAGGGCTAGTTCAGCGACTATAGCTCAACTATCCTCAACGCGAAATTTTAAAACAAAAACAAGGTTATGAAAAATCAATTATAATTGTACCCAGAATCTTTAAATATATTAAAAGTACAATAAATTTAACTAAATTTAACACTTACCTGGTTGAAAATGGATAATATTTGATTATTATAGACGACTAGCTATGCCCGTGACTTCGTTCGCGTGGAAAAAATTCTAAAATAAAATCCCGCATTGTTCCCGTTCCCGTGGGATTTCCGGGATAAGAACTATCCTGTGTCCTTTCTCGGGTTTCAAACTATATTTGTACCAAATTTTATCCAAATCGCTTCAGCGGTTTAGCCGTGAAAGCGTAACAGACAGACAGACAGACAGACAGAGTTACTTTCGCATTTATAATATTAGTATGGATATATTCCAGTTTACAATTATTTTACTTTTTGGTTACAAAATAAACAATGCACGGGTATATTTCACTCGATCGACTAGTCGCCAATAGTAGTCGTCTAATTCCTCTCCTGCAGCTCCATCTTTTCGCTATTTGATGCTTTCGTGTGCGGTGAATAGTTTTCAAGATATTTCGATTGCCCAACTTGGCCCTATGCTCAACTAGCCCCGCTCTACCCTACGTTACATTAATCACTAGTTTCACTTCTCAAAGTATATTCAAGATGGAATGTAGTTTTTGTAAGATATGAACAAAGCACTGGAAATAAAATATTGATAAAATAGACTTTAAACTTTCAATTTTCCATATTGTAGGAAGTATTAACAACTTTAAGATTAAAGTGTAAAGAAGAAATAATACTGACCTATTATTTCTCATTATAAGACACTAGTCAGCTATTGTGATGTATTTCGTCTTTTGAATGTATTATTAGTAGTAATTAAAAAAAAACTCTTTGGCTGTACTGAATTTAACTGACTGGTTTTAATACCATTAAAAATGTAGCATTCTAAAGATGCAATAAATAAAAAAACTAGTTCCCACCATTTTTCAATTGTTTTTCAAGCAAGCAAAATGAACGCATGTGACGAAGAAATTCGGTACATTTTAAAGTTTTATTACGAAAAAGATAAAAATGTGACGAACGCCGCGAATAAAATTTGTGCGGTTTACGGACCTAATGCGGTATCAATAAGAGTAGCACAAACGTGGTTCAAGCGTTTCAAGTCTTAAAATTTTAGTGTGAAAGATGAGGTTCGCTCTGAACGCCCTGTCACAGATAAAATCAGTGCCATCTTTGAGAAAGTGGAGCAAGATCGACATATTAGTAGCTACGACATTGCTGAAGAACTGGATGTTGATTATAAAACAGTTTTACGTCATTTACGAAAGTTTTGACATTTGGTTACTACATGATCTCACTGAGAGAAACCTGATGCAACGTGTTTCCATTTGCGATTCTTTGTTTAAACGTAACACCATTTCTTAAACAGTTGATTACGGGTGATAAAAAATGAGTGACCTAAAATAAGAATGTGGATCATTGTCGAAGCATGGACAAGCCCCACAGACCGTGGCAAAACCCGGCCTGACTCGGAACAAAGTGATGCTATGTGTGGTGGGATTATCTTATGTGGGAGCTTTTGGAAGAACTATCGATTTAGACCTCTACTGTCAGCAACCGATGAGGTCAGAAAAAGCTATTGAGAAAAACCAGCTGGAGCTGGTGAATAGGAAGGGCCTGGTGTTCAACCATGACAACGCCAGAACGCACTCATCTATAGCCACACAGCAAAAATCGAGAGAGCTTGGCTGGGATGTGTTGATGCATACTCCGTATAGCCCTGATCATGCTCCATCAGATTTCCACCTGTTTCAGTCATTGTAGAACTCTTTAGGAAGCATAAAGCTAACCTCAAAAGAACACTGTGAACACTAACTGTCATATTTTTTAATCAAAAATAAAAAAGTTACAGCAATGGGATCATGGCACTACCCACAAGATAGCAACAAGTCATGGATCAAATCGGCACATACATATTATAAATAAATAAAAAATATACCTAAAAAATATTTTCCTTTGTATGAACAATACGAAAATACTTTTGCCCCGACCTTATATATAAAAAACTACAGCATACATTTCTGAGCATTGATAAATAAGGGTCTTCATCCGAGATATCCAGAACTTAATAAATTCTGAATCTTAATGTCTTAAAGGTTACCTTATATGACGTTAGTAAGCAATATAACAACTTCAGTACTTAGTTCGAAGAGGGGGTATCTGTAGACAACAAAGAGTATACAATATATATATATATATATATATATATATATATATATATATATATATATATATATATATATATATATATATATATATATATATATATATAGATAATTATAATTTTGACTCATATTGCAGTTTACGCACAAAGTCTGCGTGGATTTCACGCTTCACTGCGATTGAAACTACATAAACACAAATCGTAGCACAAAGTAACAGCTTCAAACGATGTCTACGACGGGTGCAGGCCATAAAGTTGTAGCGGTTCAAGCAATCTACAAATACTACCAGAAAAAAATGGGAAAAAATGAAATTCAAAATAAAATCCTGAATCGCGATATTATCACAATTATTTTTCTTGTACACACTATATACAAGTTTCAACGCTTCTCAATTAGACTTTGGTTTCCAGGCAGTACACCTTGCTTGGCTGGGAAGATCTTCCTTATCCCCTTCCTTGTCCTTGTGTGACGTCATCAACCTCCACAGTTTTGACGTCATCGTGACAAAAGCTGGCCCGCTGCTTACATAACTATGACCCTTCAGTGGTACGGACCAGCGGTGCCACAAAGTACTTAAAAATATATTATTTTTTCTATACGAATCATACCGTCGCGTCATACGATTTAAATCAGTCTTGTCACAATGGAATTTTGTAAAATACGTCAGACTAATAGAGATAGATAATTGGTAGAAAAATCATAAGATGTAAAAGAGTATAAAATCATTTTAGTCTCCTAAACATCACTGTTCATTGAATTTAACATAGGATACTCTCCTATGTATACCTTGCACGATAAACTACGCATGTGTCGTACCTAAACAGCTCAAGCTTTATTATAAAGAATATTTTACAACTTATAAATACACTTTTCTTAATATTGTTAGTACACTTTTAAAAATAGACTTAAATTAAAAATAATTTTACTAAGAAAAATAAATACTTCGGATACAAAAATATTCTACTAATCTTACGGAAATTATCGATTGACAACATTAACTTTACTGCATAAAAAAGAATACTATTTGTATGTAGCCAGTTTACCTCCTTTTAAATTAATATTTTAACGTAGGAGATAAGACTAAAGTTTTTAATTTTTAAATAAGTAACATAAAAATAGTCCCTTGAATATAATTGGTATTTCAAGACGCTACAAAAAATAAAGCAAACTTTTTTCCGACCGTCCTTGAGTGAAGATTTTGACTTATGAATGTGTGTGTGTGTCTTTGTGTAATACAAAATTTAAAAAAAAAAAACCTTTATAATATTATCGGTATTAGCTTCCCTAATTTATCGAACGGCGTCGTCATAACAAAGATTAGCTTTTATCTAACTCATTCAATTTATATCCGTTAATAAAATTTAAAAAAAATTTTTAATTTTGTATTAAACAAAAAAAAATTCGACTTAGATTTTTTCAAATATTTTTTACATCAGCTACTCACTGCGTATGACCACCACGCCCCGGCTTCTTATAGGCATTCTGGGGCATACTGTATAATTTTGCGTTGCTATCAGTGTAGCGGGATGGTAATGTCACATGTGTCTACCAGTTTCTTTATACTTCATATCGAAACACGATAACGACAATTGACGCTATTTGAAATGAGCATTGACGCCCACGCGACAGGTATAGGTGGTGGTACCTAATATCCTGGCGAGACGTTGCGGAACTCTACCACCTTTGTAGTCACGAGGGTAGTGACACGTATATGACATACGTTCGCCTTTTAAGAACTACTTGACAGAATGGCAGATGGTCCATTCTACACAGGAACTTGAACCAATGTGGTGAAGCAGATAATGCCACATATAAAATACCTAAAAATACCACCTTGTAGTCGCGGTGAGTAACACGTACAGCCAATTGTTCGCCTTTTAAGGACTGCCTGGCAAAATAGCAGTTAACCTATTCTTAAAAAGTGGCCTGACCCAACTTTTATACCTACGTAAAACGTTTATAATTTTAAGCAGTATTTTATAATATGTTTAAGCAATCGACGGGTCCTACGTGTGTTGTCGTAACTTAAAAAATGCGAGTTTTGTTTTATTTATGAAAATGACTCCACTTTTATAGATCTTTTAATAACACTAAGAGTAAAAATGAAATTTCTTTTAGATAAATATAAGAATTTAATAGAAATTTCATTTTTATTCTTACTTTAGGTATATCTATAAAAATGAAGTCATTTTCATAAATAAAACAAATATCGCATTTTGTAAGTTACGACAACCTACGTAGGACCCGTCGCAATATTTTTGAAAATTTTAGGATTATTTTTAAGAACGGAAAAATACAGAACGTAAATACAGAAACTTTCTAAATAGATCACTCGTGTATTTTGGATAATAACAAACACTCGTCACCCGCATTTTACCCCTATTTTAACCTCGAATTTGAAGACAGACTTTATTATTAGATTATAACATAAGATTATATATTTTATTTTTTCAGTTAAATTCATTAATATGATAAATGAAAGATTTTTTAAATAACTTTCATACAAACTAATCGTACTTTGAATATAGTATATACTATAATAATTACACGACAAATAAAAAAATGTGATTCACAATTTATTTCTTACACGACTATATATATACTGACATACATGCAAACATACTGTCGTCATCATAATCTAGTCAGAGTTCAGACCTCAAAATATTGAGATCTGATTTTAACTCCGAATTTAAAAAAAAATAGCTTATACATACTGAAAGATAATTTTCATTTCTTTTGTCTCCCGTTTCAGACGCATTGCTAGAGAAATAAACGCAGGTGCAATGCGCATAGATACAACATCGGCGTTTTCAGCTAACGCAGCAGAAGGCCTGAAATACAAGAAAGTCTACAGCGTCCGCTACTCAGAGCTGCCCTTCGCGCCCCAGCCAGATGCCCCGCATTACGAAGCAAAAGTATATATTAAAGAATTAGAAAACCAGTCCTTGTAAATGATCTTCATTAATTGTTGAATTACTGTCAGTTTTAGTAACATTTATCATGAACAGAATTTCAAATTATATGAAGCAACTCATTTCTATGATGTAATACGCAAATATTTATACTTTTTTAAAATCTATTAGATGAATATGATAAGGAAATGTTTGAATAATATTGCAAATTCTTACAAAATATCAAAAAACCTTTTTAGTACAGGAAGTACCTACATTAAACAAATATATAGTGCATTATAAATAAACCACTGTACATTTTTTTATTACTTTAGATCTACTGTTAAGTTGTCTGTCAGTCAGTCAGCGTAAGCCTTTTAGTACATATCCAAGGAAAAAATGTTTTCGTCAGTTTTTTCCCTATGCTTAATCAAATAAATAGATGGTTCCCATTAGGCTTGCTCGAAGAAGTAATTGCCACTTACAAACACGTAACTTCTGTAAACTGCACTATACTATTCAAAGCGAAATTTAACTTATACCACTTAAAATATTTTAATGTTAAATTTATTAGTTTTATAGAAAAATCTAATCACAAACAAACCTAATTGTAGCGGTCTCTCTCACCACCACTCTTAAGTTTTATAATAATGCAGATATATCTTAAATCGCGTTATAACAATTATTTATCTACAAGATACACTATATAAATTTCAAAACTTCTCAGTTGGACTTCAGTCTCCAGGCATAACGCTTTGCCTGGCTGGAAATATTTTCTCTTTTTCATTTAATCGTGTATACCTATAAAATATTTGTGATAACCAGTAGCAAAAAATTGTCTCTGCGCCAATTGCGAGGAAGCAGAAAGAACCGAGTGTCGTAAATCTTATTTCTTAGATGTACAATATTAAACATTAGCTCATAAATATAACTATGTAGAAGGGAGATTGAATTTATCATAAGATAGAAATTTAACAAGTAAACTCCCAAATAATTTTAGCATCAGTACACTTTTAGGTCACATAATTAGCTTTTAGCTCTTACAAAGAAGACGAGTACCTACATCGTATTTTGTATTGTTCTGTCACAATTTCAGAAAAAATCTTTTGACAATTATTATTTTTGTATTGGAGACATTATAGCTGCTTTTATAATTTTTGATAAGAATACAGCTTGCTTAATATCGTGTATTCAATATACCTTGTAAAGATTATCTTTAATTTTACTGCATAAATTATTGTTTCGAATTTAAAGTCGCAAGGTTTCAACATAATACTAAATAAGGTATTACGACTAACGTTATGTGGCTTGGAAATTTACAGCTTAACTTTAGTCATAGGATCATATAGTTAATTTAAAATTTTCTTGAATGTGTGAAAATCTAGAATTAAGAAATTATTTATAAATCTCCTACTTACATATAAGTTAGTATTAAAATACATATTAAATATTTTATTCATATTTACAAGAATCGTAGCTTAAAGAATTATTTAAAATAAATTTGGGGTTTAAGGATTTTTTTACATTATTTTACGTTGATATATAGTGGTAAAATAAGATAGTTCCTTGATTTTTGTAACGTTTATGCTAAAATTAATATTTTTTATCTCAAGAAGTTCAGTCACATTTAACGTGTGTTTATTTTATTATAACTCTGTATATATATTAACAATTGTGTCCATTTTTTAAAATATAAGTATATTACCTTTTTAAATATAAGTATATATTCCCACAAAAATAACCGAATAATTCTGTAAGAAAACATATAAGTATGAAAAAACACAGAAATTTGTAGAGTTTATTATTTTCAATCGTCGACACTTGGTGAAATTACGTAATTATGAGTTAAAACTAATTTATAATGCACTAGTACTTTTGTTTCACGTGAGATTTATTGTGAAATTAAAAAAGGATTTTAAATTAGTTTCAACTAACAGAAAGTTCTTAGCTAATTGATTTTCTCATTTGACTAGGTATATGTTAATGTTTTGAAAAAGTGTAGTGCAATATATTGCAAAGTACAATATAACTGGTTTACGGACGCGTTTACAAAATCAGTGCCTTTTTCCGGTAGAATTTACGACAAAAATAAACAAAATTAAATGTAACTAATTATAGAGACACATAGATTACTTCTTTGTCTTTAATTCCAATTGAAGCGGCGCGGCGTAGTAAATCACGTGAATCATCATAGCAAACGTGTGGCAGCCGAGACAGTCCGAAGATGTCCGATCGTGCCCGAACGCGCCGCGCGGAAGCATATAAAAGCCGACGGAGCAGCCATCAATTCATTCTGTAGCTAGCGGTCTAGCTTGAGAGACGGCCTATGCTATCCTCAAGTGAATACCGAAGTGGGTACGAGACGAGAAAGCCTATGCTGTCCGTCTTTAAGCTCACGTTAGTGAAAGATATTGTATGCACATACGTAGCTAGGTATTTGTATAGACTAAGACCTATACTGTTTTGTAAGTTTAATCAATAAATAACTGCAACCCATTAGTTGTCTTAGTCACCTCGTTACCTTCCATGGTACATTGTGACGCCCAACGTAAATTCAAAATATTGAAATGACTGAAACAAAAGAGAAACAACGCGAAGAAATTGTTGCATCCGTGAAACAAGAAGTGGAAGGCGGAACAAGAACAAGAGAAAGCTTTTAACAATTTTAGAAAAGCATTAACGTTTTAAAAAAACTAAACAGCAACCTACCATACATAATTAAAACTGATGCCAGTCAATATGCTATCGGATTAGCTTTAGTGCAGGGGGAGGGCGAGAAAAAGCATTTTATTGAGTACGCCAGTCGATTACATTCTAATCAGCGGTCATGCAGCAACTGACCTTTTGCCTAAATATTCAAAAATACTTAGTCCTGTATATCACCCTAAACCCAACGTGGTGGAAAGGAAAACAGATATTCAAATTGCAATCATGATCAAACACAAGCACGACAGATGGCCAGAAACCTTGCCTGCAATTCGCTTCGCAATGAACATTGTCTTCAACGAAAGCACAGGCTTTACAGTAGCTTATCTTACTTACGGAAGAGAAATGAGAACTCCATTTGAAGTAGCTCATAACTTAAGTGAAATAGTCCAATCCGAAAATTTTGTGCCCGAAATTACTCCACAGTTAAGGAAATTGGCACATGATTTAGAAATAGCAAAAGAAAATATTGAAATTACGCAAGACAATAACAAAGCGAAATCCAATCATAAGCGGCGCCCTGATCCTGGCTATAATAAAGGAGACCTAGTTTTGGTTGAAACTTATCCGATCAGTCGACAAGAAGGTGGTTTTTCTGCAAAGCTTGCACCTCGTAGAGATGGCCCGTACTGTATCACTAAAAATATTGGAAGCTCAATTTATGAAATTGCCACTTTGAACGAGCCTGACAAACCAATAGGAAAATATCACACATCGGCTATAACTCGTTTTGAAAACAGAGGGGATGACTGTCCAGATCCAGTTCTACCAATCAGACGAAAAGGACGACGACCAAAGAAAAAGCCTTCGATTTCGGATACTGGTACTCTCCCGGGACGTCATCGAGTACCAGAGGGGGAGAATGAAGCGGCGTAGTAAATCACGTGAATCATCATAGCAAACGTGTGGCAGCCGAGACAGTCCGAAGATGTCCGATCGTGCCCGAACGCGCCGCGCGGAAGCATATAAAAGCCGACGGAGCAGCCATCAATTCATTCTGTAGCTAGCGGTCTAGCTTGAGAGACGGCCTATGCTATCCTCAAGTGAATACCGAAGTGGGTACGAGACGAGAAAGCCTATGCTGTCCGTCTTTAAGCTCACGTTAGTGAAAGATATTGTATGCACATACGTAGCTAGGTATTTGTATAGACTAAGACCTATACTGTTTTGTAAGTTTAATCAATAAATAACTGCAACCCATTAGTTGTCTTAGTCACCTCGTTACCTTCCATGGTACACAATTACATTTTTTGTTTAAAATTATGGTTTTTTATATTGTAAAAACAAATTTTCTTGGCTTCTTAACACCAACTTTACCATATCAGGTTAAGTTTAAGACCATCTTAATTTAACATTCATTAATGTGTAAAAAAAATGAAAAGCATAGATAAATGATGCGCGACTTTTTGTAAACGCGTTCTTAACTTAAATAGCAATTGAAAAAATTGTACAATACCTTTATGTAGTCATAAGCTCAGTTTTATTATTGCAAATAAACTAATTTTAGCACGAAAGAAGGCAAATATAATTTATGTTAAAGTGTTGGAAAAAGTATAGTGCAATATATTGCAAAGTATATAACTGGTTTACGGACGCGTTTACAAAACCAGTGCTGTTTTCCGGTAGAATTTACGACAAAAATAAACAAAATTAAATGTAACTAATTATAGAGACACATAGATTACTTCTTTGTCTTTAATTCCAATTACATTTTTTGTTTAAAATTTTACCAAAATTTTACCAATTTTACCATATCTGGTTAAGTTTAAGACCATCTTAATATAACATTCATTAATGTGTAAAAAAATATGAAAAGTATAGATTAATAATGCGCGACTTTTTGTAAACGCGTCCTTAACTTAAATAGTAATTGAAAAAATATTGTACAAAACCTTTATGTAGTCATAACCTCAGTTTTATTATTACAAATAACTAATTTTAGCACGAAAGAAGGCAAATATAATTTATGTATTCACGACAGGTGATAGGGAACGAAAAAACGAAAGTATTAAAAACTGATATTTTCCTTACTTTATCCACCTGTTACGCGTTTAGGCAAAAATAAGGAAAAAAATTGAGGCTTTAGGTAATTTTTTTGTAGTTTGAGGCTTCATTGTTTTCTTCTTTTTTATTTCTAGATTTAAAGTTTTTAAAGTATTACTCTTATATCGTCACTTTTTCTTTAGGCGCTTCAACATTGATTTAGTTGGGACTTTATGAGCCTTAGAAAAAAGTTTTAGCAATTTCTGTGATGAACATATTCGGTATTAATGTAAACATATTCCACTGTGTTATCTATTAATAGGGTTCTAGTATCATCATAACTACAAACTTTTTCCTACATTTGAACTGTGATAAGAATATTGAAATTTAAACTTATGTTTAAAAGGCTATTTGATATGCTAGAATTGTTTGAAATTTATTGTATACCAAGGAAAAATGCTTTAAAATTATTGTCAAAAAATATTTATGTGATATTATGTTTTTTTAAATATGTTGACTCTAATATGTAAAGCAAAGAGTATAGTTTTATTAAACATCTTTCTTAAATATTTTCTATAAGATACAAACTGTTTTATTTTGCCGAAGGAGACTTTCAACTGTTCCTTATAGTACCTAAATTATTACAATTTAATTTACAGAAAACATTTTACTAAAACATTTATAGGCAAGGTAAAAGTTGACTATCTGATTGAATATAAAATTTATTAAAGAATGGCAAATAATAGGTTACTTGTGTCTATACTAATACGACTGGTTTATTTAAACGAGTAAAAATAAGGTATTTCTGTCCATAATATGTATGTACATGTGCCTGCCTGTTTAAAACCTGCCTGTTGTTTAAAACGCAAATTGAACATGGAATCCGAAATATCATATTTAGAAGTAGAATAATTACAATTTTCTATCTAATGATTACTTTATCACAAGATAAGTGAAATTCCTTAGTAATTAACGTAACTTTGGTCACTAGTATAATAGGTACGACATAAAAAACTTATAGTAGCTAGTTTTCTTTTCTTTTTTAAAAATATAATTTTACAGTTTTGTAAGAAATTAGTAATTAAGAAATTATAACCACTTCCATTACAATGTTATCTACAGGGACAAGGTATATTCGATTTGCATAGTTTACTAACACAAGTTCATTAGAATAAATGTATTTGAAAATCATCACCGGCCCTGGCGTAGAACAAGAAGTGCGTTTGGTCTAGGCGTAAAGTGGTTTGTCTTCGTCCCGTATTTATCTTCGTCCGGAATAGGATAATAAGTATTAAAGTATTATATTGAATAATGAAAAAACCTATTAATAAAAATGTATCTTGGTGGCATGTCATTAAATAACTTGTTTTTTTTTATTTATGTTTATTATTGTTATGAAAAATTTAATTTTAATAATTTTGTATCAATTTTAAAATCCAAAATCTGCTCATTTATTGACTGTTAGGCGGAAAGAAGTTGGGTCACCTAGTATTTCATAAATAAACAACTCACAGAGTTGGGCAGCCATTTGAAATAGAAAATACTTCTAGGAAATACGAGTCTAAAAAAATTTTTTTTCTCAATATATCGTGTTTTCAAGCTTCACAATTTTTAATTGCTTAACGAGACAAAAATTACGATTTTTTATGATTTTCTTGTTCCTATTACATTAAATTAATTTTCAAAAATTGCAAAATTGCATTGAGTTATCTATGATGTGGTATATAAATGAAGTAGGTAGGTTCTACGCCCTAGAAAGATTGGTGGGACACGCTCACGCGTATCTAGATAGTAATTGCAGAGAACTCTTTAATGTTTCACATTATAAGTCGTTAATTTTAGCACTTGGTACTTCTGGAAAAGCACTATCCTTTACAGATGCGCTAGACTTCATACGGATATGTCCGGAGTACCTACACTTACATCGTTTGTAAATTGTAAAAATATTGAACAGAAGCACTGAGCGATAATCTTGGTCTCCTGTAATCAAAGGCAAAAGCCGATGCCGTTGAATATATGAATTTACCATACTAGCAGTTCAGCCGTTTTCATTTTTATACCAATGATTGAACCATACTGACAAACTATACGGCTTATCTAAGCCAAATAGAGTGTACAGAAGCGTTATTTTGAAAACACCTAAGAAAAAGGGCAGAACTACACAACATTTCGTGATAAAAGCTGCATCGCCAATTGTTCGAACGTGTGCGCACTTTTGAGTTGTCTGCGATTGTTATTGGTTGTGATTGATATTTGTTTCGGGTACAAAGTACAAACACATTTAGTGTTGCCGTCTGCAGAAATAAAAAAAGCCTGATTCTGCGCTGTGTTGGGGCGGTCATTTCGCCCAACAAGCCGGACATTATCTTCCTTAATAGCCAAATATATTCAGCATTCATATACAAAAAGCCTAACAAAGGCTGGCTAGGTCAGAGACAAATTTTTGACGGTACAACACAAATTTTAAAAATAGGGGGCGATCAACCAAATATAAATATATAAAAATTACTCGCTACACAGCAGAATTGTTATTATATACAATGTCAAGACAAAGCTGCCGGGTTCAGTTATTTCTTTTTTCTAAATTTTATTTATTATCGCCTCTGTGGTCTAGTGGTTCAGTGTCGGCATTGACCACATGAAAATTTTATTCGTAAACTATGCAACAAACACTATACTTAGCACTAAAGGTTAGCACTTGGCACTACAACACGCTATACCTGCACTGCACCAACACTGCCGTTAATTGCACTTACGTTGAATTGAGGTTGCCCGCGAATTACTCTTGTAGTCCACGTAGTATACTAGTACTAGTAGTAGGAGACTAACAGTAATCAATCTACGTACATGTGATATTCGAGCAACGCACACATAGACCTCTCACGGACGCGATATCTCGGAATGTTTCGGTACAGTTTGTTCCGCACCAGTCCGAGATATCGCGTCCGTGTGAGGTGTCTATGTGTGCTGTGCTCGAATATTACTTGTATGGAACATTGACTTCTGTTAGTCTCTAAGTATTCTGTGTCCACGTGCTGGCTGCAAAATGCAAACTTGCTCACACCACGCTTTCCGTGCTCTCGCACTTTTGTAAGCGGGCTACGAGTTCCAATTTGATGTGTCAACGGCTGATTGTTATTGATTTTTACACATTATCATTAAGAAATATATTGTACAACACATAAATAAAGCTCAAATTTGAATGACTAGTGTTTGTTGGAGCGGTGCCGTTATCGTGTGCCATAAGCCTAAGTTTGCAACTTCCAATTTTAGCCTGATCTATACCGATTGTACCTGTATATTGTATGTTCCGATTGTAATATTGATTATAGGTTAATATATGTTAGCAAGTATATGTATATTTATGAAAAATAAATTACATACTAAATCAGGTTGTTTTTTTTAAATACATAATAATCTCCTTGATCGTCAAGATAACAAAACCAATTACCCAAACCCAGAAATACAAACGTCTACGCTCATCGCCTAAATGGAATCGAATCCGAGTCCCCTCAAGTCCACGATTTAGGTTCGGTAACCACCCGGACCAACAGAACGGTCAAGTTCTTAAGGTACATTGAGAAGCTAATAAATGACTTCTTGTTTTCATCGGTGTTGTTCAACTGGTCACTTCCTAAGTTACCTTATTAATTAATAGCGGAAGCAGTGGAGACGAAACTGGAGGCGTAAGTTTTTGGTTTGGTCATAGAGAAGGCGTTTGACCGTGTTTTGACCGTGAAGAAAACTTATTTGATGATGATGAACAAATTACGTGGGAGTACTAATAGCATTCTGAAGACAATAAGTGATAAAGTGGAAAATCCATTTTTTCAGAAGTGGATTAAAATGCATATAAAGGATGTATCGTCGAGAGGATTTGTATAATATGTCATATAAATTGTGTGCATATGTGTATGTATATGTATACGGATGTATGTGTATGTAAGCATGTTTGTATGGTATGACATATTATATAAATTATTAAAAATTTTCTACAAATATGATTAAATTATTTACATATAAGTACTAACATAGACATTAAGTTTATAAATTATTACTAATAAAGCTATGGATGTTTTATCTGAAAATAAAGTATTATTATTATTATTAACTTAATAACTACCTACATTTTCTACTAAACACATCATTTTAATTTTATTTTCATATGTAAAAAAGTAAATAATAATAGGCGATGCAACTTGTAGAAGGCGAGAAAAGGCTTATATACATCATGACTACTAATTAGTTGGTAGAGTTCTGCAACGTCTCGATCGGGTTTGGTTCCACCGCCTTAACCTATTCCTGCCACAATAGCATCGATGAGCACGCAACCGGAGAATTTGTCATTCCCTCTTTGCCACACGGATAGCAAGATGTAGCATTAACGTCTCTGTATGTATAGGCAATCGTTGTCTCTTTCTATCAAGATAACCATCAGTTTATTCGCTATTTTGTGATGTAAACAAAAAACCGCATAAAATCAGAAGTACGAAGTTATTAAAATTCAAGAAAAACATCAACAAAGGTCAATAGCCAATATTATTTAGGAATTACGTCATTTAAATTCTTGGCCTTAACCGCCGGTGATGACTATTTTTATCATTCAATATTATGTACGCGTTATCCGTTAAAACACTAGTTGGCCGTGAGCATGCCAAAGGAAAACATTGTAGGACTGTCGACTGTGCCAAAATACGAGCGAGCAAATTTCATTTGTGGATATGGAATAAAACTGTATGTAAACAAAACTATTAATGCATCCTCATTTACGATAGCGCATGATACATTTGTATTAGTTACATATAATAATACATTATATACCTATTAGTCATATGTTTATATTATATACATTTCAATTCAAATATTTTTGTCGCTACTCGATTGCAAAACGTGTTTTAAATGCTGTTCATTAGTTGTACTTTATACAGATCATAGACTTATTAATTCTTTGATACAGGTAGTGAATGTAACGTGTAACGCTATTTAGCAATTCATTATGGACATTAGGGAATGTTCTGGAATGATTTTCAAGTTTTGTTTCTATTAAAACTAATTTTAAGTTTAGATCTTATTTTTAACATCGTTACGAATATTTGTTACATGTTTCATTTGGCACCTGTATTTTAAAGCGACCAAACGTGACGTATTCTGCGGTACCGTCCCGTAAGCAGGATATAATCTCGCTTTTTATTTATTAATATTCGTAAAATAATCCCTCAAAACTTTGAAAACGTCCCGCACGTCATTAACGAACCATGTCTATTTTTCAAGCTACACATACCCACACACATAAGTATAAATTTAATATGGAGAGTTGCGAAAATTTTTAAGAAAATCTTAATAAAAAACCTTGACCTTGTAAGAAAGTGTCACTTTAGTAATAAATACGATTTTAAAAATAAATGACTTTAGTAAGTTTTTGTGTTTCTATGTAATTTTATAGGTATACTAACACAACTTTATACTTCGCATTCGCATTCACCCCATACCCTACCTATCCACAAAAAATTCCGCGTCCTATTTCCAGAAAGTTTGCCACCCTACTGCATTTCAAAAGGTTGTAAAAGGCGACCGATTGGCTATCGAGTCACTCCCATCGTGGCTACTAGGTGGTAGAGTTCTGCATTGTCTCGCCCGGGTCTGGTACCACCGCCTTACCTATTCCTGCCGCAATAGCGTCAGTGCTTGTCGCTGTCGTGTTCCGGTTTGGAGGGTAAGGTAGCCGGTAAACTTATGCATGTGGCATTAGACCTCGCCACAAGATAGCAACGCGCCATTAACATCTTTGGTGTCTATAGGCGATGGTTGACTCTTTCCATCAGGAGACCCATCTGCTTGTTTGCAATCTTATGATATAAAAAAAAAATTCAAACCATAACTTGAATTACAAACTCATAGATATATCATAGATATATTACTCAAAGTGCAATCTTTGCTATTTTTGTAGGATAGCAGATACAAGCAAAAGTCTCTTCTGATGGACAGAGATAATCATTGCCTCCAGACACCAAGTTGTTTAAGGTGGATATAATTTATTATGTTTTCTATTATTGGCCCTTGATGTATGAAATCTATAATATATTTGTTTAAAAGCCAACCAATCTCCTTATCAGATTACAGCTGGGTAGTTTATTATCGCATTTTGTACACCACAAGATAGCAAACAAGCAGATAGTTTTGATGTTAAAGAGAGATATCATCGTAGTTATCAGTACAGCAAACATTTTGGTCATTATTTATACATTAAATATTAATAAATCTAGTACAGTACCCGGCGATAAATATTGCACATCGACCTTTGGAAAGAGACAATCGGCTAATTTCAGCTTCGTAGAGCGTTATCTCTGTCGCACAAAATACAAACAGTCCGGTACCTATTAGGAGCTGTTAAAACAAGTATGATTTGCTTCTTTTGATATTTTTATTCTTTGTATAAAATACACTAATTTTTCTATAAGTGATGGCTTTAGGTTGGGGTAAAATAAAATAAAAAAACATTTTTACATTATGTTTACGTATTTAATTATTTTGGAACATTACAGCTTTAGTGTACATAATAAACACCATTATACCTATTGCTAAAATGAGACATTGCAATAAAAATAATAATAATTCTAATTCTCAATTACTTCCATTTCACTATCTGTGCTCTCAAAGAGGTCAATATCACTGTCACTATCAGCCGTATTTATTACTAATCTATCAGTGTAATTGTCTAAACTGTGTTGAATGCTTCTATATTCATTCTCACATTTGATTGCATGATCACAAACCTTTTTCCACTCTTCAGCGCCGATCATGTTTACTTTTTCAGTCAATAATGTTTTTACTGTAGTTAAGTTCATACCCACATTTCTAGAGGCTACATAGCCTTTCAGTTGAGACCATATATTTTCAATTGGATTAAAATCCGGATGATATGGTGGCAATCGCAACACAGTGTGCCCATGTTCGGCAAGTATTTTGTCCACAGAAAACTCTGTATACCTCTCCTTGTGCTGACATATAATAGCGTAAATCTGGGTTTTTGTTAATTTTGGATCAACTGGAATTTCATATCTGTTTAACCAGTTGATCATTTCCCGTTTAATGGTGTTTGAGTTGGGGGGTCTCTCAACATACTTGTTGTGATAGGGTGCGTTGTCAATAACTAGAACAGAATCACTGGGTATATTTGGGATTAATTGGTTAACCAGCCATTTCTCATAGTTATCGTTATTCATTTCATTGTGATAGTCACCTGTAGTGTCCGTGGATTTATACGTTAAAAAAGCACCGGGTACAAAGCCTTTTTCATTTCCCGCATGAACTATTATCAAACGTTGACCTTTTGAAATTGGCTTTTTTACTCCTTTTTTCTTATCGTCACTCCAAGATTTCCCTTTAGTGTGGGATGCATGTATATATGACTCATCCATGTAGACGATATTTTTTCCTGTTTCGCGAAATTTGCGTATTTTATCAAGGTATTCCATTCGTTTGAGACTAACGTCGTGCTTTTCCATTAGAATTTTTCGATTATCTTCCAATTTAGTGAACTGAAATCCCATGTCATGAAGTATTTTTCTCAACGTTTTTTCAGACCCATTGTAATTAATAGCTTCAGATAATTTAGCTTTTAATGATTTTATTGTTGGCAGTTCATTAAATCGTAAGTGAAAATCATACACCATTCTTCGAACAACATCGTAATCAAAATCGTCCATATCCAAACGAAATTGCTTTTTTGGTCTCCCTTTTTTTTGGAGTGCTGAACTTAATTTCAGTCGAATGTGTTTCAGTACTGACTTCGTTTAATATATTGTTCAAAGTTCTTCTTGAAATTCCAGTGGCATTTGCAACTCGCTCTTGAATCTTCTTAAAATAACAACTTACATTTTCATCTACTTTTTTTTTAAATCTATCAGCTTCGCTTACAAAGTATTTATAAACATTGTAGATAATTTCACGTGACTGACCTCGTAAAGGTTTCCCTCTTTTTCCGAAAGATGCCATATTACAACTTTAAATTATTTAAATTTGTGGGTGTTATCAACTCTAAATATATATTTTGATCGGGACGCGACTGCACTCTATCGTACTTGAACAACGACTGACTAAACGTCACATAGGTAGTGTGGGACAGAGATAACGCTTTACAAAGCCGAAATTATCCGATTGTCTCTTTCCAAAGTTCGATGTGCAATATTTATCGCCGGGTACTGTAGTATGCTACATACGGCAAATAATCAGCGAATATATCTATACATATAACATAATCGTGGGAAAGTCAAAACTGTACATTGAATATGTTTTTAAAAGAATACTTGAGGCGTGATCAAATCCAAAAATATAGTTTTTAGAATTTTTGTCTGTTTGTCTGTTTGTCTGTTTGTCTGTTTGTCTGTTTGTCTGTTTGTCTGTTTGTCTGTTTGTCTGTTTGTCTGTTTGTCTGTTTGTCTGTTTGTCTGTTTGTCTGTTTGTCTGTTTGTCTGTTTGTCTGTTTGTCTGTTTGTCTGTTTGTCTGTTTGTCTGTTTGTCTGTTTGTCTGTTTGTCTGTTTGTCTGTTTGTCTGTTTGTCTGTTTGTCTGTTTGTCTGTTTGTCTGTTTGTCTGTTTGTCTGTTTGTCTGTTTGTCTGTTTGTCTGTTTGTCTGTTTGTCTGTTTGTCTGTTTGTCTGTTTGTCTGTTTGTCTGTTTGTCTGTTTGTCTGTTTGTCTGTTTGTCTGTTTGTCTGTTTGTCTGTTTGTCTGTTTGTCTGTTTGTCTGTTTGTCTGTTTGTCTGTTTGTCTGTTTGTCTGTTTGTCTGTTTGTCTGTTTGTCTGTTTGTCTGTTTGTCTGTTTGTCTGTTTGTCTGTTTGTCTGTTTATCTGTTTGTCTGTTTTTTCTGTTTGTCTGTATGTATGTCCGGAGTAAACTCAAAAAGTACTGCATGGATTTACTTCAAATTTTGTAAGAATATTACTTACAGGTCGGGTCAACATATAGGCTACATATTATCACGCTATCACCTACGGGGAAGGAGCAGTGCGAAGTAAACGAAGTCCGCGCGGACAAAGTCGCTGACAACAGCTAGATTTTTATAAAATAGAGTCGTAAAATTATCTATAATATAAATATTATTTGTATAAAAGAACGCGCAACGACGAAATTATTTCTAGGGATGGGCCGAAATTCGTTTCACATTCGGTTTAACCGAATTTCGGCAACTTGAACCGAACTTCGACATTCGGCCGAAATTCGGTTTAAATGCCGAACATTCGGCACTAGAAGAAAGTATCTTCTTTGCTCTAATTTGCTTGAAATCTATGCTAATGTTATAAAGAGGAAAAATTTGTATTCTATATTTTTGTATATTGTATCATCTAAACTCAAAAACTACTAAACCGATTTGAAAAAATCTTTCACCATTGGAAAGATATCAAATCATCCCCGAGTAACATAGGCTATACTATACTTTCGAAAAAAAATCCGTAAAACAGTTGACCTAGCAGGCCATCCCTGAAACATTCCGCTAAATAAAAAAACGTAAAAACAAAAATGAAAAAACTTCAGCATAGATTTTTGAGTTCGAAGAGTTCAAAAAATCTGTAAAACGGTTGACCCGGCAGGTCATCCCTGAAACTTTCTGCTAGATCTTTATCTATATCTTAGCACATTACAGATTTTTTTCAGAGTTCAAAAATCAAAAATTTGTTACAAATATTCGTTAGTACGAAGTCGTTGTAAATGACAGTAATTTCAAAATTTTTGAAATGCTATATATTTTAAAAGCGATGACTGCTTTTGGTCTTTCGAATGGCATTCAACGCAATTTTTGACCTCTAAAATATTTTCATAGCTACGTAATTTACAGACTCAGAAATGTCGAAGCAATATCAAAAGTTACTTTTTGAATTTTCGATATTACTAAATTCCAAATAAATCAACCGATTTTGATGCAATTTGCTTATTTTACGCAATTTATAGAAAGAAAAGCTGATTACTGTTAAGTCAATCGGTATATTAGTCTGAAAGTCATTTTAAACATGCTAAGTTTGCTGTAAACAACAAAATATTAATATTTGAAAAGCCGTAACTTTTGAAAACTTGATTTAATGTTGATCTTTGAAACTGTATTTGAAAAAATTTTGAATTTATGTCGAAAAAACACTTCCAGATTTTTCGTCAACGATAACTTCCAAACGGATTAACTGATTATGACACAATTTATGAATTAGACGCAGTTTTTTGACATAGGATACTTTTTTCTCTTTTTTTACACGAGCGAAGCCGCGGACAATATAATAGCTAGTAGTAAGTAGTAAAATAGGTAAATAGCTAGTATAAAATAATTAAATTTTAAGCAAATTCGTAAAAAAGTCACGACGTGTCGCTTTTAAGAAAGCGCCCCAAAATTAAACCGAAGTTCGGCCGAAATTCGGCCGAATTTTTCTATTTTCACCGAATGTTCGGCCGAAGTTCGAATTCGGTTCAAACCACATTCGGCCTAATTATTTCACATCAGTGTGTCGCCAGTGGGAACATACTGTAGCTTTTAAAACGAAACCCAAAAAGTAATTTCCATCTGATTTATATCTACTAATATTATAAAGATATAAGATTTGATTACTTTTTTCTGTAATGGATAAACTCGAAACTCGACTGATTTAAAAAATCTTTTACCAATATAAAGCTATATTACTACTAAGTGATAACACGACTTTTTTAACCGACTGTGTAAAGAAAGTAATGTGCGTGGCTCAAACAATGTCGCGCAATTAGCTAGGTAACCGGATAAAAATATCACAGAGCTGCTAATTGATTTTTGTTACAAATATGTAATAATTATAAACAAATAAATGCTTATTTGGAATATCACCACTGAATCGTTTTAAGATCAAAATGATTCACAGATAAGAATTAAGAACTGTTAAGTTACTTCATTATCATAATATTACCATTTGACCGTAGTGATAATAATATATTATTATACATATAGAGACTATAGATTAGGCAAGCCATTAGCGCGTATGTAAGTGAAAATGTCCCATTGATGTATGCTTATCCTTGTTTTTATTGTATGTGTGGTAAATAAAACAATTCTTATTCTTAACATAGAAAGTAAGTTTCGCGGTCTAGTGTCTTAATAATCAATTTCTATATTATTTTATTCAAAATATTAATTACTTTAGAAGTTGCATTTAAGACGCTATTTACGATTAATAATAATTAATTAATGAAAATATAGTGATGTGTTTAAGGGGAGGTATTTCGACGCCCGTCAATTCTATAGGAAATGGGCGGTCGGTATGTTCTAAAACCGCTGGGAAACATGTTAATTTTCGAATAAATAAAAATACGACTTCAGCTGGAAACCAAAATTTAGAACATTCGTTTTTGTATTTAAAACTAAATATCACCATATAAAAATCATGTGGAAGATTAGAAATATTTTTAACAAATTATTTGTTTTAGAGATTGTTTTAGCCTGTTTTCGGAATGTTATATGATCGAGTAAAGTACATTCTATCATGTAATGAGTTAGCACATTCCTTAGATAACATCTTCAGGCATATCGTGTAATTTTTGTAAAATTGTTATTTAACAGTCAATACAAAAAAACGTGATTTAGCAAACCAGTTTTTTCCCTTTGTCCCCCTTAAGTGAAATACGATTTGTATGACTTTAGGAGTTCTCTGCCATATGGTAGAGTTTTACAGGTCACTGTCGTGTTTCGATTGGAAGAGCTAAAAGCAGCCGGTAAATTTGTGCTAGAGCAGTGTTTCCCAAACATTGTTTTGATATGACCCGGTAGTTTTCACACTGCCCCTTCGTGACCCACTTAATACTTTTAAACCCAAGCTGGTTCTATGAGGTGAAATAATACATATTTAATAATAGTAAAAAGGTTTAATTAATGCTGCATACTTTGTTGTCGCGTATTTTGTCATCACTCAACGCTTACGAATTTTCGTCGCGTCGTGTCGCGTTGCGTCGATCTGTAATAGTAGGTAATATTTTATAAGCAAGACGGGAATGTTGCGACCCGGTATTTCTTTTTTAAGGCCCGGTACCGGGTCGCGACCCGGCAAATGGCAAACGCTGTGCTAGAGATTGACGTTACCGCACGGATAGCAATGTACCATTAATAAATTTGCTATCTCTTTTCATCAAGAGATATATCTGTTTACGAATTACAATCCAAATTTATACAAGATGATAATAAGTAATAACACAAAAGATAGTATAAAAAACAACAAAGAACATGTCCAATTATTCAACATAAATTTTGAACTGAGCACATTTGAATATATTTCCATAATACACGAACTATGAAACAGTAATATAGTTCAAGGTTAGTATTTGAACATTACAAATGTAACCAACTAGCTTTACACATAATAATAGTAATTCGAAAAATTTGTTTAATTTCAATTAATATTAACTATACTCATATCTCAAACACTACTGAACTGATCTTAATGAAACTTGGATTGTTCCCTGAGTTTGAATATTCCTGATTTAAACCAAAACGAATTATCAGAATATGACTCTTTTTCCCCGAGAAATTCGTAGACAAACACACATACACCTGCTTGGACGCCTAAAATATTATCCAATTCCTACCATATCATATAGTGTTAAACCCATAACGCTTTTTCGTTGGTTGAAAATGGACATGCCTACGAATTTCTTCACCCTTAACTGTAATTTAACAGCAGTTCTCTTTGGCTTTTATTCTTGGGATTCGCAGATCACCGTGTTATTCCTAGTATCACACGGCGTTATTTCGGAAAGTAATTCGTAAAGCGCTTGAACAATATATTTTTTAAAGATCACCTAGGTAAGAAAGAGAAACGAGGGCAACATTTCATTTATTTTCTCTCGCTCTCTCTCTCTCTCTATTCGTGGGAATATTTTTTACTTGGTCCACCTACACCATGAATAGGTACTTTGTCTGTCCACCTAAATCACTAAAATTGAATTAGAGAGACATTTCATTGAAACTAACGTCAAAAATAACCGGAATATATTTTTTTGCGTAAATAAAGAGGATTTACGTCCTATATGGCTGTATATGGCCATTGATCGCACTTCGCACGGGGGTTACTGATCTAATCTAACCTACCCAAATGTCTAAATAAGGTGCTCCTGTCTGAGCAGACTTTCTAACAAGCAAAAACGTAATTTTTTGACTAATCTTGGAACCGCGGAAGAACCGTGGCTATAAGTTATCTATCGAGTTGGAAGATTTGACTTCGTATTAATAGTTAAGAACCTTGGGACCGGAGGTTGGCGAACGCTGAATCAGGTCTACAGACAATCCGAGCAACACTACCAATTTTGATCAGGGGCTAAATCGGCGCCACGACTCTCTACCTTCTCTACAATCTTACGCATATCCTGACAGGATATGGTTATTTTGGCTGGTATCTTTGTCGAATTGCAAACAAGCCAAATGCTGCCTGTCACTACTCTGAAAGCCCGAAAGACTCTGCTAAACTTGCAGTGTGTGTGTTCAGCTTGGAATATAACTACCGCGCGAAGGCGAATGAATTGAGCGAGTTCCAGATCCCCTCTATTGTTGGCGTTATTAAATCATTTGAGTTGTCAGAACAGTGAACACACGCGAAAGCGAGCGAAGCGAGCATGCAATGGCAGCGTACGCCAACGCCAGATCCCCTCTATTGTTGCTGTTATTGAATCATTTCGGTTTAGTTAGAACAGTGACAGCCTCGCGAAAATGAGCAAGCGAAGCGAGCGTGCCGTGGCAGTGGCCATCGAACGCCAGATCTCTCTATTGTTAATCAGAAATAGTATTTTTGATGTTTCGAATTATAATTAAATCGAACTTTTTATTATTCCCTCTGCTGAAACTCAGTATTTTGAGAATAGTAATAAACGTTAGGAATATCCAAATTTCAGAATTATAAAAATAGAATTAATCGGAGTTGTTACATTAGGAATTATGAAAATGATATTTGTGACATGAAGTATTAAAGCTTTTCATATTTGTGTAGTGTACCTACCTGTTATCATTGTCGGGAACCCGATTTAAAGGTTCAATATCGACCATGATTACAAATCGTAACAATGCAAAGATATGTACAAAGTATATAATTTTTTATCTCTTATCGTAATATGTATACATTATAAACTTTTCCGTCGACTGGACATAATATTTACAAGTTCATTTAGCATTGACGTGTCCAATGTAGCTAACATTCGCAGTTTAAATGCAAGTAAAGATCTATTTGTCTTTACGAGGTAAATACGTTTCTTTTGTCAAGGTATTTATAGAAATAACCTTTAGAACAGCACACATGAAGCCTTGCTAGTTGTGGACATTTAAAGTTTCCATTGCGTTCTAGAAAGTTATAGAAATTATAGTTTGTGGAAAGAAACTTGTGGAAGCAGACGCCAAGGAAGAGCCACTGCTAACTTTGTGAGCGACAATTTAATGTAGCCAAAAATGAATAAACTTAAGCATTTTAAACTAATATGATTTCTTACGTAAATGTATAAATTGAGAATTGTTTGTTGTTTAATGATATTAATATTAAACCAAGAAACTTTATATTTTAGACACAGGATAATTGGTTCGTTTTCATAATTTGTACACACCTGTATGTTATATTCACTAAACGTTGCCATTTGTTGTAAGTCATTCAATAATATAATAATAATTTAAAAAAATAAACTGACTTCAAATATCTGTCAACTCCCATTTCTCAAAAACTACAGAACCGATTTTGATGAAACTGAGACTGTTTCCTAATATGGAAATGAACTTTTATATCATAAGGTAGTAAACAAGCAGATAGCTTTCCTAATGGAAAGAGGGCAGACATCGCCTATAGACATCAAAGATTTTAATGATGTTTGCTATCCACGTGACACGCGTAAATTTACTGGCTACCTTACGAATTACGTAAGAATAAGTAAGGCGGTAGTAACACACCCGGGCGAAACAATGCAGAACTCTACCACCTCGTAGTCACAATGGTATTGACTCGCATAGCTAATCATTCGTCTATTACGAACTGGTTGGAGAATAAAAGATGGCCTATTCTTCAAAGGACGCCCATAACAACATGGCGTATAAGAGAAATAATAATAAAACATAAAAAGCCGTGCTTTAGATAAAACTAATGTCCATATCTAATTAGATATATTAAAACTTGTGCTGATTGGAAACACGATATCTTGAGAAAAATACATTATGTAACCTTTATTTTTATAGACTCCTATTCCTTACCTATTTGCCTATTCCTGCGCAATAGCGTCAATGCTTGTCATTGTTGTGTTCCGGTTTGGATGGTAGGTAGCCAGTAGACTTATGCATGTTGCATTGCCTTCCCACCACACGGATAGCAACGCACCTTTAACATCATTGGTCTCTATAGGCGATGGTTCCTCTTTCCATTTGGAGAGCCATCTGCTTGTTTGCTATGTAATGATTAAATGTTAAAAAAGACACGTTTTGCCCTAAAATGATTTCCTATTTCAAATACTCGTAGCTATCTAATTCTATGTCTTTCAAAAATAATTAATGAATTTATTTATTATGGAATATTTTTACTGCTGTACGAGAAAGTTTTTGAGTTATTATAATGACTCGTTCCTATTACACCAAAATATTTTTTTACTTCTATTTGCAGATTACTAACTGCAGAATTTATCTTCGTTAAAGTATCTATACAGTTTGTATAATAACTAGAGTTATAAATGTACTAACTCGGAAAAAAAACGACTCGAGTTAACTAGAGTTAAAATTCACTTCACTCGAGTTAGCTGGACGAAGCTTTGAATAGGATAAT
This sequence comes from Apodemia mormo, assembly GCA_036924255.1. NCBI lineage: Eukaryota > Metazoa > Arthropoda > Insecta > Lepidoptera > Riodinidae > Apodemia > Apodemia mormo. The sequence continues at coordinate 12,305,089 of JAUPFN010000016.1, read as the reverse complement.
TGTTTAAGACTGCTATTTTTTTTAATAATTGTTAATTCATATAATTATGTTGTGGCAATTATCTTTACTAGACTAAATAGGTAGCAAAAATTGTTTTTAGTAATTGTTATAAACTTCTGTATTTATGTTTATGTCTATAGCATTTTAGAATAAGCGCCTATGTTTAGCGGTCAAGCGTTAAAGTTTGTTTATTTTTTTTAAATGGCTCCTCCGATGTAGATGGTGCAACGGAAATATTATTTCCATTCACTAATGACAGCCAAGTTAAAGTATTATTTTTCCGACAGTAACTTTAAATGCTTCTTTTTAATATGATTAAATATCGTGGCTGTATTACACATATATTTGAACACTTTTTTTCAATTTACACGTCCACTCTTTGGCTATTGAAACACATTCTCAACGTGATTTCTTTTAAGGTTCCAAACTCTTTAAATATTGTAATTAACTATATATGATTTCTGTGGTAATTAATAAGTGTTATAATCTCAATTTTGCTACGTATTATCTTTCCCTATATGATTAGTAAATATAAATCGCGCTAACGTATAATCCCTTGTTGTCTTCGTTCGTTCGCGAACAGTGAAATTCAGAGTTTGCAACTCTAACTCGAGTTAAGGAGAATTTAACCCGAGTCAACTTGATTTAAGCACACTCGAGTTAACTGTCCCATGTCCCAACACTAACTGTCTGTCTAGAGTATTACAATAGCAATAGTTGCAGAAAGGACGCATAATTTGTTTTTCAGTCGTAGAGCGCTCTCTAATTTTTGCATTATGAGTCGTGCCAACGCAAAACGAACGCAAAGACTTCACGAAATAATGTTTTCTTTATTTCGTGAAAGACTTAAATACAAGTATTACCATGTCATGTCGTTTATTTGTGACAATTACATTAAAAAAAAAACATTTTACAGGAGAGGAGAGCCATTGCTATCGCAAGTTACTAAAACGGAAGACAGACGGAAGAATTTATTTTCTCTTGTATTTATTATAGACCGTGGTCCCAAAATAATATTTTTTTTATTAATAATAAGCTGAATTTTTGTGAACAGCTTCTTTTTGACGAGACGTCCATCTTTTCTATCTTCGAAAAATCTCGAATCAGGTAACTAAAAGACTTAGGAGGACTTCAAACATTTAATTGGTGAAGGAAAAATATTGATTAATAACGATTATTCAGCTAAGTCAAAAAAAGTTGTTCCTGATATCACGGTCTATTATGGAGCCTAAAGAAATAACGTTTTTACAATACACGGAGCACTATTTTTTCTACACACGTGTATCATTAACTCAAAAATCATCAATTTTGAGATAGGTATTGACTTTGTATAAATAAGTCATGTGTTTGATGTTTCAGTGCAATATGACAACACCAAGCTACAAGTTGTCTCCGGTACAAGAAAATGATGTCGGCGAAATAATGATGCTGTTAAAAAGGTAAAATACGATGTGAAATCTGTTATTTAACGTTACCTCACCATTGAGGCCTCTCAATTTCCATATTTTTTGTCATTTCAGTACAAAATGATAAAAATCTATTTACATTCATTGTATTTTTGTATGATGAGCATAAATGTTTGTATTTCTGCTAAGCATGTTTATTAAATAATGTTACATTCATACTATCCACACTAATTTTATAAATGCGACAGTCTGTCTGTCTGTTACGCTTTCATGGCTAAACCACTTAACCGATGTTGATTAAATTTTGCGTAGGGATAGTCGAAGATCCGGGATCAAGCATAATCTAACTTTTTTCAAAATTCAACCCCTAGGATGTTGAAATAGGGGATGAAAATTTATATCAAAAACTATATCGACGACATGTTAATCTAATCGTGGACAAAGCTGCGCGTGTCAGCTAGTAATGCTAGTATTAGTATAAGGCCTCAAACTGGATGTGAGCGATCGGCGGCGCGGCGCGACGGCGAAAGCGGCGCGATTTAGCGCTCTCTAACCGCGCCGCCATCGCCGCGTCGCTGTCATCCAATTAACTTCCATAAGAATCTATATTAGATCGGGCCACTCTCGTTGCCACGCCACAGATCGCCGACATCCAGTTTGAGCTGATAATAATATATAATTATATTATTAGCTCAATTATATTTATATATAATATTATAATTATATAATATATAATTATAATATTATATATAGATATAATTGAGCTAATAATAATAATAGACTGACAGTTACTCATATCACAAGCAAATAATTTGCTTATTAACTCCAAAACCCAGAAAGGGTTAGGTCAGGTTATTTGTCAACGATATTTATTACTAGCGATCGCCGTTTGGTCGAAATTCGACCATTGACTAAACAATAAAATCTCTTTTAAGTTTGACATCGGAAAGCCGTAAAGAAAATAGTGTACATATGTGTAGATATCATTACCTATTCCTATACAATAGCGTCAATGCTTGTCATTGTAGTTTTCCGGTTTGGAGCACAGATTTTATTTATGGTTTGGAGGGTAGGTAGCCGGTAGACATGCATGTTGCATTGCTATCCCGCCACATGGATAGCAACGCAAAAGAAACATCATTTTAGTGTGTGTATTGTTTTTTATTTTCTTATATATATATATATATATATATATATATATATATATATATATATATATATATATATATATATATATATATATATAATAAATATAAATATATATATATATATATATATATATATATATATATATATATATATATATATATATATATATATATATATATATATATATATATATATATATATATATATATCTGCTTACTGTATATATGAATATGAAATAAAGAAATAGAAATAAAAAATAAATAAACTATATGTTAAATAAATAATCATTAATTAATAATGATTAATTAGTGGATTTACCATTATTAGTTAAACGATTAATTAATTACGGTAATTCGATTTACGAAAACAAGTGTACAATTTAAACATTGTGTTAAATTTGTTGAAGTAAATATATTTAGTAATGCAAGAGCTGGTTTCATTATAGTTGCGATTGAATAATTTAGAGATACATATATGTATTATGATAAACATATAATGATAAACATAAAGTAGCGATTGTTCTCTCTGGTCGTAATTCGACTAGGTACTGCGTTGGATCTTATCTATACATATAATAAAATCGTAGGAAAGTCAAAACTGTACATTGAATGTTTTTTAACAAAAATACTTGGGGCGTGATCTACAATCGATATCGAAGCCAAAAATATAGTTTTTAGAATTTTTGTCTGTTTGTCTATTTGGCATAGAAGGGCTTTATAAATTAATCTTATTGTTTCAGAACATTTTTTATTGACGAGCCCTTAAACCAAGCCGTAGGACTTTTCAGCTCAGAGACAGACACATGCATTGAACTCGAAGAGTACTGCACACATTCCCTGTTTGAAGGTTTTTCCTTTAAAGCTACAGATATGGATGGCAACATTGTCGGAGTTATGATTAATGGGGTTGTTCCCTTAAAAGAGGTACTTATTTATTTTTTCCACGGATTAAATGAATACGCCTTTCAACACACACACAGAAATAGAGAGTTATACTACTTACCACAGACCACATGAATACTAATAGACACGCCATTGGGAAGTAAACGAGTCGCCGCGTATATGAGCAAACGCTAACATCACTGTCAAAATGTCATACATTTGTATATATGCTATATCGCGAAAAAATAGAAATAAACTATGTTGTACTGTTTTATCGTACCGAATGAGATGACGTTTAATAATTACTCTTGAAGTAATTTTGTTTCATCCGTAATTACTATAACTCTGTTTATTTCTGTGTGTATAAATGGAAACTACACTGACAAACTAGGATTGTCTTGAAAGGCCCATTAGTTCATCATCAGTTTAATCCGTGCTACTTACCGATGAAATAAAATTACTTCAAGGGTAATTTTTAAACGTTGTCATCTTATTCGGTACGATAAAACAGTACTACATGGTTTTCTTTTGCGATAGGTATATCTACAAATATATGACAGTGATAGGAGCGTTTGCTCATATGCGCGACGACACGTTTCCTTCCCAATGGCGTGATTATTGATAATCATGTGGTCTGTAAAAATACTGTTACATATTAGCATATTTTATCATAATAATATTATGTAAGTACTTAATTTTATTCACTGAATAATATCCAACTATATAATTGGCATGATAATATTAAACGTTTATAGACCTTGGTCCCAGTAACTTTTTTATTAGATGATAAAAAGCTAAATTCTTGTAAACACCTTCGTTTTCGAAAAATTTCGTATCGGGTAATAAAGTTAAGGAGCTTCAGACATGTTAATTTGGTAAAGGAAAAATATTGACAATAAGTTTTTTTTTTTTATTTTAATCGCTTGATTATTTTATGAAAAACACGAAAAAACTATTGTCCTACATATTCGATGGTTTTTCTAACGGAATTATGTGATTATTAAATTGATTAATGACATCCTAATAATCTGACAAAAGATTAGTAATTATTATTATAATTTAAATGTTTATTCTACACGTAACGTGGAAACTTTTCTTAGTCGGACACTCCAAAGTTATAATTTTTACCGCTAAAATTATCTTTTTTACGTAACTTTATTAGTTACCCAATAGAAATCTGAAATTAGAAGTGCTTTATTTAACAAAACTTTTATAAGTTATTTTGGCGCATCAACATTTTTTAAAAACTACTACCGGATCAGAAACGCGGCCACACACTGAAAAGATCCGGCGGGAAAACTCAGCGGGCTTGTCTTTTTTCCACATAATTTTTTAAGTAAGATATTACATATTGTTTAATTTGTAAGTATCTAATTGTTACAGTAATAATAAAATTGCCGATATGAGCAGCAGTTAATCCCATGTTTTCCTGTCATATTGGTATTGATTTATAGTAACCTTTTTTACAAAGTTTTTTTTTAACACATTTTTTGAATTTGTTTACGGGTAAATCTCTAATGGCATTAGGCAGCTTATTTTAGAAAGGAAATAAAAAATGGGCGTCTCGCCAAAAATTCATATTGTTATTGATTAAAAATAAAAATGTCCCCGGGACCACCATTTATTAAATACTGATTTTCTCCACATAAATCCCGAACCGTCTCACGTAAGGCATGACGCCCTGTTGCCACGGCTTAAACAATGCGTCTCGTGACGCGTGTTTACGGGACCGCTAATTGTCCCGTTTTAAGGTAGCCTGACGTTAACATTTTGTAGCTATCCATATCAATATTATAAATTCGGAAGTCTGTTTGTCCGTCTGTTTGTAAAGTTTTTACGGCTAAACCACTTAAGCGAATTTTGATGAAATTTGGCTAGGAGATAGACCTCGCCACAAGATAGCAATACACCATTTGGACTTTGGTGTCTATAGGCGATGGTTGACTCTTTCCATTAGGAGACCCATCTGCTTGTTTGCTATCTTATGATATATAAAAAAATCTGATCATTAAACGCCTGTCTTGGTCTTCCTCGGTACCTACATCCTTCCACATTCGCATTGTATATCTGAGTGCTAAGTGTGAGTTTTTCTTTTCGCATTCGATCATGAGCGCGTTTGGAGTTTACTAGGATTTGTACAGCGCCACCTAGTGGTAAACGTGAGAAACCAGTTTGGTTGGTTAATCTTTATTTGTTTCTGTTCTAGCACTCTGTTTGGTTAACCTTTACCCTTCATTCTAAAAGTCCGAACCACGGTGCATTTTTCTCTTTTTTAAACTACCACTATCTTTCTGACACTTTCTAATCTCTATATTATGAAATATACCTATTTGTAACATTTTAGGAAGACAATGGCAACGATTTATATAGCCAAGCTCAATATTGTCAGAATCCAAAATTTAAGAAAATCCTTTATATTTTGGCGCGACGCGAAAGTGGAGCTTGTCTGTGGGAGAAATATCCTAAAGACAAGAATTTAGTAGAAGTTAAAGTTGCAGCTACAGATCCAAAATGGAGAAGAAAAGGCATTATGAATGCTTTATTGAAAGAAACAGAGTGAGTATAAACTGTGAACATTTATCGCCTGCACGGACTAGGGACTTTTGTCCGCAGAGGAAAAAACTCCCGGAATCATAAAAACAGTCATATTATTGATATGCAAAAATAACGACATAGGTAGGCACACAGCCTTGAGAAACACCAGCATTGGCAGATTTAAGGTCAGAGCATGCACTGTCCAACCATGAAGCTTCGAGCAATCAAAAAACTAGAGATCCAGTTACATAACTTCTTGGGAAGGCCAAACGAAAGATGCTTTGAGAAATCCGCTTTGTACAAAACCGAAAGCTTTCGCTATGCATAAATTAACCGCCAACTATTGACAACTAATCCTCCTCCTTCTTCTCCTCCTTCTTAGACTTACCTGCCTCCGTCCAGCGATCAATACTACCAACAAAATTTTTGTTAATCTTATATATAAAAACCAATAGCTGTTCGTTGGTCTTGCTAAAACTCGAGAACGGCTGAACCGATTTGGCTAATTTTGGTTATGAATTAATTGTTGAAGTCGAGGGAAGGTTTAAAGGGTGAGAAAATATAGAAAAAAAAATAAGGGTAGTTAAAAAGGCAGAACAACGTTTGCCGGGTCAGCTAGCTTTAAATATAATTTGGTAGATGTTTAAATTTTTACTCGCCATACTAAGGTAGATAATACTAGTATCTACAAAATAAGCTAGAAGTTCACATATTTTTGCGATTAACGATTATTTCCTCCCTTTCTTGCCAATTTTATTTTATTTTTTCATTTCTTTTATGTGACGATGTTTCTGTTTATTTTCAGAAAAGCTGTAGAACAAAGGGGCATCAGACTGGTGCGACTAGACACATCCAGTGCCTACTCCGCCCAATCGGCGGAGAGTTCCGGCTACACGTGTGTTTACAAGGCTTCCTATAAAGACATCAAGATGGACGGCAAACCGCTGATCGTACCTGAACCTCCGCACTTAGACGATAGAGTACATATTAAGATGTTGTTCCCTTTATAATAATATATTTAAATATACTTTGTTAAACAATGGGTTTAATTCATTAACATTACTTAATTATTACCTTAATCAAATACTTGATTTTATTTTTGACCAAAGATAAAATAGCTTAAATAATGAATTATTCTGTGGCACCGCTGGTCCGTACTGCTCTGAAGGGTCATAGTGATGGATCCAGCGGGCCAGCTTCTTGTCAGGATGACGTCATAACTGTGGAGGTCGACGACGTCACACAAGGACAAGGAAGATCTTCCCAGCCAGGCGAGGTGTACTGCCTGGGGACCGAAGTCCATTTGAGAAGCGTTGAAACTTGTACATAGTGTGTTCAAGTTAAATAATTGTGATATCGCGATTCAGGATTTTATTTTTGAATTTCATTTTTTCATTCTTTATTATTTTTCTGGTAACGTTTGTAGATTGCTTGAACCGCTACAATTCTCAACATTTCATTAGATATGCTAGTTATTGTAATAATAAGTAAAGAATAACACTTCAGGTATATTTAACACAACAATTTAGAAATTGATGGTCGCATATACTCATTGTATATATGTTTGTGTAAAATATTGACAACACTATATTTCCGGAACACTACATCAAATCTTTAATTAAAAAAATTAAAATTAAAAAAATCAAATTAAAATGGCAACACCCGGAAAATATACCACTCAAAACAAAAAAAATATTTTTCAAAATCGGTTCGTAAATGACAGAGATTTAAGGTAACATACATAAAAACCTACAGCTGAATTGATAACCTCCTCCTTTTAAAAAGTCGGATGAGAAGACCGGGCTATACTGCTTCTTATACCAATCTTATATACTTTAGTATTATTTTAGACTAGCTGTTGCCCACGACTTCGTCAGCGCAGACTTCCTTTACTCCGCACAGCTCCTCCCCCGTAGGTGATAGCGTGATAATATGTAGCCTATATGTTGACCCGACCTATTAGTAATATTCATGCAAAATTTGAAGTAAATCCATGCAGTACTTTTTGAGTTTACCCCGGACATACATACACATAATCAGACAGAAAAAAAAATTCTAAAAACTGTATTTTTGGCTTCAATATCGATTGTAGATCACGCCTCAAGTATTTTTTAAAAAATATTCAATGTATGTAATTATTGCTTAAAAATGAAAATGGAAACCGGCTCTTCTCATTATGTAGTCGCGTTCCAATTCGGTGACAGCTATAAAATTGATAACCGGCCAAAAAAGCCAGTAATGACGAATATTGATAAAATTATCTTATCTCATTTTTGCAACGGTTCGCTAGGGCTTGGCACTACTGCCTTATCTTTTTGCGATTACCGATATTTTTAAATTTAAATTATGTAAAAACTCTTAATTATTGTTATACTGAGTCACTGATAAATTTTATTTCCTTTTTTGAACATTGACACACATTTGCTTTTAATTACTTCTTTTTTATCTTAAACTAGCTGACCCGGCAAACGTTGTTCTGCTAATTTTGTGTCTACTTTTCCATTTTTTCTACATTTTTTCACCTTTTAAACCTAACCTGAACATCCATGAATATTTTAAAACCAAAATTAGCCAAATCGGTCCGGCCGTTCTCGAGTTTTAACGAGACTTCTAACGAACATCAATTGATTTTTATATATATAGATTACTAGCGGCCCGCCCCGGCTTCGCACGGGTATAAAATATACAGCTTATGTCACACAGTAAAAAAAATGATTAAAATCGATGCAGTAGTTTTGATTTATTCATTACTGCCCGTGGCCCGCAAACAATTCCCCTTTCCCTATACCATGAAGATTTCCTGCTATCTTTGGAACATCTGAATTTCCTGCTATTTTTGGAACATCTAAATTCATATAGTTACTACATTTTTAGTTTTTACATTTTTACCTATTTTTTTTTACTTTTTCCATTAATATATTACAAAACGTCTTTATATACAACGTTCACAGCTTTCTTGTCATTAGACAATATAAACATGTTTTCTTTAGAGGTTACTCTTGAAAGAGCGACATATAAGTTGACATGTGAAAAACAGTTAACGCTCAAATCTAAGCCTGCAACGTTGAAGGTTTGACCCTGCGATTTATTAAGGCGAAAAAATGTGTAAGTGGTTGACCCTGCGGGCCATCCCTGAAACTTCTCACTAAATAAAGGTATTTTAAGCTCAAAAGAGTAAGAACTATAAGCATAGATTATTCAGTTCAATTTTGTTAAAAATGGCAGAATTATTAATTTTTGAAAAGCTGTATATTTGAAAACGATGATGGCATTCAACTCAATTTTTGAGATCTAAAATATTGTTTTAGCTAAATAACCGATGGGTTGAAACATTTCGGTGTTATGTCTAAAAACATTTTATTTTTAAAAATTCTTCATTGATAAATCCCAAACAAATTGACCGATTTTGATTAAATTTATTGTTATTTGACGCAGTTTTAAAGAACAAAAGCTGATAATATTTTAATTAGTATGTAATGTAATTTTTTTAGTACTAAAATATCGTAGAACACCAAAAAATTATTGGTTGAAAAATTTTGAAGCTATGTCGAAAAAACACTTTTTTCAAAATTTTTCGTAAACGATTACTCCCAAACGGATAAACCGATTTTGATGCAATTTATGTATTAGACGTAGTTTTTTGAGGAATAGAGGTGATTATTTTTTGTACTCGTTACATAAATCTGGAAGTTATATTAAAAATACTGTTTCTTTTGGTGTTTTTTCAAAATTTCTCAAAATCTTCTGTACCGGACCGGTTCAAATTTTCAGGAAATCTAAGTTAAGCGGAATCCAATCGAATGCCATCAACCGCGTTAGATCGGTCTAGCCATTCAAAAGTTATGACATGTTTACATACACACATACACACATACGCACATACACACACACACAATAGTCGGAAAAGATTCCTAAGACCTCAAAACGTGGACATCTGGTAAAAACTCGATTTTCGAAAATCGATGTAAAATCAGTATCTTCCTTATCTACATACGTAGTGGGAAATTAAAAACTGGTTTGCTAAATCACGTTTTTTTACATTGGTTATTAAAAAACAATTTTACAAACATTATACGATATACCTGAAAATATTATCTAAGGAATGTGCTAACTTATTACATGATAGAATGTACTTTACTTGATCATATAAAATTCCGAAAACAGGCTAAAAACCTCTAAAATAAATTATTTGTTAATACTATTTCTAATCATCCACATGATTTTTATATGGTGATATTTAGTTTAAAAAAAAAGAATACTAAATTTTGATTTTCAGCTGAAGTCCTATATTAACGACGGGTCTCAAGAACAAATTCTTATGGAGAGATCAGACTAAATTGGTTTAATAATAAAATTCGCATTAAACACGCATAAAGCTACAATATACTTTTTATATTTATTGGTCTTTTTTTGTGGTAATACTCAAGTAAACATCATCTTATCTGCAATGTACTCCCACAAACAAACATATTGTAATTTGGTAATTTTGTAGATACGAGTTTGTTCTTGGGACCCGTCGATTTATTTATCCGAAAATTAACACGTTTCCCAGCGGTTTCAGAACATGCTGCGCGCGCGCCACCGACTGGCCGGTAACCCCGCAACCGCTATGCCCCTGCATTTTAAATTAAATCTGTAATATCTTCGAAAATATTCATTTAAATTACATGCTGTAAACGGCCATATTACTCTATATTAAATCAGCAATATATTTAAGGTATTTAATTGGATAAGGATTAGTGCTGTATTGCTTAAAATTGCTTCGAAAGAAAGCCATTATTTCTTGTAAAAAGTAAATGACAAAAAAATGCTATTATGGGTTATCCATAAGAGATAGACATATACCATCGCGGAGTTTTCTGTAGAACTTTTCAAGGTGTACAAATTAGTACATTATTTTGATAAATCTCGTAGGGTTTAGCCAGCGTTTGCAATGTAAGCGAAAAAAATATAATTATTTACGACATGACATCAGAAAACTCAAAAATTGCAGTATTTCTCTACTCTATATTGAATGTTATTATACATATAAACCTTCCTCTTTAACCACTCTATCTATCAAAAAAAACCGCATCATAATCCGTTGCGTGGTTTTAAAGATTTAAGCATACATAGGGACATAAGCATATAGGGACAGACAAAGAATGCGACTTTGTTTTATACTATGTATAGATGACAAAAAATTTTACAAGTAGAATTTTACAAGTACAAGTAGAAATACGCACCATAAGTATCCTAGATATCTATACGCTATGATTATCTCTTCCCATCAGGAGAAATCTCTTTGCTTGTTTACTATCCAATGGAATAAAAAACTGTTCTCCCCACGATTCATAACGCCTCGTAATACACCACCAGATGGTGATATCAATAAACCCATTTAAGCGTTCTTTTCTATGAGCTACTCCCGTGTTGCTCCGGACTCCGTTTTGAAGAATAGGCCATTTGTAATTCTGCGAGGCAAGTCGTGAAAGTCGAACGATTAGATATTAGTGTCACTGCTATAGTGACTACTAGATGGTGGAGTTCCGCAACGTTCGCCCGGGCATATAGTACCACCGCCTTATCTATTCCTGCGCGTCAATGCTCGTCAGTGTCGTAGTCCGGTTTGGAGAGCAAGATAGCCGGTAGACTTATGCATGCGGCAATGTTATGCCGTAACACGGATAGCAATACACCACTAACATCTTTGGTGTCTATAGGCGATAATTTCTCTTTACATCAGGAGAGCCATCTACTTGTGTGCTAATTATACCTATATAAAAAAATCGTGTAAATTAGTGTACATTATAACACATCGACTACAACGTAGCATAGACGTGATAAAGGGCGTATTTCTGACGAATGTCTAAACTGATTCCCCGTGTTAGTCCCGGGCTCCTTTGAAGAATAGGCCAACTGCCGTTCTGCTAGGCAGGTCGTAAAAGGCGACCGATTGGGTATACAAGTCACTAACATCGTGGCTACTAGGCTGTAGAGTTCTGCATTGTCTTGCCCGGGTCTAGTACCACCGCCTTACCTATTCCTGCCGCAATAGCGTCAGTGCTTGTCACTGTCGTGTTCCGGTTTGGAGGGTAAGGTAGCCGGTAAACTTATCCATGTGGCATAAGAACTTGCCACAAAATAGCAACGCACCATTAACATCTTTGGTGTCTGCAGGCGATGGTTAACTCTTTCCATCAGGAGACCCATCTGCTTGTTTGCTATCTTATAATATAAAAAAAAAACTCAGACTTCTAACAAAGTTGACAGATGGCTTATCTAAGATTTTATCAGCATACTCTAAAGATAAGACCATGAAGTATTAGGTAAAAGTGGGGGCAGCACTCGGATTAATCACTTGAAACATATACCTACGTTATATCTCTGTCTATGAGGTCTCACCATCTCTTTTTATACAGCTTTGTTAGAAAGAGAGGGTAAGACCTCAGAAAATGACAGCAGTATTTAAAGTCGTGCTTCAAGTAGGTATTAGAAGTGTTGCCTCCCGCAGATTATTATAATGTTTAATACACTTATAATGTTGCCTCCATATATAATACAGCTTCATAAGACATAATCCAATGCCGCCACTTTACCTCCTAACCCCTAAATCAAGGCGCCTTTACATAATTCTGAGTTTTTCTATATGTTTTGACAGTTAAGATAGAAACTGTGTCCGAAAGAAACCGGCTAAACTTAGACAAATGTTGTTTATTCTGGCAGGTCTAAGTTAGTTTGATAGACAGTCAGACAGGCTAAGCCAGACAAGTTAAACAGGAACACGATCAATGAACAAGACAGAACGAGCGCTGACCAACACACAGGGCCAAACTTAGATATTTATTAATAACATAGATAAAGCATAATAGATTTGATATTCGTGTACACCCGTAAGGGACAAAAACATTCCTAAATCAACTAGAATACGACAAAGTAAAGAAGTAATACAAAACGACCACTACACCTAATAACAATTTAAAATTGATAATCAACATTCAAATTTAGGCGGTTATTATCACTACATACGTAGGTCACACTATAAGTTTTGCGTAACTTAAAAAAACATGTTACAAGTGGGATTGTACAAATGAGACCCGTAGCTGAGAAAAAAAGCGATCATTTTTTTACCAACGTTTCTCGCCTGTCTCACTTTTGTTGGCCTGTTCTCATTTTCGAACACCCATTCACAAGATTGCTGTTTTTTTTTGGATTCAAATCAATAAATCCACGTTTCATTTTCTGTGACAATGTCATAAACAGCATTAGAATGTCCGTGGTCGTACTTCAGTAGCATCTGTGAGCACCATTCCACGCGAGCTGACAGCGCGCGCTGTCAGTTCATGAGGGATCCAACAACAAAGTTTCCGAACTTTCAATTCGTTGTATTCTGAATTTAGCTCATACCAATCTCAAATAGTCCTAGAATTGTCTCATAGGTAATCCGGGTTTTTTTTTTCAATTAACTGCTTAACACTAGCCACATTATTTTCGTTGACGGTAGTGGAAGGCCGCCCTTCACGAAATTCGTCATGTAAAGAAACTCGACCTCTCTCAAATTCAGCATCCCATCGCCTCACGGTCCTTAAACAAGGTGCTTCTCTCTCAAAAGCATTTTGAAGACAAGCGGCACAGTCTTGCGGAGAAAGAGAACTTTTAAAATCATAAAAATCATCGCTCTAAAATCTTTCCAACTTAATTGCATTTTCGTTGCGTACATAGAACTTTGATGTGTGATTAAAAAAACAATTGACAAATCATTTCCCGCCAATTGTTTTTTTTTATTACTAAGAAGGTTGCAACGTTTTAAAAATATAACATTCAAAATTCAAATAGTTCCGATTAGCTAGAAGTGCAAAACTTTTACTGTGCCCCATGTAGTATAAAACAACGTCGCTTTCTTTGTCTGTCCCTATGTGTGCTTAAATCTTTAAAACTACGAAACGGATTTTGATACGGTTTTCTTAATAGATAGATTGATTCTTCGGGAAGGTTTTAGTATATAAATCTTTCCGATATTCCTACGGGAACAAAAGCTACGCGGGTGAAACCGCGGGCAGGTCGCTAGTAATAAAATAAATTGATTATTCTTAATACCATTTTCATATATTTTTCTGTTTTTTATGCATATTACAGTAAAAAGTCATGTATAATATTAGCAAGCATGTGTATAATTTCATCTAAAATATGGAAATAATTGGAAATATCATACTTACGAATAAAGGTTATGTTTTCGGATTTTCACTTATACGGCTATTACAGCCGAAAACAAGAATACACCATAGTTTATATGTTAAAAAAACATATAAAACACCAAAAAGAAACATTTATGATTTTTTTCAGAAAATTTAGCTAAAAAGTCGTCTGTCTTATTATAAATATTGTTGGGCACCATTACAAAATGTGCTAAAATTACTCATTCTTAAAAGGCCGGCAACGCAACTGCAAGACCTCTGGTATTGCAGATGTCCATGGGCGGCGGTGATCACTTACCATCAGGTGCACCTCTTGCTCGTTTGCCCCACCTCCTATAAAAAAAATTTGCCCAACATATATACCCGGAACTGTGACAAAGACAGTGAATACGTCTCTGCCTTTGTTCTCCTTAGGTGGTTGGATATAAGTTTATCTCGTTTTTTTGTATTAGGTATTATTCGGATGTCTGGTCCATTTCATACTTCGTCCTAGATTAATAAGAACAAGTCTTAAGTGCACAAATAAAACAATCCAATTATGATTTTTTATTTTATTTTCAAAACCATTATTACTTTCATGTTATATCTCAATTACTTCAACCTTAAAGGATATATGAGGCAATTTTTTTAAATATTTCGTATACAGCATCTTTAATGTTGAATTGTGAATAATTTAAATTAAATTCTTGTCCGTCAACGACTTCGTATTCGGTATACAAATCTTCTGCAAGAACCCTGTAATACACGAAGTAGCATTTGATTTCTATAATCTATACATAATCTATAAATCGTAGGAAAGGCAAAACTGTACATTGAATGTTTTTTTAAAAAATACTTGGGGCGTGATCTATAATCGATATCGAAGCCAAAAATATAGTTTTTAGAATTTTTTCTGTTCGTCTGTATGTCTGTATGTCTGTTTGTCTGTATGTATGTCCGGGGTAAACTCAAAAAGTACTGCATGGATTTACTTCAAATTTTGCATGAATATTACTAACAACATATAGGCTACATATTATCACGCTATCACCTACACGGGAGTAGCAGTGCGGAGTAAACGAAATCCGCGCGGACGAAGTCGCAAGCAACAGCTAGTATGCAATATAACAATCACAATAGATGATATAATTTTATTATTGGAAAAACATATTTTTTTTCTTATAATAATGACGGTTTCATCGCAACTGTTTCTTTGCAGCGTAGAAAGACCAGAAGTCAATGATGAAAAATGCACAAATTTATCACAATTTCCAAGTTTTTGGTTAGCGAAGCGGGTGGCAATCCCCAAAACCGCATTTGCCATTTTTAAGGACCATATATATTTGCATTTGCCATTTTTAAGAACCACATAATTGTCGCATCATATTTACAATAGCCGGGAACAACAACGTAACGCACTTTTCCACACACTACCACCAAACTCTGGGCTTTTACTAATATTTTTATAGATAGAAAATCCCAATAATACCTATTAAATCTCACCCAGCAATCGAACTTAAAACGCTGAGTATTCCAATCAACAAAAATATGCGTTAGTTTCATCTTATAAGTTTCATCCTCACCATCTCGATGTCTGGAAATTCACAACCGTATGATCCTCGAGGCACTTTTTGCCCCGTAGTTCTGGGCGTATGTGAATGAAACCAATTATCGGCAGGGATTTTTCCAAACGGATACGACTTAGGCACCTTCAAAAAAGAGCTTACTTATAAAGGCCACCAACATAATTGCAAAAAGAGAGGCAGTGTAGTTTTTTTATGAATGGCGGTAATAATTTACCATCCGGTGAGCCTTCTACCCGTTTGCTCCCTCTTCTATCAAAAAAACCCTTAAACAGTGAATCACATCACTGCTGCTACATCCATGATCATTTAATACTACATTCACATCATGACGAATACACTTGACTTCCAAATAACAATAACACTAAATTGTTATAATAATCAACATCACTCTAACAATTGCATGCTCTAAGGCCCCGATTATACTTTGATTAGAGCGAATGCGAGTGTTTTTTTTATATCATAAGATAGCAAACAAGCAGATGGGTCTCCTGATGGAAAGAGTTAACCATCGCCTATAGACACCAAAGAAATTAATGGTGCGTTGCTATCTTGTGGCGAGATCTATTGCCACATGCATAAGTTTACCGACTACCTTACCCTCCAAAGCGGAACACGACAGTGACCAGTACTGACGCTATTGCGGCAGGAATAGGTAAGGCGGTGGCACCAGACCCGGGCGAGACTGTGCAGAACTCTACCACCTAGTAGTCACGATTGTAGTGACTTGCATAGCAAATCGGTCGCCTTTTACGACCTGCCTGACAGAACGGCAGTTGGTCTATTCTTCAAAGGAGCCCGGAACCAACACGGGGAAAAACCAACACGGTGTTTAATGCAGGTGCTTAGTATTAACCAAAAACACGCGTAGACAGCCGTTTATTGAGGCGAATGATTAGTAATCAGCGTCTATTCACTTCACTACGCTGATTACTAATCACTCGCGCTACTATTCACTTTTACTACGCTGATTACTAATCACTGGCACCAATCAACGGCTGTCCACACGTGTTTTTTTAATACTAAACACCTGCATTAAACACTCGCATTCGCTCTAATAAAAGTGTAAACGGGGTATAACAGATGGTCTGAGTTAGCTCCCATTGTAGGTCCGAGCATCTTTGAACAATAGACCATCTGTATAACGGCCAAGGCCCTAAAGGCAAACTATATAATGAATCCTAGGTGGTAAATTTCTCCCGGATTTGGTACCACATGTTACGTTTTGGCGGGTAGCCGGTAAACTAATACATGCGACGTTACATACGCCTAACGGAGTGCTAAGTGTGAGTTTTTCTTTTCGCATTCGATTGTGAGCGCGTTTGGAGTTTACGAGGAATTTGTATGTGATTTGTGCAGCGCCACCTAGTGGTAAACGTAAGAAACCAGTTTACCACTAGGTGGCGCTGCACAAATCACTTTCAAATTCCTAGTAAACTCGAAACGCGCTCACGATCGAATGCAAAAGAAAAACTCACACTTAGCACTCTGATAGCAATGCGCTATTAGCTTGTTCCTTGTCTATAGGCTATGGTTATCTCTTTTCATCAGGAGACCCTCTGCTTTTTATGCTGTTGTACTCATGATGAGTAACACCTAATATCTAAGTAATTAAGTTGGTACAATCTAAAAGGCAACTCTAGCATCGCGCATGCTCATTGGTCTATTCAAATAGCGAGCACTTCCTCGGCATCCGACTTTTTTTAACTTCCCGCTACGTATGTAGATAAGGAAGTTACTAATTTTGCCCCGATTTTCGAAAATCGAGTTTTGACCGGGTCTCCACGTTTTGAGGTCCTTGGAACTTTTTCCGACTATTTTCACCATGACGTCAGTATGTCTGTATATATCTATGTATGTGTGTGTATGTAAATATCTCATAACTATTGAACGGCTTGACCGATCGAAACGCGGTTGATTGCATTCGATTAGATCCCGTTCAACTTAGACTTCCTGAAAATTTGAGCTAAGTCGGCGCAGGAGATTTTGAGAAATTTTAAAAATCCCAAAAAAAATATTTGGCCAAACAGTGTTTTTTAACACCAGATTAATGTACCGATTGAGTACAAAAATTAATCAGCTTTATTCCTCAGAAAACTACGTCTAATGCATAAATTGTATCAAAATCGGTTTATCCGATTGGGAGAAATCGTTAACGAAAAATTTTGAAAAAAGTGTTTTTCGACATAACTTCGAAATTTTTCAACCAATCATTTTTTTGGTATTCTACGATATTTTAGTACTAAAAAACCACGTCGAATAGCGTTTCAAAAATCAAAATCGAACCTAATTTTGAAAAGTTACAGCTTTTCAAATATAAAAATTACGTCGTTTTTAGTAAAGTTACTAAATATTTTTGAAATAACTTTCAGGCTAATACGCCAATTGACTTAAAAATCTTATCAGCTTCTCTCCTTTAAAAACTTCTTCAAATACCGTTAATTTAATCAAAATCGGTCAATTTGTTTGTGATGTATCAATGAAGAAAACTGACCCATCTGCTTGTTTGCTATCTTATGAAATAACAAAAAATGTCCATGAATCATAGGCACTGCTTTCTATCAGGTAACCTATTTGTTCATTAGTCGTCCGATTCTACAAAAATCTAAGTCGGTAATCCAAATTATCTATCGCACTAGACTATAATAGTAATACAACTTCTGCAAAGACCTACATCTACAATGTGAAAAAAATATGACTCAACGTGTGGAATGGTTGTGACCAATCACAACTGCTTATTTGTAACATTCCATGTTTGTACTGCAAATAAACTATAATAGGTGCCCGTCTAGCCCTGCATAATCATGTGCTTATCCCAACGCTATTGTATGGAAGTGAGAGTTGGGTACGTCAGAAAGGGCATGAAAGTAGAATCAACGCGGTCGAGATGAGGTCGCTAAGAAAAATGTGGGGTGTGACACTCGCGGACCGAGTTCGTAATGTCGAACTGAGAGAGAGGTTAGGTTTGAAAGAAAGTGTCGGTGTAAAGATGAGAAAGAGCATGCTCCGTTGGTTCGGACGTGTAGAAAGAATGGTAGATGAAAGGTTAACAAAACAGATATACAACGCGAATGTGGAAGGATGTAGGTACCGGGGAAGACCAAGACTGACATACCACGAACAGATTGATCGAGTACTGTCCGAAGGTGGTGTCAAGTCTTCGCAACCGGCGTGTGTGTATGAAGAGAGTGATGAATGTGGAGGAAGCGAGACAAGCCTGCAAGGATCGTGATGTATGGCACTCGGTTCTCTCTGCCTATCCCGTAAGGGATCTGGCATGAAGATATGTATGTATGTATAAACTGTAATTGGGTGACCTAATTCTACTAATAAAGTACAAAGCTAAATTTTATAACTAGTACATATAGTGTGTGCATAGATTTAATATACATAAGTGAACCGATTTTTCAAAAAATAATGCCTATCTAAAATATTATAAAAAATCATAAAAAAATATATTTGTGTTATTCTTATTGTTGAAAAAATAAGAAATTCCCTCTTAGTTCTCGCTTTGATTATGTCACAGGCCCTAGACACCTAATAACAGGCGAATGGCTTCTGCCAACACATCTGATGTATAGTTCCGCTGTAAATGGACACGCGGAAATACTCAATAAGTGTCGACCAATCAGATCCTCTGTACATCACTGTGGCTGTGTGTCATCATCTTTCACTGTGGTCTTGAGTTAGCCAATCATGAAATCAGAAATCAGAAGTACTTTATTCAATAAAACTTTTTACAAGTTATTTTGACGCGTCAACATTTTTTTTAAACTACTACCGGATCGGAAATGCGGCCAAACATGGTGTTGCAACCCCGCTTCGTCTTACCTCAGCTAGTTGCCAGAATGCATTTAAAAAGGAAAATTAAACATTAGGCGTCTACGGGATGTGTGGTCGGTGGATCATGTTCTCTCCACTCTCCAGTTTCCAGTTAGTGAGTGTGCTATCGATGGTAACCACACACATCATGTTCAAAATGCGACAAATAGTATGCTTTTTCCCATGTTCATCCCGGGCTCCTTTAAAGAATAGGCCAATTGCCGTTTCGCCAGGCAGGTCGTAAAAGGCGACCGATTGGCTATACGAGTCACTACCATCGTGGCTACTAGGTGGTAGAGTTCTGCATTGTCTCGCCTGGGTCTGGTACCACCGCCTTACCTATTCCTGCCGCAATAGCGTCAGTACTTGTCACTGTCGCGTTCCGGTTTGGAGGATAAGGTAGCCGGTAAACTTATGCATGTGGCATTAGACCTCGCCACAAGATAGCAACGCACCATTAATACCTTTGGTGTCTATAGGCGATGGTTGACTCTTTCCATCAGGAGACTCATCTGCTTGTTTGCTATCTTATAATATAAAAAAAAATGCTTGTCAAAATGATGGTAACCCTAACCGCGCATAACTTTTGTTTATATCACAGCGCATTGTTCATACGATATTTAACAATTCAAAAAGTTCTATGTATTTTTCATTACCTTAGTCGTTCAAACTATATGTTTTTTAAAACAGAGTGCTAAGTGTGAGTTTTTCTTTTCGCATTCGACCGTGAGCGCGTCTCGAGTTTACTAGGAATTTGTATGTGATTTGTACAGCGCCACCTAGTGGTAAACTGGTTTCTCACGTTTACCATTAGGTGGCGGTGTACAAATCACATACAAATTCCTAGTAAACTCCAAACGCGCTCACGATCGAATGCGAAAAGAAAAACTCACACTTAGCACTCTGATCCCGCGTGAGCGAAAACTTGAAATCCTTTTTTTTAAACAACATTTTTAACTCGCCTGGTTTCACAGTACGATGGCCGCTAGTTCAGCCGTGTCAAAATTTCTCTTTGTTTAAATCATCCAGATGTTTAAAATTAAATATTATGAAACACAATATAATTTCGTGTATAAAACAAAGACTGATGACTTTTATAATAAATAAATGATGAAAATAATTTGCTTGGTATTAGGCGATATCAAATCTAAGCCGGTACACGTGACGTCACGCCTTGTAAACCAAACAATGTCAGTTGTTTTTCAGAACACGAAATAATAAATTTTTTTTTGAAAAAATGTTAATTTTGCACGGCGCAGCGAGATGTTTTTAAGGATGCAATAATAGCCTAGCCCTATTTGGCGATACATGAAGAGTTTTTAAAAATCAAGATAAATTAAGATTTTAAACACAAAGAAAAATTACGTAAATGTTTTATCTATACATATAATAAAATCGTAGGAAAGTCAAAACTGTACATTGAATATTTTTTTTAAAAAATACTTGGGGCGTGATCTATAATCGATATCGAAACCAAAAATATAGTTTTTACAATTTTTGTCTGTTTGTCTGTATGTCTGTTTGTCTGCTTGTCTGTATGTATGTCCGGGATAAACTCAAAAAGTACTGCATGGATTTACTTCAAATTTTGCATGAATATTACTAACAGGTCGGGTCAACAAATAGGCTACATACTATCACGCTATCACCTAGCGGGGAGGAGCTGTGCGGAGTAAACGAAGTCCGCGCGGACGAAGTCGTTGGCAACAGCTAGTTTTAAATAAATAATTATTTAATGTATTGGGTAAAACAAATCATGTAGCACTGTAGTTACAATAACCTTACAACGCTGTGAACAATTTGCCATTGAATTTTAAACATTAAATCATACGATAATCCATTAATATTACTAGCGATCGCCTGTGACCGAAATTCGACCATAGACAACAATACAATCTCTTTTAAGTTTGACAACTGACTTTAGCTGTAAAAAATAGTTTACTCTTCATGTGTATTTAATGTCATGTATGTCACATAAATGTAGTGTGTGTAATGTTAATATTTATTATTTCATTTTAATGTATCTTTAACAATATTAGATTTCTGCATTTCTCTGCAATGTGAACTTTAACTGTGCCAGATTTCATACTCCACGGATCGCGCAATTGTCTTAAAAATGGGTACAAACTTTTCCCTTCACGTATTAATATTTAGATAACTATAAAAGTTTGAATATGTTAATTTTAGAGTTGGGATTTAAATGTAATTTAGTACTGGATTATTTTACTGCCTAGATTTATTTACTACATACTATTTACTAATTACTTAACACATAAAATTTTTAGCCTGCAAAAATAATACTGGAAACATAACAAGCTACACACTATTTACTAATTTCATAACACATAGGCTATTTTTTTGCCTGGAAACATAACACGCTACAAACTATTTACTAATTACATAACATATGCCAGTTTTTAGCCTGTAAACATAACACGCTACAGGCTATTTACTAATTACATAAAACATATGCTAATATTTGGCCTGGAAACATAACGAGCTACAGACTATTTACTAATTTTAATTAATTTAAAGATTTTGCTGGAAGAGATCTCTTAAAGAGATAAACACACCTATGTATTATATTTTATCCATTTATTGTTAGATGATATTTTGTTTTTGTACATTAAGAGTTAAATAAATAAAATAAATA
This sequence comes from Apodemia mormo, assembly GCA_036924255.1. Lineage (NCBI taxonomy): Eukaryota > Metazoa > Arthropoda > Insecta > Lepidoptera > Riodinidae > Apodemia > Apodemia mormo. Next base: position 12,282,907 of record JAUPFN010000016.1, on the reverse strand, counting down.
ATTACATAACACATAGGCTAATTTTTAGCCTGGAAACATATCAAGCTACAGATTATTTACTAATTACATAACACATAGGCTAATTTTTAGCCTGGAAACATAACAAGCTAGACTATTTACTAATTACATAACACATAGGCTAATTTTTCGCCTGGAAACACAACAAGCTATAGACTATTTACTAATTACATAACACATAGGCTAATTTTTAGCCTGGAAACATAACAAGCTAGACTATTTACTAATTACATAACACATAGGCTAATTTTTAGCCTGGAAACACAACAACCTATAGACTATTTACTAATTACATAACACATAGGCTAATTTTTAGACGTAGGGTTAAAATTGTATATTATATCGTTACATCTATATATTAATACGCGAAGGAATAACTTTGGGCCCCTATTTGAGACAATAATGCAAACAATGGAATATGAAATTTGGCACGGTTAAAATTTACATTGCTGAGGATTGCAGCAAATTAATATTTTTAAATAAAATGCATTAGAAATACTTTAAATTAATAAAAATAAATGTTACAGATACTACATTAATGTGACATGTGTACATGATAATATACACACAGGTATACTTTTTTCTTCTCGGGTAAAGTCAGTAGTCAAACCTAAAAGAGATTTGTTTATGATCGAATTTCAGGAACAGGCGAAGATTATAATATAGAGATAATAAAAATCTAAAATATTTATTTAAAAAATAAGGATTATTTATATTTTTAGGATATAGTTTCGGCAAAATAGACATTAGTCACGAGAATAGATATAAGTTGCAAATTTGCAAGATTTACGTCACACCGTGGTAAAACGTCATATTGTTTTTGACAATTTTCAAACCACAGAGTATGTATGACCACGGCATGGTGACATTAGACGCCATAACAGTCCACATCGTTGTCGCGGTAAATGTTTATTTTAAAACGCGGATTTTTAATACAAATGTATGATTAATAAAATAGTTTTTGGTTAAGATAAACAGTTTTTCAAATTTAGTCAACAAGCCTATTATAGTTTTGCTTAAACATTGTCGCGTTTTAATTTACTTGAACTATTACGATTTAGGGTTTGCTTGTTATCGTGTTAAAGATTATTTGACCACTACCACAGAATACTCAGAGACTAACAGAAGTCAATTTTTTTTATGTCATAAGATAGCAAACAAGCACATGAGTCTCCTGATGGTAAGAGTCAACCATCGCCTATAGACACCAAAGATGTTAATGGTGCGTTGCTATCTTGTTGCGAGGTCTAATGCCACATGCATAAGTTTACCGGCTACCTTAACCTCCAAACCGGAACACGATAGTGACAAGCACTGACGCTATTGCGGCAGGAATAGGTAAGGCGGTGGCACCAGACCCGGGCGAGACAATGCAGAACTCTACCACCTAGTAATCACGATGGTAGTGACTCGATAGCCAATCGGTCGCCTTTTACGACCTGCCTGGCAGAACGGCAGTTGGCCTATTCTTCAAAGGAGGCCGGGACCAACACGGCGAATAATTTACTTGAACTATTTCGATTTAGGGTTTGCTTGTTATCGTGTTAAAGATTATTTGACCACTACCACAGAATACTCAGAGACTAACAGAAGTCAATGTTACATACAAGTAATATTTGAGCATAGCAAACATAGACACCTCTCACGGACGCGATATCTCGGACTGATGCGGAACAAACTGTCCCGAACCATTCCGAGATATCGCGTCCGTGAGAGGTGTCTATGTGTGCGTTGCTCGAATATCACATGTATGTAGATTGACTACTGTTAGTCTCCCGTATACTGTGTCACTACACTGTGTTTTAGATTGTACTAGTGATACAACAGAAAGTGTGGACGAAGGAAAACTGAGCCGCTGGGATATTCTTTGTTTTTTTTGACCTTCATTGAGTTTGTTTCGATTGTTAGTCTGTTTTTTAATTCAGTTGAATTATAGTGGTCATACATAAAAATCAATGGAAAATGGCTTCTTTATGTCCTAATCGCAGGCATGTATCAAGTGAAAATGTAGTCTCGCTTATAAGTTTAACGCTACAGTGTAGAATAAATATATTTGGATTCTAATACTTCGATTATTATAAAAAATGAAACCAAATTAATAATGGCTAATATCAAAATTATTATTGTATATTATGTACAAAATCACTGAGGTAGACAACATCATCTACATTATATACATAATGTTTTTACTTTATATTTACAATTTTATCTATAAAAATATGTTCTCAATTTGCTAAGCTACATCTACATGATGAAGTTACTTTTTTTCTTCCGCCAAAGCTTGTCCAAGTGAAGCTGTGGCGGCTGATGTATTTGACGCAGAAACTATTTTGTCCAAAAGCACTCGAGTCTGCGCCTGAAAATTAAAATATTTCTTTATTGAGAAAAGTTATTTAAAAACATGTATAATCACGCCCGGTTTGCTTGCGGGGTACGCAGAGTAAACGAAACGTCTATAGACATTTCGGTTCACCACGATTCACCGGTTTGCCGATTGGTAAAACGAGTGGTGAAACCCATCGCCGCAATTTTACAAACATTTTAACGATTTCTAGCGATTACCGGGACCGAGAACCAAATTTCTTCATGACATTCACTCATTTTAGTGAACAGAAATTAGATCAGTTTTATCTAATGCAAATTTAAAATTAAACAGATTATCTTTACCCTCCCAATTGGAACACAACTGGGACAAGCACTGACGTTATCGCGGCAGGAATCTGTAAAGCGGTAGTCCCAAACCAGGGTAAGACGTTGCCAAACTCTTCCACCTATTAGTCACGAAGGTAGTGAGCCGTTTGGCCAGTCGTTCGCTTTACACCATTTGCCTGGCAGGTAGCCAAATATTTTTCGTTTGTTTATTATTTTTATTCGCCGGGACCAATACGAAAAGATTTCAGACTACTCCGTTAGAGGTTTAACGTGAAAATATGTATTTATGTTTTGAATTTGACTATAAAGAGGCAAAACTGTGCTAATTTGTCATTTTTCACACATAACACCCAACAACACAATTAGGTACAAGATTCAAAACGTTTGGAACAATTTTTGGCACCATCATCAAAGTCTAGTCACTGTACAGCAAGGTCATGTTTTGTTATGGCATTCATCAACAATCTGGTACACAATGTATTATTTTGTATACCAGATTGTTGATGAATGCCATAACAATATCTTTTTATTTTTATCACAAAATATAAACAGTTTTTTTTTTCAAAATGAATTTGGCAGATGATTTGTATGACTGTTACAGCAGAAACGAGCTTTTGGGTGTACAGTGCTCAGCTAGAGTTTAAATTTAGTGAGCTTAAAACCCCCACCCTAAGTGTATCTTCTGTGAGACCGAAACCTCGGTTTAAGGCAATATGCGTAAAGCTATTCAAGACAACCTGTAGGAATAGTTTTACTATTGTTGAGCAGTTTTCTATTTATTAAGAGGGAACCGAGCTTTTAAGAGCAAATCGATATTTTGGCCTTCTACAAGATAGGGAGGAGAAGTATTGGTTCTGACTAAGATGGGCGATACGAGTGCGGGATTTGATATTTTCTTTTTAACATTAAAATATGTACACATTTTGAAAATGTCGTTAGGCTATTATTTAAAAACTGACGAATTTCCGTTAAGTATTTACGCCATACTAAGGGTTTTCCTTTTTGTTCAGAGGTAACTTCGATTTTTTTTCTATCGAGGAAACTACAAATTATCATGTTTCCAAGATGTATAATTTATGGCGTGAATCCTTTAATATCTTACTTATGAATTGCGTTGCTAAATCTTTAACCCGTGACGTGATTACCTGGCCAATAAAAAATTCGCGGTAGTGCTCCGTGTCTGGAAGCCTCCCTTTTTTTATGCCTAGGTTTCAAAAAATCGGTTTATACATATATTTTCGTTTATATTTTATATATATATATACTATATATCAACGTAATCTGTATAAAATTTCCTATTCGTTCCTACTATTACAATAATAAATAAAAGCTTACCTAATATTCAAATCCTGTGATAATTATTAACTTTGTAAAAAATTTCACCACTATCCCACTGCTTAAAGTTTTACACTAAATTGCGTTAAGTTACGTTATCACTCAAACAATACTATACCTTTATAGTATACATAATGAACAAATATATAATAATAATGAACAAACTATCACACAAAATACAGCCATTTCTAAACACAGCCGGTATACACTGTAAAATGTTCAAACTACAAGTAAAGATGTCGCACGGCCGATCGTGTTTTGTTAATTTATTGTGGCCAATTTCTTGTTCGGTCATTGGTTATTTTGTACTCAGTCTCAGACGACAGCCAATAGAAAATAAATACAATACAAAAATCGCGTCACATGGATGCAGAAGCGTAAAATCAACGGCCAATTGGAGCGAGTTAATTTTGTACAGACGGGTGTACAGAAATCACTTCTCGCGCGTAAAGTTTTTGTACATACGTCTGTACGAAAATCGCGATACGGGTTAATGATAACGATATAGCAACGGATCTACCGAAAGCATTTATTTCGAAATTAGCTCGGCGTAGCCTTAATCTTTAAAACTTTTAATGACGTCATTAACTATGCTGAATGGTTGTCTCTTCGCCAGGTACAGAAATTCGCTATTTTAATGTGTAACACAGATTATTAAAAATTGTTTTATATTTTGTTTATATAAAAAGAAAAGTACTGACTCATTGACTGACATATCAATACCTTACCTAAGCCTTTGGACTAAGAAGATTTTTCACAAGAGTTGTTTTTGTGATGTAGATCAAATATAAGAAAGCATTTTTTGAAATTCACCCCCTAAGATGTTGAAAGATTGTGTAAACTTTCTTATATTCACGGCATGTTAATTTACTCGCGGGCGAAGATGCGCGTGTCAGTTAGTCTGCTATAAAAAAGTACCCTTACGTATTATGTAGTAACAAGACGTAGGTACAAAGAATTGAGTACCATACATCAAGATCCAGACAGACTTGCCTTGCTTCCTCCACATCCAAAACTCTCATCATGCAAACACGCCGGTTTCGGACACTTGACGCTGCCTTTGGACAGCCTACGACTAATTTGACCATTGTGCATCAGACTTGATCTGTCCGGTACATACATCTATCCACATTCCTTTTGTATATAACTGTGTTCATAATAATTCATCTGCCATTTTTTTCAATATGTCCAAACAAAGAGAACAGACATTGTCTTACAATCCCAACCTAGCCTGAAGATAAGTACTAGTAAGTAGTACATTGTATTGCTTACTCTAGAAATAATGTGCAAGCTAGCATTATTAGCTATAGACAGTATATTATATTCTATATGTATACAAACAAACATAATTCCCTAAAAATCTATAAGGAAATGCTAAATACCTTTGTTTATTGTATGTGCCTATAAAACCAAGTCTTGATAACATATTGTTACATTAGCACCGCCAAATAAAAAATCTTCGTAACTCTAATTAGTGCGCTGACTATTCGTAACACCCTTTAATGGCTCATAATATTAGAGGCAAGCTTCTTTTAAGTAATAAACCACAGGCATTCCTGCTAAGCAGTTTGTAAAAAAATAACGATCGACGAAATGTGCCACATTTGTATTGTCATGAATATACATATTAATCACATCAACATTTATTAGTGTACCTCCTCTACAAGTAAAAAAGATGTCCATCTTTTGTTTCTTACGTATGCCGTCATGTAGAGTGTAACAGGATAGATCTTTAAAGACCTATCTAATTACACCCTACTATTAAGTACATTATTGCAAAGGCTGGAAAATAGCAGTTGCAGGTCGAGTATGAGTTTGAAGACCGAGCCGCAGGCGATGGGCTTCAAGCGAGAGCTACATTAAAAGAATGTGGAGGAAGCGAGACATGTCTGCAAGGATCGTGATATATGGCACTCGGTTCCTCAGTTCTCTCTGCCTATTCCGTAAGGGATGTGGCGAGAAGATATGTATGTATTTTATAAACACAGTATAGCTATAGATATATAGATCTACTTTAAACATTAGCATGTTTAAACGCAGCTAAAGAGATTTTCACTTAAAAAATATTAACTCACATCATTAGATTTTCCTTGTGCTGCTGATTTTACTCTGTCAAGTTCATCTTGAAGTTTAATGGAATTCTCCCGAATTGTTTTTCGATGCACAAAATATGATTCTCTGAAAAAATAACAAAAGCTGGTGATTTTACTTGTACCAACCCTAAAAGTTTTATTTGTTAAGAAACATGAAAGGTTAATTAAACTACTGATTTCAACCCAAAAAGTAATTAAAAATATATATAAATTTCGAGGAACTAATGTTTTATGAGATAAATGTTAATACTGTCCATTAATAATACACATATAAAAAGTAAAATATATTTAATAAACATCCAAACCCAGAAATACAAATATTTTTGTTCATCACTGTTTTCCTTTTTCATTCACATTTTGAATTACATCAATCAAACAAAGAAACACAAATGTACATCCCTGTGGGGAATTCAAGCTCCATTTAATATGTAGTTAGAGTCAGTAACTAACCACTCAAGCAATAGCCGTTATTCAACAGTTACATCTTTAGAAAATATTATAATACTCTAATATTGTTGTATTGTGGGAAATTATTTTTTATACTGGCAAACTGATAAATCTTATAATTGTATCGACAAATAAAATATAACAAACCTTATCACAATGATTTGTAAGATGACACCGACAAAAGCAACACCAAAACACACCATAATTATTGCAATATTTGGTAGTTTACGGACTCCTTTTACTCCATAGTAGTTTGTTTTTTCTTGTTCATTTTTAGATTTTTGTTGTGTTTCATAATAAAATCCATATTGTGGGTTGTTTCTTAAACTGGAAAATGATGATAACACAATATAATCAAGATTTTCAAAAAAGCATTCTAAATCATGACAAATCATGACGCCTATGATGCTGAATTTGTAACACAAGACAAATTCAGCATCATAGGCTTCATGATTTGAGAGTAATATGTGTGATCTCCTTCTTATTTCATTTACAACACAAAAAACACGCAACTAGTTTTCCTGTCAGTTACAAGGTATTGCTATTTAAAATATCAATGATTTTAATGATGCCCTAGATATAAATGCAAAATTGAAAATGTAAAAATTACAAACAGATCTATTTATGATAGACTAACTGAGCCCAGGACTTCGTTTGCGTAAAAAAATTTCGAAAATAAAAGTAGCCTAAGTTAATCCTTATCAAAGGCCTGTCAAAATCGGTTTATCGGGGGGGTTTATCAGGGATTAGCCGCAACAAACAGACAGACAAACAGACAAAAATTGTAAAAATGTTAGTTTTATATATGTTCCATGTATACATCCATATGCATTTGTTAAAAAGCGAATATTTTAATATTACAAACACACTCAAATTTTATTTATTTGTATAAAAGATGTATAAATATACAACCTCAAAACATATTTGTTTAATATAAAATATTATTCAACATATACATAGTAGTTGTCAACTTTTACAGTATATTGATATGATGTGACTTGTGTACTTGTGGTGTGCTGGACATTTACAAAATAGGTATGTGCAACATGTCCTTTGGAATAGTTTTTTAAATTCTTGAGCCAAGAATGTAGCTCCAATTTAATTTTGCCAGATATCTAGGACAAACTAAACAATATTTTTTACGTCATAAAACATAGTTTGTAGACATGTGACATAAAACATAGACATAGTCATTATTAATTTAAATATACAAAGTTTAGGTTTTTTTCAAGTGATAGCTTAGTGTAATAATTCTCAATACACCAAATAACAAATTATCATAAAAACAAAAAACTTGACTAATCCTATTGGACATGACAATGACAAAGGCTGTGCAATTTTTCACTGTATTCAGTGAAAAATTGCACAGCCTATGTCATTCTCACAACTAAGATGAATGTAACAACAAATCTTAAGTTTAAATTCAACAACCCATCAAGCTACAGAGAGTGCAAAAGAAATGACATGTACACACATATACATGAAAAACACAACCCTTTTACACATATACATAAAAAACCCGGTTGGGTACAAGTGTGGTAAATCATAATAGAAGCCATTCTTGTTTTTAATATATTTAAATTATACTGTTCAGGCTTACGGAAACCACCTTAGCTATTCCTGATGCAATAGTGTCATTGTCTTGTTCCAGTTTGGAGGGTAAACTTATAACAACAACCTCTATTGAAACCACTTTCTAGACATAGCAACATTATACATAAGTTTTTTTTTTATAGAAGAGGGGGCAAACGAGCAAGAGGTGTACCTGATGGTTAGTGATCACCGCCGCCCATGGACATCCGCAATACCAGAGGTCTTGCAGTTGCGTTGCCGGCCTTTTAAGAATGAGTAAGCTCTTTTCTTGAAGGTCCCTATGTCGTATCCGTTCGGAAATACCCCTGCCGGTAATTGGTTCCACAACAGAGTAGTGCGAGGTAAAAAGTTTCGGGAGAAACGCACAGTTGTGGATTTCCAGACATCGAGATGGTGAGGATGGAACTTCAAATTTTGACGCGATGTCCGATGGTAGAATTCGGCGGCAGGAATTAATCCAAACAACTCGTCGGAACACTCTCCATGATATATACGATAAAAGACACAGAGAGAACCTACATCTCTGCGCAATGCCAAAGAGTCAAGCTGTTTCGAAATAGCCTGGTCGTCAACGATTCGAACCGCTCTACGCTGAATGCGATCAAGAGCAAGAAGCTGGTACTGGGGAGCTCCGGCCCAGAGATGGGAACAGTACTCTATGTGGGGCCGAACCTGTGCCTTATAAAGTTGAAGGCAATGGACCGGCAAAAAGTACTGTTTCGCTCTGCTGAGTACATCGAGCTTTTTGGAGGCTAGTTTAGCCTTGCTTTCCAAATGACCGTGAAACTGAACGTAATTCGATATGTCAACTCCCAGGATTCTGACACTAGCTGAGTCTGTCAGGAGAGTATCCTCAAATCGAGGTGATACGACAAAAGGGCGTCTTTTTTGCGGACACAACAACACAACATGCAAAGCTGTGTCTTCTTGGGGTTAAAAGTAACCAGGTTTTGGCGACCCCATTCCAAGACATCGGTAAGTCGATTCTCGATTATACATAAGTCCCTTGAATTTCAAGTATACTTTCAGAAGAAAATAATGTGGCTATTACGACTTCGGATATAACGCTGAATTCTGGTATAGCAGCTTGTTTAAATGAATTATTTGTCGCAAGTTCTTGAAAATCCCATGCACATGTTGTCAGCAGGTTATGAATAAGAATTTCTTTACTTTCGTATATAGTCAGGTAAAACTAAATTTAAGAATTCCGTAGTTATTCAGTAATTTGCGCTCTGTTAATATAAAATGTTTTTGTGTGATCAGATAGGTTTTCTTACTATCTTTACGACAGCTCCTTACAATGTAGGCAGAGAGAACCAAGTGCCATATGTCCTTACAGATTGCTTTGATTCCTCCACACTTATTACTTTTTACCTACCTACCTACTACCTACATATGAGTACCTCCTCTTTCTTTGTATCATCAGATTAAACAACTGTTGGAAATAGGGACAGAATTGTAGTGGACCGTTCATCGACATTATAAGCATAATCTGCTGTATATATAAAAAAGCAAGCTTTGATAGGGTATTTTTTCATAAACAGTAACTAAGGAGACCCCCAGTATCACAAAAAGTTCTATGACCTAATTCTACTTTAGGGTTAGATAAGGGAGTGACTCGACTAACAAAGTTTAATTGGTTTTTATAAATATTTGTTTTCCATTTTAAATAAGTAATGTGAATTTATACTTACTTATATGGTACATGTGTTTTATATACATATGATGTATTCCTATGACTATTATTCGGAACTGATATTTCTATTGTGTTATCATACTGAGCCCGTAAGCCTGGTTTACTTAAGACATTGTATGCTTCTACAATACGAACAAAATGCTCTTGAGCTTTGACATCTTTATTTTTATCAGGATGAAACTACAAAATAAAATAAAACCAGATTATTTACTATTACAAATTGTAAAAAATATCTACATTGATATTTGTCCGGCAATGTTTAATTTAACTATTGTCTTTTTGATGCTATTGTGACTGGCACTGTAATTTCAATCACAGCAATGTCACATTAGAAGGTACAAAGCATTAAAACATCTTTCATCTTTATTTTGCCCTTTTCCTTACTTAAAATTGTACTGACATTTATAATGTTCTATTCAAATTTAAAAATAAACTAACTGAGAATAATGATATTGTTTCAGGTTAAGAAATGCAATTACATATTATATTCGGCTAATCACAGCATTTTCTGCAATCGTAGGTGCACTTTTTATGCCCCTGCCTACCTCTTTAGGGTTACAGACGTGAAGTCCTTTTTTTTCTAAAGAAATGCAACACTAAATTTAAAACAATGCATATTAATTTCATTTTAACATTAAAACCTAACTGCAATATGACAGCTTAAACAATACTATAAAAAATTAGGATTTAACAAGAACTCTTCAAAATTTAATTAAATTTAACATACATCTTGTGGAAAAGTATTGCCTTTTTTCCATCTGACACAACATAACAGAAATATTGGGCTCATATTCGTTCTCAGTAAATTATTTAGTATCATCATACTTGGTGCAATAACGGGGCAGGCAGAGTATACCAAACATCTTTATTATATACCTTCCAATTCACCAAAAATTAACAACTTTTACCTATCCGGAATAGGTAAAAGTTGTCAATTTGTAGTGAATCCTAAGAACTTAACCCGAGACCTTGTGATGTAAGCCAAATAAGCTATCCCCGACCACGAGAAAGTCATGTTATTTACATATAGCTTTATTAATTTGTAAATTGTTTTCAAATTGTGATAATTTTAAATTATTAACAATTAGAATTGTGACGTAGAGGAGTGAGGTGAGCTCCTTGTGGTATGCTAACTGCCACATCTTATAAAATATAGAATAATAGTTAATTGAAATTTATAACAATTAAAACTCAAAACACTACCGCTTATGCATGGACCATGGAAAATATTAAACTCATTTAATGTTGTGCCTCTAATGACAGGGCTCTGTGCATGCAGCCTACCTATGCAATCCTTAATAATCAGAACTAAATATTAATCTTTGTTTGCTTATGCTTTTAATTGCCTAATCTTTAGTGTGTAGTGCTAAATAGACACTATTCATTTAGTTTAGTATTTCATATTGCTATTTGTGACTATTGAGTGTTACTGTATTGTGCATGCTAAATAAGGAATTTATCATTCACATCATCTTTCATTCATTACCGTCCACATGCTAATCACCACCTTTCTATTGCTACTAAAGGGGAAAACATCACACTGCACAGTTTTTCTTATATGCTTACACTTCCAGTTAATGTAATAAAAACTGAAAATTTAATTAAAATCCATAGACTACAACTATGAACTTCAATTAAATAATACAACTGCATGATTATGTAATAAGTCAAATTATAATAATAATAAAAAAGTTCACATTTCCAGCAAAAACACAGCTGGCAGTCACTTCAGAATGTTCCAATACCTTTATATTTTCTCCATCAAGGCAGTACCTATTTTTCTTAACCCCTCAGAAATAAAAACAGAAATAATCCTCTAATAAATACTTTGCAACTAGAGTATCAGTTTAGGTCGAATTTTGATTTATTTCAAGTCTTTCTGTTTATACTTTAGACTAAAAAGGAAAATTGTTCTGGTCAAAATTGACAAGTCAACATTTTTTTTATATCATTAGATAACAAACAATCAGAGCTCTCCTGATGAAAAGAGAAGCCATCCTCTACAGGCACCAAATATGTTATGATGTGTTGCTATCCATGTGGCAGTATGGTAATTCCAAATGATAAGTCTTCTCGCTACCCTACTCTCCAAACCAGAACGTAACAATGACAAGCATTGACATAATTACAGCAGGAATAGGTAAAGCGGTGGTACCATATACCCAGTGAAACATTACAGAACTCTACCTCCTAGTATTCACGATGGTAGTAACAAATATAGCCAAACGGTCGCCTTTTACGACCTGCCTAGCAGAACGGCAATTGGCCTATTCTTCTAAGAAGCCGGACCAACACGGGGATTTAATTAGGTAGAATGCAAAATGAATTGCTGTTAAGTTTGTTTTCGTCAGACAATACTTATACCCTTCTTTGAGATAGATTTCGTAACATTTTATATAAAGCGTTAATAAACCTTACCTCTTTACTCATCTGTATGAAAGCATCTTTGATCTCCTTGTCAGTACAATTTTTACGCAAGTGGAGGATATCATAGTGAGTTTTTCTATGCAAACTAAAAACAAAGTGTACACTGTAATTGCAATCACAGTAATGATATAACGGTAATAGGTTTTTTAACGAAATATTTCTTACCTGTAAAATCGAAATATTGTACTTAACAATTTTATTTCGGAATTACGTCTAAAAAAATACATAGCGTAAAACAAATTTTAGTAAATTAACATATTGAAAATTCATGTTACTGTTATTCCCAATTTCATTTTGACGAAAACTTTTGACTTTTGAGTCAAGATTCAAGAATGTTGAATGAATTGACTTTGACACCATAGATTCTCTATAGGAGTCAGGAGATTTGACACTGACAAGTGACAAAATGATCAGCACTAGACATAGCTATTTTTGTTATTATTCATTATCGATGCACATCGTTATTTCGTAAACATCACCCGTTGTCAAAGATTACAATGAAATGTACTGGAAACCCGTTGTCAACATCGTTGTTTCCGACAACAGTGTCGGATATCCAAGTGGCGTACTGGCTGGGAAACATAAACCATGTCGTTAGTTTGGCGTTTTCATAAACGTTATAATACAATGACATCGTACTTCAAAGTAAAAACATGATTAAGAATAAATAAGAGTTAATGTATATAAATAAAAAAAAAAAAAAAACAGTAGCAGTCGTGGGACTGCCGATAGAAGTGAAAACGGAACTATTAAGTTGAGAGTAATTAAAAATATATAACTATATAAAGCGTCCAACGCGCACATAATACAGTCAGAAATAGTCGATGTATTAGTGTATACGTGTACACAGGCTACTGCGCGTGCGCTAGTCTGGCTCTGCATAGCTATAGATATACTATTATCATTAGCATGTCGGTGACGCGTACCGAGGATTTTACCCTCTACCAAAACGCTCAACGCGCCTAAAGAAGTTTTCACTTCAAAAACAGTAGCAGTCGTGGGACTGCCGATAGAAGTGAAAACGGAACTATTAAGTTGAGAGTAATTAAAACTATATGCAAAACATAGCTATAGATATACTATTGTCATTAGCATGTCGGTGACGCGAACCGAGGATTTTACCCTCTACCAAAACGCTCAACGCGCCTAAAGAAGTTTTCACTTCAAAAATATTAAAATATAAGTACACAGTTAAATTGGCACTTAAAATACTTATAGAATCGGTATCGTTGCGCCGTGTGCGCATCCGTTGTTTATTATCAGTTGGATTCATATTTCATTCGCTCGTATTCATTACACGGAGAGGTCCGGTGGCCGATACGACTCGGATCAGCCACCGGGCATCTCCGTATTATGGTTGACATCGGATGTTGTCGGTTACGGTCGGCATTATACGATACCTCTCATTGCGTTGAATTTAGATGTTATTCCCATCCGTTGTCAAATTTTTCGGCATCGGATGTCACCACTATAAAGTAAAATCGTTGGTCAGCAACGTTTTATTAAAAACGGCCAGCTCTAGTCAGCACCATTATCAGCACTCAACTTTCCTTCTTACTATAGAACGACTCCAACTCAAGACATCTAATTTAGATTTTCAGAATTCTAAGCTAGGATATTCTGAGCTGAGTTTCGATCATTATTTTTAACCAGCCAGCCAGCCTTTAAGTATCAAAACCTATAGAAGAAGTATTATAGTTATACAATAGTTAAGAAAAATAGCAGGCATGGAAAGTGTAAGTTTATATATTAAATTAGTGTTATAAAAAAAAAATCTAAGCTTAGAATTCTGAAAATCAATATCTGATTTCTTATGTTAGCGTTGTTCTGAGCCACCGACCACACAGCCCATAGACACCTAATAATAGGCAAATGACTTGTGTCAACACATCTGACTTATAGTTCCGATGTAAATGTCCACGCGCCAATGAGTAGTGATTGGGTAATCAGTGTCGACCAATCAGATGCTCTGTACATTACTATCTTTCACTGTGGCCTTGAGTTAGCCAATTACGGCGTTGCAACCCCATTTCGTCTTACCTCAGCTAGTTGCCAGAATGCATTCAATACGGAAAATCAAACATTAGCCGTCTATAGGCTGTGTGGTCGGTGTTCTGAGCTCATCCACTGTACACACACCCATTGGATGCGTTTACTGTTCAGACTTCAGATGATGCGTCTTACGAAGAAAACTGCTTCAGAACAACTTTGATCGATAAGTATTCTAGGTACATAGGTATTTACTTGTTTATTTTTTTCAAATGTTCATGTTCTTATTGATATTTTTACCAGCGCGTTTTGCTTGATTGTGTCAAATGCCAATCTTTTGTGGACTCCACTCCTCGTACGTTGAGTTCCATAATGTCGAAGTAACTTTACTACAAGATATCATTTAGGAAAAAACTCTGGAATTGGCACGCCAAAGCCGTGCCCAAACCAAAAAGTTCCTTGTATGTAAGCAAGAGATGTAATGTAGTGGCCGAAATTCTGTGCCGAAACTATTCCTGATAACTACAAGCACCATGTACCACCTACTTACTAGTTACTAGTACGCTATCGCCCCCGATATATAATATACTAGTCTATGCTATCGCCTATCACGAGTGCAACTTTCGCAAAGCGAAATATGGGGAAGGTTCCACTGTTTAAGTGAAATATGCTTGTAATCAACTTCATACCACAAGTGTGAAATTAATAATGTCACCAAAAAATATATGGTAATCCTTAATAATACAGTAACAAACGTCGGTCGAGCTGTTCACCTATTTATATAAAAATGTCGTGTTAGTTACACTACTTAGTTTAGGTTTGAGATGTCTTTCCAGAATAGGCTTTTTGCACCTTATTTTAATACATGGTAACATGATGGGAATATGTCATTCTGACAGTTCTATTCACAGTTGGAAGGCATAGTAAAATTTTGATCTTCCTACTTTTGATACTGTAATAATTATATAAATTGACTAGTTTTTATTCGTCTATACTTTAGATATTATTACTTGTGTGTTGTATTCCGTACAAATAGTTTCCATTGTTTTTTTTTGAAGTGAAAACTTCTTTAGGCGCGTTGAGCGTTTTGGTAGAGGGTAAAATCCTCGGTTCGCGTCACCGACATGCTAATGATAATAGTATATCTATAGCTATGTTTTGCATATAGTTTTAATTATTCTCAACTTAATAGTTCCGTTTTCACTTCTATCGGCAGTCCCACGACTGCTACTGTTTTTTATTTTCAAATTATTACTTTTTAATTTTAATTTAATTACATTAAGTTTAATTAGCTTGTAGGTAGTAAACGTACATCTCATAATTAAATGTAATTTTTGGAAATAGAAGTAAAAAAAATTTGGTAACGTAAAACTTGATTAATTTATTGTACGCCAAGAGAGTCACGTATCTTTGTTTTTAATATTTCCTAATTACAGGTTTGCTGGAAGAAATCTCTTTTACTAGAAATAAGCTCGCCCATTGTACTTCTATTATTGTTGTAAAAAAAACTCTAAATTTAGCAATCATTATTACCTACCAAAAGTTAATTTATATCTCGCCACGGGCTAGGGGTATAATTTTTTACACGTTGGCAACACTATAATCAGTATTTGCGCGGAGAACGGCGCGATCGGACGTATTGTCATGCGAGAAGCGGCTGGAAGGATGGCCGAACTCGAGTTCGAGGCACCGCTAGCCCAAATAGAAGATGCAGACGACTGTCTGTCAACTGCAGATTTTCCACAGAAGACTATCAACGGAAATGACATACGTTTAAACAACATCAACTGTTTAAAAAATGAAATTGTGAAAATGAAAACCGACTCCAATAAAATTAATGATAACGATGAACTGAAACCGGTGAAGTGTAAGGACAATATGCAAAACGGTGAAGGAGATAATTTTACTGAAACATTCTCTGGATCATTGGAAGATTTGGTGAATACATTTGACGAAAAGATTACTAAGTGTTTTGGTAATTATGAGGAGAGTGTAGAGAAGTTAGCGCCTGTACAAGTTCGCTCGCAGGAAGAAATTATGAACGAGTGTCAGTAAGTACCTACCTATATGTAAAATATACTTAAATGACTTTTAAATAAATTTATGATACGTAATAAATTTGATTAGTGCCATAGGGATAAAAATAGGTGCTATTAAAATGTGCGAGTAATTACTCGAACTCAAAGAATATTTTTTTAGTGTACTATTCCAAAATATTTAACAAATTGAAATGTTTTAATAAAATTTTGCTATAAACAAAAGGGCGGGCTCTGCGCATGGCTTTAGTAGACATGAGAATTGAGATCGATCGCCTTGTGGGTCAGGCAGGGGTAGTGAGGGTGTGCGTGGAGGGTGGAAACTATGACGCATCTCACCCTACTCCCAATAGCCCAACCCTAAATCGTATAGCAACGCAAAACTTTGCCCTGTAAAAATCTACTATTTACTCTCGAATTGACGCTGATAATTGATATTACAGATAACGATCGATCGAAGTAGGATTGATATCCTCAACATTCTAGCAACTTTAGGATTTCTATCTCTCTATCTTTCTTCCAATTATGTAAAGCTTCTCCTCGAATTGGTAACTGTAACTAAGCCTTTGACTATACAAGTTTAATATGTCGTTAAGCTAAGTAAGCAATGTAACGTAAACATGATGTACCTACCTAGTATTCGAAAATATCCTATTGAAAATTCCTGGCCATTCGGTCGTAAAACTAAAAATGCACCTGCCTATATTCCATTTTTTTTTCTATCAAAAAACATAACGAAAGACAATACCGTTATGCCTGAGAAACTGTTTGAATGGAGATATATTTAATGAAAAATGAAAAAGTGGTAGAGTTCTACATTGACTCGTCCGGGTGTGACTCCACCGCCTTACCTATTCCTGCCGCAATAGCGTCAGTGCTTGTCACTGTCGTGTTCCGGTTTGGAGGGTAAAGTAGCAGGTAAACTTATTCATGTGGCATTAGACCTCGCCACAAGATATCAACGCACCATTAACATCTTTGGTGTCTATATGCGATGGTTAACTCCATCAGGAGATCCATCTGGTTTGCTATCTTATGATATAAAAAAGAAGAACACTTACTCATAGTAAATGTATTTACCTATTTATTATTATAAACTACAATTTCCAAAAAAGAGATAGGTATTTAGCAAGGATTACACCAGCCAATAAGGCAAATCTTTTGAACTCGAATTTCCCAGTAAGTACCAAAATTGCTAAGATAGCGTAAATAAATACAAATTCACGGGCTGAAGTCCTGGTTTCGATTCTCGGGTCCGCCAAATATTATTTTTTTATTGATCTGGACACCTCTTAGAAGAATTGATCAACTGCATTACTGTTTGTATCTCGTAAATGGTGAGACAAGACATACATTTCACTAACGTGACTTTGTGTCAAATATGAAAGCATCGGTAAACAAAATTTAATTTACAATGTAATCCCTCATAGAGCGGATCTAACCCTTTGGGAAAGAACCTAAAACATCGTGACTACTAACTAGGTGGTAGAGTTTTGCAACTTCTCGGTTATTCTACAAACCGGTGAATAATGGTAAGGGGCCGTCCTTATATTACGTCACACGTTATGGGGGATGGAGAGGGTCGACGAAGTGTGACATTGTGTGACAAGGGGTGCGGAAGGGTCACATTTTTCAAAATTAATTAAACACTAAATTTAAAAAGCCACCTGTGTAGATAAAAAATAAACAAATGAGATCATTATTTCAATGTAAAATTGCAAAATATGTGACGTCACACTAGGTAGGGAGGGAGAGAGGGAGAGGTCAATAAATCATGAAATTCTTGTGACGTAATTTATGGATGGCCCCTAATTAGAATATATTACATTGGGTTTACTCTGCCTTTTTATATATAATAGATTATAGACACCAAAGATGTCAATGGTGTGTTGCTATCCGTGTGGCGGGATGGTAATGCCACATGCGTAAGTCTACCTTACCCTCTAAACCGGAACACGGCAGTGAGAAGCATTGACGCTATTGTGGCAGGAATAGGTTAGGCGGTAGTACCACATACCCAGTCGAGACGTTGCGGAACTCTACCACCTAGTAGTTACGATGGTACTGGTATGTATAGCTGGTCGGACGCCCCTTACGACCTGCCTGGCAGAACGGCAGCTGTTCTATTGTTCAAAAGAGCCTGGACCAACACAGTCATCCGCGTTATGATTTTTATTCAGATGACAAAAGAATCTTGTAAACAAGTCGTGTTTACTGTTTGGCATACCTTAGAATATCTTCACTTAATTGTTATTCTTCGCGTCGTCTATTGTTTAGTGATAAGCTTTTCCATTTAAAATGGAGTATTTTAATTAGTTCATTGTTCAAGACTTGACATGAGAAAAGAACTTTCTTTTAGACCTAATTAAAAATATTCTCTCACTTTAATAACCGCTGTCACTATGGAATCGTGAACTTATTCGCAATCTTATTAACTACTAGCTGTTGCTCGTGACTTCGTCTGACCAAAAATCATTACTTTCTTTATATTAGTCGGGTGAAAAATAGCATAATAAGTTACTCCTGGATAGTGTAGCTTTCTAATGATAAAATCAACCCAGTACTTTTCGTGTATACTCGTTACAAACACATTTACAAAATACAAAATGTTTTCTCTTTTTAATATTAAACAGAGTACCTGGATGACCGATCTTTGCTCGGTACTTTTTTCGTGAAAACGACGTTTTCTAAAAATGAAACCTAGCTAGATCGTTTTTTGCTTTCGAAACCCCTTGCATACTAAATTTCATGAAAATCGTTGTAGCGGTTTCCGAGTTTAAACTTTAGAGATATTAGTTAAGATATATAGACGGACAGACTTAGATGATAAAATTAGTTGAAGAATTAGTTTATGATTGGGACGTAAGCTAAGAAAAGATTTTATGACAATACTGGGTTAAGTTAATCTGAGGGCTCTCAAATTTATCTGAAAGTAGTTACTTGGTTTTTAATTTGTTTATACTTAAGGTCAAAGACAAAGCAGCGAGCAAAAGCTAGTTTTATTAGAAATACAAAAATGTAACAATGTTTAAAACGGCTGTATATATTTGCATGCAATTCGGTAACATCATATCATTACCTGGATTAACTGATACTGATGGATTAGCGTGGTAATATGTAGCCTATATATTGACCCGACCTGTTAGTAATATTCATCAAAATTTGAAGTAAATCCATGCAGTAATTTTTGAGTTTACCCCCGGACATACATACAGACAAAAATTCTAAAAACTATATTATTGGCTTCCATATCGATTGTAGATCACGCCCCAAGTATTCTTTTAAAAAATATTCAATGTACAGTTTTGACTTTAATACGATTTTATTATATATGTATGTATAGATTATGTAGATTTGCATACAGTTATAAATATAACAGTCGCGTTCTTCGTTTCACTCAAATTATCTGCATTTTCGGAAACCATTAAACGTGACAGCCGTTTTAAAAATAATGGAATTGAAATATGATATGTTGGTATCACTTACAAATGCCGACAAGAGGGAATAAGTTGTGCTTTTAATGGATAGTTAAACTAGACGAGTGCTTGTTTCTCTCTAAAATACAACATTTGGTGCCGAGGAGGCTCTCTCATCCAGATACTGATCTAAGCCGTTGTTCAGTCTCACGAGTGACCCCCAGTTAGGGCGAACTTTAAACTTAAACTATTTAAAATAAGCCTAAACAGTTTAAAATAAGCCTAAAAAATTTAAAATAAGCCTAAAAATAAGCTTAAACAATATAAAAACTATGTCGCCTGACTAACACCCATACACATATAAATAATCTTCCTACATTAGGGTTAACAATTTGTCCAGTGATATCTTTCTAATATTACCTATTCGATATTCGAACCCACGACATCAAACAGGGACAAGTCCTGATGGACCGGAAGAAATGGCAACCCTAGGTTGGTGTAAACAAAACGAGATTTTCGGATGTCGTACATTTGGATCCGGTCCAGGTGACCCAGATGCCATAACACTGAGTGAAATAATAAAATTTTACAATTGGCGAGCGTTCTGACTTCGAAGTAGGTTTTATTTTTATTTTTCTGCAAATATTTCAATAAATTATTACCGTTTTTTAACAAAAAAAAGTATATTTGCGCCCGTATTCCGATAGAGCTAGGCAGAGACGATTAGCCAAAGATACTAATACCCACAATGTGATGAGGTGGCAAAACTGTCGCCAACGGAGGACATTTTTACCAATGCTGGGCAACGTTGTTTTTAACAAAAAACTGAAAAACCATTTTTTTAAATTGCCTACCCGGGAATCGAACCCGGGACCTTATGTAGTCAACTCCAACGCCGGACCACTAGTCCATGGAGGCGATTATTTAATCCATAATACTTTTTTATTTTATACTCCAAAACACTTTGTTAAATATAATACTCCGTATTGGTTAGATTTCCTCCTTCCCTAGATTTCCTTTAGTCAACGCTATTGTCATTCTGCCCGGCAGTTCGTGAAAGTTAAGAGAATACGTATCACTCCATGACTACTAGATGGTAGGTTCCCCAACGTCTTGTCCAGCTTAGTACCACAACCTTACATATTCCTGCCGCAATAGCGTCAATGTTTGTAACTGGTATATGTCGGTTTGGAGCATAAGATAGTCGATAAACTGAAATGCATGTGGTATTATTCCGCCACATGGATACCAACGCATCATTAACATCTTTGATGTGTAAAGGAGAAATTATGGTATTTAATTTGTAAATTTTCCGCGGAATGTTATATGGAACTGCTGTGATGCAACAGAAATGAAAGGTCGTGTAAGGAATAGGGCAAACTTATCCAAAGTCTGAAATTATAGAAGACCACAGCGGCACAATAATCCACCCACTTCCACGACACTTTCTTCCACGTCAGAAGCAAAGACAGTAATACACAAGTTATGTACTCAACGCACGTTTCACTTAGCAACCGAAGCATCTTCAGGAGAGTCGAATAGCACTTTACTCTATGAAGGGTGAAGCATTAAATACTGGGGACTGGCGTGATAATACATTTTTAGCACATTTGTCAAACAGTAACAGTGAATTATTTAAGTTGAATTGCATTTCACCCGCATTAGCTATGACGCACTATTAACACCACTATTATGGTGTAGGTGATGATTTTTTGTTTTAATTAGGATAGCCATCTGCTTGTTTGCTATCCTATACAAAAAATATCGATAATTAATATTCAATCAACTGACATTAAGGATACAAAGGTGTGTGCAAGGATTCGGGCGTGATTCTTAAAAGTGCAACGAGCGCAGGTGTTATTACCACCTTGCTAGGGGTTCGGACACCTTGCCAAATATTAAGTTATATAAATATGGCCACATATGTGGCAGGCTACGCAAACAGCTATGTTATTCAATACCTAATAACTTGCTTTTTTAATAAGAAGGTTCTTAATTCGGTATGTTGCATACATTTCTTCACGCCAGACCCGTTACGGGGTAGGCGTGATTGAGTGTCATATATCATGGTCCTTGCCTTGCTTCCTGCACATTGATAACTCTCTTACCGTAAACACATCGGTTTCGGAGACTCTTGACACCTTCAAACAGCACCGGATCAATTTGATTATGGTACGTCAGTCTTGGTCTTCTCAGGCACTCGTATTGTATATCTGTTTCCTTATTAGCATTTATCTGCCCTTCTTTCAATACGATCGAACCAACGGAGCAGGCCCTAATTGGGTAGGTATGTTAATTAATTTTCTTGATGCTTTTTAGAGATACGTACCCAATGGGTGACAAACGGAACCCTATTAACATGCCTCCGCCCTCCGCTCCTTGTCCATCACAGAGCTATATCTTTTTAATGGAAATAGATTTAGATTAGATGATCAAACCAATTTGATTATGGTACGTCAGTCTTGGTCTTCTCAGGTACCCGTATTGTATATCTGTTTCATTAATAGTTTATCTGCCCTTCTTTCAATATGATCGAACCAACAGAGCAGATCCTAATTGGGTAGGTATGTAAATTAATTTTCTTATATAAAAGACTTATGTATATTATACTAGCTGTGCCCGCGACTTCGTTCGCGTGGAAAAAATTCTAAAATAAAAACCCGCATAGTTCCCGTTCCCGTGGGATTTCCGGGATAAGAACTATCCTATGTCCTTTCTTGGGTCTCAAACTATATTTGTACCAAATTTTATCCAAATCGGTTCAGTGGTTTGGCCGTGAAAGCGTAACAGACAGACAGACAGAGTTACTTTCGCATTTATAATATTAGTATGGATTTGTTGGAGAGCCTCGACAGTATGCGAAGTAGGCATGGATCATTTAACAGTTAACATATTAAATTTCGTATTACATTTTTTTAACAATTAACAACTGTTATTTATGTTAGCAAATAGTGTTAAAATTTTTGCATCACTAAAATTACCAATAACTTCATATAGGATAATAATGTTATTAAAAATATAACTACTCCAGAGGATCTTTTTTTGGTCGTTGACTTGACGGCGGACCTTGTTTTTTTGGTCGCTAACTCGACGGCTTTGCGTTTTTGCTGCTTCTAATACTTATTATAATATATAGGCTACTACTGATATAATATAACATAAATAAATAACTGTTAAATATTAATTAATTATAATAACATACCAGTTAACATAACCAATAATTTTCATGCCTAATGCGAAGTATCTTAATTTGACGCGCTCGAGTAAAAACAAAATCCTCTTTTGGGCTCCCCTACTATTAATAAAATTGTTCAGCCAAATTCATGACGTCTTCACTGTAGAAGTTTATAAACAAAAAATACTGCTCTATAACTAGCATTATTATTCGAAAATATGTTTTGTGTAACAAGAAAACAAAAGCAGCTACTAAAAATACTAATCGCTACTAAAGCATTTTATTTTAAGTAACTACAGGTATCTAAAAGCCAGTTAACATTTGCAATAACTTTAACACTTTCATAAACCAGATTGTAAAATGTTGAAAGCAAAAATATTTTACTTGGGTGACTGGTTTCACAGCTGACGTTATTTTTTATTACTTGCGTGCATTATTAAAAACACAAACCAACCATGATTTATTTCTTCTGTAAAGGAATATCGATATAATACTGTTTTTATATTCTTAGGATAGTAACAAGGTGATGGTGCAGTTCCTTCTGAAGAGATAATTATTTCCTATAGACATCAAAGATGTTAATGGTGCGCTGCTGTCCACGTTGCGGGGTTTTAATGCCACATGCATAAGTATACCGGCTACCTTACTCGTTATATATATATATATATATATATATATATATATATATATATATATATATATATATATATATATATATATATATATATATATATATATATATATATATGTATATATATATATATATATATATACAGTGTGGCGGTGACGATACACCAATTAATTAAACTTAGTATATGTAATAATGTTCTCAGCCTGAATACAAAAAATCTGATAAATACATCCACTGGTTTAGCCACAGGACAATTTTTTAGTTTTCATTTCTAATTTTGCGAACATGATGTAGATTATCAGCTGTACGCATAGAAATATATAGAGGTCAATGGCTGTACGTGACCCGTTCACCCTATATGGTTTGAAAGAACTCTTATAAGTAAGTTGCCATCTCGCAATACTAGCAGAAAATCCTTGCATTCATTGGTTATTTTAATTTTTTATCCTTTACAACTGACCAATAACAACCCAATCTTGTCATTAGGAGAATTTGAAAAGAAAGCGAAAAGTCGCTTTATCTTGAGTGCATACACAGTGTGTACTGATACAAAAAAGCGCATTTTGCGCCTTCTTGATGAAAGCCGTTGATTACACGTGTCACGTACCTACGATACGTAGGTCACGGTCATTATTGTTTAATGTTATTGTTTAGTACGATCAAAGATTTTGCCGTGGTAATTGATATTACGTTATTACTTGTCATGTACTGAGTTTTTATTTTTTTCTTTTATTATTCTAGACTTATAAATTATGCGAAAGTAGACGCTTCATTTCAATTTTTATTGTGGTAAAATACGAGTTAAATTGTGCGAAAGTAGACGCTTAATTTTTATTGTGATGGCCGGCCATGGCCATGATGTTTGTGCTAATTAGTGCTATTTTGTGATAAGACACGTTAGGTAACTATTATTATTAGTGTGAAGTGAACAACATTTTTGTTTTTTCTTCTTTACTTTTAGCCAATATGTGGCACGAATCCTAGATTGATACGGTCTTTATTCTTACAATACCCAAGCAGCAATCAAGCATGTTTAATACCCATAAAGCAGCTCATATAGAACTTAAAGTTCTATTGCAGCCGTACAATGGTGTAAAAAGATGCTTTTATCGGTATAAGAGACCTTTATGAGTTTATATACAGCCTAATGCTGTACAAGGGCTTTCTTAGAGTTCCGCGTAAGCTTTAGGCGTTATATCTGAATATTAATACACTACTGTACAGCTTTAAGCAATTTGTAACACATTAGGCTGATTTTAATCCTTAAAGCTGTACATTAGCTGTATTTTGTTTAGCACGGGAATTTATTACAGCTTTAAGTGTTATTATAGTATCACTCAACGCTTGTTTCTGTAAAATGGGATATGCAATCACCGTTCTACAGCTAATATTTATGGCGTAATTGTAGACTGTTATGCAGCCAATGGTGTTAAAAAATCTGCATATATAGCTATAGTACAGCTCAAGGCTGTATTACTGAGAAAATTGTTGTTTGCTGTTTTTATATCTACATAGTTGATATCATGTGGAAAAAATCAAGAGGAATATTGAAAAGGAATATTTAAATATTATAAATTACCAACCAAGTAATCGTGATGAAGATAAAGCTGAAAAATTACTAATTCAGGTAAACCTACAATCGTCATTTTTATTAATGTTCAAGGAAAAGGGTTCCGTAACAAAAACATTAAAAAGTGATTGTAGGTTATCTGATTTATTATTTTTTAGGCTTATCTTCTTCATTAAGGTTACTTGGTTGGTAATTTACAATAACTGATTTTTTTTAATGTCATAAGATAGCAAACAAGCAGATCGGTCTCCTGATGAAAAGAATCAACCATCGCCTACAGACAGCAAAAACGTTAATGGTGCGTTGCTCTCTTGTGGCACGGTCTAATGCCCAATGCATAAGTTTACCGGCCACCTTACCCTCCAAACCGGAACATGACAGTGACTAGCACTGACGCTTTGCAGCAGGAATAGATAAGGCGGTGGTATTAGACCCGGTCGAGCCAATGCAGAGCTCTATCACCTAGTAACCACGATGGAAGTGACTCGCATAGCCCATTGGTTATCTTTTACGACATGCCTGGCAGAAAGACAATTTGTCTATTCTTCAAAGAATATATAAAAAAGAGTTAAAAAGAGAAATAAAAATCATTACACTGAGAAAATATGTATTTTTTTATTTTAACTTGCTACTATACGGAGTTTTACAAAAGCGGTATAGTAAGTCGAAAGGAGGTGACTCAGAGGGTCATTTTGAACAACTTTTGTTCAACGATTTGTGAAAATTCCCGAAAAACAATTTTGTTTTTCCATTGTGAAAAGTCACGTGACCAACAAAGTTTCTATGGAGAATCAATATTTTTTTCGCGAATTTCCAAAAGTCGTTAAACAAAAGTTGTTAAGAATGACCCCCTGAACCACCCCCTTGCGGCTTACTGCACCACTTTTGCAACACCTGTATATTAAAAATATTATATACTTAGATACAATTACAGGCAAAAGAGTATGTGTTTCTCTTTGAAGAACTAATAATATTAAATCACAAGCACGAAATAACGTATTCTTCTTAAAAATATTTTTATGATAGACCAATATTTAAAGGGCTTGATTTTTCGTTCTTGATCAACTTAGTTATATCAAGTTGTTTTCTTAGTCATTATAATTCACCTTTATCCTCCCACAAACTGGGTACGATACAAATACGGTTTTGGCTTCTCTCAATTGTTTTTATTATTTTATAAGGCATATTTCCCTGAAAAATAAAGTAAAACATGATTGAAATACATGTCTCATAAGTTATAGTTAACAATAAGTTGGTTTAGTTGTAAAGTCAAACGACCGACGTCAATACAACACAATAGCGAAATCAAGTGACAAACATATGTTTTGTATTTAGGGTTCTTCAATTTTTGTACGCATCTCTAAACATAAGTTAAGTGATTAAAAGCCAATTACTGTACAATAGATTTATAAAGGGACTTAGTACAGCCTAAAGTGTATTTGGACGGTAATTAAAAGCCAATAGCCGTATAATAGAACAAAAAAGAGATTCAGTACAGCTATTTGCAGTATATCACCCTCCAAATACACTTTAGGCTGTATAACAAAACGCCGCCATTATTGTGTATTAAAAACAACATTAAAGAAATATATTGTTAAATAAAAGATATATTTAGCAATAGCTAAAGCTATATCTTGACAAGCAACTTATATTATGATCATTATGCCTTTATATACAATATTGTACCATAAATACTTGTATATTCTAACCTTAAACACAAACACTTACCGTATTTCGCAATGATTTTATTTGTGTTATCTTGATTATTTCGTTGGCGCGTGAATATTTTGAGGAAAAACATACACGACTTCACAGTCATTTAGAATTTGCACTTTGAATACACACTTGAATATTGCTCCAAGTCCAAGAATTTATCGTTTATTAATATATTTTTAATTATGGCGTCTGCAGATATAATGTTATACAATATCAAAAACAGATTAGTTACTTTTTATCATTTTCAAACACCTATTAAGAACATTTAGCTGCACAAGAGAGTATCTTAAGTATTATAGTTTCTTTATACACCGAATAACAGCCTTTGTACAGCCTATACCAGCTTGTACAGCTATTGTGCAGCCTATTTAACTCTTAGCTGTACAAGACAGTTACAAGAGAGTATCTTTAGTGTTATACTTTCTTTATACACCAAATAACAGCCATTGTACAGTTTATAACAGCTTGTATAGCTATTGTGCAGCCTATATAACGCAATAAGCTGTATAACTTGGGGCCCTTTTTGGTGTTATATCGGCTGTAGAAGCGCTTCTACAGCCTTTGTACGGCTTCGTATACAGCTTTAAGTTTAAAAATGAACCTAAATGCAGCCTATATACAGCTTAACGTGCTACTTGGGTATACGCAAAAATAATTCTATAGCTACGTAATTACTTATTGTACAAAATGATTGTGATTAATAATAATAATTTATCAAAATAATTATTGAGGATGAGTGTGGTTTAAAAAGGCGCCTAAATATTATGTCACACGTAAAAATAATAATAATAACATGAGGCGCCAGCCGCCAAGCCGCGCGTGCGGCGTTGCCGTCCTGGTGATAGGTAAGTCAAAGGTGTTTTATCTTTATTATATTTTCGTGTCATTAATTTTGTTCGAAATTTTTGTTTTTTTAATTTCGATATCAGGACTGATTTGATAGACTAAAAATACTAGTACTAACTAGTACTACCTTAATTCTCACTTATTGTTATATGGTCACCGCCACACTGTATATAATATAATATATATATATATATATATGTGTGTGTGTGTGTGTGTGTGTGTGTGTGTTACATCTGCTATCTGCCAGTGAATATCCCGTCAAAATCGGTCCAGTGGTTTCAGAGATTAGCCGGAATAAACAAACAGACAGACAGACAAAAATTGTAACAAACAAACATCCATATGCATTTAGTAAAAATCGATTATTTTTAATATTACAGACACTCCAATTTTATTTATTTGTATAAATTTTTATAAAAAATATAATACTGTAAATAAGTTAAGTATAATCGTAACAAAAACAGTGATTTATAATGAACTAGCTGCAACGTGCAACCCGCTGCATTAATTATAACGGTTTTTGGTGAATTGCGCTGGATCACCTAAATTTTCCGGGATATAAAGCTTATGTGCTGTTCCAGGTCATCACCTGTGTGCCAAATTTCATCCAAATTCATTCAGTAGTTTTTGCGTGCTTGAGTAACAAACATCCATCCATCCAAACATCCAAACTTTCGCATTTATAATATATATATATATATATATATATATATATATATATATATATATATATATATATATATTTAGACTGTAAGATGGCTGTAAAAGTAACAAGTTACATTAACTTTTTCTTTTGTCAAGTCTGTAATACGACGGAAAACCTTACAACTCTCTCCTACAGTGCATCGACTTACTACATAAACAAGCACTGCAATGAATCAGAATCTGAAAAACATCTTCCTTTCGTCATTGGCGTCAAAAGTCAGACCTCTGGTATTACGGATGTTCATGGACGGCGGTGATCACATACCATCAAGTGCACTTCCTGCTTTTTGCCCTTTCTATAAAAAAAACGATATTTATCTCTTTCTATGACAGGAATTTGCACATAGACTCTCAAGATAGAAAGCAAAGGCTTAGGCAAGTAAAAAAAATATTGAAAATCTCTCTCTCTCTGAAATCCTACATCAGATCTTCATCAAATAGATGTTGATAAAATGGGACCACACAGCAAGTATATCCTGTCAAACAAATAAATAATTTTCAAAATCTGTACATCTATTCATTATTATATTAAATTAGTGTCCGTTTGAATATTAAAATAACCTGGTTTTAACTAAATGCATATACCACGGTACATATACCAAAATAACACTTTTTACGATTTTTGTCTATCTGTCTGTCTGTCTGTTTGTTCCGGCTAATCTCTGGAACGGCTGGACCGATTTTGACGGGACTTTCACTGGTAGATACGAGTAGCTGATGTAATAAAGAGTAACTTAGGCTACTTTAAAAAAACTAGGATACTAGATAGGACTAGTCGGTTCATAAATGACCGAATTCTAAGGTAACAAACATTTAAAAAAAAATCAGCTGAATTTACAACCTCCTTTCAGAAAATCGGTTGAATAAAGCCTGGCAAGAAGGCAAGCGGCATATACTTCCTAGAGAAGCTCAGGTCTGCAAGGAATATAATATTTCTGCGAAATGATGAAAACAGAAATTTATAAATTGTGATTACTTCAAAGAGTTGGACAAAGTAATTTACTTTTGTATGTAACATCAACAGGTTTAGGTGATTACGGATCGGATCGGTACGGAACGATACGGATTACGGATTACATACCTAATAATGTATGTTACACTATTTATATATGCATTTCTATGTATTAATATCGTTAGATAACATAAGTAAATAAATTGCTTACTCTGAGGTTTGATGAATTCGTGTAATTTGCTTAAAAAAATTATACACTATTAAAAACAAAACAACTTTTTTATGATACCAAAATACGTCATCGGAAACTGCAATAATATAAAGATAAAAAGCAGATGTTCGTAAATAAAAGAAGATAATAAAGATTTATATACACAGTTAAAACCTTATGATAAGAATCCTTATGATACAAAAATTCGTCATCGGAAGATCCTATAATATAGAGATATTAAGCAGACGTTCATAAATAAAAGTAGAGATGAAAGATATGTATTTAGTATTCAAATAGAATGCCAAGACGGACGTGCGTCGTGTGCCGCCACCGATTAATACCCGGCGACACTTCGTGAATAACAAATTCAGGTGGTATCGATTACAATTTATTGGGCAAGTTAAATTGTAAATCAGAGAGAAAATCTCTCTATACAGAAACTACTTATGTGAAGAAATTGTACGCAGCAGGCGCCAAAAATTAAAACGATACTAACCATACTAAACCTACTTCCTACGATTATATTAATATTATAAATGCGAAAGTTTGTATGTATGGATTGATGGATGTTTGTTACTCTTCCATGCAAAAACGGCTGAACTGATGTGTATGAAATTTGGCACACATTTATATTTTTTATATCAAGCAGACGGGTCTCCTGATGGAAAGAGTCAACCAACGCCTATAGACACTAAGGATGATTATAGTTCGTTGCTATCTTACGGCGAAATCTAATGCCACATGCATCCGTTTACCGGCTACCTTACCCTCCAAATCGGAACACGACAGTGACAAGCACGCTATTGCGGCAGGAATTTGTATGGCGGTGGTTCCAGCGAAATAATGCAGAATGCAGAATTCTACCATCTAATAACCATGATGGTAGTGATTCGCATTACCAATCGGTCGTCTTTTACTATCTGCCTGGCAGAACGACAGTTGGCTTATTCTTTAAAGGACCCCGGGACCAATACGGGGAAAAGCCCGGGACCAACACGGAGAATTATAGATAATGATCTGGAATAACACAGAATCTTGTTATCGAGAATTATTTTTTACCAATTAATCAATTAATGGACTAAGTTGATTAGTCGTTCAGTGACTAAGTAAGGTGCAAAAAAGTAAGGATCCACAGATCCAAAGGACTCCCACACAAGCACATGGTATGGAATCCTGCGAGTGTGAGTCCAACACGCATTTGATCGGTTTTTTGATGTTACATACAAAAGTAAATTACTTTGTCCAACTCTTTGAAGTAATCACAATTTATAAATTTCTGTTTTCATCATTTCGCAGAAATATTATATTCCTTGCAGACCTGAGCTTCTCTAGGAAGTATATGCCGCTTGCCTTCTTGCCAGGCTTTATTCAATCGATTTTCCGAAAGGAGGTTGTAAATTCAGCTGATTTTTTTTTTAAATGTTTGTTACCTTAGAATTCGGTCATTTATGAACCGACTAGTCCTCGTGTTTTTTTTTTTTAAAGTAGCCTAAGTTACTCTTTATTACATCAGCTACTCGTATCTACCAGTGAAAGTCCCGTCAAAATCGGTCCAGCCGTTCCAGAGATTAGCCGGAACAAACAGACAGACAGACAGATAGACAAAAATCGTAAAAAGTGTTATTTTGGTATATGTACCGTGGTATATGCATTTAGTTAAAACCAGGTTATTTTAATATTCAAACGGACACTAATTTAATATAATAATGAATAGATGTACAGATTTTGAAAATTATTTATTTGTTTGACAGGATATACTTGCTGTGTGGTCCCATTTTATCAACATCTATTTGATGAAGATCTGATGTAGGATTTCAGAGAGAGAGAGATTTTCAATATTTTTTTTACTTGCCTAAGCCTTTGCTTTCTATCTTGAGAGTCTATGTGCAAATTCCTGTCATAGAAAGAGATAAATATCGTTTTTTTTATAGAAAGGGCAAAAAGCAGGAAGTGCACTTGATGGTATGTGATCACCGCCGTCCATGAACATCCGTAATACCAGAGGTCTGACTTTTGACGCCAATGACGAAAGGAAGATGTTTTTCAGATTCTGATTCATTGCAGTGCTTGTTTATGTATAGTTCCCGATTCCGCGGAAAAATTGAGTAATGTAGCTTTCTACTGGTGAATAAATATTCTAATCGGTTCAGTAGTTTGAGATTACTTCCTACAAACAAACTCAAAATGTTACGAACTTTATAATATTAGTATTGACGATGACGAATTTTAGTATTATAAAGATTTAGTCATATTTTTATTACTAGTATATATATGTCCTCTTTACATATCGGTCATATTCTATAACGTCGACATATTTCAAACTGACGTTTTTTGAGTAAATTATACGATCGTGTAGAACAAAGCTCCGTTTACTGTGAAAACATTTCTTTAGGCTCCAAAGTACCTAAGTGAGAGACAAAACAATTTCACAGTAATGCCATTATAGAAGATTATTGTATTGAGAGTAGTAGTATATAGTAAGACCGTACCACAATTATGTTTTTTGAAAAATGTCGACGTTGTCATGAGCGATATAATATATGTATGTAGATTTGAGTAAAATACAAATACCGACGGGTCCCACGTAAGTTGACGTAACTTGAAAATGCGATTTTCGTTTTTTTTTTTATGAAAATGACTTCATTTTTATAAGTTTTTTAATGACACGAGGAATAAAAATGAAATTTCTATAAGAAAAATCCAACTTCTGAAGGAAATTTCATTTTGATTTATAAAAATGGAGTCGTTTTCATAAATAAAACAAAGAACCCTTTTTTTAAGTTATGACAACTTACATTTATGCAAAATGCATAGCTTTTGTGTGCTTAAATCTCTATATTATATGTAGAGTACTTAAAAAAAAAAAAAAAAAGTATCTTCACGCCCATATCCCCGAAGGAGTAGGCAGAGGTACAACAAGTGCACCCACGATTAGCCGAAGATACTTGGTCCCACAAATGTGATAGGTGGCAAGCCTATCGCCAACCGGGCACTTTCCAATCCCGGGCAACTTTGTGTTTCTCAGAAAACTGAAAAAACACTTTTTTTAAAGTGCCCGACCCGGGAATCGAACCCGGGACCTCATGTGGTCAACGCCAACACTGGACCACTAGACCACAGAGGCGATATATAGAGTACTTATATAGAGTATATATAGAGTACTTCGATGACAAATTTCCGTATCATAAGGATTTTGTCACATATTTTTACTGGGGTATACGAATATAATATTTCATACCTTTATTACTTCCCGTCAAATCCCTTATGCATACAGACAGGCAGGGAGAAACCAGCGCCATATAAAACGGTTCAGGCAGCCTTGCGTTGCTCCTCAACATTTCTAACTTACTTCATACAAACAAGCCGAATGCCGATTTCCAATTTGATCAGGGTACGTCAGTTTGTGGTCGTATCTTTCATCTCTATTTATAATTACATTCTTCATTACTACGATTTATTGATTTGTCAGCTGGCGAGATGGGTGGTGATTCCAATCACTGCATCTGTCACACTTAATGAATAGCCTTGTTTCTTGCGATAGCCCGTATATATGACTAGAAATATATCTTATATTCCTGCCACCATTGGTATGTATCAAGAACGTAGATGAATACAAGTGATAAACGCAGTTAAACTGGTTTCAAATCCCCTGTTTCTCCTGAATCCTGCATTTAATTTTAAACCAGATTACCTTGCGACCACACATATAAGTCAGGCCGTCGTTCTTTACATAATATATTGAAAACTAATAAACCCTTGATAATACTTACACTTTCTTCTTTGACATAATATATTATATAATCACAATATGATTAAATGTTTCGGAGAAATACTTGGACAAATATACGTACATACATACCTACAAACATAAAAAATGTATATTATTTGGAGATTTAAGATTCGAAAGTGAATATAGGCCAATAATAAATTATTTACTTATTTATAAGGCCAGTAATATATTATTAACAATAATACATATAATATGAATTGGTAACCTACTTTTTTAAATCTGATAAAAATTACTCATATTTGCATTTATAACGTAAATTCGTAAGTTTCTGTGAATAACATTCTCTGAATATTTATTTATACAGCGTTAAGTTATTTTTTATAGTAGAAGTTTTATTTGAACCGAAGCAACATTGTAACTAATATTATGAATGCGAAAGTGAGTTTGTTTGTAACGCTTTCACGTCTTGACTACTTAACCGATCATCATGAAAGTTTGCATGCACGTCAAAGGTACAGAAAAGGACATGAGGTACATATCCAAAAGTAGGTACCCCGAAGGATATAAAAATAAGTAATGCAAGAAAAGCCGCGTCCAGAAGCTAGTCTATACACTATTACAAAGAGAAACCATTGGTATTTTAATTGTTGTATAATTAATATCCTCCATCGTCGCCGCTTAGTGAAACTCCATACTAAAATTTTACGCTTGTTCTGTAACGTTTATTATTAACCTTTACCAACGGATGAATTAATTGACAATTTAAGTTCAAGACTGATGTGGAGCCAATCGGTTTCTCAATTTAAAACCGGTTGACTATTAAATTAATAAGAAATATATTGACAGATACATATTATATGCATGATACTGATTTTGAATTACGAATACTAATATTGTCGAATACCGTATATTCGACCAGGCCCTTGGCCGAATGCCGAATATTCGACGGCGTGACACGATCAACCCGCGAATGTTTTATTAGCGAGTTGATCGTGTCATGACATATGGTTATATGACAGATTATAAGGAATAGTCTTCCTGTATTATATTGTCCGGTCCGGTAGTAATTTAAAAAAATGCTACAAAAATTTTAAATGTAATATAATATTATAGGTATAATGATAATTTTTAAATATTTGCACACCATATAATGGTAGAATATGTTGGTAACTTAATAATTTTAATAACTTTTAACCCCTATATTCTTGCAAATAAATATTTTCATTTTCACTACATTTTCATAAGAATAATCCGTGTCAAGAAATGATGGAAAAATTTATTTTCATTGCCGCTGATAAATTTTAAGTACCTATTCAATAATTGCTATGTATCTTGATGAAATATAAATTTATTTTTTGAGCAATATGTGTTACTTTTTCTCGTGATTTAAGGTATTCGGTATTAAATAATAAGTGTATAAATCTATGCTAATATTGTAAAGCTGAAGAGTTGAAAGCTGAAACTTGTTTGTTTGTTTAGTTAAACGTTGGCGTTAATCTCTGGAAGTACCAATCAGATTTTAAAAAATCTTTTTATGATGATGATAAACATTCACGAGGAAGGCTAGCTTTTTACCTGATTGAGCAAAAATAAGTTATATTTTTGGATCACGTGAAAGAAATGGCAAGAAACAACTAGTTTATAATAATCAGATTGTATTTTTATATGTTACTAGCTGTTGCTCGCGACTTTGTCCGCGCGGACTTCCTTTACTCCGCACAGCTCCTCCCCCGTAGGTGATAGCGTGATAATATTAGCCTATATGTTGACCCGACCTGTTAGTAATAGTTATTCATGTAAAATTTGAAGTAAATCCATGCAGTACTTTTTGAGTTTACCCCGGACATACATATAGACAAACAGACAAAAATTCTAAAAACTATATTTTTAGCTTCGATATCGATTATAAATTATATACGCCCTAAGTATTCTTTAAAAAAAATATTCAATGTACAGTTTTGACTTTCCTACGATTTTATTATATGTAGATTGTAGTACCAAATAAACTTAATAATTTTTAGACTGATTTTAAAAAATATTTTCCATTAGAAAGCTGGACTTTCTGGGAGTAACAGACTATTTTTTAACCCAACTGAACAAAATAAAGTAATGTGTGTGGTTCACGCGAACAAAGTCGCGAGTAAAATATAGTATTTAATAAAGTCATAAAACTAGTTTCACATATTGCATTTTACAACGTCATTCAATGAGACCTTGATCGCAATAACGCATCGCTATTTTAACTTCGATTTCGATGCTGTAATAATAGTAACGGAAACCTAATAGTTTCCCCTGACCTTTTTGTCGGCACTGTTTGTTTTGTATGGGCGAGTAATCTTGGCTATTAAAATATCTTAATACTAGAGACGTTTGCGGCTTCGTTTGCGCTTAATTTGATTTAACCACTAAGCGGTTGAACTTTCAAAAATTCTTTTGTAGTATTTTGTATATTACATTATAATAAAAAGAAGAAACCGAGCCAAATGAATTTGCAACTTTTAGTTTTGGTATTTGGTGAAATTCCATCGTTAACGTAATATGTTTATATCAAATTCATTTTTGATATTTATATGTATAAAATATATATAAAATTCATTTTTACACAATAAAGCTAGGCTTATTATGCCCCAATCAATGAATGATGTTTATTTAAGCGAAACCGGTTGAATAATTATAAGTTGTATTTCTTTTTGTGTAACAGTACGAGCAAAGATAATTTGTACGAGTGTATTCTATTTTTAGAAATATTATATTTGCAAGTTTCACGAACATGAGACTTCTGCAATACCACGGTTACAAGAAAAATTGTATATGAAATAAACCCAATTCACAGAAGGTCAGGAATATGAAGAAGACCATAGCGGCATTTTCTTTCTTCTGTACTTCTGTAGAAATAGCTCATTCTTACCAAAGATCTGAAAACCTTTGGTGAGATTGAGCTATTTCT
Source organism: Apodemia mormo (assembly GCA_036924255.1). Classification (NCBI taxonomy): domain Eukaryota; kingdom Metazoa; phylum Arthropoda; class Insecta; order Lepidoptera; family Riodinidae; genus Apodemia; species Apodemia mormo. Next base: position 12,246,722 of record JAUPFN010000016.1, on the reverse strand, counting down.
TAGGTAAGGTTCTTTTTCATCTCTGCTTTTGCTGTATATATTTAAATCATGTATGAATGCATGAATTTTTTTTTTGCAAGAATATGGCATTAAATGTTGGTAAAATTTCAATTGAATTCTTCTAACATATTCTACCATAGTATGGTGTCCAAATATATATTTTTTACTTAAAAAACTTAATTTATAAAATAACTAAATATAAATGCTAAACTTTTCTTTGTGTTCCAAATTTAAGATAATAAAGGGTTAATGTAACATCATTTAAGTATTTATTTTTTTTTAAATATTAAAACCTACCAAACAAATATTTATAAATAATTAAAATATTTTACTAACATTTGATTTTATGTACAAAAATGCTATTAGGTACATTGTTTCGTGTCACGGTTTAATTAAACAGCGTATTGCGATTTTTTTGAATAGTAGTGTTTTTAGATGATCAGGAATATGGTTATACATGTATTTGAATTGACATGCAATAGACTTTTTTTGTGTAAATATTAGGTCAGGCACTTGCAATTTTACGCTATTCCTTACCATTAATTTAAATACATTTAGATTATTGTCTACCTAAGTCATTTTATAGTTTAACTGTTAACCTAACCAAGTTAAAATTGGAAAGAGACAAACATCGTCTATAGACATCAAAGATGTTAATTATGCGTTGCTATGTTTGTGGCGGGATCCTATTTCCACATAGGTACATAAGTTTTATCGGCTACCTTATGCTCCAAATATTGCGGACTCGACAGTGACAAGTGTTGACGCTATTGCAGCAAGAATTGGTATGCCGGTGGTACCTTATCCTGGCGAAACAATGCAGAATTCTACCACCCATTAGCCATGATGGTAGTGACCCGTAAAGCTATTAGTATAATACAATTAAATCTCTTCTAATTTGGACAACAGACTATCGGATACCTTACTCTCCAAACCGGAACACGACAGTGACAAACATTGACTTGCTTTAGGAGTAGGTAAGGTTTTGGTACCCTATACCCGGGCAAGACATGCGGGACTCTACCACCTAGTAGCCACGATGGTAGTGACGTGTTTAGCCAATCGTTCGCTTTTTCTTTTCTTCACAGAGAGTCCTCTTTGAACCAACAAGGGGGACTTTATAACTATACATACACTTTATACGTATCTATACGTACAACGAAAGTTAGATTGCCGTATTATACACACTTCTCTAACTTTAACTTGTTTTTATTTTATAGTATTTTTATGACCGACTCATGAGTCTTGACCTTTTGTCGGTTTTATTGCTTTTTTGTATAAACGAATAAAACATGTATTAAATATAACTAAATTCTAAATACAAAAGTCAGTTAGTATGTATATTTCATTTTCAAAAACTAGCGACTCGTCAAGGCCTAGCACAGGCAACGCCAATTATCTATTGTATGTATGTAGTTAACAAAGTCAAAAAATGTGTTAAAACAAAACTGTAAAAAAGGTTATTATAAAACTAGCTGTTGCCAGCGACTTCGTCCGCGCGGACTTCGTTTACTCCGCACAGCACCTGGCCGCTAGGTGATAGCGTGATAATATGTAGCCTAAATGTTGACCCGACCTATTAGTAATATTCATGCAAATTTTGAAGTAAATCCATGCAGTACTTTTTGAGTTTACCCTGGACATACATACAGACAAACAGAAACTATATTTCTGGCTCCGATATCGATTGTAGATCACGCCCCAAGTATTCTTTTAAAAAAATATTCAATGTACAGTTTTGACTTTCTTACGATTTTATTATATGTATAGATAATTGAATACCTAGATGACAGGAAAGCATGGGATTAACTGCTCTTCATATCGGCTGTAACAATTAGATACTAGTTTGTAATATCTTATTTAAAAAATGTTATGAAAAAGACTAGCCCGCTGAGTTTCTTCCGCCGGATCTTTTCAGTGTGTGGCCGCGTTTCCGATGCGGTAGTAGTTTAAAAAAATGTTGACGCGTCAAAATAACTTGTAAAAAGTTTTATTGAATAAAGTAATTCTGATTTCTGATTTGTAGCGTACGACACAACATTACCAAAAAAAGTCCATAATGTACCTATCGCTACCAAGCTACACAGGATCGTTCGTCGAACTAATCAGTTTAGTGTCTGAAAATTTATTTAATCAAAATCGCCCGAGTCGCGCGTTTTGGAATCCATCTTTTACACAGTCGCTTCCGCTGCATGTTCGCTTTATATCTTTTAAATTACGCAACGGATTTTAATGCGGTTTTCCTCAATAGACAGGTTATTCAAGAGGAATGTTTATATGCAAAATTATGTTGGCAAAAAGCCTGGAAGTTATAAATATGTTTCTTATAAATCGTATTTTTGTGCGCTTACATTACACCCGTGCGAAGACGGGGCGGATTGCTAGAAAAATATAAATATAAACACCGACTTATATATTTATATGATGCATATCCTCATCGATTCTATTAATAAACTTATCTAAATCCAAATTGTAAATTAACGCTCATTTTACCGCATAAGATAGGACATAGCGATACTTTTGAAAGGAAGGGACAAAATGAGCTTCAATTTAAAACCACTGTCCACTATCAGAGTGGCTCGTTAGTTAAAACCAATTGCGTTTTTCCTATGACTTTTTTCGTTACCTTTTTTTTTGTATAAACCAAAAATCTAAGTTGTTGAGATATGCCTATGATTTATTAACTTAAGCGATCAGATAAATAATTACTAATCGTTCAGATAAACTTATGACTAAAATAATTATTTTCCGACCAAAACTTTTCTTACTTACAAAAGACTTATTTTTTTTTATTTCATACTGTATGTATAATGAAAATATTCCTTTTTTAACCAATAACCAAAATACTCGATGTTCTTGGCTCCTTACACATACAGAAATTATTAACATTCTAATACTTTTTTATTTGTATTTAGAAAAAAAATCACTGTAATTATATTAGTATGGATATATTCCTGGAATTTGATACTCCCAATATAGATTTCCTTTTAAGTTTATTAATTGGCATTTAAATATTTCGAATCATTTTGGTAGTATATTGGTTAGCATATTCGACATATTGTGAGGGTTTGCCAATCGCGTTCGACCTCCGGATCAATAAAGGAACAAAGTGGTAGTCTCAGTAGGAGTGAATCCTAGTAGTTGCTTGTTGACATCCCCGTAGCTACGATGGCAACGTGAAGCTCCCTTAAGTTTTATCAAATACGGCGATAAACCAAACCCCACAACCGACACAAACCGTCCGACAACCGAAACCCACACAAACCGACAAACTGGTGAATTGTGGTAAACCGGAACGTCTCCTGATATTTGGTTCAACCTGTCTACCCCGTAAGGTAACCGGCATGATAACATCTTTATATTTCGGAAGAGTAACATTTAACGGTCAGTACACAGGTATTATGTTTAATTAACCCCATTATTATTTTTGTGTTGTAGCACTCACCCCGTGCTTGGGAAAACTTGAAAAACTTTAAAAACAACAAAGAAAAATATCGACGCGCAGGATTTGAGCCTGCGACCTGTCGCAGTCGCAGGTCGCAGGTTCAAATCCTGCGTGTCGATATTTGCCTTTGTTGTGTTTAAAGTTTAACCTCCTTAGTTTTATAACAATCGAAAAATTTTAATAATTGCGTGCATTGGTCAAATTACTGCCCCTTTAGATTGATTGATAAAATTCCGGTTTTTCATACACGACATAGGGGTTAATGTACTTGCATTAAATAATAAGAGAAGGAAATATTTTGAGGACCTGTTTCAATATCATGGGGTTATATTCTACACATTTTGTCATTGGCGTTTAGTAAAACTCACATTTTGATATAAAATACACTTGTACTGTTTCACAGTAAAATGATAAATTATTCAACTGGTCTCGCTTACATAAACGTTATAAGGGCATTTACTCTGTGTCTAGTTTCCGGTTCTTTAACTATCTCCTATCAAAATTTAATCAAAATTGGTTCTATGGTTTAACTGTGAAAGCGTTAAAGAGAAACAAATACATAAACTTTCATATTTATAATATTAGTATGGATAGTTACTAGCAAAAAGCAGAGCTTTGTAAGGGCTCGCAAAGTTATACTATCTACTAATATTGTTAGAAAAGTATTTTTATGAGAATTACATCTTTTAATGTATGGACTTTATTTACAATTATCTAACCTACAAAACCCAGCGCATTTTCATCTAAAGATTACATTCACATCAAAGGCGTCGTCAGGCTTTGGACTAGGAATATTTGTTCTATTTTCAAGGAAAAATGGGTATTAAAAATGAAGATTGATCTTATAAAAAAACACATTTTTAACATTTTACTGAAATAATTGTTTTTTTTTCTAAAATCAGGAAGTTCCTGGTTTTACGTCGATTTACGAAATCAAAATCAAAAAATGTTTTATTTAAATAAACCTTCAAAATTTTTGGACATAACGCAGGCACGAAGAATTGACGGTAGACACTCAGCGAATACATTTTTCGAATTTTTATCTCAGAGAAACCATCGGAGTTCGATTCCAGAGTCAGGCAAATGAAAAAATGTGTTTTTTCAGTTTTCTGATAAAAACAACTTTCCCGGGTTTAGAAAAGTGCCCTACTGGCAATAGGCTGGCCACCTAACACATTGTGGGACTTAAGTATCTTCGGCTAACCGTGGATGCACACGTTGTACCTCTACCTACTTTCCGGGATACGGGCGTGAATATACCTTTTTTTAGCTTTTTACACTTGGGCTAAGATTGGGAATTGATCTCAATACAATAATACATCTGTACTGTAAAATCAATTAATACATCTGTACTGTTTCACAATAAGCATTTTGTGAAACTCAGAACATAACATCTTTGATGGCATTGAACCTCGCCACAAGATAGCAATGCACCATTAACATCTTATAGGCGATGGTTTACTCTTTCCATCAGGAGACCCACCAGCTTGTTTGCTATCTTATGATATAAAAAAAACTCTAACGCTCTATTTACTCTGTTCCCTGCAAACATCCCTGCTCTAGAGCTAAATTCCCCTTGTACCTCCCACAACTTTCCTTCGAACTTCCCTTGCATTCTCCTTTCAATGATTTTGTCATACACCTTTGATGCCAAGCTGATCAAACTGATGGCTCTATAGCTATTGCAGTTTATACGTGAACCTCGCCTTTATACGAGGAGTCAGTCAAATATGAAGAAACAATTCATGAAGTAGGCTCTTAATAAGTTCAAAAATTCTAATACAAAATGTATCTTCTATCAATTTTAACTCGTTACTTTAATAAGAGATGGCGTTAGTAGTAATAAAATTCTAATACAAATTGTAACTTCCATTTTTTAATGTTTATAAAATGGTATTTTTATGGTAGATAACAAATCTAGGCATGAATATAAGCTACCACGTCGAAGCTCAAACCTAAAAAATGCGATGGTTTTTCAGTAAAATGTACCACAAAAGTGCACAGATCGTGGCCTAGTAATAAATGCGAAAGTAACTCTGTCTGTCTGTCTGTCTGTCTGTCTGTCTGTTACGCTTTCACGGCCAAACCACTGAACCGATTTGGATAAAATTTGGTACAAATATAGTTTGAGACCCAAGAAAGGACATAGGATAGTTCTTATCCCGGAAATCCCACGGGAACGGGAACTATGCGGGTTTTTATTTTAGGATTTTTTCCACGCGAAAAAAGTCGCGGGCATAGCTAGTACCACAATAAATGCCTTATTGATCATAAACAAATATATTCACTTTTTCTATATCTGGCAAAGATTAGATTATTCAGCCTACTTTATGACATAATTTCTTAAAAAATTAAAATTCGTAAATAAACAATGCATATTTAGGGATACTATTTGTACAGGCTGTTTTTAGGGTCCCGTACCTAAAAGGTAAAAACGGGGCCCTATTACTAAGCCTCCGCTGTGTGTCTGTCCGTCTGTCTGTCTGTCTGTCACCAGGCTGTATCTCATAAACTGTGATAGCTAGAAAGCTGAAATTTTCACAAATTATGTATTTCCGTTGCCGCTATAAAAACAAATATTAAAAATAATAAAATGAAAATATCAATATTGGAGGGGGGATCCATACAACAAACGTATTTTTTGCCGGTTTTTTTTATAAAGGACTTTTATAAGAAGCTGTTGCCAGCGACTTCGTCCGCACGGACTACGTTTACTCCGCACAGCTCCTCTCCCGTAGGTGATAGCGTGATAATATGTAGCCTATATGTTGACCCGACCTGTTAGTAATATTCATGCAAAATTTGAAGTAAATCCATGCAGTACTTTTTGAGTTTATCCCGGACATACATACAGACAAACAGACAAAAATTCTAAAAACTATATTTTTGGCTTCGATATCGATTGTAGATCACACCCCAAGTATTCTTTTAAAAAAATAAATGTACGGTTTTGACTTTCCTGCGATTTTATTACATATATGTATAGATAGTACGGAATCCTTCATGCGCGATTCCGACTCGCACTTGGCTGGTTTTTGTTTATAGAAGAGGGGGCGTTTCTCGCAACATTTCCTCCTTGCACTCTGTTGTGGAATCAATTACCGGCAGGTAAATGATTCCACACAGAGTTCGAGACAGTCGTTCGGAATACGAATTGGGGACTTGAAGGTCCCCAAGTCGTATTCCGAACGGATACGACTTGGGGACCATCAAGAAATGAGCTTACTCAGCTCAGTAACAGTTTGGAGTCTGGCAGGTGGTGATTTACCACTCCCGTGCCTCGCCTGAGCACGTAAATCCATCGGTCCCGGTTATCGCTAGAAATAATCGATAATCGTTATCAGGTCGGTGAAATGCGGTGATGGAATCACCACTCATATCACCAACCGAAAAACCGGTGAATCGCGGTAAACTGGAAAGTCTATAGACGTTCGGTTTACTCTGCCTACCCCGCAAGCGAGCCGAGCGTAATGATAGAAATATACTAAGAAATATTTTACAAATGAAATTAGGTGGCAAATACATCACACAAGAAGATACATTTACAAAACAAAGTGTTAAAACAAATAATAATCATTGTTATCTATTATTATCGTAGATGTTTTATCGCTTGCTTGCTGATGAATAACATGATTAGATGCATTTTATATACGCGTTCAAATACATAAATCCATAGTTTTGTTCGCCGCATTGGTCGAGTGATTAGCGAACCTAACTCCGAATCGACGGGGCTAGGGTTCGATTCCCAACAGGTACAAACATTTCTGTGATGAGCATAGATGTTTTCTCTGTAAAATCTTATAAGTTGTGTACAATAAAATATTAAATAAATAAATAAATAAAATGTTTGTATTTCTGAATCTGGGTATGTATTATATATGTAACAGTATTTATAAATGTATTTCTATGTAGTATTAATATCGTTGACTAACATCCATATCCATCCATCCATATTTCCCCGTTTGGTTCCGGGCTCCTTCGAAGAATACACCCAACTGCCGTTCTGCCAGGCAGGTTGTAAAAGGTGACCGGTTCGTGGCTACTAGGTGGTAGAGTTCTGCATTGTCTCCCAGGTCTGGTACCACCGCCTTGCCTATTCCTGCCGCAATAGCGTCAGTGCTTGTCGCTGTCGTGTTCCGGTTTGGAGGTTAGGGTAGCCGGTAAACTTATACATGTGGCATTAGACCTCGCCACAAGATAGCAACGCACCCTTAACACCTTTGGTGTCTATAGGCGATGGTTGACTCTTTCCATCAGGAGACCCATCGGCTTGTTTGCTATTTTGATATAAAAAAAAAATCCACCCATATCCAACAAGTAAAAAATTTGCTTACTTTGGGGTTAGATCAATTTGTGTAATTTGTCCAGCGATAGTATTATTATTATTATACTAATATTATAAATGCGAGTTAAAACAGACTCTTTGTTCGCTTTCAAGGCTAAATCGTAGAATCGATTTTGATGTAATTTACAAGAAAATAGTTGAATACCCAGAGTCAAACATAAGCTAAAATCAACCCCTTTTCAAAACCTTCTCTTACCCCGTGTTGGTCCGGGCCCCCTTAGAAAAATAGACCACCTGTCATTTTGCCAAGCGGTTCGTAAAAGAAGAACGATTGGCCATAAAAGTCACTATCATTTTGACTGCGAATTGGACGAATTCTCGCCCGGGTCCTCCGCCACCGCCTTGCCTATTCCTGCCGCCATAGCATCAGTGCATGTCACTGCAGTGTTCAGGTTTGGAGAGTAAGTTAACCGTTATACTCTTGCATGTGGCATCACGGATCACAGATAGAAACGCGCCGTTAATATCTTTGATGTCTATAAGGTGATGGTTGTCTCTTACCATCAGGACTCAGGAGCCCCCATCTATTTGTTTACTATGTTATGATAGAAAGAAATAATTAAATAAACCACAAAGGAGGAAAATTTGTATGAATGATTACATTAACGACAAGTTACTCTACTCACGGGCGAAACTGCGCGACTTAGCTAGTTTCACATAAAATAATAATAAAACTTGTAAACGTAAAATTAATGTATCGACCTCCAGGTGAATAACTTAACGTAGTTGTAGGTCCCGCATTGGATAGGATTATCTTGTTTTCTATATGTTGTCGGTTAGCAGTCATAATAAAATACCTTCGACATTCAGTCGAATAAATCGACATTTAATGCACCATTTATCAAAATAGGTACAGTACGGGCGACACAAGTAGCATAAAAATACTAAAGTAGCTAATTGAAATGTGTTTGTATTTAATAATTTTCAAGCGATTGACCAACAAGGGGGAAACAAGCTCTACGAACATAAGATAAAATTTTTAGAAAGATCAAAGCCAAAGAAGTATAACTTCTTAAGTACACATACACGTTTTTTATGTATGTTGGAATTTAGTTATATTTTTTATTATTTTAGTCGTAACTCCGACATATATAGACGGATTTGCAATTATTTTTCTGTTTAGGAGAGTATACTACCAATTTGGTCCCATATAAATTAGGTCAAGATCTAATTCCTGATTTTAGAAATCAGGGGGTTGGAAGTTAGTTATTACAGTTGTATTGCGTGTTTTTTATTTAAAAGTATATATATTCTTTTAAATGTGAAATATTTTTACTTTTATTAATAAGCAAATAAAATTAATAGGTATAATTTTCGCTACTGAACAATATTTCGCAGTAAGTGGTCTTCAACATTTTTTCTGTCTTCAACAATTCAGTGGATGATAAATGATAATTATCAGCGATGAGCACAAAACAGAGCGAATTTTTACTCGTAAGTACCTATTTACTTTCAAGCTGTTAATGTTGCCCCCCACTTAAGTCGTTTTATCAGGCACACAATAAATCTTTAACATTGAACTACACAATCTAAGTACTGAACTGGAGGTCAAACGTATCTGATTTAATATTAATTAGTTCACTGATTTTAATATTAATTGGTTCATAGTATATTGCGTTCGTTTTTTCTTAAAATACTTCAATATATAAATTTAGATTCAGCCGATAGTATTAAGAAGCTAACTCCCATTTGATATATTGTAATCATCATACCACCCACTCATGCGGGCGCGGGGTTAACGGCCGACGATTTGCAAAGAACAGCCCACATACTAATGTAATTGGCCCTTGATTTACCTGTTTCTTGAAATATACTCAAGAAGTTTGTATCTTTCAGCAAATTAAAAGTTGTCTTAATTGGCCATCGATCACAAGATCGTGCAAAACGAAATATTACTGCGATTTAAATTCTTGGTCGCATAAAACCGCGGAAATATAAATCTTATTTATTTGCAGTAAACTTGCAATAAATATGACGGTAATTACAAGTGCAATAATTACCAACAAATTCTCTGAAATTGAGGCGATCGATGTGGTTAAGGACAGCGATGGGGTTCAAAATAAAATATACATATTGAAATCGAAATCATATTTTGTTAGTCATAACAAAATATGAATTTCCAATTTCGATTTCAATAATTTATCACTCTTAAATTTTGAACTGATGGAAATAAACAAATAATTTATCGAAAGAGACCGAAAGTTTGTTCATTAAACACTTGTGTAACATTAGAATCACGTGAATAACAAATTTTTACGAACATTGTGACACAATCGTCTTAAAGGCGATATTGCGGTAAATAAACCCTATTTTTTTAGATCGCCTATGAGTGAGTCCTCGGAGAGTAACGTCAAGTTTTTTGATGCCGTAGTCCAATATCCCCTTGTTGTTTTTTCATTCCGTCAGATTTGATTATTTGATCCCAAACATGCAAATTACATCGCGTGTTTTTTTTCTCCACAAGTCGTGCGACCAACTTGTATGTTTGAACAGCGTCTTATTTACTTTTGTACAGCTAAAGGTTGACTTCCCATTGGAATACGCGGCTGTTTCGAAATCCCATTTACGACGGTCATAACTTTCGTTAGAAAGTACGTGATAAATGGTTAATAGCCTGAGATCAAGAAGAGTAAAGATTCTCAAATCATAAAAAGGTTTAATATAATGAATGACAGAGAATTAAGAATTTAATTATTTATAGCGGTACGCTGTCTCAGATTTAATTAAATCGAAGAGTAATAAATGTTACGCCATATTATAAAATATTAGTTGAAAAATTAAGTTTTAATAATTGAAAAATATGAATTCCAAATATTTCATAGGTTCAGACGTTCCTTTGCGGAAATCCTTAAGTCAAAGATGAAACTAAAGTAATTAATTTGCAGCTTTCCGCGAAATCTTATATACAAAAAATATTGTGGAAACTTGAAAAGCATGACGGAAGGAAGATCTTGAATTTAAAGGCCGCAGCAGCACAAAATAATCCACCTAAGTCGTGGTGGACGTGGGTAGCATAGTTGCAACTTTCTGCCACGTCGGAAGCAAAAGCAAAATTACAGCTTATGTACTCAACGCACGTTTCACTTCGTAAACGAAGCATTTACGGAAGAATGGAATAACGCTTTATAAGAGTTGATTTTTATATATCAATAAGATAGCAAACAAGCAGATGGCTCTCCTAATGGGAAGAGAAACCATCGTCTATAGACAACAAAGATATTAATGGTGCGTTGCTATCCTTGTGGTGGGATGGTAATACTACATGCATTAGCCTACCGGCTACCTTACCCTCTAAATCGGAACACAACAATGACAAGCATTGACAATTGCCGCGAAATAGGTAAGCCGGTGGCACCAAATACCCGGGCGAGACATTGCGGAACTCTACCACCTAGTAGTCACAATGGAAGTGGCACGCATAGCATCGGACGCCTTTTAACGACCTTTTTTTATATCATAAAATAGCAAACAAGCAGATGGGTCTCTTGATGGAAAGAGTCAACAATCGCCTATAGACACCAAAGGTGTTAATGGTGCGTTGCTATCTTGTGGCGAGGTCTAATGCCACATGCATAAGTTTAAGGCTACCTTACCCTCTAAACCGGAACATGACAGCGACAAGTACCGACGCTATTGCGGCAGGAATAGGCAAGGAGGTGGTACCAGACCCAGGCGAGACAATGCAGAACTCTACCCCCTAGTAGCCACGATGGTAGTGACTCGCATAGCCAATCGGTCGCCTTTTACGACCTGCTTTGCAGAATGACATTTACGCTATTCTTCAAAGGAGCCCGGAACCAACACGGGGTTAATATATTAATGATTATGCAGCTCTTCTGATGGAAAGTGATAAATTTTGTTAAGGTTGCGTTGCTTTCCGTGTGGCCTTAACTCCAAACCAGAACAAGTCAGCGATAAGCTCCTACGCTATGCGGCAGAAATGTATAAAGTATCAAACCCGTTTGAGACGTTGCAGAACTCACCACCTAGTTAATAGGCACGATGTTAGTGACACGTATTAACCTTCTCTTGCCTTTTATAATATTTCTAGCAGTAAGGCAGTTAATATACTTTTCTGGATCTACATGAAGCAGTGACATTTTCCAGAAAAAATTGAAAACTTATTAAGATTAGCTCGACCCGAGATTCGAACTCAAGAGCTCATGCGTTTATACCGAAACCGGTACCGCAAGATTGCTAGGCCATTTAAAACCTTATATTTGTAATGGTCATGTGAGGTAAGTTTTAAGTATAACGGCTAAATATTTGAAGGGAAAGTTTTAGATCTAGATTGCTA